>JAECXH010000114.1:23930534-24585623 GCA_018152175.1 Drosophila jambulina | reverse complement strand
ATTATTATAATAATTCTTTTCATATTATTAAGGGAGGAAATTAGAGAAGAGAAGCCTGAAAATATACAGCAGCCAGAAACTTTTTCTATTATTTCCAAGAGATAAATTCAATTGTAATAAAACAGCAACAGATATCCAATCAATTTCCATCACTCCAGTTGCGGAATATTTACCGAAGAAAATCAACAAAAGCCAATATGTAAATGGCAGTAAAAACAAAGCTTTCGCCCACGTTTTTGTTGGTTTTAATTTCATAATTATGGCATTTTTATTTTCGCTTTTGTAATTGCTACATTGTAAATACGTATTCAATATCAATAATTACAATTACGCATAGACACACATACAAAACGCACTTAATTACCATCATTTTGGGTGCGATAAACAACATGCTAAATGAACTTGTGTGTGCTGAACGTCCTCAGCCGAGATTTCGGCACAAATTGTTGGATATATGTATAAATAATTGTCTGCGTTTGAGTACAGTTCATTAGTGCGAACCAAAGAAGTAAACAAAGTGTTTTTGTTTTGTTTTTTGGCTCGAAATTGAAGGATTTTTTGTATATATGCCTTGGTGGTATTTTTTAATGCAGTTCCTATTACTATGCGGATTATATAGGTGTGTATGTATGCATGGGGTAGTTAAACAACAACTAATTACGGGGTGTGTGGGGCAGGGGCTGCTATGATTATTACATTTTAAATTACTATATGCACAATTTATTCACTTGTCTGTAATTCTTTATGTCTATATATTATTTGTTATGTCTACTCATTTGTGTTCACATTTGCATAATTAGATTGAATAATTCATTCGATATTTATAGAGATATATTCGTATAGTTACCTACGGCTAGGGCATTACAATATGTACACTTAGCGGATAAACATTCACGGGTATGGATATCTGTCCGAATGCTTAGCCTAATTACGACCCCTTAAGTAGCTAACAAATGCGGCCCATCGGTCTATCTAAATCGGTTTACGTATCCTAGAGCTAGAGCAGAGTTTTGGCTATCATCGTCTGCATACTTGGAGGAACTTATCATACGTTTGTTATTAACATTTACAGTGATCTTGCTACACCTAACCTTAGCCTACGGTGTAACGAAAGCAGTTTCTTAGTCAGAGGTTAGCGCGAGATAGAGATAGCTTGAGCAGGAGAGATGGAGAAGGGGTAATATGTCTATCACTAGCATAGGGCCGATGGCTCAAAGATTAGTGAGCTCGGCTTTTCTTTAAACAGAAAAGAAACCTTGTAATACTAATCAAACTATAAGTTAAACTCACGCAATCCACGCACTCTGTCAGTCTCAGTCTTGGTCACCAAATCAACTTGTGACAAATGCGGCAAACGGAACGAGCGAACATGTGGCTTATGTGTAAACTTCTTTTAAATAGTTGGTTGAATAATGTTGGTAATTGATTTTACATTTTTAAGTAATACATATGCAGTATTCATCAATATTTCGCAAAAAAAAATGTATATCCTTCTTTAGTCAAATCGAGATTACTGAAAATAATAATCTAAGTAATGGTATCAATCAATAACCGAAAAGGGGAAAGTCAGTTCACTGCTTCACTCGTTCCAATGTCGCTCCTTTGTAGCTCTTAACCCTCCAACCCTTTTCCAGCAAATATCCTTTCCTTTCGCTCTTCCCTTTCCGAATATCCTGTTTTCCATTCTACTCAAAGTTCTCCGCTCCCCCGTTGTTGAAGCGTTCGCACCAAGCAAGTAACTCCCGCACCTCCCTGGCATAGAGCTGCTCCTGGGACGGGGACTCCAGCTGGCTCTGCGATTGGGATCGGGACTTGGATTGGGATTGAGATTGGCCCAAGGACGAACCGCCGGGCAGGGGTCAGACATTGTGGCAAGCTGGCTGACTGCTGCTGCCGCTTCCCGAGTTGCTGAGCAGGCTCCTCTCGCTGGCCACACTGCCGGGGGCATAGATCAGCTCGTTGGGCTCCTTGCTGGACTCCTGGCCATTTTTCCGACTGCCTCGAGTGCTCTGGTTCCGCCAGGACTGCAGGTGCGGCGAGGGTTGCATCAGTTCTGCCGGATGTTGTGGCACCAGGGGGAGCAGCTGCTGCTGCTGTTGCTGCTGCAACGGCGGCTGTTGCTCGTCCACCTTCACGTACAGCCTCTCCATGTCATCCAGATCCCCATCCGCCGTGTGGTACAGAGCGTGCTCATCCTCGTGCGACATCAGCATGGCCATGGGAGAAGGTGACCCGCCGCAGCCGGAATCGGCGAGGCCGTTGTAGCACAAGGAGGAGCCATCCAAATCCAGCAGATTCTGCTGGTTCTTGCCCTGGTCCGTGTTCAGGACCTTGAAGCGAGCACTGTCCCGGCCGATACTGCAATTGGGCGGCAACTGCTGGCGCCTCACACTGGCAAACTGGGAGGATATCGGCGAGGATTGCTTGGCCCCGGGAGCAGCCTCGTACGTGTGGCAGTTGCTCAACTTGTTCTCGGTAATATGAATGTGTCGCTGCTTGTCCTTCGGGTAGTAATACTGTTCGGAGTAGACGGACCGCGGGGCTCCCGAGTTACTGGGGTAGATCTCGCTGGTGGTGGACATCTGCTGGTAGATGTTCCCCGGCGGCAGTTGCTGTTGCTGGTGGACCTGATGCTGCTGCTGCTGCTGCTGCTGGTAGTGGGGATGCATGGGCCTCTGCAGGCCATAACCGGGAACTGGTCGCTGTTGATAACGCGGCTGCTGCTGGTGGTGCTGCTGCTGCTGTTGCTGCTGGTGGGGGTTCACGATCGAGGAGGTGGCGTACGGGGCGGGCGAGGCATTGCCATGGCGGCCGTACTCGCTGGGCGCTTTGCCGAAACTGGACACTTCCGCGTAGTCCGTGGGAATGTTGGAATACTCGCCCACGTACCTGCAAATGAACAGATAAAACAAACACGGAGTTGAAAAAAGGCAGACTCGGTTATTACTCGGCTTGTTTATTACAATATTTCTGACCCCGGCGGTTCTCCCACTTTGGTTATAAATTTGTGCGATTTATGGCGTGGCGGAAATTTGCATTTTTGGTCCTGCTGCTAGCTGCTGGCTGCTGGCTGCTGGTGCGTGTTTTTCCAAGCGGAAAAATGTGAATTTAGTTGGGATTTCCCGTACATACATTTCATGCACTCCCCCGCACACACATGCCCAAGATCAGGTGAGAAAATAGTTCTAGAGACGGTTATCCTTACATCCATTAAATAAATTACCAGCTTAAAACAAAAGGCGAAACCGTTGGCGGGAATTCCCAAAAGCACCCCCAATTTCCATACCAGCAGCCACTGCTCCCCTCCATTCTCACATTTTTAGCATTATTTTCGTATTTAAATACTGAAAGCGGATTAACCTGGCGGAGCCATCGCGAACCGAACTCACAAACCGACCAACAAAAAAGAGTGGAGAATGAGAGCATTTTTAAAACTCTGAAATGCTTGTAAAAATATACGGCGCATTGATGGAGTTGCCATGGCGAAGGGGATAAAGCGAGGCACTCCACATAGAAGGCTTTTAATGCCCTTAATGAGTGGCGCCGTGGAATGAAAGTTGGTCCTGTACATGGAATAGTAATGAGCTTGTCAATGTCCGCCCCAACGGGGCAAAAACATTTAAACTTATTAAACGAATTAATTCTGATGAATCTACTCGAGGAGATAGCTCCACTCAATTTCTAAAGACATGTAAAGTTCACTTTTCTCCACAGTGTATAGTGCTTTCCAAATTAACCAGGGAATAAACGAATTTTCCTCGCACATATGACACTCATTATTGTGTGATTACTTTTATTGTTATGGTTATTATTTTGGTGCAATAATTATTAAAATTTCTGTTAAATTGCACACTGCAATTGCAGGGGCAGCCGGGAAAGGTGAGACCCGCTTTCAATTTGCTTTTTAATGGCTAATTAAGTGTGCAAAAATAATTATAATTATCTGGGCGCCGTATTTATTTACAGTAGTCGCTTGGAAAAACATTCTCATTTAATATTCGAGCAGGCCAGCGCAAACAATTTCGGTTTCGCTTTTCTCAACTTTTTTGTGATATTATTTTAGCGTGACTCTTCGGCTTTTGATGCCTGATTGGCATTTAATTGCCATCGGATGGACAGCAGCTGGGCGGCCGGCGCACAATAAATATATATTTTTTCATTAAGTAGATTTCATCGTGTTTTTCCGCTCATTTTTGCCATGGTAAAGCGATTATGTTTTAAGAGGTTTGAAAAATTTCCAAAGTGAGGGCAAATTGTATTTTAATTATTGAATAGCCCAACAATTGTTAGCTGACATTTTATATGCACCATTTTCTTAAATTTTAAGGGTTCGGGCGGTCGTTTTTCACACCACTTAAAACAATTTGGCATAATTTGTGGCCAACGCTATATTAGCCGCAAATAAATAACAATTACAATTCGATGCCAGAAACATTGCGCCAAAACATTTTCGAGCCGAAACAATATTTTTTCAGCCCCATTTCCTGGCTCTCCTGCACTTGCCAGGGGCCAGACAAATAAATTAGATCGCCCTAGGCCAGATTCTGCCCGCTAAATGGGTTTAGCTTTGATTTGCAATCCACCGCAAAACTAATTGCAAATGCGTGGCCAAAATTATGCACAGCATATTTTATTGCAGCCCTGAAACCTTCTGGCCAATTCAAAATAGACTTAAAGCTGCCTTAAAGCCGACCCTCTGAGCCGTTGATAATTGCATTGCTCTTTTTGCGGCGCGAACTCAACTGGGCATT
Organism: Drosophila jambulina; assembly: GCA_018152175.1. NCBI lineage: Eukaryota > Metazoa > Arthropoda > Insecta > Diptera > Drosophilidae > Drosophila > Drosophila jambulina. The sequence continues at coordinate 24,580,872 of JAECXH010000114.1, read as the reverse complement.
GGCCAAAAATCAACATAAATAGCGTGGCCAACATTTCTATTCCTAACTTGATTTCGCCTATGGCCCAGGGGAGGACGAAAGAAAAACTCGACTGAAAAGTGAGCTTTTTGGTGTGTTTCCCTTTTTGAGTTTTCTTTTTTGTTTTTTTTTTTGTTTTCGGAATTTCCTCCTTTTTTGGTAGTCGCCGCGGCAGAAAAATGCAATTTCACAGTTTGGTGAATTTTTATTGTCGTCGCTTTGAGCTGCCAGGTTGTAAGAATACTCTATACTCTACTCGACTCAAAAGGTGGTTTGTAAACTAAATAATATTGGTGTTTTATGACTAAATAAGCAAAAAAATAATTAAAGCAAATACCGGAAAAAAGGAAGTATAAGTAATAAGTTCCAACTTTAAAGTTCCACTTTAAGATATTTAAATATTTAATTGATATCAAAAGCAAATTATTGTTATTTTTCCCTTTAAGGAAATTTTTTATGCAGACTTTACGAGTATTTTCTCAAGAGCATTCCAAACCGAGTATTTGTTGAAGCTAGCTCTTCCTCCCCCACTTATTGTTGGTTTGGTTTTTTCGGGGTAAAACTTACCGCTGCTGATTGCGTTCACTGCCGTGTCCTCCATGAATGTCATCGACGCCGCTGGCACCGCTGCCCGCACCGCCGGAGCCACCGGAACCGGCACCACCGCCGGCCGGCGAGCCCGGGGCACCGCACACCGGCGCGTAGTCCGCAATGTGATCCTTTTGCATCTCCAGCGAGTCGCCGCTGGGCGAGGGACGCCACACCATTCCGCCGGTGGAGGAGTCCAGCCAGTAGCCATTCCCATTGCGAGTCGATAGGTTCGGCATTTTGAGCACGTCGTTCGTGTGATTGCCTGCAGGTGAGACGAGGCGAGGGCCAAATGGGAGACAGTCAGTCAGAGCAATTAAATGTGGTGCAACAAATTGTGAGCCGAATAAATTGCATTCCGGAAATTAAACAAAAACATACAAAAGAGTTCGGTTCAACTGGGCAGCGTAGACAACTGTGTGTTCCCGCAAAGGGATTCGCTGGATAAAGTCGGGGAGAGTTTTTATGGCACTTGCAATATACATATTTATTTAATAATTGTCTAAAGAGAAGTTTCCTGAAGTAAAGCTATTCATTGATTTATTTTCTTAGTTGCAAAAAAATAAAATATACGGTGTTATATTTAATTCTCACAAATTTTAAAGTCTGCTCCTCCGTAAAAAGTATACTAAAATGTTCAGTAGTCTGATCGATTAGCAAAAGCTCTTATATATACATATATATTGTAAAATGTATAACAATTTCCGATTTTAACGACCAATTTCATTGTCGGAATCAAAATATGCCCCCTTCTATAAGCCGAACGCATTAAAACAATATTATCTCCATCCAGCAAAGTCGCGGATGAAATTTTCCCAGTCTCTGCGGCGACCAAATCAAATAAATTATTGTCAATTTTCCACTTGCATTGCCTGCTCACAAAACACATCAGCACAACAGCATAGCAGCAACAGCAGCAACTGCAACTGCAACAGAATGGGCTGCATAAAAAATGCAACCAATTAAACTGTCCCCGGGTTATAACTGAGCATCAAGCAAGTGTTTTATGGCCCGCCACTGTTCCCGTATATTTTTGCATTTTTTTCAGTTGGTTGCAGGTATTTCCGAACCCCTTTTTCCGTTTTTGCTCCCACTCTGCTGCTTAGTTTATGGTAAATGGCGCCCATGAATATGCAACGCTTTTTTGCCTTTTTCAGGACATTTGGATTTTTTGGCTCTGACTTGTCTGCGCAATTGTTGAGCGCTGAGTTGTGACAGGACAATGTGTTGCTTCACTGACAATATTAAAGGATTAAAGTAGTCCGGTTAAAGTCATTAGAAATAAATATATCACTTTAGGTTAAACCTCTTTGGTTTCTTTTCACTTTCATTTTCTATTGATTGCTTTTCTGTTTTAGAATGTTTAGTATGCCCAAAAAAATCTCAACAATTTCCCTGCCTCCCCTGACAACTGTTTGGGGTAATCGTCAAAGCCAAAACGCCCGATTCCCCCGTCAACAGGACACTACTGCTCTTCTCTCCCTCGGCTCACCTCTAATGCTGCTAATTTCAATTAGACCACAAGGGCTGTCCCCTGTAGCCCTCCCTGCTCCATATCCATATGCACATATATATGGCTATATGTACTGGTAGGTACCGAGCTGGCCGGCACACACAACTTGTTGGTTAATAATGCACACAAAACTAAATGCATAATTGCAATGGCAGCCATTAGGGGGTTGGGTCGAGGAATTCCGGAGGGCGAGCGGAAGGGGAAGTGAACTAGGGGAAGTCGGCGCCGTCACGTGCAAAATGTTAATTTCTATTATGTGTGCGGCATGTCAGCGCTGTGTGTGCCTGGTGCTCTGCTTCCCTGCCTGCTAAAATATTTATTCGCACCTATTTGGGACTTTTTATTTCAGCCTCTGTCCCTACCCGGGCCTGTTGTTGCTGCTGCTGTTGTGTCCAGCAATGGGAAATTAGCGTTATTTATATATGCAAATATGTGTGTGGCGTGTGTGGCGTGTCTGACGAGGAAGGAAACGAAAACTAGCAGCTCGCAGCGGATGCAGAACTCGGGGGCTTCCTCAACTCCCTATTACTACACGGAGGAGCCATGTGTACAGTACGAGAAACAAATTCCCCTTGGGTATTATTTTAAAAAACGTCCAGAAAACTCTCTTGAACAAGTTGAATTAGCCACACAGTTAGACTCTAGTGAACTAGTAAATCTAGTTTTATTTTCAGTGTACTTACCACGCATGGTATTCAGGGCCGACTGCTTCATCATCATGTGCTTGCGCTTCACAAAGACCATTGCGCCAAAGGACAGCATAAGGATGGCCAGAATGGCGCCCAGGAGTATTATGAACCAGGGCTGTGTCAGCACATCGTTAACATGGTCCTGATTGATGGGATAGCTGAGAGACGAGACCAAAAGTTTATAAATAGAAATAATTTCCTAGTAAAGACCCAAAATAGACAGGCCGTACAGGTCCTTCAACTTACCGCTGATTGATGAACGGATCAAGGCGCTTCGTGATGGGATCCAAACGCAGTGTGGCCGGGACACAATAGGGACCGATTCCGGCATTATTCCCCGCTGCCACGCCCACCGTGTACATGACGCCCTCGGTGAGATTGGCCAAAACCAAGGTCGGTGAAGCAGCATCGATGGTGACATTGGTCAGAATTCTGGAGAAATTATGAGCGGTGTCAATGCCCCGCACTATGACGTGGTAGTTCAAGAGAATGCCTGGAAAAAGTACACAGAATATATATTCAACAATTTTGCTATATCTTACAAGTGCTAACTGAAAAATCTTAACAGTTTCTGTTCGATTTTCCCACCAAAAGTTGTCTGGCTTAAGCTCTTAAACTCACCATGCCGATCCTTGAGCTCGGGTGCCTTCCACTTCAGGAAAACCGCCGAGGAATTGAGCAGCAGGGCCTCCATTCCATATGGCGCTTCATTGGGAACTGCAAAGGATACGAATTTGTGCGGGTTAGATTCGGATTCGTGCCTGGGCAGAGATTGAGGAGCAAAGTTAAATGGCTTTTTGATTGTGGTGCGTGATGTCACCCAGCTGACGTCCGCTCTAATGAGATTTGGTGGCCGTAATTAATTAGCATTTAGTGTGTGGGATCAGGATGGGAAAGCGCCGGCAACTCCGGCCACTAGTTCCGGGTGTTGACTCTAGGGGCTCAGACACATCCTGCCTGCACATTGAGTGCGTATGAAAAAGGGTGAGCGAAAGAGTTGAAAAGCAACAGAGGTATCCTTTCCTTTCTCTCAGTTGCAGCTCACTTCACTCACATTACATGGAACTCTTCTTCATTTGTTTATTTATTTCCTGCTGTCTTTACAAGTGGCTACACCTGAAACAACGGGCTTTTTAAAGAGATTACAATATTCCCTACCTTAAACAAAATCTTTCATAGACTAGCAACACCTTGATGACTCTTCCTTGAATTTTGAAATGAATAATAACTAATTGGCAAGTAATAATTGCACAATACTTGTATAATTCTCTAGGTTTTCCAGATTTTCCCGAGTGCAACCCTTATCGCCCTCATGCTCTTCCTCATCCCCTTCCCTTCCCCCAGGCCTGGTATCTTTTTGTGTGTGCGACTGAGTGAAGCAATTTCTTTAAATAAACACACACGTGCAAATTCTCAACGAGACAAAAGTGGGAGACCGGGAAAACAAAGCGGAGGAGGAGCGAAATCTCTAAATAGGCAACGTCTAGCGAATCTAGCGGAGTGTGAAGTGGAGTGCAGTTCTTCTTCTGTGCTTTTTTTGGCTTTGTTGTTGCCCAAACCCTCCACTGTCCTCCAAGACCCCTTCCTCCGGGGACATTGCGACATGCTAAAGTGCTTGTCGTGCTTTTGTCTATGCGGGCGCTGTTTTCCCTGCACCCTTTGCTTTCTTCCTGGTGCTTTCTACTTCTGGCTTCGCCGTGGCCGCCGTCTTCGCCTTTTCTTCCGCTGATGAGGCACCGCGATGCTTAACACGTAGCTGCCATTGTGTGGCATAAATGACCCCCGGCGCTCGAGATTCAGGAATTGTCTCAGACACACACCGGCAAGCAATTGAAAAGCTCCAAATTGGCTATGTGATCACTTGGAGTGCAGCTGCAACAGAAGAGAGCTTATCTAAATGCTGCTTCTGAGGCTTTATTCGATGGCCTGTTCTAAAAACATGACTCATCTCGTTCCGGGGGTTAATTTGATAGTGGCAAAGTGACTCAGATTGGGTTGCATGTGACTGAAGGGATAAGTGACCACTCCTTTTTTGGCATTTTTGTGTCGGTGTGCAATATATCAAATTGAAATTCTCTTGAGCGGACAGCGAACAACGGACAAGGAGGGATATTTTTTATTTTTTGTATAAACAGAGGAAAGCGTTGAAGGGGTAAATAAAAAATATACACCGAAGCAAACTCCAAAGAAAAGTTTGTTGAATAATTACTTCTAAAGTCTTCAAGGCCTCCTTTTAACCTTTTATTTTTAAAAGCTCGTGCAGAGCATTCCCCAGTCGTCTAATCCCTGTAGGAACTTTTCATATAGAGTATTCCCTCTAACGTTTACCAGGCGGAGCGCTGCACACCTTTATTTGCCAACTTCCGACGTGGGTAAAAATGTTTCCTGTCGCCGGGAAAAAGGACTCCCTGGGACTCCCCTTTCTCCCCGTTTCAGGCAAACGCGCATCAAATTTGCATTGCCAGCACTGCACATTTTTGTGGCTCAGTGTAAGGATAGTAGCATGGGGCAGGTACTGAGTGCTTCATATAGCAGCAATAATTGTTGTTTATCTTTACACAATTGCGTTGGCAATTTCTTTGAGTTGCTCCCACTGCCGAGCAGCAGTGCTGCTGCTTTGGGTGTTGTTGTCAGCAAAAGTCAGACGACGCTCAAGTGAAAATGTGATGCATACGAAATGAGTTTTGATTTGACGACAGCAGGGGGCAGGAAAGGACGAGCAGGTGGTCTTGGACCAGCAGAGAGCGTCGGCTTGGCGCACCGTTTGTGCATTTTATATTGCTGCGGTTGCTGCTGCGTCTGTTGACTTATTTGCGGCACTGTGAGAGGTCTCCTTCTCCCCCTTTTTACCCTTTGCAGCCAGCAGCTTAGCGTGGCTTTTGTTTTTTAATTATTTTCTTTTTAATTTTGCTCCGTTTTCGGGTCCTTTTCTCATTGAGACTTGTTCACTTCTCGCTGCACTTTCGGTGCTGCTGCCGGAAGTTTTTATATCTCAACAGCTTCACCGGTGATGGAATGAAGTGATAAACCTGTCTGGAAAGTTTCCTTCTTTTTTCCCGTCGAGTTTGCATTTTTCCTGGCTGGCAGCAAGTTTTCCGTTTCCGTTTAAAACAATCTTATCTGACGTACTCCCCGACTGTCGATGATATTTTCGGATGGCCTAATCCCATGGATCCGCTCCGGGGAACCCTTTAGCCGCCCCGGAAAACAACACATGTAAATCGCCAACATCAAGTATTCCGCACACAAACCGCATTCGATTTGAAACTCTTTTTGATTCCCCAACTGGAAATGTTATCCACGTGGATTTGACATCCTTACCGTGCTGCGGGATATCGCCGGTTGGGCGCTCCCGACATTGTTCGCCATTTAAGTACGCATGATTCGCTTTTTGTCGGTGCTCAGTGATTGACATACATACTTTCCATTATTCGCCCTATAACGTGACCCCCTAAAAAATAAGTAACCAAAAAACCTACCGAGCTGCCTACGCCCTTTTTTTCGCTTATGCGACCCAGGCAAAAATAATTTGCGATTATGCGACCCGCATTGAGCGCAGCTGATGTCCGCCAAGGATAAAGGTTCCCTCCCTCCCTTCATGTTCTGACATTTTCCTTTTACCGCTCATATCCTTTTATTGAATTTAGGTTATTGTTGCAATGCAAAAAGTGCCCCGTAACCCGCCTTCTGCATTTGTCACATGCGGCTCAGGCTTGGGGTTGGGTTGGGGGTTGCTCTGGCTCAGAGCTCGCAGCTACAAGGGTAGTTTGTTGTAAAGGTATTTTTACGGTTTGTTGGATTGCGCTGGATTTGATGCACATGCTTCATTAGATCGGGCGGGAGAAGGTCCCGCGAGTACAGTGCAGACAATTGGATATAAATCCTGAGTGACAGTAGAAGCAGTCTTTATAAAGCTGGAAATGAAATTTCATAAATCCGACTGCCAAGATGGCAATCGAATTCTGACAGATTTCCTAAAGATCTAAGTTATCTACCAACTATTCCAACTTAATCGGTTTCTTTTTGTATAATTGATTATTATATTTTGGTTTCTTTAATCCGGAAACTAGAATTTTCTGACTAGTAGAATTAACTATATATAAACTCCTTATAAAGATAACCAGTGATTTCTTAGCGAGAGTTCACTGTGGTTCGACACTGTACTGTGCTAAGAGTGTTTCGATTTCAAATATCCAAATCCCATATCAAAGTGGCCAAGAATCAGTGTAAGAACCCTCTGTGTATCCCTTAAATGTTGTTCAACTCACCATCTTCAAGGGTGCGGGCGATGCGCGAGTTCGACGGCTTGCCCTCGACGGATTTGTAAAATGGCACAATGAAAAATTCATACAGCGTGTACTGGACGAGACCGGTGATGGTGCAGGATGAGGCTCCACCTCCGTTCAGAATCGTCAGCATGCGGTACTTGGTGCTCAGTGCGGCCGGGGATGATGATGCCTGGGAAGCTCCTCCACCCTGTATGGTCTCCCCATCACGTTTGCCGGCAGCGGCAATATTTGGTTTTGTCGAAATCAATGCGGATGCCGAGGCGGACGCGGAGGCGGAGGCGGAGCCCAGCAGCGGATTGGTATTGGCAGTAACAGGCGCCGGATTGTTGACTATTGGATTTGGCAACTGTCTAGCGTAGACATAGAAGCCCTCGACGTATTTGCCATTGATGATCTGCATGAATAAGGCAAGCGAGGCATGAGGTGACGATGAGCAATGGGATGAGGGGACACCGAGGGCCCGTGAGTTGATTACTTACCTGCCAGGTGAGCTTCATGCTGGTGGAGTCCACTACGCTGGCGTTGCTCAGCTCCACAACGTCGCCGGAAAGGAGGCTGGCTCGAGCCTCGCTCAAATCCAGGCCACTGTTGAAGTAGCGCTGTAATAGGAAAATTTGAAACACAATACATATTAATAAAACCTGGAGGTATACCCTAATTGTTGTAAAGTCTCTTTTCCCAACTTACCGTTCCCACAGTTATGGGCTCCGACATCGGACTGGGCAATGAGAGGCCATGAGAGTTCTCCGCTCGGATCAGAAAGAAGTAATTTACGCCCGGCAGCAAGCCAGTCTGGGTAAAAGTCGTGTTCTGCACCCTGCTGCCCACAGCCACCCAGCCGTCCGTTTCGTTCTTGCCAAACATCTCGATTACATAGCCCACCAGGCTGGAGCCGCCCACTTTGTTGCTCCTCGTCCAGCTGAGCGTCACTGAGTTTTCGCCCTTCTCCACCACCTGCGGTTTCCCCGGGGGCCCCGGATAGGTGGAAAGTTCCGCAGCTCGGTAGAATTTAATATTCGGATTGGTGGGCGTGTCTAGGCGCAGGTAGCCGCTCCAGGAGGATTTTCCGTTTCGATTACTGGCCACACAGGTGTATAAGCCCTCGTCCTCGTGCCGCTGAAGATCGGAAATGGTCAGGGCACCCGCGTCAGACAGATTCCTGCGCTCGTGCTCCTGCACATCGATGGGTATGCCGTCTAGGTACCAGGAGACTTGTGGCACCGGCGTGCCCAGCGTCCGGCAAGGCAGCACCACAATTGACTTTACGGGCAACGTCTGATTCACCGGGCCCTGTTCGATAATCGGCGGCGGCAGCTCGAATTGCGTATCCACACTGACCACAGTCCTGCTGCTGACACTGCCCACGGCATTCAGGGCATTGCAGGTGACCACCTTGCCGGAGTCCTCCCGGGCGAATCGAGCTATCGAGAGCACTGAGCGACCCTCGGGCGTGAGGGTAACTTCCATGCGTCCGTCCCGGTAGCCGGGCAGGAGCAGGGAGCTATTGCCCTCCACAGACCAGTAGAGGGTTGGCCTGGGGTGTCCATTCGCCTGGCATTCGAACAGCACTTCATCACCGATCTCCACCAGTTGATTCTTGGGGCGTATCACAAATTTGGGGGGCGCTGAAAGAAGCGGGAGGAATGTTAGCACTGGGAGAAACATTGCAAAATTACGTAGAGAAAGCGAAGCAATACAAAAAGCCAGTGTTTATTTTGTTCTTCTTGTGTTTCCTGCCAGTGCACTCCTTGAGCAGTTTGCGCTGCTTTCAGGCAATTAACTTACCGTGAACGGTGAGGATGCCCGTGGCCGTGATGCCGCCCACCGCATTGTCCGCCTCGCAACTGTACTCGCCCATGTCCTCCAGCGTGACGTCGTCCAGCTTGAGACTTCGGTCCTCAAGTACGTGCACACGACCTGTCGAATCAACGTGGAAATAGGGGAAATGAATCTCATGTGTGTGTGGGTGTGCCGCCCAGACTCGACTCCATTCGAAAGAAAAACAAACTTTGTGGCTGTCTGTCCCTGTGCTCCTGGGTTCTGAGTTCTGGGTTCTGGGTTCTGGGTTCTGGGCTCTGCTTCTACTTCGTTAGTAGTTCAAGTGGCGTAAAAATGGCCAAGCCGTATTCTCCACAGCCAGAGAGCCAAATAACCGCAGCAAAGTAAGCCAAGACAAGATACGACTACGACATACAAAAGTACCTCTCTTTCCGCCGCTTTCCTTCCCAGGAGGAGCCCCTTTGTGGTTTTCCTCACAATAAACAGAAAGAAAAGACAACGGTGGGGGTCGGCTGGCTGCCCCTGTGCTTTCTTTTTGGTTGGTTGACTGCGAAATAGGTTTTAAATGTGGGTGCCAGTGCTGCTCCACCTTATCCCTGCTCACCTCGCCTGGCCACTGTGCCAATTGTTTGCTTAACAAAAGTTTAGGACAACAACCGAGGCAGCAGCTCGCTCTCCGGTGGAATCTTTTCTGCTGCTACTATTTTCTTTGAGGTCTTTAAAGAAGCGTAAACTGGGCAGGGTAGTGAGGGGTTAGTTGCACTTCCCCCGGGGTTGCCAACTGACTCTGTCTGAAGGACAACATTGCAACAGTCGAGTGTTGTGCAAGCAAAATTGTTGATTGCTGCCAACAGAGATTGGCAATTAACGGAATTAAAAGTTACAGTTGTGTTTGCCCAGCTAGGGCGGAATAAGGGGGCGTGGCAAGAGGTCGACTCTGGGGGTGGTGGCTATCAGGGGGTGTGCCCGCAAACCGCACCACCCAAACTAACAACAACAAGCGGAATTGGCGGGGAGAGCTGGCATGTTTTCGAGGTGTTTTCTCCACTGAAAATATTTTAATATTTGAAGGTTATAAACTGAGCGTTTCACTATTCATTTGGGAAGAAAATTTAGCAGGTTAAAATTTATTTGCCTCTTATTGAAAATATATCAACTTTGAATCATTAAAATAGATTAATTATTGAGAACATGATTTACCTTCAACGGATTTGTAAAATTTGAATTTGAAATTTGTGAAACTAAATAAATGACCATTTGTAAAAACAAATTATTAATAGGTTTCAATGAACTCAACTACCAATATGGTTTTGAAAACATATCCTTTGCAAATATTTCCCAGTGCATTCCGTAAACACTGCCAATTGGCAACACGAAAAGCCACAGGCCAAAGCAACCGCATAAACTAACTTTTAGTTTTGTTTTCTTTATTTTTTCCCTGTGCTATACGTGTGTGTAACGAACCCTCGACTCAACTTGAGCCATGAGTAAACAAAGAGCTTTAATTTCATTTGAAATTGCGGCCTCTGTATGTGTGAATAACTGCCCCAGTAAGAGGGCCACTAACGGCGGCAACATGGCTGCCCGGGCATTTCCGGTTAATTGAAGCTGAATGACGAAGCCGAGGAAACTTACGCAGTGGCATATTGCCGCCAGAGGCAGTGCGTCGCCACAAGACATCGGGCAGGGGATCGCCCCCGATGCGACACTGGAAAACCACAGAGCTGCCCACGACAGCCGTCTGGTTCTGGGGTCCACGGATCAGGAAGGGGCGAACTGAAATAAAAATACATAAATGTTAAAAAAAAATGCATACAAATTCTTTTAAGTTCTATGCCAAAATGAATTTATTTAATTTATTAAACATAAAATAAGAGGTATAGTTAGGAATTGCTGAAGAATTTAAACCAATAAAAATGCTGTCCGAAAATATGAAATGCAATTTGCAATAGATTAGAAAATAACATATATTTTTACAATTTGAAATACTTTGTTATTAGGCACATTTATAGTTGATTTAATACACAAAACCAATAACCATTGAAATCGTTTTATTTAAGGAACTTTTATTAATAAGAACGTTTTAAAGTAAAGATTACAGATACACTCTTATATGAACCTAAAAGATATTTTCATGATGTACATTCGTGCTATTTTTGAAATTTTATTAGTAGTATATAGAATTAAATCTTTTCCACTTACCATGCACTTTTAGAAAAGCGGTCGCCGATTCCCTGGTGCCAACGACATTCTTGACCACACACTGATACCGGCCATCGTCGGACTGGCGGGCATCCTGGATGGCCAGATTGCCGCCATCGACAATGCGAATGCGCTTGTTTCCAGCCAGATTCAGGGTCTGTCCGTTTTTGCGCCACGAGATTTGCGGATCCGGGGATCCTCGGGGGGCCCCGCATTCCATCAGGGCCACTTCGCCCTGGGCCACCCGGGTATTTGCCGGCTCCAAACGGAATTCGTCGCGGAGAACTGGTGGGGGAGCGGGAGAGACGGTGAGAAATGTCAGTGAGGACGAGATGGGTGGGAGGGGGAAAATGGCCCGCAGTAAGAGCTTTGATTGATTCAATATTAATAACTGTCAGGTGTACAGGCGACGTCCACTTTGCCCGGCTTGAGCTATACTCCTCCATATTTTATAAGCCAGTCCCGGCCCCGGGACTGTCGACCTCCTTCTATCCCAGCTACGCCTGCTATCCCCGCTTCAATATGCCAATAAAAGCTCGGTAATGATGCCAGGTTTAAGGCTCTGAACGGACAACTCTCTCGGACACGGCCAACAGAAATATTAATAAGCTTTGGCATTTGCAATGCTTATTTTTATTTATTCGCCCGTCCCTCGCATCTTCCGCGCTTCACTTTTTATGGAGCGAAAATGCAAAATGCCCGGTGTATACAAAATGTAAAATGCGAAATGCAAAATGCACTTCAATAAACGCATAATGCGCTCCACTGAACGCCAAAGGCACCGAAATAAAAACGGACAGAGCTGACTTCTCTTTGCCAACTCGGTTATCAGGCAGCATACGTAAGTAGGATAGGATGCCAGCGAATGGTCAAGCTTTCATGGCTTTAAGCGGCGCTGAAATGCAATCCTTCATGCTGCAGCAGATTAATTAATACCACCTCAAATCTGGGCACCTCTCATGTGCTGGCTATCGATTACAGAGCAAGAGGATTTCTACAATTTCTCGTTATTGTATTAATTAGAAGAGCACTGGGCAGGGAAATCGAGAACACGGCCAAGGGAGAAGTTGGCTTAAATGCAGCTGCCCAGCTTGGGGTAAATTTCACGAAATGCAACCCTCCAATTAGCAGAATATTTTGCCGCTGGACCAATCGATCAATGTCCGTGACTGGCTTTCCCATTTAAAGCATAGTGAAATGTATGAAAATATCCCCTTTCTCTATACGTAATAAAAATACTATTTTCCTTCCATTTAGATACTAAAACTTATAAAATTGAATCCATTGAGCCCCTTTAAATAATGATTAAATCAATATAAGAGTAAATGGCATCTGGGCCAAATAAGGAGATACTTACATGCCACTTGCAACGTTGCATTTCTGGAGCGAGCCACTCCAAACTCGTTTTTGGCCTGGCACCAGTAGGTGCCCGCATCGCTCTCTCTACGTGAGTGGATGACCTGGACGGAGGGCGGGGACGGGGAAAAAGAGATTATTAGATACACGAGTTAAAAGATTTAAGTAGTTTTCGGACGGCTTAGGCCGGGTCACGTGTCAGATCAAAAAGTCTCAAAATTGCTCATCCGAAATCAAATAAAAGGGAAACGTGCCATGCCGTCCATGGCCGGCCCCTCCAGTCGCTGTAGTCCAGCCTGCGTATACGCAATTTAATTTAATTAAAAAATACATTCGAGCCCAAGGGGTAGCATCCTCCGCATGAGTCTGCCCGGCTTAATCACTTGGCCACTTCAGTTTTAATTGGCAACAAACCGAGTATCGCCCTTGGATGGGGTTGACTTACCCCCAAAGGCGGACCCGAAAAAATACATACAAATTGGAGAAGGAATTGTTATGGACAATAATAAAAGTAAATTGTTGGACTTGAGCTCCAGCCCCGCGGGGCTCAACTTGAAAATTCGTGTGGAATGACTTAAGAGTGTCTGGCTCTCGCCGCTGGCCGCCACCCTGCTTTATTTATATATTTTTTTTAACATTTCAATTTAAATTTAAAACATAAATCGGGGCTCACTGAGCCATTAATAATTTGCGGAAAAACAATAACAAAAAGAACTAATTTGTTGCATTTAATGAAAATAACAGGGAGCAGAGAAAAGCGACCAGGAATTTAATATAAACAGGGTCCGAGGATACTGCAATGTCTGATGGGGGACACACAGACGACGACACCCCTTTCTTCGGTGAAGTTTGGGGATTTCGAGGAGTCTCGTTAGCTGAAATTGCGAAATGTGCACGCACGAAATGATATAGGGGTTGCTCGGATGTCTAACCCCCAAACATCGTCTTTTGTTTGTTCATCAGGTTGTTTTCCCTATCAACTAAAATGCAACCAGACGGAAGCCCATAAAATAATATGGCCAAGCCGAAAAAAAACAAAAGGAAAAAATGAAGATACGGAATTGCTTATGCACAAATGTTGCGTTTCACATGACGCAGGAGGCGAGGAACTGCTGGGCCTGGGAACCCAAATAAAGGAGTTCTACGCCTCCGTTCGCGTTCGCGTTCGCCATCGTCCTCATCGACAGCTGTAAAACCCATAATGATGGAGTTGGAATCGGAATGAGTTGATTGGCTATGATGTGTACCTTGAGAAAGAATAAACCACCGGCGGGCAGCATTATGCGATGCGAGCCCGTATCCGTCTTCAGTTCGCGCCCGTCCTTAAACCATTGTATGCTCGGTGTTGGATTGCCCTCGGCTTGGCAATTAAACGTAAATGGATCATTTTTTGGCACCGTCGTGTCCATGGGATGTTCGATGATGCGTGGATTTTCACCTGGAAAGAGAGCAAAGGAAGCGTTTTTATTATTTCATTCATTTCGTCGTTTATTCCTTTATCCCTGCTGTGGGGTATGACAGAGTAACCCTACACTGAGACAGCCACTTGAGTGCGGGTTCTATTTCAGTTCGGTAAAAAGGAGAAGGAAGGGATCCTTCATCACACACACATGTGGCTGTGATCATCGTCTCCGGGGACTTCCCTAAAACGAAATTCATCTTTGACGGCTAAACAAGTTTTGTCACTTAAATCAGCGGCAATTAGGAGGCCATTAAGTAGTCTGGTGCGGGAGGAGGACCCCCGCGGAAGGGAAATCCAGGCAGAAATTATGTTAAGCAGCAACGAAATTCTTCTCGGGGCGGCTGCTCCTCTCAAATTCAATTAACTTCATGAAAATATTTGCCCGCCCACGGCTCCGCGCACAAAGGCAGAGACGCGAGCAAGGACCAAGGACTAAACATAAATTTAGCGCATGTCGATAAGGATGAAACAAAGGACAACGCTAGATAAACTTTATTAAAAGCAACAGCGGAGTCGGGTCGGAGCCAGAGCAAGGAGAGATTTGCAGAGAAAGCAGTCGGAACGGCAGTGCGAACAGTTGGGAAACAACTGAAATGTAATTACAAAAAGCGCTTAAAGGTGAAAAATGTGTGTGTGCTGGCCAAAGAGACGGCGTGCGAGGGGCGGGAGATGGAACGAGGATGTAAATCGCTGGACAGAGATGGGATGCCTTTGGTTAGTAACATCATTCAGCCGGAAATTAAGTTTTCCAGATTTATTGAAAGCGGATAGTAATGAGAGCTCCCGGCGCAGGAGGAGAGCCAAAGCAGACAGTGATAGAGATGGCAAATATATCACTGTTTGGAGTTGTAGGGAATGCGCAGCAGGTTTGTGAGTGAAATGAGTCAGGTAACCTACATAAAACAAAGCAAGTAGATTAATTTTAAAATAAGAAAATCACAAATTTACTAATTAAAGAATGCCTTAATATAGTTCTGACTTTTGGTGGAACCTTTTGAGAACTCAAGAATACTACTAATACCACAAAACAAGACCCTTGCCAATTAAGTAAATGCAACCTTGCTACTCAGCACCTCAAGTCATCTCCTGTTCCATCAGGGTAACGAGATCTGGTCGCAATTCGACACCCAAGGCGTGACCCCTGAACCCCTGGCAATGCGAATATGCAAATCGAATGGCATCGTGACATTGTTATCACTCTGGGAAATCACTGAATCAGCAGCATCCAGTGATTTCTATTTTAGCCCAGCAGCAGCAGCCGATGAACGATGACATTTGTCAAATGTGTTTAGCAAAAAAGAGAGGGGAGAGACCGAAGGACGACCGAGTTTGGACTGCAACTTGGACATTTGTCAAACGCTGTTGTGCTTGGCTTTTGATGTTGCTGCTGCTGCTACCTTTGTGATTGCCACCCGGCGCCAGCAGCCTTTTGTTGTATTTGCACTGAAGTGAGAAGGTAGGTGGAAGCTTTGAGCCATTGTCTGATTTTAGCCATGTCCGAAGGCTTTGTCCCTGCCCCTTTGTTCGCCGCCCGCGTCGTCATGGCTACCTCCTGTGCTGCTGTGTGCTAATTTAAATGATGAAATACTTCAATATACATAGTTCTGTCATGCCAACGCACGGGTTATTAAGGGCACCTGCCACGGAGACCACATCCCTTTTTTGCTTTGTCTCAAACCCACAGCTGCCGGTCGAAATAAAATATTTAATTAAGCAAATTTCTTCTGCTGTTAAATAAATATTTTGGAATTTTTTGCTATCCCCAGCCGGAGAGCAAACGAAACCACACAGAAAGGCAATGCGATATCCTAGAGTAAAAATAACAGAAATCAGGTAAAATGTGTAAACTTTCCGACAAGAATTTTCCACATGCACACTCTATAGTAAAGGGAGTGGGAACTGAAGTTTTCCATAATAATATGAAAACCACAACCACAAGGAACAATAAAAAGAACTAAACTCTAGCTAAAAAATTAGTTGTAAAGTTGATAAGAAAGTACTTTGAATATATGATAAAATATTCAGGGATATGTTAATTTATTTAAACTATTTTACATCTATTTCATTAATGAAAACTTGATAAAATTATGTTTTTCCGTAAAATTTCCCAGTTCAGTGGCACACAATCACTTCCCCTCAGCACTTAATTACTCTCATTTGGCGTATGGTGTGTGTGTAGCGAGCTCTTCATTTGTTGTGCGTGTGTGCGGGTGGCTTGGAAATTTATGCATGCATTCACGGCAAGCAAAGAGCTCCACAGAGAAATGTAAAAGAAGTTTCGAGTAAATAAACAGCAACAGGAACACAGAGGGAAAAGTGCTGCCGGCGATGAAATCATGCAAGCATGCACCTAAGCAAACAATGCGCACACACATGTGTGTGCGCTGTGGCAAGGAGAGAGACGGCACGATCCGGGAAGAGAGAGAGCGCTGCAGAACTCATAATGCGCCACAAGCGCGTTGGGGAGTTCTGCGGAGCAGCGGCAGCAATAACAACAGGAAATGCATTTCGTAGTCGCTGTTAAGAAATCGGTGGGCTGCTGTCTGTTATCTTAGCTCATGTTGCCGTTGTTGTTCCCGCTGTTGTTTTTGTTTGCCGCCGTTTTGTCTGTTTGTCCAATAAAAGCACAAAAGAAACTGTGTGTAGCCCGGGAGCAAGACAAGGCAGACAGGTATCCCTCGACTGTGATTCAACTAAGGTGGTATTAGAATTAGATATACTAAAATGAATAAATTACTTAGTTTAGAAAGTGGTTGCATGGAGTCAGTAGTGCTCAAGGCCTTGACTTACTCATCCTAGCCTCTGCTAGCCCATTAACAGTATGCTAAATCTAGGCACTTTTTAAATAGATAGTATTTTCCATAACTCCTAGTAATTATAATAGTGCTGATATACCCTCACGCAGGGTACCAAGAAACACAGCATGCAACTACAACTTCAGCTGCTGTTTGAAGCTGTTGCATTTCTGCTAATTTGCTGTTGCCCCGTTGTTTGACTTTCGGCCAGTAGGTGCTAAAAGAGACTCCAGACTCCGGAGGTTCTCAAGCATCTTATGCCAATATGCATCATTATTAGCATGTCAACAACATGCGCACACCTATACACACACACACACGGTGACAACAAAAATCACAACTTTCCCAACTGACGGCAACATTAAACGTGTATCCGAGCAGCTGCTCAAAGTGCATCCGTACATATATGCAAATAACTTGGCCAGTTTCCCAGCCTCTTCCGTTGCCTCCCCCATATTATATCGCACCCACAAGACAGACTTGTAATCAAACAACGAATAGCCGCAATTTGAGGGGGAGGCCCGATGGGGGCCAGTAAACAGGTGAAGTTGTCGGGAGCAGCCTGCTGGAAAACCATCATCTATGCTACATGTGTTCAGGTAATTGGAGATGTTCGTATTCCAGATTCCGACATTTACTGTCCTTTAAAGTTGACTTATGGTAGTGTTAAAAAATCTTAAAATATCGGAAAATATATGAGATATTTTTCATTTGATCTCGCTTCACATTTTTGTTTCAGTTGCAGTTGACAATTTTCAAGTCGTTATATCTGTCAGTGTGAGCCATTTCAGTTATTTTTACCACTATTTCGCACGTCTTCATGAATATGCAATCTGCGTATACGTTTCAAACACTTTCATGCTTAAAATTCCATTATTCAAATTATTTAATTCAATTTAAATGCCACCAAATTTTGGTCGTCCCTCGTCAGAAAGTAAAAGTTTATTTTCCCCGCCGGACTCACAAATCACAGGATGTCAAACTGTGGCAGGTTGAGTACTGCAGCCGCTTGGTTCTCCTGTTTAAAAAATGGGGAAAGCGACAGGTTGGAAAGTCCTTGATGTGAACTCTGTGACGTCAGGACGGACGACTAGGAGGGTCTGTTAAAAAATTAACAGTGCTCAAGCAAGTCCTTTTCCTGCTGTAGTGCCATTTTGATTTTCGTAGCTCCCCTTCCCTCCTGTCTCCCACATCCTTTCCGCTCCTTACTCCTGCCGTCGGGTTGTTGCTGTTTGCAGTGGGGCTCGACAATAATTTATAAGCTTTTAGTGCAACGCGACTTCTCAAGCAGCAACAAAGCCCGAAGTTTTTGATTTGCCGCCAGCTGATGGAGGTAGTCGTTGTTGCTGCCGGCGCTGCTATTTCAACTTTCTGCTACCATTTATTTATTTATGCTGAAATGTTAAATTTTTAATGTGCATGCAACTCGCCAACCGGCATCCGAACGGAATGGGATCGGGGCTCTTATTTGGGGCGCGTTCTGTCTGAAAGCTCGAGGAGGAGTTGGTAAGCCTTTTGCACAACTTTTGCCACTTAAGCCTTTGTACAAGTAAATGGCAGTGGGTGTGGGAGTGTGTTTGCCTACTTCTGGGTGTGTGTGTGTGCTGCGTATTGCAGATTTGTGTTTACCGACTGTTGTTGTTTTTTCGGTGGAGCTAAATACGCGAAGGCGCTTATAATTTTGCACCCGCTTTTTGAGCCGAAAGCTGAGGAGGAAAGTGGAAATTTGGGATGCTCGGCCAAGGCTATTAGGACCAGATCTTACTTAAAAAAGTCTCAACAAGGTTTGGGTTACAAATTTCAAAATGTAAATGTATATAGATTATTTAACATATCGACTGCTTTCAAGCTACATCTTTTTATTACTATAAACCTTTTTTCTTGAAGTACTTTTTGTTAACAAGCTAAAAGCAAAGAGAAGTCCCAAGTCGGCACGCTTTATTTTTCGAAAAGACAATGTTTCAGGAAATTTTTAACGTATTGTTTTTTGTTTTTATTTGTTTGCTTTTGTGTTTGCGCGCCTTGCCACCGCGTCTTCGCCTCCTGCTTATTGTTGTTTTCTGTTTGCTTAGACGGTCGGGAGGGAAAACAGGCGGAGGGAAAATAAGACGAGGGGAGGCTGAACAACAACAACATCCTGGAGCGGAAGTTGCCTGGTTGCCAATTATTTAAATGCTGGTATTTACCTACCAACACGGCGGATGTGGGCCAACGCCGAGATACAGAGGCGCTGAGAGTGAGAACGAAAGAAAGCGGACTTTTCTTTGGCAGCATAAATCATTATCACATTTATGTAATATGCACGGCAGGCCAAGGAAACTCGGGGGTAACGAAAGCCAGCCCCGACAGGCAGAAGAGCGGCCAAATATTTACCCGAAAAAGGACCCGAGGGCAGCAATAAAAACCGCAATAAACCAACAGGGATTATGGTCCATAATGTGAGGATTTTCAACAAGCTTCGGGAAACTCATACGATATATGTATATCCCTCTGCCTCCCTTCCCCCTTCGATGACTCTGACTTTTATTGTTTTGTATTATTACCAGCGACAGCCACAAAAAGTGCGCAAGAAATCAAAAAATCAAATAAATTATTCAAAATGTTGTTTGGGCTATACGCATATTAATAGAACAGAAACATATTGCCTAATCCTGGACCGGTCCAGGACGAACCCTCAAGAACCTTTGCGCTCTTCCCATCTGGAGTCAATCCCGTTGGGCTAACCATTTGATTAGGCAAAACAAGAGACGAGAAACCGCAGGCGCCTCCCCTGCAGAGAGCTGACGAGATACAGGCGACGGCAACAGTGGGCAAAACATGGCTCAATTACTGGGAAAATATTAGAAATATGTTTGGAAGATAATCTTATGGTATAGGTAAGAGTATTCAAATTAGGGCCTAATATTCCCATTTTAAATTAGTATTGAACAACAGCAAAATTCTTACTTGCTTGACTTGGAGTTGCATTCATTCCTCTGCGTGAAAAATCAAACAATGTTCAAGTTTTATATCCCAAGACCACTGTTTCTCGATCCAATCGTCTAGTCTGGAGCATTTTCCTCTCCCATTTTCAATGTCAAATTTATGCCAGAGCACGCCGCCAACTCGAGTCTGGCAGAGTCGCTAATGAGCCAAATCGCCCGAAGGTGCCAGGGAAAATGCTCAGACTCAGACTCAGACAGTCGGTCTTTATGTCTGTTCCATCTTGGGTTTGGTCTTGGCTCTGCGATTTTTTTTTCGCACATTGTACGCATATTGTTAATTTGGCGCCGCAGGGTACAAAATTCCCAGACCGCCAACCCCCCGGAGCCCCTCTTTTTTTTGGTTCGGTTTTCCGCCCAACCCTCGCTAGAAGAACTTTTCCATTGTCTGAAGGGGTTCTCCGTCCGCTTTGTTTCCTTTTTGCTCGGCTCCATTTTTGTGCGACTTTTGCGCTGTTAATTAAATTCGACATTCAAGTCTCATGTGTGAGCGGGGGGATGGAAACCACTTTCCGCCAAAGGGAATTTGGGATCCAAGTCTCCTCTCACTCGCCTCGCTTATCAGCAAAATATGCATTTTGCTAAAGAAAAAGAGCGCCGCCGCAAAAACGTCGCCAGTCCGCCTCGGCTCTTATCAATAATTTCATAAATGAAAAACACTGAAATCCTTTTAAAGGTTCCACCAGAATATATGTACGCATACAATCCAGTCCCCAGTCATAAATATATATGAGAGGTGCTTGCAGCACGCAAAAAAGGGACACATATGGCTGGGAAAGGCGGCTATCAATGTCATATTTTTTACACAGCTTTTTTATCAACTCTTTTATAGTTTATATCTTTGTTTTCTATCTGCTCCATCCTTTCGGGCTCCATTTAAGCGAGCGGAAAAGGGTCTGAGTGGGAAACTGTTTGGTTTATTGAGGAACTGCATTGGCCAAGAGGACGTTTATGTGGCCTGCTGATGTAACCGAAAAGTTCGACCTATCCATACGGTCTTTTATGAAGTCAGCTAAGAGCTATGCTAATCCGAAATCTGCATTATAATGTGAGATCATTTGTCAAAAGATGAAGCGATAAAGATGATATATGATGAATACTGTGCATAATGAAGGTGCGAATGGTAGAAGGAGATACTCTACAGATGAAGACATTATGGTTTTGAAGAGGAGGTTGCTGTAGGTTGAAAATTATATACACTCCAGGGATATATATGTTATCTTATTTATTTTCCGCATCTGTTTCTAAACCAACATCGAAGCTTGCCCTAACAAGATCCCTCAGAGTGCCACACCCTCAGCTATTGTTATATATATGCGTTTCATACCCAGTAAAGTGCCACATCATCCCACCCTCGATAAAAACAAATAATCCCATCAGCCTGTCATTATCACCTGCCAAAAGTTCATTTCATGTATCGAAACCCATATGCCCGACTCTCAACATAAGTGTATGTATGCATTGTGACAACTAAATAATAGATGGAAAAATGGCCGCGCGGAAAAAGAAGTTTGGAACCAAAGCCAAAATCCAATTAATCATTCAGCCTAATCTCTTAATTGTATTTTATGTAGATTTTAATTTGCTTATTTCATAAGCCGATTTGGACAATTTCACAGTTTGCACAAAGTGGTAAACGAAACCAGAAACCGAACCCAGACCTAAAACCAGAATAAAATTCATTTCGATGCTGTAAAAGCCCCCAAAGTTCATAATTTGTCTATTTTTCTTGTGGCTTCAAATTAATTACATTTGTCATGCCCATTGACATTTCGACAAGTTTTCTATTAATTATTTTTGATAGATGTTGGAACTGTTAAAAATACAAGGCGCACAACAAAAATGCTTTAAAGCTCGAGGAAATGTGTCAATGGCTCGTCTGATTTATGGCTGCGGCGACACAGTTTCCAAAACGAAAATGCTCCACATTATTTTTTAGTCTCGGAAAGTTTTGGAATTCGGCTGGCAGCCACATCTCTTCGCTCCGATCGTTTTGGAATTTTTGCTTACCTAGAAAGAGAAAAGAGAAATATAAAATTTATTAGTGAATCATGTGGAGCATGGAAAATGAGGTAGCTCTGGTTGCAGGGCCAGATTTTTCGGGGAAATCTTGCGAAGAACGAGAAAACGGTAGCGCCGAGAAAAGACTGAAAACCAGGCCTATAAACAATTGCACATAAACCTCGTTTATGGGACGGACTGTCGCATGTGCAGCATAAATTATGTTTTGTCGTTTTGACATCCCTGACAGATATGCATCTGTAACCCCTGGCTCCGGATAGCCAAGCCAGCTACCCAGCCAGCTGCCTGCCTCGCATTCCCCCTTCCATCCTGGCAGGCCAACAAAGAGATCATTATCGAGCAGGGTAAGGGTCGACTTGGAGCAGCAGAAACCCGGCAAGCAGAGCTCGAAAAAATGCTCACAGATGTCGTTTATTGAATATCGATTTACGCCGACTTCGTTAGAGAAAAACGCATGTTAAATGTAAATATGAATAAATGAGCTGAAAACGGCAGCAGCAGCAGCAATAGCCGTCGACTACGATCATAAATAAAGGCAGCGATCCCGGCGAGGGTTCCGACATACCGACTTGAAGTGCCCACTAATAAAAGCGGACTTGGAGCCGGAGCGGCTCGGCTCTCAATGTCACATGTTGCATGTCCTGCGGCCAGACGAGAAATCCAGATCCGCATCCAGATCCAGGGCCACTCGAAGCGCGAAACTCAACACTGACCCGAGGGAAGGGGCATTGGAAAAGGATGGTGGATCGACTGAAGTCGAAGGGGAAATGCCCTTAGTTTATGGGGATGGTATTGAAGTCATATTTAGTTGTCTACAGATTTTTCTAGCCGAGTGGTTTTTGGTGATAAAGTGGACAAAAGGTTCCGTACTTTTAATAACTTAATGTTTTGCCAGCGCATTGTCTGATGAATTGATAAAATTACATGGCTTTCAGCTCTTAGTACTTTTTAAACAAAGAACGATTTAAGTAATACACTCTCGATTCCAACTGCCAATCCATTTTCATAATACCCTTCATTTAGGGTATCCATTTAGCGACGGAACACAGAGTGAAAAAATAAACAGCCTCATCGGCCCTGGGCAAAGATTTCCAAGGCGGATAAGCGAGAGGCAGGACAACGGCGAGACTTGAACCAAAAAATGGGAAAAAATTTAGCAGGAGAAGAAAGAAGGGTTGCCGTCTCTTGCGATGATTGATTTCATGCCAAAGTTGATTTCAATCAGCAATGTTTATGCAGTTTTTTTTCGCTCGCCGCGTTTTTCTGTCGTCGTCGTCGTCGTCTGTGGACTTTAGTCGCTTGGGGGTTGGCTTTTGACAAGAATTATGACACTAGCCATATTTGGAGTCGGTGCCAGAGAAGGGCAGCAGTCAGGGGGCGGGGCGGCTGTCGTTTAATTGCCAAAAGCGCATAATTATCGGGCGGACAAGAAGCGTTCAGTGAACCTCCGTCGGAGCCCCGGGCCGAAAGGGAAAGAGGAAATCAAAAAGCTAATAGGCTTTTTGGCACTGGCCCATTGTCCGGACCCAAGACCGAAACCGAGACCGAAAATTGGAGTACCAGCAGCTAAAGCGACACAAAACCAACCAGAAACAACGTTAATCAAGAGCCATGAAATCGCATTGAAAGAGAAAACGAGAGGAGGGAAGGCATCAACGAAATAAGCAGAAGCAAATCAACAAATTCTAAGCGTTATTATTGGAGTCCAGAGAGCAGACTTGATGATGATACAAATTGCTGTTATTATACTGCAAGCGGAAGGAGATACAAAGTAAGGAGATTGAGGAGCAGCGAGATAGTGAGATGCTTTTTAAATGATATGAGATACTTTAGGCGGAGATCGGTGTGCAGGCTTGAGAGCTTGGATGTCCTCCGTAATTATGCTTGTAAATGGTTTTAAAAAGGCATGTCTTCAATTTTGATTAGTGCAAGCAGATGACTCCATTTAAATAAAGGAAATTGTTATTTTATATTTGAAACACAAGGTAGTGTGCTGCCAAATTCTGTAGCCTGATAAAATCCAAAGCGCCCAAAATAATATTACCAAAAAGTAAACCAGTTACCCTTAAAACTCTTCTACCCTTGGGCTGCCTTTCGGGTGGTGCGCAAAAAGCCATTAAAACGAACCCTTATTATCCTCAACTAATGTCCAGCTCAGTGCCCTGGCCCATGGCAAACTGATTTAAGCTCCTCTCGCACCAAGCACACACACAACATTTAATAAACGTTAAAAGTAAATGTCATTAGAGGACGCCTTCTCTTTGCCGTCCGCAGCATTCTGCGCTGACACTTGATGAGCTGTCATAACATTAGATCATGGAGGCCCCCACTCTCGGCCCTCATTAGTCTTGGCAGCGACTGTTTACTCTGCTTATTATGATAAACACTAAGAGTCAGGCGCTGGGCGAAGGCTTTAATGCACTTTAAGTTAGCTTTTCCCCAAAAGAAAACGCCTCTAATTGATTGATGGATGGACGAATTGGGTGATTGACTGGCTGGCCATGTGCCCGAGTCAAAGGTGGCAAGCGATGTTTTTTATTTTCTTAAGTAAGCAGATGATATATTTATCTGACTTGCTGAAATATTTCTAGCTTTTTTCGAATTTATTTTCGGGATATTTGTGTTTAATAATTCTAATAGCAGCTGCTGTCATCGCGAGAGGGGAAATTCGATGCGCCTAATAGAAGTGACACTCGAGGATTGGCTGATGTGAAAAGCGGAAAAACTGAGACTGTACTCGTTGCCTGACTAATCAAAAAATTATGAGGCGATTTGTTACAGAAACATACATATACATATTCTATTAGGTCTAATGAGTGCGATTGCTGGGGTACAAGGGGAAATCTCCAAGATTGAGCACTGGATTGAGATGTGGGTTGTCACAAAGCCAAAGCGTGAATGATTCTCAAATGGATTTAATGGAGGCGTATATATCTGTCATATCCCAAAGGCTTTGCGGTATCCCAGGCGATGCTCTTTGATTGCCCGTTTCTGTTGCAGTTTTTCCTTCAGCCCCACAAAT
Organism: Drosophila jambulina; assembly: GCA_018152175.1. Taxonomy (NCBI): domain Eukaryota; kingdom Metazoa; phylum Arthropoda; class Insecta; order Diptera; family Drosophilidae; genus Drosophila; species Drosophila jambulina. The sequence goes on along the minus strand of JAECXH010000114.1, from coordinate 24,556,156 downwards.
GACTTCCGCTACAGACACAAATTATAATGTAAATCGATGCAACATGAACATGAAATATAATTGAATTGAAAATGTTGCCACACACAGCAGCAACAGCAACAACTGACAGGCGACAGGAGCAACAGCAGCAGCAGCAGCAGCAAGTAAAGGGCAAAATGCTAATAAATGCAAACAAAAAATTCAAGTCGCTGCTGAAGCCACTCTAAGCCCAAAGCAGCAACATCAGCAGAGACAACAGCAACATCAGAGGCCGGGAGACAACGAGTTGCGGACAGAGCCACGTCATGTAACTTGTAACTTGTAACTGGGCATCAAATATGGCCAGGCAAACGGGGAAAAGAATGTTACTTGGGCGGCAATATATCATCAAAGTGGATGGTAGTCGACGGATCATGAGCGCCGGGAAGGAAGCCCAGCTCGGGATACAACAACCCCCGGCCAGCAGCAGCAGCAGCATCAAATCAATGCAATTTCCATTTGTAAATGACCAAAATGAGCAACAACAAACGAATGTTTCGTTTTTCCTCTTCATTTTCTCTTTTTTTTTTGGCTGGCTGGGGGACAAGCAGCATGTTGCTCATGGGGACCACCTGGAAGAGCCACTGATAGAGTTCTTAGAGCCGCTCCGCAACCTCCTCCTCCTCCGATCTGACATTCCATTTTCGCTATAATTAATAAACACATGGCAAAACAATTTATCAGTTGCTGCTGGCGCCCGAGTCATGGCAAATCGATTAAGCAATCTCTCGCAAAAAAAAATGAATTAAAATTTACAACAAAAAATGGGCAGCAAAACTGCGACTCATGTGAGTGCAGAAAAATATGAAAAACGACGCCGACTTTGGTGATGCATGTTGCCAAAGGGCAGCAGCAGCCACTGCGAGTCCGCCAAGACTTGCCCCCCAGGCAACTATGGTTGGCAGGAAAAAGGGGGAAAAAACCTCAAGAAAACTTGTCTGCTCTTTGGGCAGATTTGTTTGCTTTTGCTTTACTTTGGCGGCAACGGACAGGAAAAAAATTCAATTTAAAAATTATTGCTGCACTTTGCTTGTTGCACGGCAGCAACATGTGCCTCTGCTGCTGCTGCTGCTGCGAGTGCCTCGCCTCTCGCGGTCTTGGCCCCCAAAAACATGTTGATTATTTTAAAAGGCACACATGGAAAAAGATTTGAGTGAGAATTTTAAAACCTAAAAGGTTAGTCTTAAAAGAATGATTATTTATAATTCAGCGAATTCCATTAAGAGCTTTAAATATAATATATTACTTTAAATTGTTTCGTATTATATTATACACTTTTTTCAAACTGATCAGTCATATATTTTTCTTTGAGTGCATCAAGAAAAATGGCTTTCCAGAGGAGCTGCCTGGAAAGAAGCTGAGGCAGCAACATAATTTGTTGCCAGCAACATGTCCAAGTTCCTGTGTTCGCGATGGCAGCCTAAAAGTTTAATTTCGCATTTCGCATTTGGCATTCGGCTCATTTGCATTTTACTGTCAAATTAATCCAATTTAACACAAGCTCCGCGACTGCAGGGAATTTCAATCCATTCGAGGGCTACGCAAAATGCGGCCTGCCAAAACGAACAACATAATTACCGTTAAGAATTGCGAGCAGCAACATCAGCGGCAACAGCACCAGCAGCAGCAGCAGCAGAAACAGCCACAGCAGCAACAATAACAGACATGCCCCGGACAGGCAGCAACACAGAACGTTTTGGGCTCCTTAATTGCCATTGGGAGACTCCATTTGGCATGGCAGAAGAGTTGGAGTCGGAGACGGAGTCTCCACAGAGTCCGAGTTCCAAGGCAGCTGCCCGTGGCCAAGAGCACGATTTTCTGCCCGGATCCTCGCATTAGCAATATGGGAAACGAATCGCGTTGACCACAGGTAAACGCAGGCACAGGCAGCCGCACCGGCAACTGAGGCAGCAGCAGCAACATTGCGGCATGTGCAACATGTTGCTGCCTGCTCCCTGTTGCACGTATCGATCGCATTCCGCGTTCCTAATTCGCTAGCATTTTACCAAAGCTTCTTTACCATATTCAGCAGCAGCAGCAGCCACAGGAGGAAAGGCAGCAGATAGCGCGACTTGACTTGACTTGACTGTCGCAAATCAGATACAAGCAGAGGTCTTGGCTGCGGAGGGGCAGGGGGAGTGCTCTGGCACTGGAGAGACAATGCCGGACCCTGTGTTTAGCATATGCAGATAGATGGGTCTGCAGCTCCCATCTAGGCACTGAGAACAAAACATCACGCTCGGGGCACTGAGTCAGGGAAATAACATACTGAAACAGGGCCAAGGGATAACTGAGGCACATAATATTCCGTATTATTATTAAGAAAACGTGACTTAATGGAGTAGAAATGGACTCGGACTCGTGAAATTTACTCCGATCACTTTTGTATTTCTTGCAAATTAATTCCCAGTGTATTATCTCCTGTCTCTCCCTGGTTACGCACGCTGGATTTGCAGCTTAAAATATTTGCATACGTTAGCGCTCCGTGGCACTCCGCCGGGTCTCCCCGCTCTCCCACAGGTACGAAATATATTAAATTTAAAACGGACCTCGAAACGAAACGAAAATATGTTAAACGCGTGACTAATGTGAGAACGTTCCACGAGATACATTTGGTTCGTTAGCCTTGGACCTGGCCTGGCTCTCAGTGCTGATCAATGATCAAACACCGACAACGGGAACGGCAACTCCGGAGCTGAAGTTGGCTAATTAGCTATGCAAACTATGAGATACACAACACAAGATACCATGTATCTCAAAATGCCTCGGGCCTCATGCGTGCAATTCGCGGCGTTTTTTCGGCTTAGCGAAAGAAAGTTTAACTCGATTTACTTCCAATTAGCTGCCATTTTCGGCTATTTGTGTGTGTATCTGTGTGGGCGCCAAATTTGTAGCTCAAAATTGCACAGATACGGATGCGAGATCGGGGAGAATGGGACGGCTTAGCCGAGTCCCCAGCCAAAGCTCCAACTTCAGCTCCAAATCCGCATCCAAAGAGTCTGTAATTTGACTAAAGACTGAAATTTGAATGATCGCTTTGGCTAAGTGGAGTCTGCAGTCTGGAGTTTTGGGATCGGGGTTTTCGCAGAGGAAGTATCTCTTTGAGAAGCCTGCGAATTAATACGGTTCGGGGCTGGTCGAATGCGTTCGTTTAGCGATCGCTTAAGTGCCTGGCCACAAAGTGTATTAAGTCTCGGCTGTGGCATTTTGAATGCCGTTCGCTTTGGATGAGCAATTTAAAAATCCAACGTATATATACGGAAGTATGTGCTGAGTACTGTGTGGGTTTTGATTTTATTAAAGGGGAGGTTGAAATTAACTGTCGGGTGTGAGAAAGTTGCGAAAGTATACTATATAAAATATTTTTTTAAACAAACTCATTCTTACCTTAAAATATTTAATTTAAAAACAATGCGTTTTCCGGTTAGTTGCACCTTCCAGAAATTAGATTTAGGAAACCTTTACATTCTTGAATCTATACAAAGGATCTTAAGACCCTGTCAGCATGCCTTTCTCCCCGTCCAAGATCCTCAAATATCTTATCCTAAATACATTCTCCTTTCCCATTTCCCTCGGCATATGGTTTTTGTTTCTTCTTTCGTTTCGAGCCAATCTTCGAATAAATACTGTGCCCCGATTGTCCCTGCGGCCAAATGACACCTGCATACTTCTACCTAGGCCAGAAACCTACTTAAGATACTTCAGATACTTGCCCTGCCCACGAGTGCAGTTATCTATCCATCGAATGGTGCCTGCCGGCCGCCTACCTACGATGCGCACTCTTCTGACTCCCTGCCTCTGGAGGAACCTTTTCAGGCTCTTTATTTCGGAGTTCTTGGACTATTTGCTTTTCAATGCTGCTTCGATTCGTGTTCTCCTTTTGTTGGGCTCGTTTTTATTGTTTTTCTGGGTTTTTTTCGGGGAAAATTTATGACTTGCTGGCTGGTCTCTCATGTCGGGAATGCGTTTCTTGTTTTTCCTTTGTTTGACTTGGTTCGGTTCGGTTCAGCTCGATTTTCTTTTCTTTGAGCTGCGAGATGCTGCTGCACCATCGGAATTCTCTACCTACGCAGTTTTCCAGCGGCGGGGAAAAAGAAAAACAGAAACAGACACCGACACCGACACTGACTTCCCTCCACTCCCTGAGAGCGGCTCGAATTTCCTCTGACCTTGTGTTTGCGGCCATTTTCTGGCAAATAGATTTTTCCCGCCACAATTAGGCAACTTCTTGGTCTCGCATTAAACGGAATTGTAAATGGAAATTGTTGCCCCGGCGAGTCCTCCAGAAGGGAGAGATAATCATAAAAACTGTAGCGGGGAATTGTTAAATTTTATTGCCAAAACTTTGGCGCCCAACCCAACACCCAAATTTAATTTGTTCAAAAAGAAAACATCAAAAGCAGCTGGTTTTTCGGCGAACGAAGGGAATAGCAAAAGTATATATAATAATCATAAATACTTTTGGTCCCTCACTCTCCCGCTCTCCCTAAGTCTTCTGGGGGATTTAGGTGTGCGATTGTGTGTGGGTTCCTACCTGGCGGTGGGATTAGACCTGCCAATGCGAAATTATACAACTTTTATGTCTGGTCTTTGTTTCGCTTACTTATTGCTTTTCCAAGTCTTACCTCGTGCGTTGTGTGTGGGAGAGCGTGAAAATTTCGCTAAGCCAAGTTAAGGCAACTTCTTTATTGGCAATTCTTGTTATTGCTCCGTCTCCCCTACGCATTGCCTGTGGTCGGTCTTTGGGGGTCTTGACCTCTCCTGTACGTATCGGATCGGCACCGGATCTGGAGCTAATAGAGATACGAGTATGTAAGCCTGGCCTTGCCGGTGCAAAAATTTAATTTATACATTAACCCTTTGGGGCATCGTGTCACACGATTTGCATTGCATGTTGTCACGTCATGCTGTCAACAGTCACCCAGCAGCAACATCGACAGCAGCAACACAAACTGTCGCGCGCAGGTTTGCACCTTGAATGGCACAAACTCCCCTCCTGGCTAAAACAACAAGAGAAGAAAAAAGGAAAAGATATTTTCTGCCTTCTGGCTACTGTGAGTAATTAAGCCGCATGCCTTTTGCCTGTCGATGTCCCTTTGGGCCAGCTTCAAACATCCCGCTGGCCGCCCAATTAAAGCCATATAAAATCACTTAAGGGCCAAGCATTTGACAATCAACTTTAATAATAACACAAAAAATGATGCCGCCGCCGCCCTTGTTGCCCCCTTTTACTCACTCAACCTTGACCTGGCCAGAAAGTCGGGATGTATTTTCACAAAACATTGCCAAGTCAATGGCGGCGTCGGGAGGGGAAAACGATGGCGAACAAGTTGCGATAACAACAACAGCAGCAGCAAAAAGGGGCGCAAAAAAATTATGAAAAATTAATTTCTGCCCGACGGCAGATTTTCGCTTTTTTTCGTGTTTTTTTCTGTGTGGCAGACAGACAGAAAATTGATGCCGGTTCGAGGGGGGATCAGGGAGGTTGCATTGAGGTTTATGCGTTGGATGATAAAGGATTCGTTAATAAAAATGAAAGGCATAAAGATACGGTAGGAGACGCGTAGGACTTAAGGCTGATATGCAGAGGGGATTGACTTTTCTTAGCATAAGGCCGAAGCAAAAATGGTATAGGAGTGGACATTGATTTGGGATAGAATATAACTCAAAGGTAATTAGTTTACAATTATGAGGAAGAATATGATAGAATTCCGTTTTTAAAGAAATTAATATTTAAATTTAAGACATATACTTTTGGTTTTTAATTCTTATGTAAGTATTTGTGCTTCGTGTCTTTGCACCTCCGCATAAACATGAGTATCACACATTCCTCAAATACAAATTCTCCCATCATCGGCATTGGGAATCGTTTTTTACCCTCACTTAGCTGCATTTGCTGCTGTTCATTGCCGTTCCATGTGCTTGCTCTTTTGTGCGGATGTTTTACAATGTGCTCCACTGTGTTGTGGTAACGATGACGATTGCTGTCGATTGCGAAAGCGACAGGGAGCAGCAACATCAGCAGCAGGAGCAACAGCCACCAACAGGCAACATCGGTGGCAAGTTTGGCCTGCAGCCTGGACCTGCGAAGCCTTCGATTTGTTGGTCTGTCATCATGCCTCATCATTGTCAGGCTGGTACCCCGGCATGTGCAACATTTTCATCATCATTATTTTATGTTGCAGAAGGCAACCCCAAAGGCCTGTCTACCCTCCACCTTTGGTTCCCAAGTTCCTTTAATTTTCCTCCTTTTTTTAGTTTCTTTCCCCGTATTTATGCATTATTGAATTTTTGTTTATAAGACAAAACGACATGTTTGGGTGTCTGCTGTCTCAAAAGCCTGAGAATGTTTACAGAACAACAATGTTTACTATCCGAAAGGAGAGGCTCCCGCAACGATATCCGTTGAGATTCATCAAATGAAGTTATCACATCGGCGAGGCAATTGGCAATTGTCACAGAGGAACCGAATCAGAGCCAAGTCGAGTGCCAAACACTGTCACTCAATCCTCGCAGTTGATCCTCGTGTTGATTTCAGGCATCGCTAAAGGAGGTATTTTTCTCCTCCTCCTGCTTCTCCTCGTCTCCCGCCTCGTTTCCCCAGAACGCTGACTTGGCAGATCCCCGATCGCAGATCGCTGGACGTTGATGCCTATTGACAGCTCACAGCGGTTTATTAATGATCATGCTGCGGCTGCCCAGAGATCGCGATATGGTCTCTGTGGATCGGATCTGCGGCTGAATGTTTTTCCCTGCACGCGATGCGCATCAATCTCAGATAAAGAAAGATCACTCAGCCGTCAGATGATCACTTTGCGATCGCCGAACGCCGAACGGCGAACGTTCTATGCAAATTCCATGCCCGGTTTTCTGTTCTGCCTCGTCCTTCTCTCACTTGATTAATTGCCGCTGCATTTTTAATTAATTTTTTATGGCCAGCGCAGATTCCTGTGCTCCCTTCAGCGGTTAATAATTGCTAGAAGTTCTGGCTAACTCTGGACTGGCGTTGGGTTTTCAGCATTTCCCAGAAACGCGAGAGAGACCCACACAACCCAAACCATTTCCCACAAGGTGCGTCTGCTAATTAAATATTTACTCCCCCGGCCACACCCGCCCCGGTCTAACCCAGTTCTAAATTCTGATTGCAATGTTTACCAACTTCTCCGGCGTTTCCCAAAACTGTAAACAATTCCACACACAAATGTCAGAGTCGGACTCGGAGTTGGTTCTGTAATTCGAAACGATCCCCGGGATAGACAGCTCCGCAGCAGAAGAGGAAGAACGAATGGCCGCTCGCTTGATGTCTTTCGAGAGTCTTCAAAATGTAAATAATGCTATGCTAAAAAACAAAGAAGAATCGGCTCGAGTTGAAGTGGAAATACCGAAAGGCGACAAGTGAGGCCTTATCTTAAATGCATGCCCCGATGGGAAGACACACGCAGTGAAATGCGGAGAGCTGGGAAAGTGTCGCCGCACTCTCGAGTGATTGGCATATCGCATTTCCCCTTTGCCGTCGTCGCAAAAGTGCAATAAATTAGCTCGGTGAAAAGAAAGAAAGAAAACCAAAAGCAGAGCCACAACGCACGGGGCAAATAAAGAGGGAAAACCAGTAAAGATCTCAGTCCGCCAGAGCAGGTTGCCCAGGCCGAGGACCGTCATCCTCATCAGCAGCTAGCAAACTAAAAACCAAATTAATTTTATGACAAACTCGTTGAATGGCAAAAGCTACCAAATCTTCAGACGGACGTGGGCAGGTTGCGGCCCACTCCCGGCCGACAGCGAAGAACAAACGAAAAAAAAGGAATTATAAAAATAATTCGATACGGCGATACCTGGAATTAAAAGTGTCTAACTTTAGTGGGACGGCGACGGCTTTGGTTACCTGAGAAACGTCGCTCGAAATTTATGCGTAATTTGTTCGAGAGGTTTATGGAAAATGGAGTGAAATGAAGTTGTTGAATATTTGATAGGGCGTAATTGAGGGGAATCATTCGTATACAAATCTATCCACTTGGAATTGAAATAGTAAAAATAAAATTAAGGGAGTAATTTTTGATTTTTTTACATTTATAAGTTAGTTGAAATATTTTAAAATTTTGAACAAAAATATGTGTCTTACAAGTTTTAAGAGCAATTAATAATATAGTTCTTTAATGAAAATAGGTAAGAAAACAGGCAAAACTAAATAAATTTTATTTGTATTTTGTAATTATTTATTAAACAACAAATTCAATGAAAAGCTACGTTTATTTATGCCGCACAGTCAACGGCGTCTCGACATTTACTTGACAACCTTCGTTAGTATCTGAAATATGGTTCCTGCCTCGATTGCATATTATTACTTTAAGGACGTGCTTACATCTTTTCCTAATTTTTATTGCAGCGGCATTTGCCATAATTCAGCAACCACTTTGCATCCCCGCCACCGTCTGAATTCCTTCTATGATCCCTAACTAAATGCTTTTTTGCTTTATGGCACTGGCAATGCCACCGCAATATCAATATCAAGTTTATTTTAGCTTTTTAGCATATTTTAGTGTCTTATCAGCGGCCCGCCAATGGCAGCAAATGAGTCTGGGTCTCCTCCGACTGGGAGCAGGAGGCGGAGGGCAGCGAGTCCAGGGAACTGAGTGCCGGAGCGGTTGGATGGCTGGCAACATGTTGCTGCTGCAAGAACAAGACTCCATTGTAGGTTTCGCCTGGGTTGACAGTCATTTAGATTTATGGCTGATTGTCTGCAACGGCAGCGCCTTTTTATAGCCAACTTGAGCTGGTTGTTGTTGCCTTATTTGCACGCAGAGTCAGCAATCCAATTTTTGCATGTTTGTTGTCGTTGTTGGTTGCTTGTTGTTGTTGCTGTTGTCGTCGTACGCAGGTGAGTACAAGCCACAAAAGCAACAACCGCGAAACTTGTTTAGCAACATTGGCCAATTTGCATGTGTCGCACTCGCTGGCAAAGGCTTAAACACGGCACTTGGACTTGGTCGCGGCGCGACTGGAACTCCGAGTCGCAGTCCCAGTCGCAGTCGCAGTCCCAGTCCCAGACCCAGTCCAACTCCTCATCCGATATTAGATATCCCGAATGCGATAAACGTCCAGGCGATCGACGAGACTCGCTGCTTTATTGATTTAAATGCCGGGCGTCGCATCTTCTGTGATTCGAGGATCGCACAGCAAGTCCCCGATTGAGATTAAGCCGTTTGTCAACTTGTCATAATTGCCCGGACTCAGCGGCGCCGATCTCTTTGGGCTTGTTAACAAATTATAAACTTTCCTCCGCTTCCCTCCGCCCCACCAGCAGACAGAGAGACAAAAATGCAACGCCAACGTTGTGGCAACTGACTGCAAACGATGACTCAAGGCGATTCTTTGAAAATTTTTCATAATTTCCTCGCCGCGCGTAGGCAGCCGGGACCCAAACTCAAAGCCAAACTCAAATGGCGATTGCTGGCGGGTATGTCTGCAACAGCAGCAACTTACAACTTGCAACGTGCAACTTGCAACCCGGCTCAGCTTCAACATCATCAAGTGCAAATATGCAAATCTCTGCCGACGACTTGCTTAAGGATAAATGACAAAGACAAAGACAAACCTCTTTTCGGAGCAGCCGGAAATTTCGGATTTGTGTAATTAAATACATATTAGCCACGGAGACTTGTTGATCTTCCAGCTAACTCATTTCGTCTAACTGTAAACGGTTTTCCTGCGGCACAAGGCTGGAAAATCTGGGGTGAATTGTTGGACTGATAAAATATAAAACTAATATATAAACTTTCGAAATGCTGCCTCTTAAGGCCTATTTCCAATAAATATCCAAAGATAAGCCAAGCCAATCTCCCTCACGGCTTTTCCCATAACTTGTGAATCAAATTTCCATGTTGATTGACCTCTCCAGAATTGCATATCCTCCTCCGGTTACAGTTACACCCCTCCGCTGGCTCCTTTCTCCCATTTCTCGTGCGATTCCCCACCCCTTCACACATAGCATTTCCAATGCAATTTGCAAACCTTTTTCTCACCAAGCTCAGATTTGCTCCGAGCTAACCACCACGAACGAATATAAACGGGCAGCGAGCAACGAAAAAAGGCGCTTTTCGGAAAATCCAGTAACGCCTTCTCAAAAAAAGAAATAACCATTTTCCAGGCGCATTGCATGCAAAAATGTGGCCAGAAACTGCAACAAAAACGGCAACAGCAACAGTAACAACGGCTTTAAACGCCAACTGGCATAACTGCAACATTTCGGATGCAAGTTTGCATTTTACGCGGCTGCCAGGCTTAATTTTCCTTTATTTTTAATATCACAACCAAAGCAACGGCAACAAAATGTACATAAAACCCACGGCTATATCAAGTACGGCCCGACTCTACTCGGCTCCGGCTCCAGCATGGCGATTTGGACTGGCTGTCAAGCTGGGTCCCAGATCTCCAGGAAGCAAGAAATAACAAAAATCTTTGCGTAGGCAAAACTTGGCTCAGACCACGTCGCTGTGCTGACCATGTCCAACTCGCCGCCTCTCAGCCTTTCCTTGGCCATGTTGCTGCTCTTGCTGCTGTGTTCTGGTCCAGCCCGGATTGTTGTTTTAAATAATTAATTATTGTTTGGTTGGCAAATAGCCGACCCAAGATCGACTAGCCGCAGCAAGAAGAGCTACAGCTGTAGTTAGTAGCAATTAGTAGTCGAATGATTTTCCCAGTGGAGGGAGGACATATTTGTATTGTTAAAAGAGACTTTGGGACCTTCTAAGAAAGTAATGGAAAGTAATCACAGGATATGTAACAGTACTGCCGGGTATTTGGAATAATAATTTCGGGAACTTATTATTTGAATTGAATTTGAATTACTTCTTTATCAATATAATCAAGATATTTTACCGGATGATTATGATTTTTTTAAATATTGAATTGCATATAGCACTCATTTGAGTACAAAAAATATAACTGACTATTCATACATTTTCAGAAGTTGTAATACAATATTTTATATACTACTCAGTTTGTTTCCAATCTTGTTTTATATTATTTTGCAATATATTAAGTTTCAGTGTGAACGAACAAATGTCCCGATTGACTTTCGTTTAATAGTATATGAGAGACATGTATATCCTTATATTTAATACCTTTCCCCAGCTGAAACCAACATTTTCCACCCACATCGGACCGCCTTTCAATCACAATCCTGCCCCCAAACTCTATGCCAACATATCGGTGCAAGACCGAGACAGAGACCCCCCTCATTATGTGGCCTGCAGCTGGGAGCAAATGGGAGATCTTGTTGAGTGCCGGGCGATTGGTAGGGCAATCATGTGATTGAACAAATAACATACTACGGAGCTGCCACAGCACTTGACTCCATTTCTATCGCCCGGGAAAGGAAAGTAAGCCGGAGAGCGCTACTTAGCCCAATTTTCGCATAATGCACATGAGAAAATTGCACAAGAGCCAAGAGGCAGCGGCAGGCACACAAAAAAACGGAAAAATGCTAACAGAAATTGCCAAGACAAAGGCGAAGCCCGAACCTAGAAGGCCCTGCCACCCCCGGAGACACAAAAAAAGAAGGAAAAAAAAGTGCAATGAGTCCAGTTAGCTGGAAAAACGCTCCCCAGAGTGGCATTAGAAGGTTGCTGCTGGCTGCCTCCTCACTGTCAACCCTGCAACTTTGTTGAGGGCGATAATTTTTATGACCCCGACAGATTCTCAAGCCGACTGCGATTGACCCACCACCCAAAAGCAAAAGTCGCTGGTCACACACCACCAGGGCCCGTGGCTCCTTGACTGGGGCAGGGAAAATCCTGTCGTGTGCCAGTGCAGATAATTTTATACAATTTATTATATGAAACGAGCGACGTCGCCAAGCGTCGCGTGCAACACTTGCCACATCACATGGGAAGAGCGGAGAAGAACTGGGATACAGATACTCGTCGTAGCCGTACAGCAGCCTCAGGTTGCGTGCTAAATGTTTACTGAAATCCGAAATCCAACTTCAAAAATTCGAATTGCGTGTGTCCACGCCGATATCGGTGGAATGGGAGTCGCTGGTTTGGCATTAAAAAGCGTTTAATAAGCATTAGATTACAACATTCTCAGCGTGGCAGCGTTGCAAAGGGGTGTGACGGCTTAAGCTCATTTAGATATATGTTTTATCTGAGGATTTGTCGAGCCATGAAATCGCCGAAGGGGCAATTCAACGTTGCTTTTAACCTCAAGCTCAAACCATTTTGCTTTAGTTTTCTCTCCGAACCTCCATTCCAAAACCACAAAAGCCGCAAACTCTATTCTTTGTTTGATTTTCTTGTAATCAGCTGTAAGATTGGTTGGGGAAAACCATCTATGTATACGCGCTTGATTAGTCTTTCGCGGCGAACGAACTGCAAACTCATTACTCATTTATCTAAAGTTCGGTTTCTGGTGAGTGATCTTTCCCGTGATCCTCCCTTAGGGGTATACATTTTTTTGCTTCGAGTTACCCTCATCTGTCTGTGTTTTCTACATGTCTTTCCACACATGCATTTTGGTTTGTTTCAGTCCGGACTCCGGAGTTCGATTTGTAATTCGATCTGTGTATTCTTTGGAAATTGTATTTAGTTTCCAAAAACGCGATCCCTAAGTGGGTTCACTGGGTTAACATTATCTGTGTTTTCGTTTTTGTTGATTATAATAAAGAATTATAATTTGGGTGGCCCTAAGGGTTAATTATAGTTTAGTTTATATCTATTGTGGTAAATAGATATTTGGAAAGCTGGAAGGTATAAAAACAAAACCTATCAAAAATTCTCACGTAGTACTCTTTCTACTTCAAATGATTACAGTGATCGGGCTCCTGGCTTAACACTCTGTGCCCGACCCTGCTTTAAAAGATACGTCCAAATCGGCTATATCTGCCCATAATGTTCATCTCTAATGAGAAAGAGAGAAGAAGAAACATTATTTCAGGGAGAGAGGCATGAATAATGGGTCTATGAGCAGAGTCGATGTCGCGTTGTCTATAAAGCGGCCTTAAAATCCATTAGCGAACGTTGCAGGCATAAATAAACCGCAGTGCCTTAATTTCACTTCGTTGCTGGTGTGTTGTTGCAACCAAAAATAGCCAAAAAGATGGAGACGAAAAAACGTAAATGGAAACAAATGAGGCTAATAAATAAACGGGGAGTGCATAGACTCGGGCGGAGGAAGTCATATGCATAGGCAGCCACAAAGGATTTTCGCTCTGGCTCCGGGAGGAAATAGTTTGTCATATTGCCCTTCAAATGGAGTCTGCGACTCGTATCTTTCGTGCTTGCAACTCTCGGAGTTGCAGAGGCATCTGTTGACACTTACCCTTGAGAGCTCCAACTTGTGTTAATCCATTTAATCCCGCGAGGAGCAGCGGGAGCAGTGGGAAAATCGGGAAATTCACCAGCGGCCGACTCCTGCGATCGAGTTTGATTATTTTTAGACGGTCGCCAACAGCTCCTCGATTGTTTCTATTTTTGTTTTTATTTCTGATTCTTTTTTCGCCTTCGTTAGATAAATGGTGAGGCTGCAACCGCCGCGGCATGCCACGCATCTCGCACGAATGCATTTTGTCAAGTATTTTCCTTCCCCTTCCCTTAATTGCACACCATTTAAAATAGATTTGCACTCATTTCGCGATATTCGGTTAGCACACACCGCCTGAGACTAGGCTGCTTTGTTGAATTCTTCTATTCACTACAATATCTGAGTCCACGGCGCCACTCTTGATCCGATACCGGAGCGAACGAACATCCACCGAACGAACTCAAACGTCCACCGGCACGGGACGACCTAGCACATGCGAACCGACCGACGAGAAAAATGCGACTGAAACACGATTATTCGTGTTTCGTTTCGCTTTCGGCCCAGCAGCTGCTCGCACGAAGTCCACTTCGGCTGCGGATTCGGCTGCGCTTCGTGCGGCCGCTTCGGGTGTTCCGCTTCTCACTCGTCTCCGCTTGTTGCATGCTGTGGAACGCATTGCCTTTGTTTACGCTCTGCCTCGGTTTGTTGTGGTCCGATTCCGCATGTTTAGTCCATGGATAGGGAACGGTCCGGAATATGTTGATGCATCACCATGTTGATAATACGAGGGAATCCGACCAGCAAAATCGACTATATGAACTACTTTAAAGAACTATTAAATCTCATGAACCCACTGTGCATTCATGAGTCCAAAAATCATTATTGTGTATGCATGTTGATAGTGTCACAAAAGCTATAAACTGCGCAGAATCTTAAGCAACTTTCACCTGTAAAAATATCAGTTTTTTAATTCCAAAATGTAAACTATTGATTCGCTTCTAATCTTTCTAAACAATCATCAATGATTGGCAATGGATATCAATTTTTTCATAACCAGAACAATAGCTGAACTATGAGGTGAATTACTTCCGCGTATAAATCCATTTCTCTACAAATCATTATTTTCATTTAATTAATTAATTTTCATTTATTTTTTTTCCTTATATGAAAGTCTCTCGAAGTCCTAAGTCTAGTCTTAAGTCCTAGCCTCATTTCATAACTATATTGAATCGCTCCAATGTTAGGTAAATCTATATAATTTGAACTTATTATTTTACTGAGTCCATTACCATTTAACTTCGGGTCAGTATTAATATTTTCATCATCCTTAAATATATCAATAATATGTATAGAAAGATCTTAACTTAACTTAACTATCTATTTCAATACCTTTATCTAAACTAGTTTTCTAACATATTTGTTTATTTTCTAATCTATTTAATGGATCACAATGTTTCAATATATTTGCTGGTTCAATATCAACATCAAATCTATTCATCGTTTTACTATTAATATAAAATTTATACAATTCAATATTTTATCTATGCAATAGGTCAATGGGATCAATGTATAATTGCTCACTATTTCTAAATATTCTATAGGGTATCGTGACAACGTGTATTTTTCTAGTTTATTTTTTTGCTATCCTATTCTAATAATTATTGTCTTCTTGTATCCTATTTACTTATCAATTGGAACGTTTGAATTGAAATTCAAATGCTAAAAACAGCATTGCACAGTAATATAATATATTTTATATATATAATATATAATATAATATAATATTATATAATAATATAATTAGGGGATTCTCTCGATGTATCGTGGATCCCTTGAGTTATTCGGTCGTAAGGTCAATCCCCTTAATTCCACTGTGAGAAATTCTGAAGCGAAATGCCCATTAAAATAATTATTAAATCAATGCTAGAAGATAGAAAACATTAAAAGAATATTACAAATAATCGAAGAAAGTCAAAGTTAGTAAAACAATAAGTATAAGTATATACATACATACATATATAGCACACTAACAAATTTCTTTCAGATGTCTGAATTTTTTCATAGCAACGAAGTCTTGTCACATCATTTCGATTAGTGAAAAATAGGCTTTAATGCTGGCGGTGCTTCATTGACACAAAAAATCACCTTTCGAATTGATATAAACACGAGTCGCAGTCTATTTCTCTTTTCGAAATGTTTATCCACCAACTCTTTTTAATGTTGCTTTATTTGTCCATAACTTAAGCTCTTTTTCAGGTTGTCAAGCCAACAAATTGCCAGCCTTTGTGCTGTTTAGCCCGGATAGTTTCCATTCGAATTCGAAAACATCTCGAGCCCGGGGATAATCCCTACTTGTTGCATCTGATTGCCCCCTTGGCTCCATTGTACCCTCCGACTCCCGCCGATGGCTGAACCTCCTCAAAGGGGACGACCATTTGGTATCTAATCTGCTCGAGTGCCGCACTCACTCTCCAGCTGTTAGCTCATCTATTTCCAAACTGCAATAAAGCCAGACACAGTTCTGGGCCGAGAATAAAAATGAGACTAGGAAGGGGAATACGCGATGAATAGAAATCAAAGTGGAGACCCCGATCTTGGACACTGTCCCTATATCATAGACGCCTCCGTTGCTCCGCTGCTCCGTTACCGGCGCGCTAATGAATTTCGAAATCAATTGAATGGCCAGCCCAGACGATATTGTATTAATTTATCAAAGCGCGTATCCGAAAGGGCTTTCCTCTATAAATCGCTGCCTAATTTCCCAGCGTTTGTTAAATAATCAATAACTTCTCTACCCCAGGTAGTTTTTCGAGTGTGAAGTCGGTTCATTAATGCCGGTGCTCAGAAAAGATACGTTCGGGAAGTGTAAAATAAAGGTGTGTATCTTTTCCATAAAGGAATTGTGCGTGCATTTAGGAGCGGGCAGGTGTGGACGCTGCATCTCTCTCTCTCCCTGGCTCTCAGCCACACAATGTGCATTGTCTTTGCCAGCAAAGAAAGGTCAAAGTGCGTTTGTCGCTGGATATATGTACGTGTATGTATGAAAATGCATTTGCTGCCTTCTCAAGTCCCGATTCTCGATGCCCGATCCCCAGTGCCGCTCGCTCACCGCTGGCTCACCTTTTACGGCCGAGGAATGCAGGTAGAGGAAAAGGGAGAATTGTGGCAGGTAAACCATATTTCAAATGCTGATAATTGGCCAATTTACAGCCGGGGCGAGTTGCTCTGCTTGAGAGGTGAGATATCCGTCCGTTGCCCGGTTGCCGCGCTTCATTGGCACTCTGAGTGAAGAGCGGCAACAGCGCAGGGATACAACATCGGGCTAGTAATGGATCAAATTAGTCCAGCTCTTAATAACATATATTAAAATAAATAAATGGACACTTGAAAAAGAACAAGTATTTTCATATGAATTATGCATAATTTGTTGTTTACAACACGCATGCTCTTATTATTAATTTTATCGGTAGTAGAATTGATCCCAATTATTAACAAACATATGCTTATTCAAAAACTGGCCTTTTTTACACAAAATTTTCTTAAATTATTCATAATCATTCAGACACTAGTTAACCGAAATCTTGTATATTTATTTTATTTTATGCCATCGAGGCAATAAACAATTACATATAATAGCTTAAATCAAAAGTAATACCAATTAAGTATTCTTTGGTCTTGTTTTCTAAATAATCATAATAAATCCATTTTAATAATGGGTCTTATTTATTAATTAATAAGGTCTTCACTTGTATGTAAATTAATATAGTCAAGTTAGATACCTACCTTGTCAAACAGCTTTCGTTTTAAAGTTTTCTAATCAAATTAATAAATGTCAGGTTAAAAGTTAATTGGAGAACACAAACAATAACCTGCGAACCATGACTCCTCCTGATCCAAATATTGTTTACCCAAATTGTTTACCCATTTACATCTTGAGCTGGTCTGATTCAAGATGCGAGCCGATGTCACATTACTGGCTACCTCAAGAAGTTTGGCAACCTTGCAGTGCATTCGGCTTTATCTAGGCAGAAATGTTGACATTCCCTTTGTCGTCCCTGGCCCTGACTCCCCTGCCGTCACTCGCCCTCTCTGTCACTCACTCTACGGACTGACGGTCGGACGGACTGACTGCCTGTTTGACTGTCATGTCGCTCGGCTTAAGCCTTGTTAATGACATGTAAGTTGCGTCTCAATTGCGGATTTGCGAGCTTCCCAAACGAAATGAAATGACATTTTGATTGTCAAGCCAAAGCCGAAAAAGATGAGGAGGCCAGGGAATCACGAAACTTATAAATGCACTTTAATGTACGTGTTTAACTTTATTGGAAGGATGCGGATGCGCTGCCCTAGCCTTCTTTTCCTCGCTTCGCCGGGACGTTTGGCGCTCAAAAGTAAACAAATTACGTATACGTGCACACTCAAGATAATTGAAATTAGCGACTGTGACAGCATGATTACCTTCCCCAACATCTCCAGGGATCCGGATCCGCCCAGGCCACAAATCCATGGACAAACACATGGAGGCACAGATACGGCGCTCAGATACAGAAACACACGCAGTTATCCGAAGACCCAGGACGCCCACTCACCGAAGTACCAAACCCCTATATTGAGTGGGTTTTTTGGACAGGCCACGAGTGTGGATGCTTCTGCCTTCCCCGCTATCCATCCTCGACACTGGCAAAAATTAGGTGATTAACTAACTGGTCTTAACAAATTAATATCGAGCCGAATAATCCCATAAAATTATAGTATAGCTATTAAATTTATTATTAGTATATATAATAAATATTAAAGCAAATAAACAATTTCTGGAAATATTTATATATATTTGTATATAATATATTATTTGTATCTAAACAACAACATAAGATGTTTTGATATAAGTTGTTTTGAACTTATGGTGACATATGGCTCCAGTATTTCTTGTAGTTAGTGGCTCCTTTCAGTACATATAAATATTAAAGCCAAAAAGAAATGCTTATAAATATTTATGTATGTTGTTTTAGTTTTTTATTTTAAATTAAAATGTGGCTTATTTATTTTATTATTAGTTATTTAATTACTTAAAGATAGTTGTTTCGAAACTTATAATAACATATTTTTTAAATTTTTAAGTGTTTCTTGCAGTTCCCCAACTTCTTTCTGTGCATCCTTAGGCTTGAGGTTCCCCAAAACTTAAAAACCCAACCCAGAACGCACTGAGATTGTGTCTGGGGTTTTTGTACAATTGCTGGATATATGATAATGAGCAGGAAATGAGTTGAGTGTGAAATTTATGAGCAGGAGTGCTGTCCTATGATTCCACAATGACTTATGATTGTAATTTAAAAATTTCCAGCGTTTGTAAATAAAATATTATGCCTTTCAAAGGTGTCGGGTTGAAAGTGTAAATCCATCCCTTTCACACATCATCCATCACAAGCACGCACACTCTAATCCAGTCGGTCCTAAAAATATGCACAGATGGCACTCGAAACGGAAAAGCCACAACTCTCCCATAAAATTGTAATCCCATTAGCATAAACTAAATACGGCAAATGAAATTAAAAGTCAATAAAAGTTTAACTAGCGCGAACAATAAAAATCTACTGACTACTACATTCCACTGATCGCGATATAAATCAGGGTACAAACAACAAAAATATTTACAAAATGGCAAACAATTAAATTGCGTTATTGGATATGGCCAGCATAATTGCCACACAAATACCAAGAGTTTGTGTTTCAAATTACCAAATTAAATATTCTAATGTAGTGGAGGATAATAATAAAGAATCTGGATAAATATAAACTCTCAAAGGGTAATTAAATATGACTAGAATTAAATAAATAAAACAAAAGTATATAATATTAAAAAAAAATATTACTAAAAATCTATGAATCTAAACAGTATTATATATATTTTTTTATAATCTTAATTATGCCTATTGTACTCTTTTTATTTGTTTTTATACGTCATATAAACAAAGTTGTATTTACCTGTTTTAAATTTTAGCCACAAGCTGCTGCGACCCAACTTTATTTCCCAAAATTGAAGCACACTTTTTCGCAAATGTTTTGTGAAATTTACATTTGCTTTAGTTTTCATTTGAATTTCGAACTGAAAATGCACGGGATGATAACTGCTTATTAACATTTTGTTGGTTTTATGGCTTTTAATTAATATTTTCAGTAGTTTGCCGCCGAAGCGACCACCAGGCGAGACGGCAGCAGACGCCGGAGATAGGGACAGCGATAACTCTGATGCATTCATGCATTATACGTGCTTTTGTTATTGTTTTTATTTTTGTTGCTAGCTATTGGCTGAGTGGGCGTGAGTATTTCATTTGAATGGTTTATTTGTGTGGCGCTTTTTTGGGGAACTGTTTCGTAATCAAGATAATCATAGAGTGGATTCATTAAAATCGAAATATGAGCAGCAACAAAAACGAAAAACACAAAAAAGCGACGCTTTCCAAGCTGCTGGCGGTCCCCTCAGCCCCCACTTTTCAGAAAAAACTCCAAACTTCGCCTCTGTCAGTGTGTGGCAAATAGTTTTGTAGATTTCTATCGAAAAAATGTTTGTTGTTTTTCGGTTTTTAGCTTTCGTTTTTTGTTCGCTGCTGTTGTTTTCTGGTAGCAGAAAAATAAACAGCAGGCGACCACCGCCTATGGGCATAATTAATTACATATTTCAATTGTGCGACATTCGGGGATTACGAAACGGTTCGAATTGTCATTTGTTTGTTTCATGCCTGCCCTTTCATATGGGGACTTCCTCGAGTGCCATTGTGTACGGAAAATGAAAAGTTCATCGAATTCAGCCGTGGCTAATCCCATAACAAGCCACTTCGATCGATTCGTTAAGTCCCCTCTCTATCTAATCACTTAATGCCCGCCAATAAGCCATTGTTTAAGATCCAGACGGGTCAGTCAATTTAACAACCATCTATCATTAAATAATTTGTTAAATTTTTTACCAAGCCAAAAGCGCCATGAAGACCCTCGGGAACCGCTGTTTAGTCTCTCTTCGACGTTCTTTTTCACTTTTAATTAGCTGTGCAGTCGATAAAAATGCGCTAAAAATGAACCGAAACGGCTCCGGCAACAAATACAACAATGGGGTCTCTCAGGGGCAGGGACCGAAGGGGTTAAAGGCGGCAGGGGGGATCACGGACACACTAAGCCGGCCAAAAGATTCGCACGCAGGCGAATTGGAGAGACATGGACTGCAAGGGGTTAAGACAGAAATGGCGACGGAAATAGAAAAGAACAGTGATCACTGGAATGTTTAAATAATTCCATAGGTTAGTTTTCAGGACAAAAATAATTGATTAAGTTAGTGTTTATTTTGAACGGAATCATCTCAATATTATAGTTCCAACGGGTCTGGCCATTCTACAAGCATTCATGATACTATATAATGAATCATCTTAAACCTTAACAATTTTGTTTTATTATTTGAAATTATATTACTCAATAATCTTAATAAATTACTGTAGGCAAAGTTTCCTTTGAGCCAGTGCTCACTGTAGCATCTGAGAATGAGGGACAGATTTTAGCAGTGCCGTTGGCAATGGCAGAGGCGCTGGCGGAATGATCGCGTCTGAATGGTTAGTACGTGATCGGTTCATAAAACTAAAGGCGGCCATAAACTGATAATTTGAGAATTTATAAAAAAAATATACGAAAAGGGGTTGCAGACATTGGGGTCTTATGGGTTTCGGACGATTGATCGACTCGAGTAGCCCCAACGAAGGCAGGAAGCACCGACAATCATTAGTGATCAGAATGATGATGATCTTCATGGAGACCTCTTAGTTTTCTTGGAAGTTTTGATTAGGAAGCCGATCTCCTGAGAGCTTGAAAACCAACCAA
This sequence comes from Drosophila jambulina, assembly GCA_018152175.1. NCBI lineage: Eukaryota > Metazoa > Arthropoda > Insecta > Diptera > Drosophilidae > Drosophila > Drosophila jambulina. The sequence goes on along the minus strand of JAECXH010000114.1, from coordinate 24,534,979 downwards.
ATAACCAGTAGAAAATCATTAAAACTAACAGATTAATACAGGAGAGATTAATCATCTACTTGCAACTGAATAAGTTCGACTTTTACAAGTATTTTAATTAAATTTTAGAGAATAAATTTTACTTTATAAAGTCCTCAATTCCATGAATATGTTATTTATATTTTTCTAAGTCAACAAAGTACAAAATAGAAATGGTATATAACTAAGACCTTCCTAGTTTAAATTACATCCCCATTTTAAGTCCTCTGACTTTTAGCACTTTCTATTGATTTAAATCCTATTGGCAAAGAGCCCGAGGCAAATATAAAAAGTAGTAAACCTGAAAAGTTTGTTGACTAATCTCTTTGCAGCCCGAAAGAATGTGTTTCGAATTTCATTGCCGAACTTGATCCGTGATCCCTGTTTATGTTCCAGTTAGGCGAGAGCGAGTTCATGATTAAAATTTAATGCGTTTTCGTTTTAAGGCGTTCCATTGTGCAAACTCTTTCGACTCGAGAACCCAACTACAACATATACACACTACTGCTGAGAGGAGCTGCTGCTTCTGGCAGATCGTAAAACGCCACAGCTTCCCCTCCCGGGTTTTATGATCGTCGAAGCTAATTAAAATATTTAGCTGGGGCGTTGCAACGGAACCGTGCTGGCAGTGCACACACAAATGAAATTCGTGTTAATTTTTTTACGGCCCCGATTTGCAATTTGCCATAATTAAGCATTAGCTTTTGTGGCGTGTCATAAGTCGGGGATGGGCAGAGTGCGGGACACAGAAGATGCGAGAACGAATCGTTATCTTGCACCCAGCGGCAGGTCAAGAGTGCTGGCGACCCAAGACGACTATTAAAATTGAAAAAATTACCAACGCAACGAGATCAGATAGAGATACGGATGCACAGATACAGATAGTGGGAACGAACAACTACAAGTGAAGCATCTCGAATCGCAGCCATGAATGAAATGCGTACTGAATGAAATGGGTCTGGGAATTGTTTCCCGGCGATCTCAGCTCGACTCATCGCCATGGCAAATTCGAGCTAAAAGATACAAAAAACAGAGACAGAACACTGCTCTTCCTCTCGCCCCATTATTATTATATAGTTTTTGTTTAGCTGTGACATCGCCGGATTCCCGTGTCTTTCATTCGTATTTCAGTCGCCGGAGAAGGGAGAAAACCGAATCAGGGTTGTGTCGCAGAGGCGTCGATAAAACCGCAGGGGGTCATAAATTTTTCGAGCTTCTTGCGTTTTGTTTGCCCGAGATATCAATTGAAGAAGCCGCCGCCGGGCAGTCCGGCCAAAGTTATCGCCAAAAAAATAAAGAATGCTTCGCAGGGAGATACAAGTTCAGTTTCTGTCCTCTGCTTGGTCGCTGCAACCTTTCGACTGCATTTCAGGTCTCGTTGTTTTTTTATATTATGGTATGTGTCATGTAAGAGTGGAATTATCGGTGAAGGGTATTTCCGATGGGGGCTTAATGGTATGACAACTGCAGCTGAAGAGCTTTGGGGACTTCAAATAATACAAACACAAATCTATACAATTTAAGGGTAAGTTATACATTATTAGTAACAGCAATTAATTAGAGTATACCAAATATAGGTTTACTTTGAAAATATCTACTTATTTAACAACCAATCATGATGAAAAAAACTCATTTAAGTTATTACAATATTAATATAAATATATATACATATATCATAATTATATTTCTAGAAACATTTTACTAAACATTTTTTTTTCAACACTTTAATCTTAAATTTATTTTTTAAACTGAACCTTCAAGGAATCTGAACTACAGAATTTCGAAAAAGATGAGTACGAATTATATGTCATTATTTAGAAAATATCTACCTCTTTAAAAAAGAATAATAATCAAGAAATAACATTAAAATTATTACAATCTTAGTTATTTTTCAGACTGAACCTGTAAGAAATCTGACCTACAGAATTTAGAAAGTATTTTTTAAAACCCAATAATAATTGAAAAAAACTCATTTATGTTATTACAATATTATTATTATATATATTTTATAGTTGTATTTCTAAATTCTAATTTTTAAAAATCATTAAATTCTTTTTCAGACTGAATTAATTTGAACTGAAAAATGTTCGAAAACGTGGGCCAGACTTATAGGACATTTCTTCGTGTACCCTTTTCATTTCTTCGATCTTACTTGCTGCTATCGCATACGATTTAGTGTTGTCTTTGTCGCTTATCTGCGGTGGCTTTCTTTCAGCGGACGAGGCCGTCAGATCCACCTCTCCGGCTATCTCTTTCTGCCCCTGTATGCCCCTCTCGGTCGCTCTGGGGAGACGTCTTGGGAGCGTGTGTCATCGCAGTTAAGTGGCGCGGCAAAGAGTTAATCTCGTCGATAATTATAATTTATGGCTCGCTGTGGGTTCACCTTCTTCAAAAATACTCCAACTAAGTCTGGATGCAGTCCGCCTTTCCTTTCCTCTCGTTTTCCCTTATTTATTTGACTTTGTTTGGGCGCTTCTTTGCCGTCCGTGCTGTGCTTCATCATAATCACAATTTTAATTGGAGTTTCGGCATAAAGGAAAATTCAACGCATTGAGTCGTTGTTTACTGTCTGTTGTACTCTTTTTTCTGCTGCCGTCAAACTGACAATATTTATGATTCAGATTGCTCATTGTAATTGATCATTGTCTGTGGCGATCATAAACTATGAGTTCCACTGCGGCGAGGTGTGCGTGTGTGCGCCTTTATGGTGCGCCCAATTATGTCAATCACAGTCAGGGGCTACTGTGCTTTTTCGTTGACCACAGTCGCCCCGCCGCTCGCTCACTCACCTAGATAGATACTGCAACTGCCATTGTATCTATATCGTAATTTATCAAATTGATAAGGCCCGGGAGACGGAGATAGCGTCTCCGCGATGTCTGGAGGTGGAATGATCAATGGCTGCCTATGATCGCAGCTAGTCCTTAATCTCGGCCGCATTAACTCAATTTGCGTGATAAATAATAAGCGCAGTTCAACGAATGTGCGCCCCGGCACTCGAGCAAATCGTCTGCCCAGCAACAATCATAATTTATCAGTTTTACACACGGCACAGTGGTCGGAGACGGCACTAAAATAAAATTATTTAGTATATAGAACTAGGCAAATACAAAGTCTAAGCAAGAATATTTTTAAATAAATAACAACAGCTTGATTTTATAAATAAAGTCGTAGATATGTTAAGTGCAATTCCTTTTGTGATCTATACCACAGCCACAGATTCGAAGCCTGGACAGAACGAATCTATTTAAAGACCCACTCAGCGGCGCATACCTCCCATTTGAGGGTCCCACCTCCGATTCCCAGTTCACAGCCACATCCACATCCACCACCAGCACGACCCCCAACCTCCGCCTCCCCCCGAGTGCGAACAGGCCCAGAGCACTTAATCATGCGAGTCTTGTTGCAGATTAACTCATTACTTAACACTTTTCCACCGCCGAAGATGAAGGCGAAAGCGACGACGACCACTACGACTGACGGATGTTGATGAGCATAATTGTGTGGCCACAGTGTAAATCGGAAAGGCCAGCTAAACGGGCGAGATGAAGACGACAACACCTACAAATCAGCACAGGCCTCGGTGGGGATGGATTTGGATTGCTCTACACTGAAAAAAACCTACGTCTTGAAAAGTGGAAATATATAAAATAAAACTAGTTAAGCCTTGTTTTCTATTTAGTTTCAATGCAAATTTTCTGGAATTATTCATACAGTATCTACATATTCAATCTTTTTTCAGTAACAGAAGCGAACCAGTATCTGAAAATCATATTTGTTTAAAACTTTACAATAATTTAATATAAATATTACTAAACAAAATATTTTTGTTAGATTAAATTAACTGGGAAACACTTTAAAATTAAATTAGACCTTTAGCTTTATTTAATCTTTAAAGGTAAAATGTAATAAGTAAAATGTAGACATAGAATATGGTGAGAATATCGTATTATATAGAATAAAATATACTTGTCTACCACAAATCAATTGACAAATATCGTAAACCTTATGTATTTATAATTATAAGTAATAAGCAACAACTTCAACTAACAATAAATATTTCATTCAACGCAAATATATTGATACAAGCAATATTCACAAATCTATATTTTATTCACCTTTATGTTGAAAACTAAATTTTTTAAAGGTCTTTAAACAATGATATATCAAATTGAATGCCTTTTATATCGTCTTAGCGTGAATATATAAATTTCTTAGCAAGATTATTAATCCTTAGTCATTGATATATTAAGTACACAATTAATGTACATTATTTTTTCCTCTGTATATATGACCAGTGGGGGCGTGCCCATCGACATCGATTTGGCCTGCTGCGTGCGTGGAGGAAAATGTTTCAAAATTGATGTTCACCTTCTGCCATGTTTGCCAACCCTCCTTGAAACGGAGTGGGACCGCTCCTAATGACTCGGAATGTGTTTGTTGTATTTGCAGCATTAACATTCCTTGCGAGCCAAAATAACTTACACACACTAAGATTGCGCAAAACAGGCTTAAGTAGAACTCGTCCGACAAAGTAGCTCATCCATGTCACTGGGAAATGTTTTGTGATGATGGTTTTTCGGGATTGGTCGGCTTGGAGTGCATTTGTAGTAAATTATACTCGTAAAGATTTTGTGTGGCATATTCGGAATTAAGATAAATGATCTGGGATGAAACTTAACTGAGAGCTGGGATTCATTTGCATAAGGAAGTACATATCTGCAATGAAATCATCAATTGAGACGAATTGAAACTAAGGAAGTGTCAAGATGACGAAGTTATGGGGGAAGGGAACACAGTTCAGCTGATAATTGAGAATACTTTCACACTTTTAATGAGAAATAAAAATTAAATATTGTCTTTAACTACAGGCCATGCGGACAATCTAAACGTTTAATTCCAGAAAAGTGAACTCAGCTACAAAAATAATTTCAAAGGCATTAGTAATAAAGTTCAATAAAATAAATTAAGTCAGAATAACATAGACATCACAGGGAATTTGTATTCAGCTTTCATATTTATTTGAAGGTATCCCAACGATTTTATTATTCAAAACTAGATGTAATTATTTATTGCACCTCAATTTTTCAACAAATTTATTCGTGGTAAACGAAACTCGGAATACTTTCCGTTTATTGTTTATTAAATTCATAATTCATGTGAGTTTCCATTTCAACAGGAGGATTTATGTGATTTGTAGGCAAGCATACTTGAGGAAAACTCTCACGAACACATCGAGCCATATAAAATGCGGCTGACAGACGTCAGAATCGAGGGAAATGCGTAGATAACTACTGAGAAATCAAAGCGAACCACTCCCGAAATCCCCCGTTCCTCCCTGGGAGTATTCCATTTTATTTCATTTGTTTTTCAGATTTTCCCGACATCGCCTGCATGTTGTGCAGACTGTCCAGAGCCATAACCAATTATTTACCAACACTCTCATGTCCCGGCACATCCTGGACAATCGGAAATACAGTCAAGAATGCGAGTGCAACCCTCTGCCACAGTTTCCATGGCCATTGCCCGTAATTACAGACATTTTTGCCAACAATTGTGCCACAAATTTAATGGCTTCTCTACCTGGATTGCATATGCAAAGAGCGAAATTTATGGCTGCCACCTTTGTGAAATCTTTTTCCGATTATGTGGTTTTGTGCGATTCTGTGATCATTCAAGCAAATGATTCCGATCTCTCCCACCCTCCCCGACCGACAATAATCCCCCTAGATCCACCGCGGCCATATAGTAGCTTAGATGGGCAAACGAAAAGATTGAGGAACTTTTCCAGAGGAGCTCCGCGTTTGTAATCCTTTAATGGCCAACTATAAATGCACAAGCTTACGAGCCAACCGATAAATTCCCGCTCATTATTTCCCCCCTCCGCCTAATCCATTGTGTTAGCCGATGACTAAGAGCTCGCATTTGTTGTGGCAGCTAAATGAGGAACGAAAATAAAATGATGCTTCATAGGTAGAGGCCTGTGCGGATGTCTTCATCCAACATTAGCCTTCAGAAGAGAGATCAAAAGTTGTAAAGAAATTAATACTAATTGATTTGGGTATAACTTATAAGACCACTATCTTTTCTTGTATACTTCAAATTACTTACCTAATAAATTCGAATCGATCCTTTAGTTTTGTAATATCGGTCTTGGATCACGAGTCTAATTTATATTATTTGATCTTTTTAAAATTAATGCTGGGCTCTGATTTTGGTTTGTTTAGCCCACTTCCCATGCCAAAGTTGGCTTTTCTTTAAGAAAACATCATCGCATCGGCAAGAAACACTGAAGAGTATCTTTTCTTGTTGACTTGCTAATGAAAGCAAATGCATATGATTAATTACAAGGGAGTCTCTCCCTGTGACAGCAACAACAAATGAACATTTTTATGTTGCCTTAACTCAACCCCTCGACTTCGAGGCCCCGCAAGCCCCTTTTAAAAATAACATCAAAGCAAACAAAGGCCAGGGAAAATATGAACTGCAAACTGCAGGAGATTTTGGGGATGCACGAGAGCTGAGAGGGAAACTCGGGAAGTGGCGAGTGGAAAAACCGAAAACCCAGATGAAAATCTTGGCGACAGTTGAAAAGTTGAATTGTTGTTGTTTTTGCCGATGTTGTTGTCTAAGTTGTTGTTGGTGTTATTATTGCCTTTGGGCAGATCCTCATTGGCATGGGCCAACTTGCCCCAGCCTCCTCTCAGCATCTCCATCTGACGACTGTCTGGCTGACAGGCGACTCCACGCTTGACGTTTGACAGTCGACACTGTCCAGGAAACCTCAGGGGGAAGAGTCAAGGTGCAGCGATTTCCACTGGCGATGGGAGCGTGATAAATAAATTAGTTAAAGGAAGTGCGAAACTATTCACATAATATTGTTTAATAAAAATATGTGAAAAAATTTAAAATATCAAAAGTTACTGAAGCTTTCAATCATATTTAAAAATCAATAAATTCTGAAAATATATTTTTACTAAATACAATTGTTTATTTAAAAGAATAACCAACTTATACCAAAATACAACAAATCTTCTTTGAATTCTTATTGGCTTTTAGTTTCTGGAAGGCCTTAAATACATTTTTTAAACTTATTTGATCTATCTACTGTTAAGAGTAACAGACTTCAAAAAATCAATCGAATTTTCGGACAGCCAATTAATCACCTGTCGCACACATCCTTACGATATGTCAATCAATTTCTAGCGTGAGTCACGCTCCCATTCCCACCGACACGCAGACGACACTTTGCTTCCTTCTCAGCATTTAACATTTTTTTCCTGTGTTTTTTTGTCAGCGGCTGCCAAATTCCGATGGCGAGATGTCGGGAGATGGCGATGTGAGATGGCAGCATGCAAATTGCGAATTGCAAGGGGGCCAACGCACAAATCGAGTTGTCGTAAAATTAGCACTTAATGCTTTAATTAATTACTGAGACGTGCGAGCCGAAGTTCGTTGCGGCCGATTGTTGCTGCCGGTTGGAGTTGTTGCCTTATCCCGGTTGTGGCCTGTTGGTCGTTGTGTGCGGGGCATTTAATGCATTTCGCATTTATTTATGGCCATTGGATGCGCGTAACTCAGCGACACCCATCCCGCCTGCTGTCTCGTGTTCGGCCACGTCAAGTGTCAGGCCACTTCGCCGGAAAGCCAAGGAATACAAAATGCAAAAATGCTCGCCTGCCCGCAGATATTCATTGGGCATCTCTCGCAAATATTTCACACTTTCACAAAAGGGCAAAGTCGCACTCAGCTTGTCGCGGTTTGGTGGAGTTGTCTTTATGAATGGACTCAAGTTGGCCAGGATGGCTGTGTTTTTGGGATCACAGGGTACGCAAAAAATATTGCGGTTGCAGTCTTTATACTGGGGTGAGTGAGTGTGTCCACATCCTCTTATCTGGTGACTTGAACAAGATGCAATTTGGTTAACTGAAAGCCTTGCTTTGACCTAAAAAGAATTCTTTTGAAAAGTCAATAACATTATACGAAAAAGAGAAACCAGGAAATTTCTTACCTGTATTATTCCAGTATTTACATTGAAATGTGATTTGAAAGGGGAAGTATAAAATGTACTTTTTGTTTTAAATACTTTATGGCATTTCTGAAAATATGAAAACATAGCTTTTGAAGCGTTTTTGTTCCGAAATAAATTACGTAAAAGTTCAACAAGGAAATAACAGTTTTATTTCGTTTTCAATTCTTGTCAGTCTATTTAGGAAGTAGTTATACATATTCCAGTGGTCTTTACTATATTCCATACTATTTTGATTAAATATATTTTTAATGCATATTAAATAATTTTTATTAGAGTTTTTAGTGAGATCACCATTATTAAATCGATTTCTTAAGCTACGATTTAAACTCATCAACCTTCGATAAGAAAAACGCACCTCATCTCGCCTATCCGCGCAATTGTCACATGATTTAAGCCAATGAGAGATATATGAATACCTTTTCAGGCGCGGGCACGCCCTTTTGGCCGTGAATTAATGAATGACCACATGACCGAATGATGGATGAATTGATAAAGGCAAATGGCGAAATTGTGTATTTGGTGTGGCTATTGTGGGGTCCACTCATCTGCGATATGGAAAGCAGGTTCCGTCTTATCTCGGCCTCGTCTTGACCCCCAGTTATTGTCAACATTGTTGATGGCCGGTATTGTTATTGTCGGCTGTGCGGATGCCGAGGCAAGTGATTCATTCATTTGCCACAGTAATGCCACCGAAATACAATTTATCTGGCTTGGGGGACTTATACATGCGCTGGCATGGGTTCTCGGCCAGACAGAAGATACAGATACAAAACCGCATCCGCACCCACCGAAATCCTTTTCGGCCACTTGACTCATTAGGCCCGTATTGATACCAGGCCCACTGCATCATCATCATCGTCATGGCCATCCTCATTGTGGCCGAGTATCATCCTCATTGGCATCCGTTGGATCTTCTGGTGTTTGCATGATTTGCATTAATTTGGCAAATGTTGTCGATACCGGACGCCGACGATAAGCGCTGACATGACCAGATCCATTTGGTCATTAATTAGCCCACCAGCTTTCCTCCGGCTTTCCCTCATCCCCTGCTCCCTTCTGCCCACATGAAAGCCATGACAGTGCATAATAAATTACCAATTCATTTCAGATTTCGCACGTTCTTCGGCTGCTGCTTTGGTTATACATTTGATTTGCTTTCTCCACCAAAAAAAAAAGAAATGAGCAGAGAAATCCGTGAAGGGTTTGGTGTTCAACAAGTAAAAGGCATTCCTGGCAATGTTTTATTAAAAATTCATCAATTTAAACCTATTCAGGTTGAATACATGTGTGAGATTTTGGATACACAGATACACAGATAATAGAAAAAAAGCCTTTAATTAGTCGTTAAACCTTTACACATAAACTATTAAAAGCTTTTAATGGTTGAAGATTTGCCATTGGAAATTAGTTTTTAATCAAATAAGAGCTGTACAAACATTATTAAAAGAAATATATAATATACACTTCTGACGAATTTATTGTTCCATTTTCCCAGAGACTAACTACAGCACTAATTTCAGAATTCATTAGTTTTAATTGAATACAAGTTACTCAATTGAGAACGGTGAGGGCGCGAACGTACGTAAAAAACATTTTTCCCACCCACAAAAAACGAACTTCCTTTCCCTTGGAAATGAATATAAACGATCTGTACAATGAAATAAACGCTGCCCAATCGAATAAAACAAATTGTGATTCATTAGAAAAAGAAGCGCATTCCCTGCAATCGCTGACTATTTATGTCAAGTTAATCGGAGCACAGAAAATAAAACGAAACCATAAGAAATAAAATTTTTGCTAATTAAAGTTAATACTGACAAATGATGGGGCGTTGGCGAATGGACAATGCCAAGATGTCATGTGGACCCCACCATTTCGCCCTCGTTCCCAACTCCCAGTCCCTTTCTCCAGCCCCCGATGCGCCAAGTGGTGACAGATCTATGGGCTTGGATACTGGGAAGTGATGGAGATTGTGCACTGTACAAAAAAGGAAAAACTATGAACTTCCAGATCAAATAAATATAAATAATCAAATGAAAGTATTTATTAACAGTTATTAGTTAACGTAAATTGATGAAATCTTAAAGTCAAACTGAATGGAATTGTTAATATATCTTATCTATTTTTATTTAAGTATTTTAGAATATTAAAAAATGAAATAATAAAACAATATCATTGATTTGTTGATTGATTTTTCTATGGATTGATAGGATTAATAGTACAATTTACAAACAATTTAACTTTTTATATGTTATTTCCCAATTTTCTAAAAGGAAATTTCAGAGGAAACATCATAGAACGAGAAGTCAAAGTTCACTTCCGGACGGAGGCAAAGGGTTTTTTTGGTTTGTTTTGTAATTTTATTGTTTACGATCCGCAGGTGAATCCAGACATTTTGTTTAGTATATCCTATTTTTCCCATTTTAGTCCCTTTGCATGATTTTTTTCACAGTGCATGTGGGCCTGGGAGGCGAGTTCGTGTCGATGTTGCCGCCTCCGCTGTCGCCGGCGAATGTTGAACGTCGAATCATGTCGATGTCGCTCGCGTTCAGAGGCGAACGTAAATGATGCATGTTTAATTGCCGGCGCATAAATTAAATTTTTGGACACTGTGTGCGAGTGGGTGCGCCCAGTCCCAGTCGCACATTCGCATTGTTTATGGTGTTTTTAGGGGGTCCCTTCAACAGCTGGTTGGGGCCTCTCCATGCTGATATGCCTAATCAGTGGTTCGGCTCGATCTGTATAAGCAGACAGATCAAGGCTTTGGCGGCAACTTCACAAAATGGAACAATTCGTAGGCAAAACTTTGATTGCGAGCTCATTAAATCTCTAATCAGAATACTAAAGTATAAAAAATATATAATATTTATATGTAGTTATTTGAACAAAAAACAGTTCACAGGATGCTTTTAAAAAAAGTACTGTTTTAAATAAAGTTTCACAACAATCATTTACTTCTTATTAACTCTACCAGATATTAAATGAAAAAATTCATCTTAAAAGCAAACCAAACCAACAAAACCCCCATCAAATTGCATCCTCGCGTTAGTGATCAATTACGCAACGAAATGGAACGCAAAGTCGTCATTAAACTTTTCAGCATTTAGTCATAAATTTCAAATATTCGTGGATATGTTGGCTCTTTAGTTGCGCAGAGAAAAACATTAAAGATCGAAATGCAACGCAGAATGCACCGCAATTGACACTCGAATGCATATTTAATTGCTGTTTTATTATTTTGCCAAATTAGCACGTCGTTGAGTGGAGGAAAAACCAGGGAGAGGAGTGCACAAGACAAAGTGAGAGGAGCACTTCAAAGGCCCTTTTGGGGCTGAACCGTGCTAATGCGCCGCTATAGGGCGATCGGTCTGGCTAGATATCTGGCATAAATCATAAAATAAATGCCAGAAAAAAGTAAAAACCATTTTCACTCTGGGCAAATGCAAATAGAAACGAGACAGAGCCGGAGAAGTTTTCCGTAAATGTAAAAGAAAACATTTTTGGGAAGCGCCAAGCTGCCAAGTGGGTGGCAACTGAATTAATTTCGGTTTCCCCCCATCTTCTTCTCCGGGCGCTGCTTTCATCAATTTTATTATTTTTCTTCTTTGGGTTTTATGTTTGCGTGTCGAGCTGAGAGAGACGCAAAATAAATAAAAACTTTAAGTACTTTTTCGAAATTTGTTGTTGTGTAATCTTAAGTAGTGCGGCGTGCACACTCATAAACACTCACACTGATTCACCAAAGCACTCGCACGAACACTCACACTAGCTCTCCCACCCATTCGGAGTCCCGACAGTCAGTCGCGTTTGTATGTTGACATATTAATGCAATTAGTTTTTGGGTCGGGCGGTGTGCTAATTTTATAGTTCTCCCCTCATATTTATTAAAACTTACAGGGGGAGTAGGTGGAAAGTTGCAGCTGTTATTGGCAGTAGCGATCTGAAAATCTAATATTAAGCAGGGATATTCTAAAATAGAATTAAAATCTTGATGGGACTCCCTGGATGGAACTAGTCTTTCATACAACATATTACCCACACATTTTTTATTAAATTATGAACGCTAGAGTTTCAATATTGGCCGGCCATAACATTTACTGCACGTTGGTTGGGGGATCACCCACTGGAAAAATCAACCTTTGGCCATTGTTGCCACGCAAACACAATTTACACAACTCTCGAAGGCAATTATCCTGCGCAGTTTGTTATTCCTTGATTATGAACCCCCGACAGCGGCGGCCGTGCTAAACCAAATTACATGGATCGCAACAAAAGACGGACCCAATTCGGTGCCATAATTTATGGGATGTACGCTCTAAAAAACTGGGCACAGAGAAATGGGACACTATGCCAACCCATTTCCGCAATGCTGCGCAGAAGGCTAATCAACATGAAACAACCCCCGGAAAACTGCTAAAAAACTGAAAGAACCACCCGTGGCTATTTCGGAACTCTGCATCCCGAGCTGTAATCCCAGCTGTAATTTTGACGCTGATCCCGCAACTCTTAAATCATGTTTCTATTTATGTTGTCGCAAGAGATTTGCGTGTTCCTCCTCGCGTTCCCATATATGTATCTCTAATCAAATTCCCTCCAAGAAACTCGAATAGTTGTGAGCCGAGCTTGGAGAGGTGTTGGTAAGCCGGCTTAAGGATAATACCAAGCGTTACTTTTGGCACCCTCTGCCGGAACTGGTTCTCAAGGGCGGTTTTGTTTTTTGTTCTTTTTAATGGAAGCCACCCCATTTCCTTCCCGATCGATCATCCATTTTAATTAGCAACAGCGTGTCGATAGCATTCACAAACTATCAATTTCACTCACCCTTCCCCGTAGCGTCTTCGGCTATTTACATAAGTTCGGATCACACGTGACGAATCCTGAAGGGCCTTTCCCAGTCCTGCTCTCGGAAAGGAGGCGTGTCCCTGGTTGAGAGGACACTTCGATATGGTTTTGTCACTGCCACTGATGGACACACTCTCCGCTTTCCAATCACTCGAGAGTCGAGATCCTGCGACAGCTGCACGAGTAGGTGGCCTGCAATTGATAAATGTGAAAAGTGCTACATATGGTTAACCCAGAACGTGAGAGTTCCATTGGGAATTTATATCCACTTAATGGATTGCTGGTCCTTGGTGATTAAGTAACTGTGGGAAAGAGCAATAATCTATAGTGTATACATGTCACTCTAGAAATTTTGATAATAAAGGCTATTAAAAAATGATTAGAAGATTTATTAGTCAGCTTATAATTTACATTCTTAACTCTTCTTATTTATATAATCAAATTTGAAGATTTAATTAATTTGCTTCTGTGAATATACAAAACTTATACATTTTTTAATTTCCCATTTACCTACAATTCAAAACCAATTTGTTGACATTGACTTGGGCTTATATCTCCATTAAAACGAGCTACTCATGCTCCTTAGAAGTGTTTCTTCGTAATGTTACTCATTTTGTATAAAATGGTTTCAAATATTCCCCCTTGACCCACCTGGAAGATGAATTCTCCATAAAGCCTATTTCAATCATCGGCTCCATTGATGATGATTCATAGCTCGCCGCTGGATGCACTTGAAAAAACTCTGAAAGGCACTCCACAGGATTAACCTCTTCCATGACATCACGTCGCGTTGTTCCCGATGATGAGTTTCAATTTTGAGCTGGGTTGGGCTTGAAGATCTATTCTGAATAATTATTGATCACATTGTTATCCCCTCAAAAGCCTTTTCTATTAATGTGTGCCAGGTTCTTTTTGTCTGGCTTTTTTTGTAACTTTTTGAGGCTAACCAAATGCCGTTTTGTTTATCATGGTCTTGGCCTGGCTTGGTGCCCTGCAGTTTGGTTTGCCGCTGCCGCCGCTGCTGCTGCTGTCTCTGTTATTGCATTTTGTAAAGTAAACATTAAACATGCCAAGTGCTGCTGTCGCCCGTTCGCCACCCACAAATTACACACATATATGGACCCGGCGGGGAAGGGAGGGTGCGGCACACACAGCTGCACATTATGCAAATATTTACTTTGCGTTGATGAGGCTGATGAACAGGACACCGATGACGACGGTCCATTGATGAAGCCACTCGGCGTCGTGGCCCGTTGGCAAAAAAATAAAAGGCCGAAGCGAAAGGAAATAAAGCCAGGGCGAGATCGAGATGGGTGGTGAATTGAATGGCAAAAAGTGCTGCACAAATAATGTCATACGGCTGCCTCATTTGCCTTAACCCACCAACTGCCACCCACTGCCAGCCGCCACCCCATAAGGACAACCCCTTGGCAACCTGCTGCTTCAGCTGAGAAGTTCCTGCTATATGCGTTTTATCCTTTGGTGAAGTACCCTTTTATAAGGGGGGAATATTAGATAGATACCTCTTAAATGCAGGAGTTGTTTTAAAGATTCCTCTATATTTCACTTTTAAATACAATCTGGATGACTATAAACAAGAGAAATGAAAATTCCAAGTAAATAGTAAAGTATTTCTAATTAATGTTGCAATAAAATGTAACAACATTTTAACAAAATGGAATGTAAAATAACTACTTATAATTGAGCACATAAATAACATCTCTTTAATATCTGTACTGTACTTTTAAAGGGTATTCCTGGGTCCAAGTCCTGTGATTTTCCACTTGTTTGCCCTGAGAGCTGCGGCTGAGTTTCTCAAACTGCTGTTAGCATAAATTTCAAAATTAAAATCGCAACGAGGCGACATATGTAGGCAGGCGCACAGGGGGCGTGGTTGAAGGGGTGGTGGTCCTGCCGCTTCGAGAGGGGATGGCACTGGCAGGGGGTTGCAGTGGGAGGAGTTGCAGCGCTGTGCGTTCACTTTCGAAAAGTAATTATTTCAAGCCAAGGCAAGGCGCCAGGGGTTTTGTTTAGCCCTTCTTTTCTGCTCCGTTTTTTGTTTTCCAATTCTATTCTGCAGCTGTCACTTCGGTTTGTCATTTTGCTGGAATTAGCTTAGTTTTCCCTCTCCCTGGACCTCATTTTTCCACATTTCTCACCTTCTCCAGTTGCCTTGTTTACATGGACAATAATTATAAAATTTACGTTTCATTGTAATTGTTGAAATAAATCAATGTCAATGCAATCCATCTCGCTCCAACCCTCTCCCTCGCGGAGTTCTCCCCTGGAAAACCCTAAGGGGTGGCTCCTGCCTGCGTTTTTGTTTCGATTTAATTGCTTGTTAAAGTTGAATTGTGCTGCGATTGCACGTTGCACTTCGAATGCTGCACATTGCCGGGACTTAATGATGCAGGAATTTGCTGACTTTGCCGGAGCAAATCAGTGGAGTGAAAAGGGGTGGCAGCTTCCTTCTTTTCCCATTTGAATGCTTCGAAATCAACTTTGACTTTGGACCGAGTTTTTCGCAGACAATTTGCTGGCGGCATATGAGGACAACAAATTACAGAAATCATTCGAAGAAAAATCCCCATTCATATTGTGCTTTTCCTTCTTTTTTCTTTTTTGGGGAAAAACATTTTTGCATTCCACTCGGACAAAAGCAGCCCAAATGGGGCTTCATTAAATGTGGGACTCGAGCCGAGAGCAAGTCCAAATTGCACTCCGCAAAATGATGATATCCGCCTCTTCCCTTCTATTTATATATGTGCGGTGCTGCACCCGATTTCAACTCCAACCGATTGTAAAATGTTTGCCATCGCTTGGCCAGGCCAAAAAGGGGGACGGGACAGACATTTGAAGTATTAAATAATTTGGCGCCATTGTGTTCACACCACAGCCAACAAGCCAGCAGTGGAAATCCTGCCATGTTTGAGTGCATTCATGGGTTTGTGTGTTTTCAAATTATTTCTTCAGTTTCTGCACAAATATGCACAAATAAAAAACAAGCAGTTGTGAGAGGAGACGGAAAAGGCGGAGCAGAAAGCGGAAAATGGCACAGGGCATTGTCGGTTTGGCTTCCGTGCGATCCTTAGATGTAGATTTCCTATAATATAGGCAGGGTAGTTAGGTGAGGGAATGGTGTATGAATTATGTTTTCGAACTGTAAAAAAATGATTAATTTAAAAAAAAATACATGTTTTTTTATTTATATTTAAATTTTGATTATTTGCAAAAGCAATGTAACATTTTTTAAATTATATTTATGTTATTGAATTTACAGTGCATACATATTGTTTGTCAGAAAACAAATCTGTTTCGCTTTTACCAAGGAGGCCTTAAATTAACTGGAGCCGATAGGACTTTTTGTGGCACTGAAATTATAACTTCTAGTGTATTATGTATATTTACGATTATTATTGTTTTAAAATATAAATATAGTCTTGAAAGTGACCAAAAAACTTGAATCCTATTCCTCAGCTAGCGCTTAAAAATGTGATTCTATAAGAACGCCTCGGAAATGTTAAATGGATTTAGTACTGACTCTCAAACAAAGAATATTGGCGCTTCGTCTATTGACCGACTTGCGGTTGTTTTTCCTTAGTTTTTCAGTGTTTTCCGTTGTCATTATGTAGTTGTCTGCATTACTTGCCGTTTGATTCTTACAATTTCTGAACCATGTCTGGATGTTTGCATGCGATGACAAAAAGATGAGGATAGTAATGATGCTGCTGCCAAGCTCCTTTGGCATGTTTTTATTTCTAGCTTGCATTCAGTTCAGTTCTGTTCAGATCCCATCCCATTTGGGCCCTTGTCGTCTAGAATAAACAACGTAATTGCGAGTTTGTGTGGGCGACACAACAGCAACATCCACATCAGCATCACTGGAACACCAGCAACACGACAAACTGCAACTGCTGGCAGCGCCACAGGAAGATGAAAAATACATCTAAGCTGGCGACAAATAATCCCGAATGGGAAATGGAAATTCTCTTAGCCGGCGATGCTGGAGACACCAAAGATGCCCATTTAACCAGGCGGTCCATCCTCTGCATCTATCATAAATGTCAGCTGCTTTACGATCGGTTGCCCTTTGACTGTTGCTGGTGAGGCGCTTCAAAAGAAGGCCGGAAAGGCCTGATGCATGCAACTTATACAAACACACGGGGAACCACAGCGAACAGGCGACTACGGCACACACAGCACGCACACAACAATAAAATTTATAGCATGCCGTGTATTAAACGGCACGCGGCTCATTCCCGGAACACATGTTGCATCTCCTCCAAGCTGCCATCGAATGTTTGCAGGGGGGACCAAAAGAAGGGGGAAACTCATATGCACAGTGGGTCGAAAACTCCGCAAGGATTGCACCATATACGTTTAATACCGATCTAACTGAAAATAAATGATTGAAAATGTGCACAAAGTCATGGGATTGTATAGAGATAATCCTACACTTGCTACCTATTTTTTATAAATTTATTCATATTTTTATTTTATTCTAGAAGGTATTCCATTAGTAAGGCACTTTCCACTCTGAAATTATTTTAACTCTACAATTTAATTAAGTCCCTGATGATCTCTGAACACTGTAGCCAGGCCTTTGTATGACATGTAGCCAGCTTTGTTTACTTCATAATTTGTTTTTGCGTTGTTGTTTTCATCTTTTCTGTTTCGACCGCAGAAAAACCTTTCATTTTTTCCAGCTTATTTTTTGTCTTTTAGTTGGCACCGCTCGTTTTACGAGCCTATCTGCCAGATTGCTGTTTGCTCCCCGCCGCCGTTTGGGTCACATTTTATTTTTGCTATTCTTCTTCCGCCGGCATCGCCTGTCATTTCCACCAAAATGGGAAAAAATAAACATTGTTTTTTCTGCCTTGGTTGGGCAATTAAACTGCAGTTTGGTTGTTAAACATTTATGCCATGCTCTCGACTCTCGACTCGCGACTCTCGACTCTTTGACTTGTCTTGACTCTCGGGCTGAGTGATTTGTTTTATGTAGTCGTGTGTAAGTGGGCGGACTGCGGTGCTGGGGCGTGGCCAGTGTGAAAAGAAATAAATTTGTTGTACGGCGACCAGTGATCAAGTTGTCAGCATTTTACCCTCCATTATCCGCCACTCGAAAAGTTGAAAATAGCATGTACAAATTCCATTAGAATTGTTTGCAAATTTCATTTGAAGCGAGGCGGCTTCTGTGTGGGGTGGAAAACTAAGGGAAAGGTAATAGACAGCTGGCCATCATAGCGGACATCCGGCTACTGCGAACCCATTCCATTTCTGGTTCCGGAATCCGCTTGCGCACCATTTTCGCAAACTCTCGCACTCGAGTGCGTCGCAGCGCGAAGTGCTCAAAATTTTCCGAAAATGAACTGTGAAAACTCGGTGCGTTGTTGCATGTCCAGTGCCCCTATTTCACATGGGTCAGCGGCTGGTCCCCTTCCCGGGGATTACACGAAATAATGGCGCATAAATCCGGCAACGGGAATGGCAGTGGCAAATGCAATTCAATGGCCACTGATTGCCTGGTTTCCACAGTTTTGGCCGGCAAAAGGGTCCGCCGAGAGTCCTTGTGAAAAGTGGCGGAGGGGGTGGAATCGACTGGGGTGGAGTGGCCGGGGGATGACAATGGGAATGGTGCTCTAGGTGATCATGGATGCGTAATTGTTTATTGGTTTTGCGTTAAGAATTTGTTGTGAGGAAAACTGAGATTGTTTTTCACAATATGGGTCCGGGAGAGATTATTTCTTTTTTTTCAGCAGGGATGGGAGTGTATGCGGTAAAAAGTGACACACAGTATATGTGTCGATTCAGAAGAAAAAGTTTGCTGGTTTAAAATAAAACATTTTGACACAAAATATTTTAAAATATTAAGTCTTAGGTAATTATACATTTATTTAAATACACCTTATATTTTTGATATTTGTTATTTACCATTGTTTTCCATTAAAATTATGAATTCAGTAATTGGAGTAATATCAGCAATTCCTTAAAAGCCTAGCCTAAGAACCGAAACTTTACACATTTTCCTAAAAACCTTTAACATAAATCAGAGGCCGGCATAAGTTTCCCGACTGAGTGCCACTGCAGCAGGCTAATTTGTGATTTTAATTTGGTTTATTGCCGCATAGACAGTGCAGAGATGCCAAGAAAAAACTGGTATAGGAAAAGCGAAAAGCCGGCGAAATAATGGAGGAGGAGTAGCCGCAGACAGGCGAAAGGCTTTGGCTTTGGCCGGAATTTTTTCCTATTTATGCGCTTGCCAGAAAAGTGCGGCAGCTGCTTTGAAGGGGCGCAGTGTCTAACCCTCTAACCCCGAGTCTTCCCGAATCTCTCCCCTGTCGGGCAAGCGACAGTTTTAGAAATTCAAGAGGTTGCCGCATGTTGCAAAATGTCGCACTCTCGCAGTTGCCAAGGTCGCGTGCGGCACGTGATGGGAAAAAGGAGCGCACACGTCGATCGGATCACAACATAATCCGGCCCTGAACCTGGGTTATCACTTTGGTAAATACGAGTATCTCCGGCTCCCTCTCGGGATCGAATATCAATCAATTGGCTGCCAGTGACATTCGAGACTGTGACTGTGCGTCACAGCTCTAATCACCCAAAAGATGCTCAACACATTTTGCAAATTGCTTTCAGTTTTCAAATTGTAGGAATCGAACAGGGGACGGGATTCATTCGGGGGTTACTTGAAGTGCGGGCCTTAAAATCGAATGTGGAAGAAGTACAATTACAATCTTTATTTCCCTTTGTTCTGCACCCAGACTTGTGAAGGTTATCAGCTGGAACGTCGCTCTGCGATAAGAACTGCAGCTCAAAAAATGGAATAGAACAAAATTAAGCGTCATATTCTTTCGAAATGTTTAGCGGCTCATGTTTCAACTTGAGACAGAAATCTAGCATCAAATTCCAATTGATATTAACCATTAAAGGCTGGAAACAAAACATAAGTATATAAAAAGAGTGCTTAATGTTGATAAATGCCTGCAAAGAAAATATACCAAGAAAGAAGTGATTTCTACACTGTATATGGAATGTATACCATTCTTTGTACATATATAATGCATAATCTATTGTAAACCTTAAAATACTTTGACATATATTCGTTGCGAATTAAAAATTAGCGATAATTACATTTACTAAACTTAAGAGCGTCGAGCCGTCAACAGCTTTTTAATTTTGTTTAAATGTGGCATACAAAATATGAAATATTTTACTTACTTATTTACTTATTTTGGAACTTTTAATGATCTTTCACAGAACTAACTGTTCGATAGAAGATAAAGCCGGCCTGAATGTAATCAAGACAAACAATAACTTAAACAAATACATTAAAGCCAAGGAACTATAAATGCAAAAAACTGGAAGAGGACATTAAAGCATCTAAAAAAATTTAAAAAAATAATAGTTTCAATAAAGTGCGAAATTATGCGGATATTGTGGATAATTTAGGTTAAGTCCAACCTGAGATGGCACTTCTAGACTCAAACATACTGAGGAAAGTCTCCAAACCTGTATAAGATAATATATTCGAAATATAAATCTGAAAGTTACAGAAACTTACAAAAAGAGAAAATATTAGTAATTAAAAATAAAAAAAGAATGACATTATTTCCAATAAAAAACAAGTATTCTTATTCCTAATTGCTTATTTTTGGTAATTACAAATAATGTTGGTTCCAAAATAATGTGTATGTATTAATTTGTTCGAAAAATAAAGACTGGATAATCAAGCCAGGATAACAGCAATAAATAAATAAACAAAAAAAAATATAAATAATTTGAATAGAATTTTATTAACGCCTTGTTTCCGTTTAACTAAAATGGATTTGTTTTGTATGATACAGTTGCAAACTTTAAGGCTATACAAACTGATGGGCCACAAAGTTTGCATCGGATCTTGTTTTTATTTAATCAATCAATCAATCAATCTTTTTCTATATGAATCGGATTTTAAATTCACGTGGACATATATTTATAATCTGTCGCATACTTTCATACTTTGGAATACATTCGATGCGAATTTCAAATGAGCTATGATTCATTTCAGTATAGAATACCGAGTCGTCAACAACATTTACTGTACTGCTGGGAACAAAAATGTTCAAAAAATATATAATTCTCTTGGAAATTATGGTGATCTCATTTGGAAGTTTCTGTTTGTGTAAAGATTTTAATGACGAGAATGTAATTAGGACAATCGAGAACTACAATCAACAAATCAAAGACAAGGAGCTGGAATTGCAAATACTTCATTCAAGATTCGAATCCTTTTTAAAAGAGTTGAGCGAAAACATAGTAAATGAAGTGAGAACTGATGTGGATAATTTGACTGAAGTCAAAAAGGAAGTGGCTCGCCTAAGAGTCAGTCTCGGACAGAAAGAGGAAAGTCTTCGGACCTGTGAAATAAACCTTGGACGTGATAGGGAGGATGAATCAAAGCAAAAGAACGTTCGAGAAAATATTTCGTCATTTTGGAGCCAAATAATTGAAATGAAGAAACAAGAAGGACACAATTCCTCCAATTGGGAAATATTAAAACAAATACCTCAGCAATTAACACAGTTTTTTACTGAAAACTAAAAATGTTTAAAAACATATATAAATAAAGTGTTTTATAATTTTCATATAAGAATTTTTCTTTTTTTTTGAAAAGCACCCAACAAATTTCTAAAATAGTTTTTGTGTGAATACAAATTATTAAAGAAAGTAAATGTCTTCATTAAATATGACTAGAACTATAAGTAGAAATAGAGAAAATTTGTATAACTTTGCTCTCAATATAACTTGGATCCATATATTTTTTAAAGGCAATTACAATTTATAATTATAATTCCCTTCTAGGTAATTGATTACGAAGAATGCTTAAAGAAGGCCATCTGTATTTGACAGAGCTGTGTGTTTAATAAAACAAGCAATGTGTTAATTATTTAATTGTTTTTATTATTTTCAGTTCGTTTTCATATTTTTTTGGTTTGGTTTTTTTGCCTTTGGCATTGCAAATCGTTAAGACTAAAGCTACAGCCAGCCACTGACTAGTACTCGATCGAGTAGTCGAAGGTGCCGAAGTGTTCGTACTTCTTCTCGAAGTACTTGGCGAAGGTGTCCACGTAGTAGACCTTGACGTCCTTGAAGTAGCCGTTGGGCACGAAGAAGGTGTACTCATCGATCTCGCGGTCGAAGGGATAGCCGAAGGGCTTGCTGTCCACGAACCGGGTGCCGGAGCCAACTCCCGAGGAGTAGGTGTAGTCGAAGTTGGAGAACTGCTCGTACTCCTCGGCGAAGGGCGAGACGAAGAAGTAGAACTGCATGGGGAAGCCCTCCTCCCAGCCCTTGGGCAGGACCAGGCGGTCGGGGAAGGCGTTGTGGGGCTCGCTGATGTCCAGAGGGAAGTCGTACTTGCCCTCGCTGGCCAGCATCACGTACTTGTACAGTTCGGAGTAGGTGATCCTGTCCTCGGCGGTCCAGGTGAATTCCTTGGAGCTGCGCTTGATGGTGTTGCTTCCGGCAACGAAGGGGTACACGAAGCTGTCGATCTGCACGAAGTTCTTGCGGTTGTATTCCAGGGGGATGACGCGGCCGAACTCGTCGAACTTGGGACCCAAGAAGACGCGGACCACGCCCTTCTGGGCGGTCTTGGACTCAATGGTGAAGTCGAACTCGAAGGGCTTGTGGTTGAGGCGAGCCTGGCGGGCCAGCAGAGCCTTGTCCCAGACGAACTCACCGTCGACGAAGGTCATCTTGTCGTTCAGCAGGTTGGTCACATCGAAGTCCACGATGTCGTAGTAGGTGACCAGTTTGCTGACGGTCACATCCTTGATGGTGATGCCGTCGTAGAAGAGGTCCTTCTGGGTGTACGGCTTCAGGAAGTACTTGAAGTTGTAGAAGACGTCGGTGAACTTCTTGTAGAAGGTGTAGAAGAAGGGATCGCGCAGCATGGTCTCGAAGTTGAGGAAGACGTTGGGGAACACCTCCACATCGGAGTAGTCCACATCGGCGAAGTACATATGGGCCAGCAAGTAGTAGTAGTTGAAGAAGTACTTGTCGAAGGTGTCGGCATTGCCCTGCAGGTAGTTGCCAATGAACTTGACAGCCTCGGGCTTGTGCAGATCGATCACCTGGCCGTCGGCGGTCTTGTAGAATCCGGACTCCAGGGACTTGTAGACACGGCTGAAGAAGTTCTGGATCTGGCCGTAGATCTCGAAGTTGCCGTAGGTGTAGAAGTCGTAGTAGTTCTTGCGGTAGCTGTAGCCGATTCCGTTGTAGTAGATCAGCTGGGGATCGTAGCCGTACTCGATCTGTTTGTACCAGAAGAAGTCGGGGATCTCGCCGTAGCCGTTGGTCAGGCGCTCCTGGTAGTAACGGGCCAGGATCTGCTGCACGTTGTAGATCCAGAACTCGCCGCGACGGTCCTTGTCCAAGCCGAACTGCTTGCCGTTGAGGAAGAAGGCGTAGTCCATGTTCAGGTAGTACCAGTAGGCGTTCCAGCCCAGATCCTCCGTGAAGTAGGAGAGCTTGGACTCCTCGTTGAAGAACTCGATGTCACGGGTGTAGTCCACTGGCATGTAGAACTTCTGGAAGCCCTTCATTGCCTCAACGTACTTGGGGTCCTTGGCGAATTCGGCGTAGTTCTCGCGCAGGAAGTACTTGTCCTCGACGTACCACTCCTGGTCCAGACCCATCATTTTGTACCACTGCCAGGTCTTCCAGTCCTTGGTGTAGAAGTAGAAGTTGCCGGAGAACTCGCTGTAGTCCTTGTACAGGATGTCCTTGTACTCCTTCTCGTACATGATGTACTTGCTGAACACCTCGTAGTCGAACTTCTCGGCCTCGTACACGAACTTGCTGTTGAAGAAGTACTGTGGGAAGATCTCGTAGATCTGGGGCAGGATCAGACCCTCGAACTCGGGCTTGTGGATCACGGCAAGGGTCAGGGCGTAGATGAACATGCCCTCGTTCACGTGGATACGGGCCCAGGCGACGTTGCGGACGAAGGTCTCCCAGTCCTTGGCGTAGTAGAAGAAGTTGAACAGACCGTAGGCCTGCTTGTGGTGGGTCTTGACCAGAGCGCCGAAGAACTCGCCCTTGGGCAGCAGGGCTCCCAGCTTGTAGGACTCCCAGAATTTCTCCATGTAGAAGTCGAATGTCTGGGGAAAAAAATGCAAACCATATTAGGGAAGGATCCTCTCCAAAGGACCCTATCATAGTGCTTACCTCATACTGGTTCTTATCGAAGGTGTACTTCTGGCCAATCTTGATCCACTCCTCGAACATCAGGGGATCCTCGACGCGGTAGACGATCTCGAAAAGGAACTTCTGCTTCTCGAGGAAGTCCTTGTCGGCCACCTTCACCTTCTGCGTGGGCACACTAAAGGCGGCCACGCAGCCCACGAGGGCCAGTATCACCAGGGTCAGCTTCATCCTTGGCTGCTGTCAGTCCTTGTTCCTTTCTGTCTCTTCAACTGCTCCGGAATTGGTTCGCTCAACAACCAACACCTAAAGTCTGTTGTCTCCATAGCCCCCAGTCTGAGCTTATATAGCCCTCCATATCAGCGGAAGGTGCGTCCATCGCCAGCATAGGTCCCCGCATAGGTCCCGGCCCAAAAATAGCACTCCGGGTCTTATCATTATCCGTGACCAATTCGCCAGCCAGGTGATGATAAGACGGTGCGAGACTGCAACGTGTTCCTGTTCTGTCATCTACGATCGCCATCGCAGACGGTGACTCTGCCAATATTCTCGCTGCAGCGCGATAATTCTCGAGTGCTAAGTTCTGTTTTCGAACTGTCCGACGCACTGGACTGTGGCTCACCCCACTGATATGATTTATGCAAGGTTCAAGATTACTTCTAGGTGTTTTTCTGATCTCATTAAATGTTGGTGGAATTATTTGCATTGCCATCCGGATCTACACAAAAAAGGCATAATTGAAATATATAAAAACAACTTGTTAGCAATCAAAGATAGTAAAAAATAAGATAATAGGGATTTTCTAAGTGCATTTATAATACGGATTAAGAAGTATTCTATTTGAATTGTAAAAAATTTATGTTTTTATGAAAAATAATTGCAAAAAAGTTCTTACAGAGCTTATTTCCTTAATTATCATTATACCCTATTGACCTTAATAATATCTAAATAGGTTTCATCTTTGTATGACTTAACGGACTCCTCCAGGTTCTGGCAAGACAAACGATTTCTTATCTGTGGTCCAGCATGTTTATGGACCGAATCGCATCATCGTAAACGCTGTTCCCAGATCGACCAGCAGTCATCAAAACAAAACCTAGACAAAAAGTGAGAGAAGATGCCCATATATATCGGATACGGGAATGGGCGGTCGTCGCAGTTCTATGCAATTAGAGACAGCGCCCTGATAGATAAAAAACGAAGGAAAAAGTCCAAAAGATGCGCTCAAACTGTAACAAATATAAATAACAAAGGAAATACGTATTTTGTTCAGATTTTTTCAGTTTTCTTTTATGGCCGCACCATAAAAGCCACACACACATAACGCAACCAGCGCCCCTGGATTGATACCATCATCTCCACCCAAAGAAACACTTGGCGACACTGACGCCGTGTGGTCCAAGTGAGGAATTGGACTGGGGACTGGCGATTGGGGGCCGGGGAAATGGGAATCTGAATCCGCATCGGAATCGGAGTCAGACTCCGGCTCTGAATTATGAAACACTTTCCGCATTTAAGAAGGAGAAGCCGGGGAGAAAACTCCGGCGAGAGGAAAAAGTCGTGCAATAAATAAAACACTTCAAAAGTGCACTTAAGATAACAACAAAAAACCCATATGATGCTGGAGAAAATGAGACAAGAGACAAAAGAGCCCCAAGAAGTGTGAGAGAGGAGCTGAGATTCATCTCAAAGCCTGGGTAATATTCGTATGTGGGTCAAGTCTGTCTCGACCATTTCGCCCGAGGCCAGCGTCTGCGAACGATTACAGAGAATCTCTCTTTCTATTTAAATCTAAGAAAAAAGTCTTCTGAATTTGTTGTTAATTTTGAGAGTTAACAAATTGGTTTTATTAGAAATATAGATTACCTTGAAAGTTAATTCATTAGTGAATATGATGTAGAAAGTATAGAATATGTGAGATAAAATAATATTATGTCAAACAAAATTTCGTAATTTAATAAAGCTTGTAATACCACATGTTTCGATTTTTAGGTTTAGTTAATTAAGGAAGTTATGCATTTTTTAATGCATTTTCGTGTTATTAAATATTCGAACTTCCCTCCAGTTGGCCATTTAAAAGTTGTCCCTTAAATTAATTTATCGCCCGAAGACGTCGTCGACCAAATGCAGACATCAAACTCAGGTTTCAATGTCAGACAGAATCAATAAATTGCAGAAAAGGCTGTCATTGTTTTCGGGCCTGCCTGCAGCCGCTGGGAGATACTACCGATGGGTATTACTTCCAGGTGATTTGCTGTGTGTGTCCATGCCTCCTCCAGTGCACCCTGGTTGAACCCTTCGCATGCAGAGGCGAACAGGAGATTGGAGCATATTTTCCACGTGCAATCGAACCTGAACCTGAACGCTATCCCAAAAATATATACCGGGCGCACTTACGCCTGACTGACTTTTTCACACGTTCTCGGACATCCCTGGCTGGGGTTTTGGCAATCGGCCCGAAAAGCAGGCCCCGGGCCAAAGTCGAGGCTGGGATCATAAAGCAAATTACCCAGGTCGT
The DNA here is from genome assembly GCA_018152175.1 of Drosophila jambulina. Lineage (NCBI taxonomy): Eukaryota > Metazoa > Arthropoda > Insecta > Diptera > Drosophilidae > Drosophila > Drosophila jambulina. The sequence goes on along the minus strand of JAECXH010000114.1, from coordinate 24,508,379 downwards.
GGCTTCGGCTACATATGGTTACCGCCTGCGAAGGGGAGGAGACGAGGGCTCTGGCTTCCGTTCCCGCTCCCGCTCCCGTTCCCGTTCCCGTTCCCGATCCCAATCCCGATCCCCAAAAATAGCTGTCAATTGGCCAATGCCAAAAGTTCTCCTGGGCACGTTTTACCCTCGCCTCCACCTCCCGTTGCCACAGCAGGCATAATTTATAATTCAATGAGTTGGAGTTGAATGCAGCACGGCGTTTAACCCGCCATCATTAGCAGGGGCGCAGGCGGATCGAGCGGGGAACGCGGGCTAAGGAAGGGAAGAGACCCAAACACATCGGGCTTTTGGCCCTCGGGCGCATGCCATACAATTCACCTTGAAGCCAAACTCAGAAGCGAAGATTAATTGCCGCTGCCTTTTGTTCGGCGACTATCTTGGGCCTCTCACTACTTCTCTCACTGTGGCTCAGAGGTACATATATCTGAGCTGTGCATCTCGAATTTAGGGATGACACAAAATCACGATGGAAATCTTTTCCCTTTCAAAAAAATAAATTTGAAGTAAGTGTATCTGTAAAAATCACCAAGATATCTTTGGAGTAATCTTTATAATCGAAGAGATATTTGAAATATAAAATATTAAGCTAACGCTTAGTTTTTTATTACAAAAAAACAAATTCAAAAGTAAGAAAATACATGCATAATATAAGATATTTCTTTTTTAGCTTTGCCGAAAGTATGACGCTTTTTCTGGTTATAATTTTTTAGCATTCCCCCTAAAGTATGCATTAAGGACTCCTATATATGAGTATCCGATGTTTTCCACGCTGCCATCCCAAATATCCCTGACTTCATACATGCAGCTCGCATGGCGATAAGGAATTTTATTCAGTGCTAGGTGCCCCTACTCAATGCCCCCTGAACCCCTCCACGGAACTCAAAAGGGCAGGCAGCACACGTAATTGCTTTTTGTTTGGCGTCTCATTTTAGTTACGGTCTGGCAACTGATGATGCTCATACGCACGGATGTGACTTAGGGTCTAAAATGCGCCGGATTGGAGTGGAGTGGAGTGGAGTGGATGTCGCGCCTACGAAAATAGGTGTCGCCAAGGCGATTAGGCCGGGCCAAGAGCGGAGGAAGACCAGGCCAGTGGCCAAGGGCCATGAATCAAAACTAGAGGCCAGTCGGGCTTCGTTCGTTAGCTCTGCCGACTGTCAGGCACACACACAACACACAAATCGCTTTGAGTAATGCTGCTCCCATTTGAATTATTGCTGTCGCCATGACCCAAACTCATCCCTCACCGCTGTTAATTTTTTTAAGGCCAGTTAGCCAAAAAAAGGGTTCTCATTTACCCAGAATTTGTGCGTCCTAACACCATTTGCCCCCAGCGAACGATGATGGTGATGCTGATAATGATGATGTGTCGAGTGATCTATTCGAAGGCTCTCAGGTTTGATAAGAAATTGGGTTTACAGTCAGTGGAGTTCACATAAGACTGAGTTAGGTTGAGTAGTTATGAGAAATGTAAAGTATTTTGGGCAATGTTTCTTAGCTTTAAAAAAACAAAGCAACTTTTCGTAATTTTTGTAGTTAAATTTATTCCAAACTGTAAGGTCACTCGTTGTGCAAGGGAACAAAGCGCTATGAAAGTGATTTTTAATTCCCTTCGTTTATAAGTATACAAAAAAAATATTTGTTATGTAATTATTCCCTGTCCTCCCTATTGTCTATATATTGTTCTTTAAATATATATAAAGCAATTTTTATAAAGCAATCATAAACTCAAAAGTGTCAGAACAAAAGGAATTCCAACATTAAAATCCCCCACTTCATTAACGACCGACTTCCAATTGAATCAGTAGCTCGTAAAAGTATAAGTTTCTTGTAATTCTGTGTGTGCCGCGGATTATGAAATCCACTTTGGGCATACATCATTGTGACATGTTTTATGGTCACACTTTAATTGACAAACAAGATCCATTTGTTTCAACATTTTGCATTACATTTCCGCCTCATTGCGCATTCCAATCCAATTACAATTTCACACCATTTTCCCCCACTGCCACGCGAAGGGCCCAACCCAAGGCATTCAGACTTTTGTTGTCTTCGACGTCTAGCCGGCTCATTAGGCATAATTTATAGACGCGTAGTAGCTAATAAAATATCCGAGTGCGGGTTCTCTTCCCCGGGAAGGTGGGGTGTTTCTGGGGGGACAACTTTCTAAAATTTCAAAATCGGAGCTTCTTAGGCATGCGCACAAATTTATAATGCAATAAATCAGCTCCAAATGGCTTTTACCACGAACAACAATCGAGGAATCGTCGCTGGCCAATTATTTTAATCGCTTTTGTCAAGCCACTGGCCTCTCGGCCACATTAAAAGAATGCGCTTATGGATCCAAATACTATAAGATATGCATGCGACGGATAGAAGAAAGAACCACTCTGATTAAGCAATTCGGTGCGAAGTGCTCGGGGCGACACAGACAGACAAGAGAGACAAGAGAGCTTTCAACACTCCAGCGCCGGGGAAATGGAATGCAACATCAATGGCATCTGTCCCCAGCCCAATGGGTATCCATAAAAATACCAAAAATTTACTTTCACTTAGCCCCAAATAACCTGATGGCTCTCCACTCCACTCCGATTTGAATGGCGCTTTGCGATGCATTCGTCAAGAGGTCGTAACGATCAACTAGCGATGCAAACAAATTATAAAATGTATCTGTTTTATGGATCGAGCCCAGGAGAACAGCTGGTCTTAACGTGAACAGAGGCGCCAATGGAAATGGTTTATGTAAAACAAGGTTCGATTTACACTTTAAAAGAATACAAATTGTTTTGGAATGTAAGCTATGAATGGGTTTAACTTTTAAAACACAGTAGAATCACTTTGCGCATTGCACCTCAATTCGATTTAATTCCGTTTCCCTTTTAAGGCAGATAAACCTGATATCATAGGGAAAATTTTCCAGCTGTTCCGGGAACAACTTCTTCCGACACGTACCGTTTGCTTAGCATATCTGAAAGGAAAGTTACCCCCATAAAGGTAAAAAATACAATCAGCTGCTCATTGCACAATTCGCAGGCAAACACAAAAAAGGAAAGAAATAATGCTTTATTGGAGCAAACAAATTTTCTCGGTTTGTTTGATTGCTCTCTGGCAATTACCAAATCTTTTTTAGATAACTCTCCCAAGAGAGTTTAAAATTCCCCCCAGTATTTTGCAAATATTTACTGAAAATAAAAGTAAAGGAGAAGCATTACAAAAAATTTGATCAAAAGACAAGGGCCGACGGAGCGCGTGCTGCGTTCTGGTTATTAATCATAACAACTTTTAATGATGTTGGCATGCGACAATCGCAATTGCTGCCACATCCCCCCCTTTGTTGCACGTTGCACGCCGGCGATAATGTTTGGATTAGTTCAAGTCAATTGCATTCGGGCCAAAGAGAGCTGAGAGCTTGAGAGCACAACAAATGCGACGCGTGTTTGGCGACGAATCTAATGTGGCACACGTGGCCGGGAAAATGTTGCACTCTCGGTGGGTGGTTCCCAAGTGGGTGGCTTGGGGGTGGCTGGGTGGTACCTCGGAGTGGGCGGCTGGAGATAGCCACAAGGCAGAGTTAAATGTTGTGTTAAGATTAAAAACAGCCGGCCACAGAAAGCAGCTTATCGGGTTTCCCTTGCAAGGAGAGTGGGTGAAAATAACTTAACCTGGACTTTTGGGGAGGAAGGGTTTTCCACACCACCGACGTGCCAGGCATTAATAATAACGCTCAGAAAAAAGGGATATCCCCCATATATCCCTCGACCACCCCCCTCGTATCGTGGGGTTAATGCCGGCGACAAAAAATTCGAATTTCTTTTCGGTTGCCTTTTCTTTTTTCCTTGTTTTCCCTATGCCTGTGGACTGCTAATGATGCCCCAGGAAGTTAGAGAGCAGGTGCTGCTGGCACAGAATCGAATGGCAGGCGGAGAGGGACATCAAATATGCTCACACTCTGCATAATTTATGGCACATAATGCCGGGCCAAGTAGGAACCAAAAAAAGCGAGAAGAGAGTGTTAAATGCTATGTAAACCTGGCTGGAAAAAACTCTGTCAACTTATCAGTGTTTTTTTTTTGACTCTCCGCTGGGCAAACAAAGTTGAAGGAAATGGCAGGGAAATCGAGGGGCATGTTTAACACCTTGATGGCTGCGTGGGTGGCCGTCGGGGATCGCAGATAACGAGAAGGGTAAAGAGGTCATTGAAGTGAGCGATGGATGGCGATTAAATAACACTTCAATTGCTGATTCAGATTGATTTTTTTTTTAAGAACTATTCAGTTTTACCTTAATAGAATATCAATTGAATATTTAAGGACGGTATCAGTACATACTTCAGTCAACAATGGAACCTTTTAATTAAGTATTTCTCACCACTATAATTATTAAATGTTCCATCCAACGACGATGATTTTTTTTTTTTTTCATTTTTATTAAACAACAATAAATCAAATTTATATTTTTTATCTTAAGGTATGTTTCTTTTAAACGCAAATGTATATTTTACAGTCAAACAAAACGAAAAACACTCCCAATTTGTAACATTTCCTTAAATTGTAACGAAAACAATTAACTTGAAAATCGGGCGCATTCCTCGGCAGGTTGTGGCCACTGACATACATCATACTCGTAACCAAGTTGCACACCTGAGCACGTTCAGTGGGACCACACAGACACCTTGCCCATATCCCCGCCTCATCCCATATCTGGACCCCCCTCGTGTCCAACGGGCAAATTGAATGGCAAATTTGTCTGCACGCAGCAGCAGCAGCAGAAACATAAACTTTTTAATTGAAAAACAATTTTTTCTCCTGCAATTTTTTTCTTGATTTTCTTTTTGGGAATTCCCTTTTTTTTTGGAACACACGAGGCGGAGGGTGCGGCGAGGCCGAGGCGGAGAAGTTCGCTCAAGTTTCATAAATGTTATTGAGTTTTTCCAGCAATTTGTGTAACTAGTTTTCAGCTGCAGGAGGGGGTGGAAAAATCAGGGGCTGTAGATTGGACAGGAGTGGAAAGCTTCGCCATTTATTGACTTGACTTCCGTGCGTATGTCGCAATTTCCGGTTTACGGCAAACGAAATAAAAACGTAATTTAATGGCACATGGGCCAACGGCTGAACTTGTGATGGGCTATGACCCCTCCACACCTCACCTAACCCGCACCGACACCCACTCCTCTGATCGAACGTTAATTGAAATCGTAAGACTCGTCACTTTATACGGAAGGGAAGGGAAAAAAGTCAGCTCACAGCCTGGCAATTAGGTGAAATCAAATTCCATCACACGGAGACAACTTTATTGAATTCAATTATAATTTTCACACCCGAGTGTGAGATGTGCGAATGGATTTCCAGTTGCGAGTTGTTGGCCAACTTGCTCATGGGATGAGATCTGTGTGCCAGATCTGTAAACCAGAATTCAAATCTGGCCGGCGGAAGATGAGTGGCCTGAAGTGCAATGAAATGATGAGTGAGCTTCATGCGAGGTTTGTGTGAGAAGTTTAAATGGAATAAATTGTTAAATGTTCTATAGTTGAATTCGAGAAATATAAAAGTAGGCTGATGAGTTTTTGTGGTTGAAACAGACTGTTCAAACAACTTGATGTACTAGTCTGCTGATGCTATCAGGCGAAAAGTTACGGCTGATCACTGTTGAATAAAGGTAAGCGAAAATAATGGAAATACAACTTAATTATAGTATTTATTTTTTCAACAACTATGTCCACATTTAACCTTCAACTCTTTCTTTATCCCTCGAAAACTCCTTGAACTCTCCCCAATCCATAATACTTTAGATATGCCTTCTTAGCGAAATGTGACTTTACCATAACCATAACTCATCGATCGCACCACGTTGAACTTATCGCAAATGTGCGCCTTTGCTGGTTACCACACCTGCCCCATCACCTGGCCCGCCCCCCGCGGCCCCCCGTGAGACCACGCTCCCCGCTGCGAGGGCGACTACCAACTATCAACTGCCAAGTGGCAACTGCAAAGTGTCAACTGTTTCGAGCCAGTAAAGTCACCTTGTTTATGGCGCCTTGGAACTGCGGGTGCTCCTCTTAATCGAGCGCTCGAGACTCCCAGATGCGGGCTGGATTAACGCCGAGGCGGCTCGGATCGGATCGGATCAATCGCCGCAGATTCCGGCGAGTTCAACAAACCGAACAATGCAAGCGGCTTTAATTGAATTACCATTCACCGCGGTCGCAGTCGCAGAATCGAATCGAATTGAATGCCAATCGGAGGGAAAATGCGCCGGGAGGGAAATCGCCTGAGAGTCGTGTGTATATATCTGTATACTTATGTGCTGACACATTAGTGCATAATTTCGGTACGCCCCCGATGCCTCTGTCTGGTCTTTTAATTAACCGGCTCGCTTAGAACAGAAATTAACTCGATTGCGCCTTAATTAGCCGGCCGGCGTTTAATGAACTTGGCTGCATCGCAGAAGCGGCCACAGAAAATTGTGTGGGAGTTGTAAAGATTTTTCCGGAATCGCTTGGTCGGCCAGGCGGGAATGCGGGGAGCAAAGGTTGCAAGGTCATAGTGGTGGATTACATGAGGTCAAAGCATAATTCAACTGGCAATCGCTATTTAAGCTGAATCATTTGAATACAGATATGACTACAATGAAACATTTGGAAAAATCATTAATTATCTTGGGAAATCAAACAATTTGGTTTAAATTTAAGTGAAATAAGAAGAGAGACTTTAATCATTCTATTTAAATTGAATAATTCATTTCATGCTTTAGCTATACGTATTTAGTTACTAATATTTATTGGGATTGATATAGAAATAAAATAAATTTATAAAGCTTTAGATTGTGTTAGCTGCTACTCGAATACTGTTCAATATGTATTTATACTTTCTTAGAGTTTACAACTAAAAGTTCTATCATTTATCGCCCTACCAGATCCATTAAATAACCTAAAAAGAGCATCTGAAATAAATTGAAATAAACTAACTTAATTAAGATCCACTTCATAAATTATTCTATAATCCACCTTGGCCTGTGCACTCGTCGGCTCACTTGACTTTTCAACTCCTAATCAATGCTTAGCCAGCCTCAGCAACCGCATAATCGATGGACCTGCAGTTGGCCAAATCGGCACGCGCTCTGCCCCTCGTCCCCTGGCCACGCACACTCTCACCTCACGGCCCATTGAGTGTGCAAATAAATGCGCTTAATTAATTGCATTTTTGCACTTTCAAGTGGCGGCCCGTCCCTTGGAGAGCCCGCCCACAATCGAATGCGGAGCGTACGAAATCGAATTCGAACGGAGGAGGGGACCAACTTCAAATATGCATCAATAAACTCAATTAAACGTAAACGAGAGTGCGCTTCAAGCGAAATGCACAACCTGGGGAGCTCGGAAGGGGAGGCGGAAGAGGAAAGGGCATTGTTGATCCATGTGGGTGCACCGGCGACGACGACGAGGATGATGATGAGCATATTTTTTTTCCAATTCCTATATATTTATCTGCACATCTGCAGACTTGTCGGGGGCATTAGTTTCATGTAGGAAGCTGGGGATTTGCCAAGTGTGAAGCGGCTTAAGTTCCTTCCCTTTTTTATTATTATTTCAGGTTTCTTTTTTCGCTACTGAAGAAGTACTCCGAGCCATCGGGGGAGTGTTGTTTGGTCTGATCTGGCACTTCCTGTCAAATTGAAGTTCTCAGTTTATGCCGACGTCTCTCAGCGGACATGCAACTTCATTTGTTAAAGACTAAAACAACATTTGGACACTGAATCAATCTCAATCATGGTGGGTGCTGATTGAAGGGCGGACTGGGCCAGAAAAAAACGAGGGAGAAGGAAGCTTTCACCAAATTAGCCAAAAACAAACAAATAATAGCAAGAAGTAAATACATCAGAGTAGGAAAGGGTGAATTCCACTTAGAGATGATAATGGAAAGCCAAATTGGTATTAGTCGGAAAATGAGAAATGGTTAAATATAATAAACATATTTTTTTAATTTTACCCTACCTTGAAGGAACATTTTAAAATGCACAGCTGACTTATCTAAACTGAATATTTAAAGATGCAAAAAATGTCTATAATGCTCTCCTTTGTTTGTTTACTATGACCAAAACTCATGAAAAATCGAATTCCTTCCAATCACAATCACTTTTCACACTCTCACGCTGCCACCACTAGCCTAATCAAGTTCTCCTCGTTTTTCTAAGTATTTCATTTACTAAAATTTCACTTTGAAATGCAAACCAGACAAAAGCGTGGCGCTGAACGCATCCGCTAATTACGCACTGCTCCCACACCCCACGCCCGCACCCCCTTTCCATTTCCCAACTCCCACGCACACACACACACAAACCCCGTGGAAAGTGTAAACAAATTTTGGGAACATTTTCCCAAACAGAAACTGAAACTTAAGCGGCCAAGTTGGCAACCCTTTTTTGGCTTGAAAGTTTTCACCCGCTGACTGATGCGCTGGGCAGCTGCAGTGCCCGGGGTGGGTGGGAAACTGCGGAAAAGCGGCGGGGAGAAATGGGAGAATGGGTGGTGATGGGGTCGGAGAGCTTTACAGATCAAAGTGATATTTTTTGCTGCTGCTGCAGCTACGGCTTCTTGCCGCTTTGACGGAACCAACAAACATGTTCGGCACTTTATTTACATTGGCTTCCGGTTGAATTCGGTTTTCCCACTCTTTCCTCCTCTTTTTTTACCCTGCCCCTCGGCTTTATTTTGGTTTTCCACATTCAATCGGTATTTTCAGCATTTATTTGTTGTTCTAGCGAAATAAAAAGCAAAAAATATGCTTTAGCTTTCGTTTGTAAACAAAACTTGGGAAATTTAAATTTTGGACAAAAAACAAAAACCGAAGAGGAGCAAATCGAGTAAGGAAAACATCAAAGGGATTTGAGATAAATGTAAATAATAGTTGACCCATCGCATTAAAAGCTTTTGGCCTTAAAGATTATCTAAAGATTTCAGTGGGTCAGCCCGGGCGAAGTCATTCGATTTCCCAAGCACGTTTTTAGCTGCTTATTAGAAGAGGGCCCGGAGACAAAAATATTATCTGCACCGTTTATCGGAAAGCCATAAAGTTTTCATTATTACACGGCAGCCCCGCCCCCTGCTGCCTTACTTTTACCGTTGCCCCGCGTTTAATTACGTTTTATATTAAGCCCGAAAAAGGGCCAGAGCCCAAATGAAAACAATGCCAATGACAGGGACGAGGCAATCACGTGCCATGCGCAACGTTCTAAATTTCAATTGAATCCAATTTAATTAGCCGAAAGCGTTAGAAAAAGAACCATTCGGAGGCGACTCCACCTTGTCGTGTCCCCCGATAATTGTTAATTTGTATGCCACTGGGGTATAGGGTAGCGAGATGTCGAGGGAGGAGCCTCGCGTCACCGATGAAACTGACATAATTTGCATTTAATAGTTCTCCCTTCCTTTTAAATGATTATTTTTTGGACTTTGAGTCGCCTGTGTCGTGATTCAGTGGGGGCATTTCAAAGGAAATGGCACGAATAAAAATGTTGGGGCCAGTTGAATTTGTTTTGATCTGCCACTGGCTTCGAGTGAGTGTGCATGTGTAATGTAATAACTTAAGCACAGACATCTGATTTTTTACTCCTACAATGGGACTGCCTCGCAATATGCAATAATCTCGTTCCTTTCTTCAGTCCCCTTCAACCGCATTTGTGTTTATTTAAGCTCAACTTTTAAGGGGCGCTATAAATACCCAAAGTGTCGGGAAGTAAATGTGACTCAGAGGAGTGGAATTTTTGCATCGCTTAGCTGCGTTCTTTATAAAATATAAAACATTATGAAATTATTTGTTAAATTGTTTGTATTTATATAGATTAAAGTGAACCCTGACTAAATTTCTGAAAAGAGAAAATTATAATTTTGTTGGAAAAATCCTGTTTTGAGGATTTTTGTATCTTTTTTAACAACCTTAATACTCCTTTGCAGTGTTATATATGTTCCTACCTTTAAGAGCTGGAAATAAATCGATTTTCAGTGAATACATTTTTCTTGAATATTTTAGAAATAATTGATTGAAATGAATAAACTCGATCATTTTTTTAGAGAAATCTGTAAGCTGTAATTAAAAAATTTTCATTTTATTTTTCTTTTCATTTTAGGTAAGGATGTTACTGTTTATATAAGAACTTTTTGGTGTCGGAAATGTAATATGTAATATATATTTCTTATATTTATATGTTTTACCAATTATGCGACCACCATTAATATGTAATATAATAAAATAAATATAATAAATCAAAAATCTAAAACTTTTTACATATTTGTTGCACGAGTTCTCATACGATACGCTTTCAAAAAGTTTTGGAACTTTTTCGATTAAATCGATTCTGAAAATGTATATCGATTAATCGGTTTTATTACCAGCTTTACTACCGTTTATTAATAATTTATTGAATTGATTTATTTTTCCTCATATTCAGCAACTATTCTTCTCGCCTAATATATGATTCTCTCGGTGTACGCCATATTAAGTATTCTAGTCTTAGAATGGTAGAGAAGTCAATGTATCGATACAGCAACTCTTATTTGTTTTATATTTCTTAACAACTTTCAAATGGAATATAATTTTTAAATAACTAATTACTAATTAAATTACTATTGTGAATAAATCGATATTTTGCACGCAATAATGTTCGATATTTTGTTAAATTAAGCATTCGATCTTTTTTTTTTATGAAGCGCGATATTTTTGTCGATTTATGTATGATTTCGGGCTTTTATTATCGATAATCTCTTTTATGTTTTACGATATTTAATGATATTCCTGTTATAAGTGATATATTTAAAATTTTTAATTACGTGTTATAAATTGTCAGACGCATAATAAATTTCACACTGCTCAAGACAGCAATGAATATTCTTTACACAAACTTTCTCTTACAAAGTTCACTCAATTGTTCAACAGTTTTGGGAACAAGACAACAATATGACAAATAAAATAGCAAACTTTTAATTAAATGATGACAAATTACAAAGTTATTCAAATACAGACCAATGCGAGCCTATTGGGTTACCTCATTGCCGTTTGAACAGAACATGGAGATGTGTATTTAATTTCCAACCATAATTTCCAATACAGCACGACCATGTAAATGAGTTTTCGGTTCGGTCTTTTGCGGTCTGCTCTGGAAATTCAATCAGTAACCAGGAACCGACGAGTGGGGAGCTGGGAAATTGGGAAAACGGGAAAGCGGGGGGCTTATCAATGGTATACGCATTTCAAAGCAAACATTTTAGGCAGATTTGTGCACACAACGCAAAACCGAGGGGGAAATCGGACGGAGTAAGTTTATCTTTTGGCATGTTCAAGGACAATACAATCGTCCTGGGTGACTGCATTCCGTTCGGTCCCCGGCCAGGACACGGACCCGCTCGCTCGTCTGCATTGCGCATACATATTTATTAATTTGTTTATTTGTATTTACACGCTGCTAACATATTCATAGACAATTGGCAAATGTAATTAAATACGCTTACAAAAGCTCTGCCTGCTCGGGCGGCTTCCTCCCTCGCATTTTGGTTTTCGGTTCTCGGTTTTCGGTTTTCGGTTTTCTCGGTTTTGCATTGGATTGTGTTTCCATATTTTAACCCCACTGTGTGAGTTTCCCCATTTGCATTCGGTTTGGTTTTGTGTGACAACATGACAATCATTGCTAAATGCGAGACACATTTCCTCTGCGGCATAAATAATAGCTAACAAGTCACAAATCTGGCTGACGGAGGCAAAGAGGCTTTCCCTTATTGAAATTAAAGGAGAACAATGGCTAATCAGCTAATTAGGATTGTTAGATAGAAATGTACGATTTAATTTACCGATTACATAGCATTTTCTTAGCTTAGGAACATTCAAACTCAACGAGAGAAGTGGGGATAAAATGAAATGTGTTTAGGGATAATTATTGTTAGTTTGATTTCCACTAAGAAAAATGATTTTTTCGTATTGCTAAAATATATTTCAATTCCTGGAAAGTGATCTTAATGTTCAAGCTACATTTTGTTACAAAATCTTAGTAAAGAAATTATGCAATTTTATATATATATAATTCATTTCAAAGATACTTTATAATTTATTGAAAATTGTCAGAAATGTGTCAGTGGAATACTCATTTGAACTCATAATATTATTTCAAAATATGTCGAAACTTCGATTGTTACTCTGCCATAAAAGCCTAAACTTTGCAAGTGGCATTGCGCCATCCCTTCAACCTTTGGCATTTTCTATAGATTTCTAGGACATTTTAACCAGCCATGAATCCCCATCTGGGCTATTTGTCCCGCACACATCAACTGTCGACTTTATGCAAACGTTCAGGAATATCTATATTCAAGTCAGTCTAAACAATTGCCGGGGAAACTTTCTGCGCGATTCGAAAGTAAAACTTTCTGCCTGTTGACAATTCTTTGTTGGCGCAGCTGAGCCTCCTTTCCACCCCTGCCCCGTAAAAACTAAATCCAAATCAAATGGCGAAAAACTTTTCCGCTCCAATGGGGTTGACACAATCGAAATCGGACTTTGCCGGGGTCTCAGGCTGTAAGCGGGTCTTAAGCGAGATTAGCAAAGAGAAAAAGTGTGGAAAAAGCGGATTCTAGGATTCCAAATTTATAAATTGGCGTCAAATGTTGAAACTCTGGAGGGAGGGAGGGCAGTTCTTTATTCTTCTCCTCGAAGCCAGACTTAAATTTGTCATGTTGTTCTCACACACGCAGACCGAACTCCGTGCAATTAGTTAATGTCATTTGATAAGCAACAACTTAATCAGCAGACCGAGTCCCCGTCCCGAGGAAAAGGTCAAGTATTTGTAACTTCTGCTAATTTGTTGTCCCTGGGAACGTGTGTGTCAAGTGTTGTGACTTTGTCACGTAGCGAAAACTTGTCTGTGCTGTAACCCCGATCCCTGTTTTTCCCTCCCCGACGATGCCCCGACCCTCCCCTCCGGTTCCACTGCGCCGGCTAATGAGACCAAGAGCCTCGGGCCGAGTTTCAGACTCTCGGAGTTTCGAGACTCCCCCAGCCAGAAAATTGACGGCAGCTGCAAAGACACAGATACTGCGGACCAACGGCAGGAGGAATATGCTGTGCGAAGGGGTTGGGGTAAGACAGGGGGCGGATATGGCAATTTTTGTGCCTTGAAACCGATATGGCATCAAAGGCACAGCCACATTATGCCATTATCCAGGGACGCGGACCGAGGAAAGGCCGCCAGCCACAGAAAACAAAAACATTTTGCAGATATATTTTTATTATGCTAAAATAATCGTACATAGGCCAATGGAAGTGGAATGAAGGTATGCAAATTCGTAATGAAATTAATAAGACCTATAAAAACTCTGTAAAATAAAATGTAAGTATGAATATAATTGGATTAATGTTAAATTAAATTATTACATAGAATATGTGTGAGACTGACTCTTAGAGCAATGTTTCTAGTCAATTGAAATAAATGTAAAATATTTAAATAACATAAAACGATAGTTGCATGTCACTCATATCAAACTAAATGGCAGAGTAAGGCTCTACTTTCTTAGTACTTAGTATATAAATGACTTGAATATAAAATAAGCTTAATAAATATACTTTTAGCATAGACAAGAATATTAGAATATTAAATTATATAATTTAAAAAAATATTTTCATTTAAATAACTTTAAGTACTGATCGAACCACTGTTAAGCTGGGTGGGTGGTGGAGCCGCGGATATGGTTGTAGGTTGTAGGGGACCGATTCCGAACGCGAAACCGAGGCTAAGTTACCTTTTCGGTTAGCAAAGCAACAAATTATCTGCGAGATGCATCTGAATATTGCAAACAAAAGATAAAAGCCGAAATGCAACGACAACCGACTCATAGTTGGCTGCCACAGCCGCAACATGCCACGGATGCTGTCCGCCCCTGCCCGCGATCCCAGGCATCGCCATCTCCATCTCTATGTCCATGTCCGTAGCGGTTCGCCTTTCGCTTGCAGCCACGCAAAAGGTGATTTATTTGAACATGGTTATCAACTTAGTAGAATAACAGGAGCAGCCAAAGCGCCGCACCGCCAGCAACAGCAACAACCACAGCGCCAAACAGGGCATCGGATCCCCCGAAAAAAAGCTCTGGAAAAAAGTAAACGATTGGGAACCTTTTCGGAGAGTTTCCCGACACTGGGATACCCGGTTCAGTTGCATTTTCTTGTAACATTTTTGATGAGAAACGTATTTACTCAAAATTAAGTATGCTTAAGAGAGGCAAACTGAGACATAATATACATATACTATATTATTTAAAACAGGACTAAGTTTAGGATAAACATATAAACATATATATTCTATGTTTAAATATATTAGTTCAATGTTACTTTATATTAAAATGTGTCTACATATTTCACTAGGTATACGATATACCCCTTTAAAACTTGTTCCCACCGGGTATCAACACAACAATGAAGAGCAAACAATGCCAGATGGAGAGCAGCAACGTGCAACGTGCAACTTGAACTTGTGCTCTGACTTTGGATCTGGCTCTGGATTTGGCTCTGGCCTCGGCTAGAAAGTGCACAGCCGTAAGATACGATTGCATTTACATGCATCCCGTATCAGCGCCTGCATCGGGGCGTGTGTATGTGTCTGTCCCTGTCCCTGACCCTGTCCCCCAGTCTGCCCCTCTCCCACTCTATCGCTATCTGTCCGTCTCTATCTCGCCGTCTGTCTCTGTGCGCACCCAAGACACACACCCACAGCTGCAGCAGAAGGCACGAAGCGAGAGGCCCAAGCCCAGGCCCAGATGCACTCGAAGAAGCGATCGGTAAGTAAATAAAAATCATTCAAGGAAACTCACAAAAAATATGTATTTATTTAAAAAAAGATCACAAAGAATAATTTTGAATTTAAATTTAATTTAGTGGTAGGTAAGTTGGAAAGAAAGGCAAGATCCTTGCGATTATATTACTTTGGCATGCTTCTTCGGCGCACCTCTTTGTCCAAAGCCATATATATTCATCTCTCGAAAGTTGTTTGATTATACTATTACTTTTGTTATTATATAACTATTAGTATTAAAATGATTAAAAATATGTTTATAAAAATTACATTTACTAAAGCATTTTACTAATATTTCTTTATGTGTCTCAATACCCATCCCAATGCCCCACACCCATGAACCGACAACTATCCCGAAAAGAGCAACCGGCATACAATTTGGCCGGCAGCGAAATTTATTTGAAATCAATGCTTCTTGTTGCATTCTTCAGTTTTCAGTTGCAGCGGCTTCGACGGCAGCAGCCACAACTTTTTGACTCTGGTTGCAGCCGCTGCCGCTGCCGTTGCCGCCGGTAGTAGAAAAGGGTTCTACATTGCCACCGACGGGGCATATGGGTTCGCAATAGAAGGATAGACGTGAATGTGGATAGAAGAATGGTATGGGTAGAATCGAAATTTAATTAGAATTGAATGGAACAGATTGAAACCCTTTTAATTTGTATTAATGAAATATTAATTATAATTTTAATTACCTCCATTAATGAGGTTCTTATAAACCTATTCTTGGGGTGACTTTATATTATAGCAAACAGTGTGTTTTTTAATAAGTTCACAATTTTATAGTTTGTCGGGTTCATATAATTAGCTTTGTATATTGTGTATTTGCTATGTAGACAGTGGGAACTAGCCTGGTTCTGATTTGAATCTAGCCTCAAGAATGTTAAGAAAACTCGAATCAGCCACAGAATATAATAATAATAAGTGTTTGTTAGCAGTTAAAAAATATATTTTTGTTATTAAATATTAATTAAATATTAATTTCGTGGGGAGGTTCTTACCCGATATAACAGCATTAAGACATATTTTGAAAGCTTTGAGAATGTAATTCCAATAAATATTATTTGACAAACATTGAATTACATTTATTCTTATAGCTTCTTTAATTTAAAGTAAAAAAGTGGAGTACATTAAATTCTTCAGTAGAAAATTACAGCTCATTGCTGTAGTTGCCACAACCAAAGAACCCCGAAATCTGAAAAACTTTCCTTGCACTTGCCATTAGTCCCCCGACACTCCCTCACTCCCACCACGGGCACCCGGCGAGGAAACAACAGAAAGACAATAATTGAATATATAGGAATTGGAATTGTAAGAACCGATATGCTGCCGTTCAAATATATGTATATCGTATGATGATTTCAGGCAGTCCCAACAGCCGGCAAAGCATTTTGTCCGCCTTTTCCACCGGTCGCTGGTCACGAGTTTGGGGCGATGTTAACACCGCCTTGACTAAAGATTTCAGATTCAAACTGAAACTGCCGAATGCCGAATGCCAACTGCAACTGCAACTGCAATATTATTCGGCCATTAAAAGGCCGTTCTCAACTGGCGGCATAGAGAGTTGGCCCGAGAATGATAATGAAGTCCAGAACGGTAAACGTGGCTATGGGCGAGAATAATCCAACAGCAGGTTTAACGGAAAAAGAAACTGAATAGTTTCATGAACTATATTCATATATTATGTGAATAACAAACAGGGTAAGGAATGAAGAGTTTTCTTACATATGGACTAGATGACTCACACAATTGAGGAATAACTGCTGCACTACTAAAGTGTTTACCTAAAAGTTGTAGTGCACTAAAACATAATTATTTTATTAACAAAAGATAGAGAATATTATACTCTGATAAAATTATTTAAAAGAATTCTTATGTATTTATTTTCAACTGTTTCTAGCCGCTCGAAACCTATGAAAATCTTTAGGCACTCTCAATTTGTATGAACATGTTTAGCAATAAAATATAGCTTTAAACTAATCAAAATTCGCACGGTAAAGGTTTTCCTTTCACTTAATGATCCCACCCTGCCCAGGTAAACATTTCGCTTAAGATTTAATTTACTAAGCAAAGTTTACGCTTTCCCAAAAATAAAAACACACAAAAACGAAAACCTCCTTCGCGGAGAAAAAAATGGGAGAAAGATTGTTTAAATCAATAGGCGCTGACTGGGCGGTCGACTGGCTGCCTCTCGGCTGTAAAAGTGTGAAATGCCAAATGCCTTTTGCCTTTCTGTTTGCCAATGCATTTAGACGGCCCGCCGTCCGTCCGCCTGATCTCCGTGTCCGCTGGTCAGCTCTGGGGCTTATTTCATTTTCTTATATTTGGTCATTACGAGATGGCGACTCTGTCGGCGAGTGCGCTTTGATTAATGCCACAAACTGCACACACACAATATTCAATGCAACCGGTGTTGCTGGAGGGGGAGTTGAATCGGAGGGGCGGGCGGGGAGCTGCGGCAAAGAGATCTTCGGTAGATCTGCACAGGTTTCGGGCCGCGATTCACACACATTATTCATGTGCATTGTTCGGGCAAAATAAACACAAAATCTAGACGCAAGAATCTGCAACCATTCTTTAGTCAATTCCCCCCCGAGCCCCGACCTCTCCCCGATTGGCACTGCAAATTCAATGGCTCTTTGCATACATTTGCGTTTAGGCAGCCATGCGTAGCCCGCTCATTCTCCGCCAACCGAATCACAATCAAAACAAGAAAACAGTGGACATATTTCAAAGTCAAAGCATCGAATTTGCAATGCCCTTTTCTGGGTACTTTCCTGAACAGTATATATGCTCGGATCTGCGGCTGTAAGACTTTAAAATCTTGTAATGATGTCGTAGAAATAAATTTTAGTATTATATTTATTAATGAGTTTAGGATAAATAGTTATTTCAGTAGATTATTAACTAATTGTAAGTTTTTAAATGCGAATTGCAGCTCTTTTCTTATTATGATTTTTATTTAAATCAAGCAATTTATTATGATACTTTAAAATGGCCCCACAAAGGCCCCAAAGGAGTGACAAGTAGAATCAAACACTTTTAAAAAAAAAATTAAACAAAAGCTATGACGAGAAAATTAGCTACTTAACTGTAAATGTGAGTAGATTTATTTACAAAATTTATAAGTGACTTAATTATTGTGCCGACTGAAGCCGGGTAAAGAAATTTACGAATTACTTCTAATGGGCACCTCTGATTTAAATGTTGATTTAGTTTTCGCAAAAACTTAAAATTATTAGACAAAAGAAGTCAGAACTTAAAACATGACTTTATATCTAACTTATTAAGTTTTGGTTTTTAAAGGTTTAAATATTTTAAAGAATTTAAAAAATCGTTATTTGTATATTCTATATTGGGTAACCAAATTAAAGGATCCCCTTAGTTTTAATTTATTTTATTAGAGAAACATGTATTTACCAAAATTCTTAAGAAAGATGTTAATTTTTTAATTAACCGGTGTTTATGAAGAAACCCAAGATCTTGTATTAGTCAAAGAGAGTACAATTGGGTTTTCAAATATATTTTCAAATATATTTTTTGAAATAAATTTCTAATCAAGGTAAATTTTTTTTTAAATATTCAATAAATGTTGACCAAGTTCTTGGACCTTTTGCAATACCCTGAGATCTATCAGAAGTCGGAATAGTCTGCTCTAAAGTCTTTGTAAGAGTCGCCAGCGGCGTCGGCGCACCACCACCAACAAAACCCACAAAAATAACAACAACAACGACAACAACAACAGAAACGAGGACGGCGAGCTGCAACAATGGCCATTGAGCTGCTGCCGCTGCTGCAGTCTGGCCAAAAAAACAAAGGCCAAAATAACAACAATGCAAGAAAAGAAGCAGGAGAAGGAAAAGCGGAGAGAAATATGTATATCAGATTTAAAATAAATGTAACTGCGCGGCTCATTATGCCGCGCTTACACAGAGTCGTAGGGGCCAGGAGGGGCCAGTGGACGCGTGGAGGGGGCAAGCAACCCCCCAGCAAATGGAGCGAAGGCTGCGCATGCTCAGCAGTTTGGCTGCACTTAATGGCCTGGGCAATCAACTTGGATGTGGCTGTGGATGTGGATGTGGCTGTGGACGTCGACGTGGAAGCGGATGGAGCCTTTTGGCTGGCTGGCTGCTTGGCTGCGACTTTTGAGGTTCGGTGGGTCCAACATGTTGGCTAGTTAGGCGGCAGGTAAATACACAGTGAACCCTCAAAATGTACGCAGATATTGCGGATAATTAGGAGCTCTTGTATAAAATTTAAATAAATATTTTTGTTAAGAATTGTAAAGTTATAAGTGATATTAAAATTGATATCTCTGAACACGCAATGCCGAAGGGTTTACACAAAAGACTATATAATACAAAGCTGTGTAACGCTCATAGATTTTAATTTCTTTTTTCATTATATTGTCTATACCCATATTACATTCAAATTGTTGATGTTTTTTAAGTAAAAATAAATCTTCAAATCTTTCTAGTAAACATTATTCAAATGTCAAAGAAAGTGTGTATACTAAATCATGAATAACTATAGTGAGTTCGCAGTAAACAAATTTTATATTTATTCGTGTAAATAAAAGAACCTCAAGGAAGACGGGATTACAATGAATCAATACTACGACCTAATTTTAAACAAAAAATTGTATTAAAATTACAACTTAATTTATTAATATTTTATTATTTTATATTTACATGGTACTCCAAAATGATTTGATTAATACTCGTTTATAATTTGTATTAACTAGTTTTCACTACCAAGTTTCTACTGTACTTCTAGTTGGGGATCCACAACGCATTTTGCGCATTTAAATAAACATTTCTCAGTCGAATGGAGGCACCGTTGTCGGGGGATCGAGGATGGGGCATTGTTTGCTGGAAAAGTTGCAAATAGAAGAAAGATCCACGGTCGCAGACAGCCAACTTGGGGTTGGTGCAACCAAAAGGGGGAGACGGGACATTGGATAAGAGGCGGAAGATACCGCCGAGCTGGAGATTCAAGTACTTTCACTCCATAGAACAAAGCTAATGTGTTGTCTTTCAGCACGTGCATGCTAACCTGCCACTGCCCCGACGCCGTCCCTCTCATATTTGCATGATCATTTCATATTTCCCCCGACCAGCCGCTTCTCTCCTTCTAGAAGGAGAGGTAGAACGGAGCAAACAACTTAATCGATTTGCGTTCATTTGCAATTTGTAATCGAAATGCATTGCCCCCTCCGCCACCGCCAACTACTCCGCGCTGCAATCGTGCAACGTGTGCTGCACACATGCCGCAATTTGTTGCAACGATTAGTGGAAAAAATTGCATTTCCATGGCTTATTAATTACCCACGATAGGAGCCACCAAGTGCAGTATTTCTGCATCGAATTTTGTTCCTTTTCTTTTTGCGTCCCCAACATGATTTCCACGTACTCGGGGAACGTTCTTTGCCTTCACCGCTGCTGGCGGAACATTTTTTGAGTCATTTTGTTTGTTAATTATATTGAGAAGCTTATTTATGGAAAACCACGTTTGGACTGTCACCATTGGGGAGCTGAACATATTTTAAATAATGAACTTGCTTCCTGCAAAAGAACCAGTGGGAAACCAAAAACAGAAACTACAACTTCGGTCTACTTTTCTGGGAAGTTTGTAGTTAGTCTTATAATCTGCGAGTTAGAAAAATTACTCATATAATAAATAAGTATGTGAAAATACTCGATAAAAACAGTCATATAAAAACTAATTTTATTTATATTAATTTCCCAATAAAATATATTTAACTCTACATTTAAAATAACATACAAAAAATATAAATGTTTTTTTTAACAATTACGGCGTAATATCTAACCAAACTTCAACTTAATTTATTTATTTTATTTATTTTTTTTATGATTTTTTTCCTGATTGATAAGAATATAAACTTGATTCCGCTTAGAAAAAAATGTCCTGCTCATGACCCAGTCAATAAAGAGAAAACTTAGCTTTTCGAGGACAGTCACTTTAGTATTCGACGAATCCCGCAACTATAGATTCCTCAAAACCGTGGATAAAGATGGGCATCGTTGAATTCGCCAAGAAACACGCGGTTTCTGTTCCTGAACCCGGTTTAACCCTCGAGATGCGACGCTAACTGTTCGAATGGTGGAGTTCACCATCTGCAAGAAGCTAAAGATAAGCGGTGCTTTTATCTCCATGGATACCGATCAGCAGGACGATGACTGCCTAAACTAGTTCACCAACCTGTTCAAGGAGCTCAAAACCACAAGTCCTGCCAACAGGAACTGTAGGCCTTCTGCAAGGCAAACAACTTTAGATTTGCCAAGGGCGTGTTCCTATTTAATCCAGAGTTTCGTTCGTTTGCCTTTAACATTCAAGTGATTGTTCAGATTAATTCGTTTTCGTCAGTAATTCACGTGATTGTATACCGACATACTCATATGGGTAAGTACATTTTAAATTAAGGTACCCAAACCTAACATAAATTATTTTCAGAAGAATTTATGGGATAATAAAATAAATTTTTTTAATGAAAAACACATTTTTTATAATGGAGACTCGTAGGTTCCAACGTTTAAAAAAATGTGTGCTAGCTTCGGGAAGACCTTAATGATTAATTAATTAATGACTTGAACAATCCCCAGCTATGAGAAAAAGGATTTTAATTAGTTGGAAAAATAGAAAATTACCTGTGTCGATATTACTATACAATATATTATTAGCAAGGACCTGCTTAGTCCTTAATTCAACTTGGGATAGCTTCAAAAATGATCTAAATCAATTAATTAATAATTAATAATTAAATGTATGTACTTCAACATTTTAAAAAATATCACACATTTCTTCTTAAAAAAAAGAGTCTACAAAATGAAATCTAGGTGTTATTCTATGAAACTGTGTTTTTCAAATTATTAAATAAAATGAATTGAATATGAATGACTTTAAATACTTTCGATAGCTACTTTATGAACTACAGAAATTACAAAATGTGTACATATAACGTGGATAATAAGTATGTAAATACACCATATTAATAAATAGCAATTTATTTGATTATTGGCATGCAACAACAGATTTCCCTGTACAATGTCTTTATTAATCCCTTTAAATTATATATGTTGGAGAATATTCCTTCGAGGGACATTGTCCCTCTTTGGCAATAATCGAGCATTTAGCAGTTTTAACGCCTTTTAAGCCGAATGCGGCGATAAGCAGCAACAGACACGCAATGGCAATGACCAGATCCCAGACACCGAAGTGTGTTGCATGTGGGGGAATCCCCTTTAACTGTCACGCCATTTTAGCGGGGCTTAAAGGATGCTCTCTGGGTGTCAACAGTGCCAGGTCGTATCATTATCACGCACAAGGTGGGAGTGGCAGGAGCGGAGACGAGGGGACACTGTGCAGATCGTATGAGGAGCATCTGAAGTGTCTGCTGTGTGTCATTAGGCGCACATACCGCCCTGTCCTTGCCGCCCACTGTGTGTTGCCTCGCTTCAAGTGTCCGGTAATGAAGTCAACTGAGACAGAAGCTAAAACTGAGCCACCCGGAGCACCTGGACCTCTCTTTCTCACCTGAACGTTGCCCCCACCCTCCCCTTGCAGCAAATGAACCGAGAAAAAAACGAAGTGGACTGTGTGTGGAACTTGTTTCACTTTCTATTCGTTCCTCTTGTTGCTGCCACGTGTGCCGGCTGCAACATGTTGCCAGCTCACAACGGCAACATTGGGGCAACAGGTTTTGCAGCAACATTAGCAGCTGATTATGTTCAGTTTCAAGCTTGCTGTCACTTTTCAACCAATTTATTAATTTTACAAAATATTCCAATGGCGCAATTATATCTACAAATATTAATTAAATTTATAAAAAAAATTTAATTACTCGCAAATATTCATAATGATTCCCCAAATATGACGTTTTCCTTTCCGCCTGGACAGCAATATATTTTCAAATTACAGCGAATCCAATTTGAAGTTGTCAGTTCTACCTTTCAAGCTGAAAATTCCCATTCCACACACAGAACCTCATTATGTTCAACCCAATTCCGTTCTCGAGAAGGCTTTGATTACTTTATTAAATGCGGACAAGATCTGATCCGAAAAGAATAATAATTATGGAAATTCCTTGGCGGAGTCTGTTGTTTTCCGTTTTCAGTTTACATTTACTTTATGTCGAGTCACTGAGAATGCCACCCACGGCTTGAGCACACAGTCGAATATGCGAGCGGGCGAGCTCGCATGGATATTGTTTGCTATATGATCGAAAGCCAAACAACTCACGATATTCTAATTAAAACACATGCGGACCCGGCTCTGGATCATGATGATGGTGATGATCGTGTGTGTGTTGCCCTTTCCCTGCGCTGATGAAATTACATGGAAGTGTGATTCAGCACATTTTCGAGTGCCGTTCAAAGCTAATGTTGGATTCTTGATTTCTATGCCCCAAAGTTCGATCCAGTGAATGGGGTTGGAACTTTATTGGAGTCGGTTGCTGGTCGCCGTGTCTCTTTGTGTCGCGATGACAATTTCCATTAGGGAGGCAGACAGGCAGATGGATTCCCGGAGGTACCTGATGTGACAGCAAATGTGGGTTCGGCACTTTCAGGAGAACAAGAGCAGCGCAGCCGCTGCCGCGCATGCTCCGATCGAGAACCAGAACGGGAATGCGACACTCCAGACATGCCCCTCACATGTGGCCCTAACTCAGCCCAAATGGAAAACCTAAACTCGGGCGTAATAAATGAGTATTGCTATAAATAGGTGAGTGAAGTGATGGGAGCGTGAGTAGCTACAACGATTGTGAAAACCACAGAAAATTTAGTTCACGAAAACATAGAGGGAAATTAATATATTGTTTTAACATTAAACATGTAATAATATAACATAAACGATCATTTTTGTTCGGAGAAAAATTCAGTAGTATACAGTCTGTAGAAGTTTTTTTATAAAAGTTAATTAGTGAAATTCGCATCCGATCGGATTTCAACATTTAGGTGTGTCACAGAACTCACACTTGGGAATTTTTAGTGAACTCTTAGCAGCCATTTTAGTTGTGATTCAACAACACTAGATACATTTTTTATATATTTATTTTATAATGTGTATTTTTATTCATAATATTTATTTTATAACAGTTTAAGTAAATTTAGAACAAAAATTCAAAGGGAACTCACGAACCCATCTCTAGATGCTCTTTAAACTTGAACCTTTGTGCGTGCCTCGTTGGACATGTGTGGTTGCATATTGAGCACTCACACTCCGCAGGAAAAGTGTGGCGTGGCTTCATTGGACTTGGATCTACCTCTCCTCCGCCTGAAGGTTGCATATGCCGCTGGAGAAAGAGCAAGAGAGAAATTAACGCAACGCAAGCCATAACTCAAGGGCAATGAGCTGCATAATTGCGCTGAGTAATTCTCACTTTATTTCGAGGGCAATTTCTAATGGGAAACCCTCCCAGGCCAGACAGACGATCGGCATCCGTTTTAGATTAGGTAATCCGTGTGTATATTTTCAAGTTCGCTGTGGATTGTATCTTTGTCTGACGTCACTTGCCAGGTGGCTTGTGTGGGAATCGATTGTGCCTCGTTTGAGTCTATATTTTTGTTGATTTTAAAATTTATTATATCAATTCGCGTGCTCAAATGTGATAAGAAAGGGAAATATTGAGGATATTTCTTTTATTTATTTTCAACAAAATAACATTAATTGTCAAGTGAAAAAGAAATTTATCAAATATACTTAGGTGAGCTTTTTATTCGTCAATGAATATTTAAAACCATTAACATATAGGGTAAAATTAATTTAAACGCTTTGTTTTTCACAAACGTCAGTCGTCTTTAAAGTTATTAAGGCAATGCAACTACCTGCTTATAATTCACAACATAAAAATACAATTGTTTTAATCAAAAGAAGTTCTTTAATTTCATACCTTTAATTTTTATGCTGTATGCAAAAGTGCCTTCAAAGGAACACATTTCCTGCTTCACATTTCAGTCGCGGCTTCATTTTAATCAAATTAATTCAACACATATCCGTATCTAACATTTTAATCATATTTTTCGCTGCCATTCAACTTCAATTCGCTTTGCACGTCGCCAAAAAAGGAAATGAAAAATGCCCAAACTATTATACCAGTAAGGAGCAGATGAAATAAATGTGAACACAGATAAATACAGGAAACTTTTATACTCATTCCGGCATTATATGTTTTTATATTTTTCCACTGGTCCTTTTTACGTCCCCTTATTTTTATTATCGCATATCAAATAAATGCGGGATTATGTGAATATTTCGCTTAATGAGAATTTCTCGGACCACACGGCAGCACACACACAGAACCGAAAAAAGGAAAACAAAAATAATATATTTAAGACCTGACATTGACCGGAGACTGAGTTGGGGAAGTAAAGAGAAGCGAACCTGTAAAGTCGTGGCTTTGTCTTCGCCGGCGCTCTTTGTGGGCATTAAGAGATGCCTATCGGTGACACCTGAAAGAGAAGAAGGTGAAATGCGATCCGATACGATCCATGGCAAAAAAAGAGAGGAAAAAGAATAAAATAAAGTAAAACAACTGAAATTATTACTCCCGAAGGCAGTAGCCGGGGCACAATTTCTTCATCTTCGTCTTCGGATGGTATTGAGTTTCTGTCTCTGTTTCGGCTGCTGCCAGATACTTACCTGTGTTTTCGGCCCTGCCTTACTTTATTTGTCGTCGCTTCGACATTTATCTTCTCCTTTATTGGGCTTAGGGTTTTGTTTTCGTCCGCCGGTGTCGTCGGCATATCTCTATCTCTCTATCTGGCTTATTTTGTTAACTTCCTTTTTCCGTTGCTGTCTCGCTTTACGCTCTATATAGATGGCATTGCGCCGATATGCCAGTGTAATTTATGCTCGCTCCTATTTAAATAAATTGAAATAAAATATTCCCAGGCGAGTGGTTTCGTTGTGAAAGTTTGACATTGAGACGATAGCTCACTAATTGCTCGGCAGCAGACAAGACTCCCCTCCCATATCCTATTTCCCATATCCGTTGCGATTTCTTCGCCTTCGACACGTTGCAGCCAGACAAAAGTTGTCAAATTAGCGCAATCATCGGGAGGGGCGCATGCAACAAAGTATGCAACATGCAACATCTCAACCACAGCCGAACGTGATGCGGTTTCTATTTCCTGCATTTATTTTTCCGAACTTTCCGTGAGACGCAGCTATGGTTTTTTTTCAAGGGTTGGGGAAGTTTGGCACCTTAATAGTGGAAAACCAGAAGTTTTAACGGGAAAAGTCTCTTAATATCCTTGGAGTCATTAAATTTCCATTCAAACCTCATATCAATAATCATGTTAATTAAATGAAGTATAGTCACACAAATGTATTTTCAAAATTATTTGCTTTGAATTGATGTAAAACTAGCACTATCAAAGTAAACAATTTTAGGCTTATTATCAACCTTAAATTATAAACTTGAATGATTTTCATACACATTTTCTATAATGCTACACATTAATCCCAACTTAAAACCTTGTAACCATTTTGTTAGTTTCTACCATTCCTTCCTCCGCCTTAATAACCGTGGGAGACTGAATTAGCGCCATAATCAATCTATATTACAAATTTCCGAATAACACGAATGGATCTCATAAACCTCAAATGCTAAATACTTCCGCCTTCGGTTTAACCAACTCACAGACGATGATTGATGACATTGGTCGAGGGGCAAGAGTTTGCACAGATTCTGCCCGAGATCCCCCCGCAGGGCTATGTGTGCTTATGGGTACTCCTCCATATATTCCTACCAGGCTAAACATGTAATCCGCTGAGCCGGGCAATAAGCCCGTAACTGTCAACCAGTCGCTCGCAATGATGCAGCATTATGTATGTGCGAGGCAATGTACAGTGCGTTTCGTTGTTGCAAAGGTCTTAGATTGTGTGTGTGGGAAAAAAGAACATTTTTGATTCTAGAAGCTAGTTTTAAGACAACGAAAGAGGAGACATTTTGAAAATACTTATAAAAAACATTTTTTTGTGTTATATTATTTTATGAAAGCCCAACAAACTAATAAAAAACTTGATATACTACTAAGTATGATTGACAGTAATATAAACGGCATTTAATATTAGAGAATTAATTAGAATAAGTACAAGAAATGTTTTAAGATGTTGTACAATTTTATTTATAAATTAGCTAGGAATGGTAGCTACATTTAAGAATTATTAAATAGGGCCACCGATTTTTCAGAAATAAGGATACATTTTACAAATAAACAAACCTTTTAAAGAAACGTACTGTAATATGACGATTAATGTAAGCTTCGCAAGGCATCGAATTGCGTCTGGGGACATTAATTAAAATTTCCTTCGCCTGAGCGAAAACTGCCACCAAGTGCAACATATTTTTGTACGGCCTGCATTTTACAACGATTCCAGTAAGCAATTAAGACTTGAAAATGAAAAAAAAAAAAACAAAACAATATATTGTACAAGCAATGAAAACTGGTTATTTAATGTTGCCGGTTGCCAAGGCTGGGATAGATGCCCGGAGTGGCCGATATTGACTTGGCTTACCTCCAAGGGCTTCAGTCGCGACTTTGGCTTCGCAGATTTATTTTTGTTTCCGAACCTAAGCCGCTTACACGGAAAATCTTTGCGTGTTTCATTTTTGGTTTGTTTAACGTTGAGATTAACATGGAATCTGATTTGTCATAGGGGTTGGCATTGCTTCAACATTTAATTACACTCGGGGGGTGAGTGGGTGGACCTTTCGATGCTTCATTGCTCCGGGAGGTAGCCTTCAACTTTGATGTCTTCGGTTATTTGATGCCAATTAACTGATGAAAGCTTAGCCCAAAGATCCCATCGGTCAGAATGAGGAGGATTGCATCAGCAACTGTCCCCGTTCCAAACAAATAATTCCCTTGATTAAAAGGTGGTCCCTAAGCGAATTAATCTGATTTGGAAATTGATTTTTAGGATGCATTTGACTTGAGGTTATTGATACTTCAACTGAAGAATAACTAATATTTTTGTTACAATTTTAATTAAAAAGCTAAAATCTCAGAATGCTGTATTAATTTAATGTTAATTTTGTAATAACTTGATTTGTCAATCGACATCGGTAGAATGGTTTCTTTCTTGGAACCTTTAATAAGACGTAAATATGTTTGTCTATTTTATTAATATTTTGATAAAAAGTTGCATATTTTGTATATCTTTATAAGCTTACCGTTCATTCGAAATAACTATTCTAAACTTTTGCAATGAATTCCAGACAGTTAACGTAAGCTCCTGGCATTTTCCGTAAATTGTCGGTTATTCGATGCCAATTAACTAATGAAACTGCACTATTTCGGAGTTGAGCACCGCAGACACCGCGTTCCTAGTTGGCCATTGTTATCATTTTCCACAGCGACAGTTGGTATTGTTCGGATTTCGGGGGATAGGTTCAATATGCCCAGAGTTCGGGGGGAAATGGACAAAAGCCGAGCTCGAGCAGACGGCCATCAATCAGACGGAGAGCAGGGGGCTCGATGAAGGTGCGGGAATGAAAACCTTTGCCGGGCCAGACCGAAAATGATTTACATGTGCGAGCGCGTGTCTTTTGTTTAATTGTTGCCTGCCCACACATCATTACAACACACACACATCCCTGTGGATCGGTTTACTTTTCAAAGATAATTGATTAATGTCCGTTCGCCTTCGGTTGGGTAAACGGTTTTCGGTTTTAATTATACGTTAGCAGCCATCGACAGTGGCCCATAAATCATAATCCATCAAAGATTTTGCTCAGCTCAAGCTCAAAAATTCAAATCGCGATCGAAACCAAGCCTCCTCCGCCGCCTCCTCCATAAATAAGGAACGGAAGTCAATACTTTGGGAAAAAAACAATAAGAAATTCTTGCTGATGCTGAAAAGGCTTCCTCATAAATTTCCAAGTGCTGGGCTTACAGTTCTACCCCACTGACATACAGAAAAAAAAAGGAAAAATGCACACACATTCCCTGAAAAGGGGCCGGAAAAGGGGGCGGGGTGTAGGCGTGGCCAGCGGACCGCCCGCTATTCGGTTGACTCAAAAATCGTAGCCCTCGGTTGCTGTTTACCGTTGATTACAATCACTTCAGAGCCGAGGAGAGCCCTTGGGGGTGTGCAATTGCAATGCTTAACCCATAGGCTGTACCAAAAGACCTACGAAGATGTTTCTGTTATATTTACTGGATAAGACATAATTTTTACCTTTTATCATATACAGTGAGTGTCAATATTAATTCGTTCAGTTTTAAAACGAATGATTTTCTCGGTGTATTAATTTATTTATTTAGTTTTCTTAGCCACAATAGATTTACATATATTTTATTTATAATGTCTAAATACTTCTCGTATTATTTATTTATGTAATTGTACTTATTTCAGTTGCATTGTTTTTTATAACTTATTCAGATAGAATTTGATTAGAAAGATTATAAAAACGTAAAATTTCTTTTATTTGTTGAATACAGTTGCTTTTTTTACATATAAGTTAAAAAAAAATTGACGACAAGTATTTTTAAAATTAATAAAGCTATGCATTTATAATAGTTACTTACGATCAACTATGATTCTGACACTTGGTTTTATTTTATTCCTAGCAAGTAGATATGTTTATAGAGTTGGTAAAGTTGGGAAGACTCCCACAGAACTTAATTAATGGTTTTAGCCCACTGCCCACCCTAAGGGTTAATGTTCATAAGGTTCATGCAATTTGTATCAGTGTTCGCGATTCAGTGACTCTATGTGTGTGCGGGACCTAACATTACGCACTCAGCGAATTGAACTGTGTTTACAATTTTTCTATTGATGTTGCTGCCTTTACTGGCGTTGTTTTACGACTACAGCAAAAAGGCCGGACCGTTAATTCGATTCAATTTTGGAAAATGTTTGGATAGCCAACAACAATGGGGAGCGAATGCGAACATGCAGCTGGGAAATGCAAAACGCGATTGAATCGGGGAGCAGCTCATTTGTCAGACTCAGACCCGGAGTGAGACTCTTCGGAGGCATTTGTCTTATTTTGCGAGTGATCCGCGCAACAGCAACATGTACTGTTCGTGGCAGCAGGCAGCATCAACAACAGGCAGCGGCAACAACGTCAGCAAATCGCATTAAGGACTCTTAATGAAAGTTGCCGCATCCTTGCGATGGCAGACACATCGTTTGTACGATGATTGATTTCACGCAAAAACGATTTCAATCAGCATTTCCGTTCCAACTTTTTTCCTTCGCTTCCGTCCTTCCAGGGAGGAACAACTTATTGCATTATGTGAATGGGGGTTACGTTGAACGTAAGGGGATTGGATTGGGTTCGGGTTTGGCTGACGGGAGGACGACGAGTGCGTCTTAAATAAGTTCAGGCAGGCAATCAGTTCCGCTGCTTCAAACTGGGTCAGGATAAGAGTTGACTTTATACGGGTTTCGTTGTGTCGGAAATGAAAGTGTGAAATTATGATGGCCGATCTGTGATGCATCAGTTTACCTACTTGAACGTATGGAATTCTTTTTTTAATTATATGAATATATAAAACTTTATAACAATTCTCTTAATTCCCAATACCTTATAAACGAAACCAAGTTATTATTATTTCTTGACTTTCACTATCAATTCAGACTTTTAGGTATTTTTGCCAATCACTTTTCGTAATAATTATAATGGATTATTCGAATTCGATAGTCATCTGTAAGTTAATAATTTTCCCAGAATTTATAATTAATTTTGATGAACTTAGGAATGAATTGGCATTTGACTGAAGTGATCGCTCGCCAGCACTCTTATCCCAATTTCACTCAACTTCAGATTTTCCCACTCGATTTAGGTTCCATGCGGGTCAGAAATTTCCCTTAACATTCCTTGCTGTCACAGGCCCACTCTGCATTAACCCCATACACATACATATTAACCCTCAATCTCGCTTACATGTCTAGACATGGACTGAAGCCCCAAACTCCAGCCCCCCCCTGAAAAAAGTGAAAGCTGTCCTTAGCCGCCAGTCAACAACAAATTTATTACCTATTTAGCCTTAAATGGTCCTGGAAATATTTTCATCCTGGATAAATCCTGATGTCCCTGTCTAGCATTCGGAGTGCAAGGGCGACAGTTTAATTTGTGATTAATTGACGTTAAAAGGGTTCAACAATCATGCAGCCACTCCAGCCACCCCACTTCACTTTCACTCTCAGCTTAACTCAATTTGTTCGGAACGTTGAATGGAACGGAAATGATTCCATAACTTGGCGGATGTTTAATATAAAATTCAATTCATTTAAATTTGAAAATTAACAAGGAAATTTAAATTGAGTTGGTAACGAAAAATGTGGAGCCGAGTTGGATTAACATTTAGTTTAACACTTTGTGGAGAATTTATATCCGTCAGTTGCGGCAAACGTGACACCTCAACTGCCAAAGCTTCCGTTTCATGTCTTGTGTTGTTTTCTTTTCTTGGTTTTTTGTTTTTTGGTAGGACAACAAAGGTTATTAACAGTCCGGAGACGTGCAACTTCAAGCAAACAAAGTAAATGGAGAAATAAAAGTGAGGAAGGAGAAAATCTCCCACGCCGCCGGCAACTAAAAGTCGAGTGTTCTCTATTCCGCACTGACCGCTTGATTAACATTTTCTTAACATGTTCCGCAGAGAGGAGGACAGATGCAGAACCAAAAAAAGGAGAGAGAGGAAGGGACTCTGTATTAATATGCCCGCCGTGGCCGTGGGCAATATGTCAAACATGAATTCCTAAGCGGAACACGTACGCGTCCAACACTCGAAATTCGTGGAATGCGTTTTTTGTTGGTTTTTCTTCTCTTTTTGGGAGGATCCATTTTCACCCAAAGGACACAAGTTTCCTGGCGTAGGAAGTAAAGTTTTAATGCTTTTAGTATTTGCTTATAAAAGGTGAAGAGTTAATGCGATAGCGGGCTGCAAATATATTCCCCAAGTCCCCCAAGTTGCCCACCCACCGACCATCCGCCCACGAAAATCACTTTCACAAAGTGCAGGGAATCCTTTTGCATGCAACGTTTATGCCTTGGAGATTAACTGGGGTAGTAGGAGGTTCCATAGGGTTATCTAGCCTGGGGACAGGACTGACAAATTTTCAGCAAATTCCATGCACAAAGAACATGGCCCTAGCCCCCATCTTAGCCCTTCTAATTGAATTGAATGCAAAAATTTCAAGCGGCACATGAAAGTGTTTCAATTTCTTTGCGACCATTTTTGGTTACAGACAGGAAATCGAGGTAAATCTGGTCATAGAGTTAATTACACAGATAAAATTATTTAAATAATTTTGTTAATTAAGACTTTGGATCATAGAAGAAGAAGTGATGAAATGAAATTTAGTCAAAATTAACAGATTTGTAAGAAGTATAGTAACATTAAGCCTTTTTTTATATATTTGTGCTTCCATTCTAAATTCTAAATATTTCCTTAATAATTTTAAATCAAAATCCATACATATTATTTTACAATATATTTGTGAAGATATCTCAGTATAATATTTTCCTCAGTGCAGCTCAGTCCATAAACGATTCATAAGCGAGTACATTTCATCAGTTTCCACATACACTCGCCGCTCCTTTGCGACTGCATCCTTTTGTGGAGGCAAATCTGATTCAGCCTGGTCCTGTGTCCTGTGTCCTGCATACCCGGTCCTCGGCCTCAGTGTCTGGCTTGGAGTCGCCTCGCCCTTCGCCCTTCGCATTCGCAAGTAGTCATGTGCACATATCAGTTGTCTGGCAGCCGTCTGCGGCCTTGAGTCTACATATTACCCAAAACCCAAAACTGGAAGCCGCAACTTAATCGCTCTTCTCGGGGGAGCAGAGAACGGGGTGAGCCGAGTATTAACAACTTCAGAGAGCAACAAAAACATTTCATTTTATCATTTAATTTGCCATGTCCTGAAGGTAAACGGAAATGAAAACAAGCAGGCACACTGGGAAAGCTCTTTTATAAAGTTGAAAAGTGAAAGATATCAGCAGTAAACTTACTTATCATCCAAGATTCGAATTCAATTTAATTTTTATGAAGTGTTAAATATAAATAACATCAGGAAATACATTTAAATTTCCCCTTTGGTTGCTATTAAAGATTTAGATGCGTTAGGACCTGACCCGCCTTGAAGCCTTCCATATTAACAATACCCACACTTCAGTTCTGAGCATTAAAGCCATTCATGAATTACTCCCTAAAAAGCCAGAGTATGTTAATCTGAAACCGTTCCAATTAGAAACGTTTTACGAGACAAATAAACGGGCTGAGGCAACCCTGAGCAGAATGTAGATTTGTGGTCACCACCAAGTAAAAGAGCCGACAACTGCCGTGGCTAATGCTCTCCATGGGTCTCATTTAATTATTTATAACGTTTTTTGATCGGGTGCAGAAGCGTAACGTTTGAACATGCCCTCGGGCACATAATAGAACGATTTTTTGTACAGAGTGGCCACGTTTTTAGGTAGGCAGATTACATATTCTAAAAAATAGCTAAAAAGCTTCAAGCTAAAGCAAATTATTACCCGGGGTTAAAATAAAAATTACACACAAGTTCTAATTAAAAATTATTGATCCTAAAAGAGGATATGTTGAATCCTTGGTAGCAGCAAACTTTAAATAGTACACAAATTTGTAAACAACTTCTACTCTGATTAAAGCACAACAAAAAATGCCTCACTAAAATATTTACTTTGAAAACGTATTAATTTATATTTTTTGCCCTAAAAAAACAGTTCAATGAGACTATAAATAGCTGAAAGGACAACTCTAAAGATGTTAGAACGGCTTGGTTTGGGATCCGCTTACCGAGGAACCGAAGCCATCGAGTCACTTGGCTGCCTTCCCGCTTTGTTGCGGCTCCCCTCGTCGTTTTCTCCCTTTTTTCCTGTGGGGCACGCGCACGCTCTGGCACTTCCTTGCGCCTTTTTGGCCACAGAAGTGGAACAAATGGTCGCAGGACGAGAAAATGCCTCGCACAGCTGCCTCTGCCTGCTTTGCATAACTCCGCCACTCGAAATCGCCCTGTTCCCACCGAACAACGTCGGCGGCATTTTCAATTTCATGGTTAATTGTTTTGCACGCGGCATTTGGTCCGAGTTCAACATCGGCATCAACATCGTCTCCTTCTGCGGCTGCGTCTGCGTCGCTCGATGGCACATTAAGTTTCATAATTAGCACACCGAAATGATTGGAAACTTTTGCGTGGCGAAAAAATAAAGGAGATTCGTATGGCGAAAAACTGTCTCTGCTGGGCGCAAATAAGCAACATATGGATGGGATCGTATTGAAGGAGCATTACCAGTACACAGAGGAAAAGGTAAATCAACAAATAATCTGAATAAAAGTTATATTATATATGATGATAGAGTGTATTGTTTCAAATCTTCTTCACGAATAAAATAAAGCATATACAAGTCAGGTATAAACTAGAGATGTGTCGAAAAAATATTACGCGCTATAAAAAATATAGTAAAGTTTGTTTTAAGGACATTTTAAGTATTGAAATAATAATAATAATAGGTATATCTCACATACATATATTTCAAAGTAAAAGATCGATTAATATATCAGTCTTTGCTTCAAATATCTATTAACTACCATAATATGGAATACTTCGAACAAAATTACGCACATCAAAGTACAATATAAACATAAAATATATGTTAATGTGGGAAAAATTCGCAAATTATAAATCTGCTAAAATATTGTACTCAATTTAGAACATGGTAAACTGTGATTTATTAATGTTAGCTAAAGAAAGATAATAATTACAAATACATTGCCCATATATAGACACACCGAAATATCGATTTATATACCGGTCTTTACGTTATCTATTTATACATTTATATTGTATTGTGTGCCATCTGGATTATAAATATAAAATACTTCTATAAAGAATCATTCGAATATTTTTAATTTTTATTTCTATAGTAAAGTATTTAAATACAATATTATTTTTGTAATCGCTGAGAATTTATGTAAATTCATTTATGTTGCCTCAATAGACAACTTTATTCAACTTCTTGGAGTAACTATGCGAAAAGCTATCACTCTACGAATAAAGGTTTCCTTAATGGAGATATTATTCGTGGAACTGGAACTGCCTTTCGGGGCGCATAAATTTGGCGGCAGTGTAGGCGAGTGGCAAGTGCATTCCACACCATACGAATCCATTCCATTCCGCAGACAAGAGCCGCCAGTTGTTTCACTTACTCAACAATTTTACATTGCCCCGGCAGCTGCAGACCGAGGAGCACTTTTATCTTTGACATTTACTAATGACAAATTTATTCACGCTGTCATTTGGTCGCCTGTTCCTGCAGCTCACTGTCACGTACGTGCGGCTCCTCCGTCGAGGCTGTTCAATTTTCGCCTGCCTTGTCCCGAGGCCTCCTTTGTGCTCCCTTGTGTTGTGGTGCGAGGAAAACTGGAGCAGGACTTGTCACAAAAGCCGCGACTCAAGATTTGTTTGCACTACTTTAATTAGGAGAAGAACGAGACTTCTCATTTAACATTTGCCATTGAAGTGGAGCTCTTTGATCTCTTCGAGCTATGGATTGATTGATTGATCGACTGATGGATGGGCCGGACTGCTTGGAACAGTAGCCGAGTCCCCAAGTAATTAATCAAGCCATGAGCATATAAATGACATTAATGACGGAAGAAATACGTAAGAAAAAAGAAATCGGCTTTGGAAATTGAATTAAATAGAGGAAAGATTGAATGTAAAGTAAAACTAAGCACATCCATTACTCCCACTAATTCATCGTCCAATGCAAACTTCCTGACAAACTGCAAAATTGAGCCATCGGTTTATCGAACAATAAAAATCTCAACAATCCGAATTTCTTTGATTTTACAATCTTTCTAAGCTAAATGAGAATTTTTCAAAAGCAGATTGCCGGAAATGCGCCCTTCGCAACTCTTTAATAGATCAACTCTCTGGAGGTTCTCGAAACGACGTTGATTGGTTCGGAATCCATAGAGTGGGCCAATTATTTGCGTAGGCCTCTCGGCAGACAACAAGAAAAGTCCAAAGACCCACTCCCTCTCTCTCCCTGAGAAGACAAAAGCCAAATTGAGGCGCCTGTTTTTAAGGCCTTCTGATGTGGCATTGTTATTGGAATAGCGACGTTCCCCCAACTCCGGGCCATCCTTCAAAATGAAATTGCGCGGAAGCAATGGCTGGCAGTTTATTGGCTTCATTGTGGAACCCTTTTATCCGGCACATATATTTATATCATTTTTTCCCTGATTAGCATGGGGCGTGTTCGAAAAGCAGCCATTCAAGCGGCAATAATTCGCTTCGCTTTGCATTGTTTAAATTTTACAAATTTATTGCACACCCAAACATATATATATGTTTATTCACAAGCCAAATCGTTGCCATTTGGTGTTTCGTGTCTGGCCAACATTAAAGCGCAAAACGAAATGAATTGCAAATTGGTCGAGTTCCAGCGACTTTTGCTGGCAGATCTGAAGAACAGACCATCCGGACTCTGTGCCAGAGACATCAAGATCGTTTCGGTTTCGTTGGCCGCTGACGACAACGCAGTTTTTCGAGAGTGCGAGAAGTTTAATGATCGCCAAGAGCTGATGATTTTTCAGAAAAGATAAATGACAACGACCACCGAAATTGCCCAGGGCCTTATATGCATATATGCATAATGCAAACAAACTCAAGATAATTATTAAACATTCATTTGCACATCGTGTTGAGAGCAGTCGAAAGTGAGTCCCATCAAGCTGATCCAAATATTTCTTTTTAATCATTTTTAAGGTTAATTCATAAATTTCCAAAAGTCAGGACTAGTAGTTAGTGTAGCATAAGACTACTTAAAACCTTATACCTATATAAATTGATCTTTTAAATGGAAATCGATTTCCGTGATTACCTCTGACAAGAAAATCATTTTATACTGTTCCTTTTCCAAGTATATTTTGAGTATCTAAGTGTCTTTATTTTTGGCTTTTAATATGCATAACTTCTATGACAGAGACCTACCTATCTTTAACTCTCCCCACATTCCTAAATGATCCGACACCATCTAACAATCTTTGCCAAAGCTCGTACCCTTAACCCCTTAGCATGAATGAATAGAATTCCTTTCATATGGGAATTTCAAAAGGAAGTCTCATATCGTTATCTCCCCCAGCAACACGAACCAATTAAATATGTATGAGCCCAATTTGCAAAGTCCCCGGCTTGCTTGTCTTGCTCTTGTCGTGGTCGTGTCCTTGGCCTAGGCCTAAACGTCTTGCAAGATATTTTTTAATCAAGCCCAAGACAACAGCGGAGCGGACACCTTTCGGTTTCATTGCGCTTTTATATCGCCAACATAACGAGCAGATTGTTCCCGGCACGTTTCATCATTAGTCGGTGCAAATATTTGCATAATGTCCGGGCAATATTTGCCATTAGGAGCATTAAGAGCAGCCGCCGAAGAGGCAGGAGTAAGAAAAGAAAGAAATATCTCCAGGAGCTTAGAGCTCAGAGCCTGACAAACTGCCCTCCATTGAGGCAGCTAATCGCAGCTGCTGGCCTGACCATAAACAGCATTAGAACCGCACTCAGGCCCGGACTCCGGGACCTCCACTCCTCCCCTGTAAAATCCAACACCCCGCAGAACGCTATGCTAATCATAGTAATTCGAGTCGAGAAATGTGTGACAGTTGTTTGGTCTAATCCCCGCACAAATGTCACGAATCGGTCCCTGCCCGCGATCTCGTTTGTCTTCCTGCCGGGAACGCGGGGCAAAAAGGTGTCAGCAAGCCAAATGTAATAATTTTAATGATTTTTCATAAGTTGTAAAGCAGGGGAAGCAGGGGAAACACACACGCGACAGTCGAGAAGCGGACTCAGCTGGAGTGCGTCGAGTTTAAAGGGTGCAAGGTTCGAATAAGGGCTACCCTGGGCTGTAAAATGATAAACCTAATTTTATATTTCAAATGTATGGAATTTCCTGCAGTCCTTTAATTTAATGTATTCTTAAATGAATGATTTTTATTTATCAGGCTTAATTAAATCGAGACTTGGAACAGAAGATAAATTCAGAATCCATACATGAGAATTTCTAAATGCTCGACAATTTAGTAAAATGATAAACCTAATTTTATATTTCAAATGTATGGAATTATCTTCAGTCTTTTAATTTAATGTATTCTTAAATGAATGATTTTTATTTATCAGACTTAGTTAAATTGAGACTGGAAACAGAAGACAAACCCAGAATCAAGACATGAGAGTTTAAATAAGTTTAGTTAAGATCAGGTTGGAGGATGTAAAACCCTTCGGGTTGAACTCTCGTGGTTTCTTGTATTCTAAACATCCTAACAAACATTAGAGGGTATCGAAAAAACACTTAAGGGTAGCGCTCCCCATGCCTCCTCTACTCGTCCACTCCTCTACCCCCATTACCTTGATGCCACCTCCTTCGCCTGCTGTTGTGACATCGCTTTGCTGTTGCCGGCGCTGCCTCTGCCGCTGCACCCCTTTTCGGCTTATTTAACATAAAGACTTACACACCACTGAATGCATTGTTGGGATGTTATAATTGCGCATATTTTAAAATACAAATTAGCAACGCTGTAGCTGAATTTCAATAGCAACTCTCGACTCTCGAAGAATGCCCGCCGGCAATTCGGTGTGCACATTTTTTGTGAGTGTGCCTGTGCCTTTGGGGTTCAGGCGGTGTTCGGGGTTCGGTGTCGGTCTCGGTCTCGGCCTCAGTCCCATTTTCCTTCCCAATCCTCCGATTCGGAGTCGACTCTGTTCCTGTCGCTGACATTGCCTTGAACCATGCATCAAGGCGTCAACAGTCAGTCCGCCTGTCCTCAGTCTGCCGGTGTGGCATTCGTTTTGGCATTTCATGCATAAAACACCGAAACCTAACCCAACCAAACCAGACCAGACTCCACATCTCAGCCGAATAGTTTGTCAAGCCGTGCAGAGAGAAAAAGCGGTTGTAAAATTAAGAAATTGCTCAGGATAAGCCCTTAATTGATTTTACGACAGTCGATGATTTGTGAAACTCTACTATGAGCCTTTGAAAAACCCATGTAGACTAATAAAGAAATATTTTTAAATCATTATTATGTTCATAGCCATAGCTTTTATTACTTTTAAGTGTGATCTAATTTGGATAGAATTTTAAAACTTTGCCAAGCTCATTAAGATTTTAGTTTGACATAAATTGTTCTTTATTTATGAACCCTGCTTAACATTATTAAAACATTTTTCCTCCGTGTGTAGGTTTGAGTTTTTCTTTATTGTTTTCTTGTTTTCGGCTACCTGCGCATAAATAGCCCAAACACTTTTTGGGATTTTCCACCTGGCAGCTGGTTTACGGATGGGGCTCTACATTTATCACTGCCAAATTCGTCATGACATTGCCATTGCCATTGCCATTCGCATTTCCCCCGTAACCAGAACAAAGCTCTCGAGTGTAAATGGAATTTCTTGGAAAATGAAATTGCCAAGCCAGTGTTGCCAAAAGAAAAACGAAAACAGGAAAACTATGAAAATGCAGTGCATACATATGATTGCTGGATTTTTGTTTTTGAGTTATTGGTTTTGAATTGATGATGTGTGTGGGGATGAGATGAAATGGGTCAGTTTGAAGTGGTTTTGGGTTGACTGAAGGGCAGTTGCAAACGCCAACGAAATTGAAAATCCAACACCTTGGCCAAATTGTAGATGTCACTCCAAACAGTTGATATGCTTCAATATCATAGCACCAAATTGATTAACATTTCAAAGAGCTGTTGCAGTTTCCTTTGAATATTTCTTAGCATTTTACCTGCTCTGTCCGAGCTCACTTATTGGGAAAGTGTTTCATTGATGCATCATTTCGATAAATTTAAATTGAAGGTGCTATTGTTCACACATGTTGCAGATTTTAAATCTAAATTACTTATATTATTTTTATAAATTTCTGCCAAATTTGTCAGAGCCCCACACGAACATTTATCCTTAAGTACCGAAACACACCAGCCGCATTCAGGACCAGACTTCCACAGACAGTCGGGCAGACATGTGTAAGAGGACTTTTAACAATGCAACAACTTGCCGCAGTTGTTACATGGTCAAAAAGTTGTGAATTGAAATTGAACAATCGCTGTGGCAACATTTTGCCCAGCAAAAAGGGGAGAAGAGTGTAAAAAATGTGCAGAAGAGAAAGAGGTAAAAGGCTTCAGCAGGGGAGAGACAGGAAGGTTACAACTACTTAAAGCTGGAGAGCCATTTGTCGCCTGACTCTCAGAAGGCATGAGGGAGTGCACTGAAAAAAATAATGTTCATTAGCGATTGAAGGGGTTAGTAATTGGCTACAGTGTAACTAAGGGTTGACATCAGTGGACAGAATGAGATACTTGCGTACCTTCTATTGTAAGTCACCTTTTTCAAATTTACGCAAAAATTAACGAAATTTTAAAAAATATTATAAAATCCTTGAATTACTTAACTTTGCGAATCATTAAATATATCTGTAAACATTTGTGTGGCTTCGGCACAGATTTGATTTTATTCGAGTAATTTTTCGAGGTAAGTAGCTACTGGTTTGACTCCTTCAAAGGGATAAAAACTCAGTCGACTTCCACCTAAATGTTAAGTTTAAAACTTTCTGTTATTATGTGAAGTAATTTTATTCACCGAACCGAAATCCCGCTTTAGGTAATCATTATTTAAATCGGGAAAATGTATAATTACTCTAAAAGTTTTTATGTTTTTTTTTTTTTACAATTATGTACTAAAACTACACTCTACAGTTTCCCAGCATGTTTTATTTAATAAATATTTTTTATGGCTCCCAGTCTTGTTTTCGTTTCTCTACGTGAACCCACTGAGTGTTGAGCTTTTCCTGTTAACTTTGCCTGAATGGATGGAAAGTCAAGAGAGCGGGGAAATGCGGGTGGGGTGCCTCGTGTGTGCATTTCAGCATTGAGTTTCCGACTCCCTCCTGGATCCCTGATAACTTATCTGGAGGCAGCCGCGTTGTCTGTTACAAATGTTGCAATATTTATGCCCACACACATTGAGTGGGGCTAGGGAAGGGGAAGGAAATTCGTATTATGATTTGCACATTATGCAAATTGCCGTTATCGTAAATATTTCGTTTCGTTTTTCTTTGCCGAGAAGAAAAGAGACCGCCGTGTGCTCATGATAAATGTGATAAGCGATATTAGTTCAAAGGGAAAACAATGCACGGCAAACACATAAATTAAGGCGTTCGGCTGGGGATTTATGTGCTTAATATTGTTACCATATATCACATATAAATATGTGTGCTTAATACGCAAACAGCTTTATATTTGGTTTTAAACGATGTAAGCAATGTAATTTAAAAAGAATTACTTTGCTCATACTGATAACTTACTTAAGTATGAAGCAATCTTTCAATTATTTTTGATATTTAAATAAAGTAAGGATATCATTTATTGGTATATAAATTATACTTCTACCTTAAATACAGAAAAAAGCTAAACAAAGTAAATATCTTACTTTGTTTTTCTGACATTAATTGAAGGCTAATCGAGCCTTGATGGTGATGACTTCATTTCATTTTAACCACCAATCGAGGCTGTCAATGCCGAGACTGAGAATGAAATTGATTTATCTGCGATATGTATACCCGGCTCAAAATCGCTGTTAACATATGATGTATGCAAACTGCCAACAATTTGATTTGCCATTCCTCGGCAAGATAAGTATTTCGTCAAGTGCCAATATGCAAATGGCATTGGAATGGAGAATCGTCTGCGAGTGTGCTCCAAACTGACAATGACACTCACAATGGCTCCGGCCCATCTTCTGGCCATTCATTGAATGCAAATGAGGAAATCGGTAAACAGCCAGATAGGCATACATACATATATTGTTTGTACGGCGAGGTCTTTGTTCAGGTTGAGGTTGGGCATAGCCCCGAAAGTATGACTCACGGAGGGAGAAAACTTCCGCCACTCTGCTCAAAGTATGAAATATTTATAAACGCATAAATGCATGACGTGAAGAGTGGGGTGAAGGATGCACTGGGAACGCTTCCAGCTGCAAGATCATCATCCCATCGACGAGTTCAAACGAAAACGAAACGTGTTGCCACTTTAACTGCCATTTAAATATATACACAGTGAGCGCACTGGAAACACATGAAAGGCACATCCCCGTTCCCTCCATCACCTTGCCCTCCTCACATTGCATTGACATTTATTGGCCGCATTATTTCAGCGCCAGCAGCGACGGCGTCAGTCAACACTCGAGGGATCTCAATCGGAACGAGCAGCTCTCGGTCCACTCTCCACCTTTTTTCCCTGAACAGCGTCTTCCCCAATGGGCAAACTTTTCAAATCCAGCCTGGCTTGCTGGTGCCTCAGAGGGTCCATTGGGATTCCGATTCAAACTGCGACAGTAAGGTCCACTAAATACATTAAATCAGCTAATAGAATTTTTAACAACGAGGCAAACTTAACTCGATTGAAAACAATGTCGTTAAGGATCTATTAAAAATAGTAATGAATATTATATTATAATTTTATTCTAATTAAAATATAAATCATTTCTTTAGAATTAAAAGCAATGGTGACCAGACAAAAAACTTCTGTGTCGAGGGCCTTTGTCATTTGAATGTCATTTGAGTATTAGCAGAAGTCGGGCCAAGAAAATTGCTGAGTCCGACATCTGCCTTACAAAATAGTTTAGGAATACTTTTACAGTTAGTTTCCTTTTTTTTTATATTTTATAAAATAAGTAAAATAAACGATAACAAATAACTTAACATACAAAAATATGAAAAGGTTTTCTAAACAGCAACATTTATTTAAGAAAAGTTTGAAAGGGTTTCCAAAGCAGCAAACATTCTCCTCTTGGTTGCCACAGTTAAAGAAAAGTCATTTCATTGGTGAGTTCTTCAACTTATATAATCAATTTATACATTTTATATATGCTATTTATTATAATTCTGCTAGTTAACAGCTTGAATCTGATTTTATCCTAAAAGGTTTATTAGCACTACTCCAATGAGAGGTATCTCCATGGTCGACTGAGTTATTTCTTACCTAAAGTCAACTTTTTTGAAATGATTTTTGCATAAAATCCGACAGCGCCAGGGCGCGGGTTAAAGCCCAGGCAATTTATCAACATGCTGCCTACTACTTGTCTGAAACTTTTTGGTTCCTCGGTTTGCACCTTTGTTCCCGCTCGGCTGTAAAACTTTTGCCTGGGCACCGCAGGCGAGTGGAGGATCTCTGTGGGTGGAAACTGAGGGGAAATGCTGAATGAGGGACAGGGGATTGGGGGCACGGAAGGGCGGAACACGATGCGGCGCTAACGAGGACAAGCGTTTATGTCAAAATCCAATACGTGATGCATTTAGCGAAGCCTGCCTCTCGGCACTCGCTGTGCGGATTTTATTGCACCAAAGGGCGCTGTTCGAAAATGCATTGCGGGGCAGCGAGGAAGCGGAGGAAGTGCAAAAGACAGGACAGGATCTGGGCCCGATACGCCATTCTTGGCCTAATTGGATGGGCAAATGTTAAGCATTCCGTTTGAATAGCAATCTTAAGGGCTTATGGGTGCAGGACAAACGCCAGGCGGTAAATTGATGACGAAGTAATCTAAGTAAATGGAGTT
Source organism: Drosophila jambulina (assembly GCA_018152175.1). Classification (NCBI taxonomy): domain Eukaryota; kingdom Metazoa; phylum Arthropoda; class Insecta; order Diptera; family Drosophilidae; genus Drosophila; species Drosophila jambulina. The sequence goes on along the minus strand of JAECXH010000114.1, from coordinate 24,464,909 downwards.
TCGATGGGCCTGGACCTTAGGCAATATTAAACTAGGTAAGGTTTCGAATTTAGAATAGTTTCCCCTTGAAATCGTATATTTAAATGTTAAGTTCTGCCACTCTTGAGAGGACATTCTCCGCTTCCATAATTTTAATTGGGACGCTGTTTGTCCGTTTTGCAAAAGACAAACAAATGAAGGAGGACAACGGAAACTCACCTGAACCCCACACACAAAACCCAGTTTGGGCTCTTGTCCCTTTCCAGGGAACGAATCCACCTTTGGATCCATCGTCCTTCGCTTGGTCACATGTCCTATCGCCATTTATCTTGATTTGTACAGACCTAACGACGTTTAAATGCTTGTTTCGAGCATTTTCCACCATTTGCAGCATTTTGGCTGGCATCACGTTTCCTCTTCCCCGGCCACCTTTTTCTCTGCACACCCCCCCTTTTCCATTCTTGCAACAATTTTACCCCCTCTACGGGCACCCTTAGAGCCGCTTTTCCTCCACTGTATTTCGGGTTCGTCATCGCATTGGTTTGGGCCATGTTTATGCTTGAATAATGTTGACAAAATCGGACAACGGGAAAGTGCGCTGGGGGGAGGGAAAATGCGGAAGAAAGGAAGTGGAAAACGAAGAGAAATAGCTGCAAAAAGATACAAACCAGTTACACGCCATCATGGACATGCAACCGAAGCTAAACACTCTGAGGCTCAGACAGGTCGCCCCGCCCCACTTTTTGACCCCATTTCCCGCCCCGCCCCGCCCCGCTACCGCTGGCAGACCTCACCCTTTCCCAACACCTCGCGAATTCGCAGACAAATTGTCGCTGCCTTCGTCCAGCTGAGCTGCCTTCTGGGCCCGGTCCACCGCCGTCCTCTGTCTTGGGTGTGAAAATGTTAGCAAAGTGCCAACAACAATGCCCAGCCTCTGTGTGCGTCTGTTTCTGGGAGCGATAGATCTAGAGATGGAAGGGGAGATGTGATATAGATAGCCTGGGAAAGTCGTGACTTTGATTTTGGATACCGTTTATGGGTGTCTTGAAGCCGGTAAATTTTCTGGATTGTATCACTTAGATGGGTCAAAGGACTAATGGAATCAAAATTATTGATTTAACGAATTTATTATTAAAAAAACTTAAACAAAGAGTTAGTACTGTAATTCATTTTAAATTTTTAAGTACTAATTTAAGATTCTTATTCAGGGCTTAATTAATCAAGCTGATCCCTGAACCCCAAGCTTGTGGATCTTGAGTTCTTCCTTTGGACCTTTGAACTAATTTGACGTTGGCTGCATTAGTATAACTTGGAAAAATCCTGAAAAGACATATTTGATGGGTTTCCACTGGGCGTATCGAACTCCCATGCTTGACCGAATATTAAACATTTATGGTTTCCAATCTTTGTGAACTCCTCTACCCAATACGACTGGCAGATTTATTCCCAAATAAATTTAATTTAAATAAATTCCATTGGCATATTTTACAGCTTGCCATCTCTAGCTGGTCGGTTGCAGCTAGTTTTCCCCATTTTCCGCTGTCTCTTTTTCCCGGCCGTTGGGATGGGTAAATGTTTTAGCAAAACGGTAACGGTAACTCGCCGCCGTGTTATGACAAGTGGCTGCACTGTGCGGCAGCCATTCCAGGCCATAAAGCAAATTGATGATGAAAAAGTTGCCGCCGTGTCATGGCCTGTTAAATGTTGGCAATAAAAGTGAAAATTCTTGTCAACTTGCGGTCGCCGTTAGTTGGCCAGCATCAACGGTCTTAAAGTGTTGGCCTCAGTTCGGTTATGAGTAACATTGTGCTTGATTTGTATTTATTTATGCTTATGTATGTTTATTCATTTCCATATTATTGCCTGGATATTGGATTATATTAAGAGCACCTGCGACACAGTCATAACCATAAAGGGAGGCTTCGATTTATTGAAGAAAAACGTGTGGTTTTAGGGCATAAAATTAAAATAAACAAAGTCGTAAAATGTGTGGTTATAAAAATGTGACATTTATTTGCCTGACCATCTTGGGTCCTGAAGAAATGTCACTGCAATAACATGAACGTATTATTAATATTTTAACAAGTTACCTGTCATAATTTTAAAATGCTTAAGCTACATTTGCCATCAAACATGAGAAATAATTCCCTTCGGCAACTTCGTTTTGCATTTCGCTTAAGAAAGCTGCCACCTTTCCTTCCACAAAATCTCTCCTGGCGTCATTTATTTTTCCAGCTCCTTTTCCAGCATCTAATGAATGATAAATTGCCACTATGCTGGCAACAAGAAAATAAAACCCAGAGCTGCTGCTTTATTTTCCTCACCGCAAATAATCAAAATCAAGTGCTCCCCAGCCAAGCGTCGCTTGCGCGAATCGTTTGGCTGATTGAAAAAAGTTGTAAATTCCGTAATGGCAAATAAAAAATATAATAATAAGAGCAGTAGCAGCAAGGGGGGCTATAAAAGCTCAAAGAGCGAAGGGAAAGCCGCCCAGCGAGTTGAGCAATTGATAAATTTAATGGCGTTACGCGTGTCAAACTCCGCAAATCCTTAAAAGTGTCAAATTGCCCTGCCCAAATAAACAGGAAAACAACAAGAAAAATGGGAAAAGTCCCGACTGGCTAATGAACACAACAAAATCTTGAGGAATATAAATTTATACACATAAGTATGCAAAGTTCCAGGTGACGTTTATAAATTGCTACAAAAAGTTGCAGGGAAAACACTTTGATAGATGTCCAAATGTAAACAGGAATTGGATGGAAACCAGCCCAGAGTTGATCCCAACTTTTAGCAATAATCTTTGGGCCCAACTTTTTTCTGCAGATATCATTAATTTTTTTGTTGTTGACAAAAATAAAATTAATTGATTTTGAAGTTTTTTTATGTGCTGTAAAGGGAATTTTCCACAATAAATGGCAGGTGAAAATTCAAAGATTTGTCAAGGGACTTGCAGATCATAAATTAACCCAAAAAAGTTCTAAAATCGGTTAACAAATAGAAGTGTTATAATGCAAAATAGTTTTTCCCCTCGGTCTCACATATTTTGGTGTGTCTCAAACCTTGGTCTTGAAAAATACATTGTTTAATGTTTTTATTTTATTGCTACATTTTTATAATTGATTGGAGTAAACATTTCGGAAAGTTCAAGACTTTAGATATGTCTCATAAATTAATGCACAATGCTTTAGGTACTGGGTATATCGCAGTTGAGCACACTCTTCCGTGGGGTTTCCTTCCGTTTCGTATATTACATTTTATATTACAAAAAATTACAATCAATTTCAATTAAACCGTCAGCTCTTAAATCTGCGTTAAAAACTTCTATAAGTAACAAAATATGCAGCCTGAAGAATCATTCGTTTAAAAAATGTTTATGTAAAATCATTTAGTAAATTACTTTAAGCTAAATATATTTAATTTTTACATTTTTATATAATATCGAAAACTCGCATCCTTCACAGGCATAAACCTAAACCTTACACTTACTGCGAACCGTAAGCGTGCCCATTACTCGGCTCAATCCCCAAAACTTTGGGCCAAAATCGATAAGACACACTCTTAAGTGATAAGCACGCTTGACACTCACTCTTCTCCCAGCACCAGGCACTCGACAAATGACGAACATATGCCTAGTTAAATATTTAGCATTTAATACCCGATCTGCCGCCCGTCCGTCAGCCCAATTTAAAGTTGGCAAGCCATAAACAAAGTTTATAGCTAAACAATTTCCGGCCACATGAGTTTACATTATTAGCATATTGACGAGCCAGAAGGAGAGTAAATCACTGACGTTTTGGGCGGGCGAAGGAGCTCGAGCGAGAACGAAGCCAGAGAGAATCAGGGGAACTCCCCGAAAAAGTGTCTAGTCATAAAAGTTTTGGGCAAAGCTTATGCTTGTGCTGGTGGCTGTGGGGGTTTGTTTGAAAGTTTGCGCCAAAGCACATTATCATCGCCCGAGAGTCCTTGACAGACATCATTTCAGATTTCAGACGTCAGCGGCATTAATCCCGTGGAGAGCAGTATGGAAAGCTGCATTTTGGGGGGAGGAAATGCAAAATGAAATTACGTCACAGCTGGGTAAACACACGTCCCAGGGACCGGCTTTAAAAGGGAGCTGCAACATTGATAAGCCCCATCATGGCCAAGGTTAGGACATAGAAGCAAATACGTCATTTGAAATTTAAAGACTTTAATTATTAATTCTATATTTGCTACGGAAAATCTGGAAAATTTCTACTACATTTTTATTAAAACTTGAAGTATATATCTCTGGTTCTTTTATTTTCAAACGTAATTAGAATTTCTGCCAGTGCAAGGCAGTCAGTATTATATTGACTCATTCGAGCAGCTTTCTTTTGGGCATCCCCCAGCCTGTAAATTTGCCCTGGGCAAACATCAAACGCCAGTCTAGTCCAGGCCTCATTTGCAGCATAAAATGCACAATTTACTCCGCATTTATTAAAACAAACATTTCAAGAAGCCATCGTCATCGTCATCATCAGCCGCATCAACATTGTCGGTCCACTTGACAGACTGCATCAATCCGAGGCGGAAGAACTGCAATAGCGACTGCGAATCCGAATCCGAAGCGATGCAAATGCAAATGCAAACATAATCAGATTCAGATTTGGATTCAGATTTAGAAGATGCCATGCCCGCGCAGACAGGCACTCGAGAGTTCAAATGCGTTTCGCTTCTGCCGCAAATGCAAATATTTGGATATCAACGCAATTAAGGCAATTATTAGCATTTTACAAAACATCTGCCGCACTCAACTTCAAAACGCAGGAATAAATTCCACACAAACTCTAACGACTGCAATTGAAAGATTATGCAGATATTGGGCGGTTGAATTTTTGAAGTCTTTTAACGCAACCAAGAGTTGGTTAATGCAAAATTTATGGCTCTCTTGGCTATTTGGGTTTACTTTGAATTATGCAAAAATATACTGACACTAAAGACTAGCGAGTCAAGAATTTATGGTTGGCAAATCGATATTTCAAAAGAGAACTACTAAAAAGTTCAGATATTTCTTAAAGTTATTTAAGCAGTTACAAAGCCTCCTTGGAAGGTTTTTACTAATTTTCATTTGCTCGTTAAAGATAAAGAGTAATTTTTGAATTCAAAAAACTCAAGTAGCTGTACCTAATTCTTGTATCTATTAAAGTTGTAAAAACTTAAAGAGACTTGAAGTAAGACCATTGAAATTTTATTATTACTTACTGATAAACTTGAACTCATTTTGCAGTCTATTCATATTTGAATAGTCCTTCCCCACCCTTAAATAACAGTCTATTGGGGCAACGAATCCATCCTCTTAGGCGCGCTCAAGTGAAATTCAAGACAATGAAACGCTAATACGGCAATCGATGGCAAATTAATTAATATAATCGCATTGGTCGAGGGGCCATTATAATGCCAGAGGACTGCCGTAGCCGCAGCAACTGGCATTGGGATTGGGTCTGAAACTGGGATTGCATACAATTTCACGCTCGCCGGACCAGAATGGCAACCGCTAATATTTTGCTTCAAATCCTTTAGCAATTAAATGCCGATAAATTAGACCGGCTACGTCTAGGCAAACATCGGGGGGATTATTAAGCTTAATTTGCATTTGAAATTGTATTTATTTATGCGGCTCGCGGGAAGGAAACTGCGGGCTAAACTTAAACTCGGCTTAAGAGGCGCCATTAAAATCGTAAACACCTTTTGGCACTTGCATTACTCAGTAATTAGTGGAATGAAAACTGAGAACTAGTTTAACTCTTAGATATTTCCAGAAAAACCTATAATTTAGAGGTGTATACAGAAAAAATAAAACGGGATATTGTTGCCAAAATCAAGTACAGGTAGGCATGATTTCGGGCCAAGCTCGGATTTTCTTAAACTGAGAATAAACACACTTAAAATTTGCAATCTCCAAAATTCTTGATTCAATCCTGACTATTCTTAAAAGTTTTAATCCCAACAATGCTTGAATTAACCCCGTTTGTTCTAAAATATTTTAATCCAAAGAATTCTTGATTCAATCCCTATTGTTCTTAAATATTTTAATCCAAAAAATTCTTGATTTAATCCCCAAAATTCTTGAAATTTTTAATCCCAAATACGATTAAATTTAGATTTCTTGTTCTTAATTTTTCTTTTAAAATAATATTTTTTATTTAGGTTTATGGTTAACATTAGATTTAATTAGATTACATGTCACATTAGTATTTAATATATTTACAGATGCTTAACTCTTACACATGTTTTCCCATTGTTTAAGGGATATTATTATTATGCAATGTCGTACGCCCTAAAATGATTGTCAAAGCCTTTAACAGGTATTTGCTTACAAATAATAAAAACTTTTTCATATTTCCAAACGACTATTTGCATTATTTTGAAAAATGTGAATGAATTTGAGTTGATACCAACGTAATAGTTAGTTTTATATCGCGTTCCCTTATAATTCAAATCTTAACATATTTTGCAGTCTTCGAAATTCAATTCGATTTCCTTAACAATTTCACTGAATTCATTTTTTGTTATAAAATTATCAATATTATTGCAAACAGATGTTGGCCTTAATTAATTTTTATTCTTAATTAAAAATTAGCAAATTTTAAAGCGTTTTTAAAAGCTATTGAAATGGGCTTCTCTTACAACGAAAACAAATATACATATTCATTAATTTGTATTCAAATAATTAATAAGAGCTGTTTTTGAATGAAAAGTCATATTTGCTCACAAGCTTTTGGGTACTTAAGGTTAAGCACTTGAAAAACATTACAGCACAGCATCACATTACAGCACATGCATTGAATAAAAGTATCAAATTTAAGTAAATTTTGATCAAAATATACAAAAAATGCTTTTACATCATATTTCTGGCCTTCTATTATAAGAAACGGCTGCAGAGCTTCTTTTTTTAAATAGTATTTATTGACTAAATCCTCGATCCTCGGGCGTATATCGTTAATGCTTTTAATTTGAAAAACAAACGACTTCTGCGAATCCGCAATTGTGAGTTTTTTGTTGGCTTTCGCTGTTCTTGAATCGAAATGTGCAGGGCAATCAACAAAACTGCTACAGAGTGTCTTGAAGATCTGAAAAATAGAACAAAAAAATTATTGATAAGCGATGAGAATTATGCAAAAAATATATAGAAATATAGATATAGAGTATTAATTTAAATAATAATACAAAATAAGGAAAGTAGAAATATATAGATTATTAATTTATATAATATAAGCCGTACAAGCTCCAAATTTTATCACTTATATAAATATGAACATATATTACCTGGAGTTTTTTCCACATGAAGAGCTTCTCCCGAAACTCCATTCTGTCGCCTAGAAGAGGAATTGCTTCCTTAATGTCGTCGGCACGCATGTATTTTAGGCTCTCAAAAGTAAGCTGCGAATCTAATGATATATAAAACTATTAAGCCATATTCATACATATATACAAACATGCATCAATTTAATTTACAAATATAAGTTTTGAGTAAAAAATTAGGAGTGAAAACAAAAAAATGTATATGTATATGTATACATTAACACAAATATTCGCGCGTGGCGTTCTCGCGGCTGTGGAGTTTTACCTGCAAACGAATGCATGTTCTATACATACACACATACACACAAATATTCGCGCGCGACTCTTCTTGCGGCCGTCGAGATTTGCCTACAAACGGTTCAAACTTATATTTACACACATACGCACATGCACAAGCCTACTTGACAACAACATTTTCATGCGACATAAAGTGTACAGTTGAACTGCGACATGTCTGTGCACGATCGTATAAGGTTGTGTGGACGACGCTCGACAAAAGTTTCACAGAACAAATTATATTCCACGAATTTTCTAGCCGCACACAACAATGCGATCGTGCACAGACATGTACGCGGAATCTCACATAACTTGGCGACACAGCGTCGGCCTCGAAAAATTGGAAAACGGCACTTTATTTCACAAGTACATACATATGTATGTACATATGTACATACATATGTATGCAAAAACGCTACAGCGACGAACATGCATACACACAAAATCTGCCACTAAAATATTAAAATTTGATTTGGATACTTACCGATTATATCATAAACTTTTTCCATATTAAACTCCTGCAAAAGATTTAGCAGCCGATCTGGCTCAGCGCTGCTATTCTCACTCATATCAGATTTTCACTAGCTTCACAAATGACTTCTTCAGGCTTTAACAGTTGTCACACGATTGCCCAAAATTTCCGCGTCAAACGCACACGAGAGAGAGAGACACACGACAGAAGCAAGAGCATCGTGAGAGAGCTTACTAAGAAAACAAGAACAACTTCGCTGCCACTGAGAGAGCCCATGATATAATTAATTGTATCATGAGAGAGCCCAAGAAAAATATTGCTCTCTCTCTCAGCAAATGCCGCTCTCACCGAATTTTAAGAATGTTTAGTCTTAATTCTAGAATGTTTTGTCTTATTTTGTCATTTTAATCCCGAAATGGGATTAATTCAAGAACGTTTAGGGTTATCTTGTATCTCTCTCTCACAGCAAATGCTGCTCTAACCGAGTTTTTAAGAATTTTTAGGCTTAATTCAAGAACGTTTAGGCTTATTTTGTAACTTTAATCCCGGAACGAGATTGATTCAAGAATTTTTAGGCTTATTTTCTTATTTTAATCCCGAAGCGGGATTAAATGCACCATTTAATCCCGAATTGTACTTGAAAATTTCAAGAAACCGGGTTCAATAGAATCAAGAATATTTTTCTTGATTTTTTCGAGATACTTTTTTTTCTGTGTATAAACTATGTAGTAAATAAAGAGTATTGCTGCTCCCAATATTTTCAGATAAACTGCTATTTCCAGCGGACAATAGAAAAATGCAGTTGATTGAAATTTCAGAATTGAGCCTTTTTAGCCAAATCAAAAGCCAATCGGTTCGGTGCTTATTAATTGGGAAACACTCTTTGTCAATCATGATTTACCTGACACAGCCACACAAATAGCCACACAGGAATATTTTTGAATGGGACTTCGGCTGTGTGTGTCAGAAACACAATTTGACCAACTCTCAATCACACACTCGCACACACTCGGATTTGGATTTGGATTTGAACTCGCTCTCAATGACGGTTAGGTAAATGGCTCAAATTGATTGAATTTTGCACTTTGGCATTCATGATGACCAAAATGAAATTTGCATTCCTGGCCAATGGATGGCGATGGAGCAACGATTGTGTAAATGTCAAAATGGGAAATTAATGGGCCAAGGAAATGGTCGCTGGAGTCGCAACGAAATACGAATAACTTGGCCCCGCGGAAACTTTTTTCATTTTGATTCATTACTGAAAAGTTCACAACAGCAACGGCAAGGAAAAAAGCGAGAGCGCGAGTAAGAAATTCATTTAATGGATTTTAATTATGCATCAAGGCGTGGCAAGTCGAGAAGTTGGCCACCGCCTTGAATATTTGATTGCACTCATTGAGTGCCACTTGCTGGCGAAAGTTGTTGCATACTTGGGGGCGAGTTAAACGAAGCAGAAGACACCAGAACAGTGCCCGAAATAGAGCCAGAGGATTTTCCGTGGCTTTTGCGGTTGCTGTTGGCCCCTCGGGCCATCTTCAATTCAATTTGTCCGCATTTCAATTTCCTTTCATTTTACGCTCGAATCTGTCGCATCCCGGCCAATTGGATCATCAAAGCTCAGCCGCAAACGGCATCACATGTGTTCTTTCTTGGATTTCCCTAAGAATATTCCCCACTAAAATATACTTATTTTTTCTGGTGGTTTTGTTAGCCATTCGGAGTTCATTGTACTTGGCTGGGCTTGACAAATGAGCATCGCCTCCGGAGTTAGTTATGATGAATTATTGCTGGCCATTTGAGTGTGAGCCAAGTCCTTGGCCAAGACAAATATCCTTCTTCCTCGCTATTTGTTTTTGTAGATTTATGCAGGACCAACAATCAGAAATTGCCAAAAATGGCTTAATCTTCATATAGTTGGGAGAAATTCAGCCAGATTATTGATAAGAAATTTATTTTTAGTTGGCAAACGCACAAATTGAGTGGGAATATCTCATCTGTCTAGGTTTTTAAGACAATTTTATAGATTCCAATAAGCTAAGTGCTCGCATCATTTCAAAACTTGTTCAGCCTGTTAAAACACAGTTCCCAGAACTGAAAACAAATCTTCTGCATTTCATCCTCATTTCATTAATCTATTTCAACTTTTTTTCTGTCGACTTTTCTGCATGTATTCATCTACATTAACATTTTAGCCTGGCATTTTAGCATTTCGCTTTGTGTTTTTAGCCCTTTCTTCTCTGACTTGGCTATTTTTAAAATGAGATTTTGGCGAAACAAATTGCGGCTACTTGGCCTGGCGGGAAAAAATCCCAGTAATTAGACAAGTAATTAGTGAGGATTTTTCAAACGAGCTGCAAAGAACAGAACAGAACGCGACTGGGAGCGACAGGGTGGACAAGATAAATTCGCTTAGTGCAGTTACCTAACCGAAAATGCTCGGAAAAAGCGTTGGGAACATGTGTTACCCCGCACACACATTGTCGAAAAAATAAATGGGGAAATGGAGGAATCTTGCCGTAATACTCGACACTTCTGCACCTTTCGTGGGGCACATATAATGCTGAAATATTATACCGATATTATGCAAATTTTTATTGTTTTCCAGACGAACCAGACGCGGCGGGGGGAAAGTCCCAGGACGAAGGACGAAGGCTTATGGCTAAAGGGATTTGGTGCGTGATGAAATTAGGATAATTTAATAGATTACGCCCGGCGTTGATTTTTCATGGCACTCTCTCGCACTCGCCGCCTCTTTGCCGAGGGATAGAAGGGCGCATCATGCATTATACATAATACATAATACCTGCTATGTGCCGTCTGCGCGTATTGATTGCATTTACCTTGGGCCGGGGCATTGTTGTCTGGCTTTCTGGCCCAAAATGACAGCTCCCCTCCGCCCACTTGGGGATTTCCAGAACTGCCAAAGCCCATCCCCAAATACGGCCCCCTTAATGTGCCACCCTCTATCCTCTGTGTACCAATGGATTTTCGGGTATTCGTTTTCGGATTTTTCTCGGTTTCCTTTTTTTTAACTTTTCCGCCTCGCTGTTTTCTCCTTCAGTTCTGCGGCTTTTAGCAGGCATCTCACGTAGTTTGAAGTCGCATTTCGTCACCTGAACAAAAGCCTCGACGTCTGCAGCTCAGATTTCGGCACTAAAGAGGTCCTGGGGTGGCGAAGGAAAGGAGTCCCTCAAGTAGCCATTTATGTGCTGGTCCGGTAATACTTGTTAAATTGCTATTCTATGCTAAGTACATCCAATTGTTCATACTTCGACTCTGCGTGGGAGCCGTTTTTTATACATTTTATTGGTTGAGGACGTATCAAGGGCTTAGTCCGCAAAATAAATATTTTCAGGGCTTTATTTTTCTTAATGTTTAACAAGATTTAGGTAAGAGTTGATTTTAGCATTTATTTGAAGAAATTTCCTTTTTCAATTGAAAAGGATATGTATTTCAGGAAGAACCAAAGGTTATTTTAATAATTATAATGGATGCACTTCAAGCTTTCAATCAACGTTATTGAAGGTTATACCATCTCTTTTTTATATTTACCTACTCAAATAGAGCGGAAAAATATTAAAAGAAATAAAATCAGTTCCAGCTCGGTGTGTAAACAATATTGCATGCATTTATTTATTGCCTTCTCCGGCAACTAGGCCTGTCTTTTTCCAATGGTTACTTTTTTAATCTGCTTTACCTGTTGACTTTTTGTTCATTTCGGGCTTTTGCCTCTTTTTGCACATTTCATTTTCAGACGGCGGTAAATTGCTGGCATTTCATTTTCCTGCTCCTTGTTGTTGTTTGTTAATATTGTGCCTAGTGCGGCCCGATATAAAGTCAATTTATGCAATATAATGAACTGTAAACCGGTAAACTGTCATCACTGCCTCTGCCGTCCTTACATATTGCCATTTAAACGTGGCCAACCGAAAGGCAGGGGCCAGCGGGACGGCGGGCATTCCCACATGCAGGCATTTTTGTATTTATTGATTTAATATCTGGCTGCTGCTGCTGGCTGCCTGCGGCCAATTTAATCATCATTTGTAGGAAATAATTAAAATTTACAATGCAGAGGGAGGCGGAGTCCAGGGCCCCGCTCGATCTCTTGTTTGTTATATTTTAATAACCAGCAATAACAGAGAAGCCAAGAGCTCAGAAAAAGGGACAGACAACTCAATGCGAGTATTGGGAAAATATTTTCTTAATGAACAGTGGTCTTTTGGTATTTAGAAGAAGAATTTCAATCTTAGTAGGGGCATTTCTTTAAAAGAAACTAATAGATTTGGTTGTTATCTGAGCTTTAATTAGCTCTTAATAATACTAATTTATTCTTCTTATTAGATAATAAAAGTTATTACATGGCTTACAAAGTTTATCACAATGGCTTTATTCAAATAAATATGTATATTAGAAATAAAAGTAAGAGAATACATTTAATGAATTAATGCATTATACAGTATTAAAAACATAAAAAAAAACTCTGAGCTGATCTTAATCAAGCAACTAGTATTAATGAGAGTATCTTAAGATCATTTTTTTCCGTCCTTCCAAATGTGCTTTTTCTGTACTTTTAGCAACACAACTAATCAAGTAAATAAATTTAAAAAATCATTTAAATTATGCATTTAGCGACAACCTTATTCCCCCTTCTCTTATTTATTGCCTGTCTGCTCTCATAATCTGTCCGCTGATTTCACTTGAATGGCAAATGTTGCATTTTAGATTTGGCTACTTTAATTTGAATTACTGTTTCACATTTTCACACTTGCCGTCGCCCATAAATAATGGCACTCGCCTGGGAAAGGGCTAGAGTGTGTTTACTCGACGATTGTCGTGGCTCCCCTTTGTTGGTTTTTGCCTTTATGGTGCATTCAAATATCTAAATACACACACTGCCGTGGCTGTTTCTGGTAAGTGCCATTTCAAGCTCATTAGTGGCCATAATTAGCCAGCGGAGTTTATGGCCCACAGACAGACACTGGGCGAAATGCAGACACATTCAAGGCACAGACGCAACTACTTACAGTGCGCACTAAAAATACTCGGCATGCGGATGTCTCTGGTCTCGGCCAGGTCGGATCCCGAGTGCCCTCCTATATCCTGCTTTGTTCTCTCCCCGTAATCCTTGCCTCAGCTCCTAAATCCAAAACATTTCCGCAAAACGCCAGTGTGAAATCGATTTCTGTTGTGACACTGACACAGTTCAATTTCGCACGGCTTACCTAGGCCATTATCCAGGAGGCCCTCAATGCCCTATAAGTACCACATGCTCCCCATTGTCAAATGTAATCTCCTTCCAGCAACAACACAAAAAGTAAAATAAAACAAAGGCAACTGAAGAGGAATGCGAGCTAAACTTCGCACACACACTCGAAACATAAAATAAAAGGGCATCTGTTCGCACACACAAAAAATACACAACAATAACAAACAGACACACAAACTGAACGCTGAAGATACTTTTCGGTTACCCTCGCAGAACATATTACTTCTCCCTTTTCATACCCTAAAATAGAGTGCTAATAAATAAGACAATTAACAAAATACAAAGTAGAAAAAACAAGTAAACTAGCTTTTAATAAATTTAAAACTGATTATAAAAAAAAATATATATATAGATACGAACTGAACGCTGAAGATACTTTTTGACTACCCTCGCAGTACATATTAGTTCCTCCATTTTAGTACCCTAAAAAAGAGTGCCAGTAAATAAGACAATTAACGAAATATAAAGTGGAAAAAACCAACTAAAATAACCTAAAATAATTATAAAAGTTATTATTAAAGATATACAAATTATATATACAATTAGCTCACTCTAAATGAATCTGTAGTTTCCTTAAAATTCGGAATTATTTTGGAATATAATTTTATTAAAAATAATACTTAATATTCAACGAAAGAGCATACAAAATGTAGTTGCCAAAATCTAGTAATCGCTTCTTGATTTTTTTCACTCCGTGGAAGGTAACATGGAGAGGGGCTTAAAGACGCGGGAGGGACTCGCCAACTTTACGGCCCCGCGTATTACAAACTGAAACATGTGTTTATTGTCCGACAGACTTTGCGGGCTCCCTGAGTCCCTCCTCCTGCGAAAAACGACGGCAAATTTTTATTTTCGTTGTCAGCGCGGCGACTGCAACACTTCAAGTGACACTGCAGGCACTCTCTCTCCTTTCTCCCTGGCACTCCCTCTTGCTGAGCCCGTGTGTGTAATGCTTTTAGTTTTGTTATTCTTGTTGCTGCTGTTGTTAGTTTTTTAGTCAGTTGTGTCATTAACAAATGGCAAATTAAATTGCGCTTAAATTTGCTTGGCAAAATGGAAAGGCGCGAATAAGGTAAGAGTGCTGGCTAAAATAAGACTTGGTGTAGCTGGGAATTTAATAATGGAAATAATCTTTGTTAATATCTGTAAATAAAGAGATCGTACTAAACATAAAAAAACGAAATCACATGAAATTATAGTGGGTAGAAAGTTTTAAATAAACTTTATCTGTATCAAGTTTATCCTATATTTAAGATTAATAGATTTGATTTCATACTTAAATCTAAGTCATGTAACACACAAGAGGCAAGTACAAAATGTACTGTTTAAATTCCACCACAAACTTCTCATCAATTTTATTACTACTGAAGACAAACTTTCTACATTTGCCGTTTTATTTAATAAAATATATTCTGGATTTCCTTGAACATTTTTCTTTTCGTTTTCTAATATTAAACATAATTAGCTCCTGTCCAGGGATGAGCTGTAATTATCACTTTCAACCTAAAACACAGATAATTTATTAGAGGGCCACAAGTTGTTCTCTTAGGCGAGACTTAAAGGCAAAGCCCCAAGAATATCCCAGCTCATTTTCAGCTTGATTGCACTTAACAGTGCAGCTGTCCGCAATTAAAAACAGACACCAACTTTGTCACTTAAGGCCGTTAATAGGCCTTAAGCTGGCTTAATCCAGGGCAGCAGGCGAAAGGAAAAGTAAAAGTTAAGCAAGCCAGGCAAAATATTCCCGCTGACACTCTCCTCCTTCCTCGATTGGCCTCGTTTGGATCATTGTTTCTCCTTGGAGAGGAGGACGAGACCAATTCTCATCCTTAGGTACGATTTGATTTAGCATTTTCTGCTTCGATTTCATTCAGCGTCTGCTGGGAGTCTCTCCGGTGCACGCACACCCTTGTCAAAAATCTTTGTGACAGGACAAAAACTTTGCGCTTAAAAATAAATCAAAACTTTTCATTCCACCATCATTTTTCCACTTCTCCTTTTCGGCTTTTGCCTCAGATAAATGTCCTGATAATTTGTATATATATTATTTTTTGCTCCTCATTTTCTTTACTTTTGCATATGTCAACTTTTGTCAATGGGCCAAAAGAGAGTTGCTGGCGAAAAGTTTCTACCAGGCCGAGACATGGCAAAGTTTTTGCGACACTCTGGGCCTTGTTCTTCGCTTGGCTTTGATAAGGATTCCGTGTGCGTTTGCCAAAGTCTGTGGGATAAGCTTTGATTGCCGCTTATCAGCAGCCAGCAGACGCGTTTCTTTGCTGACAATCTGGAAATAGGCACAGGAATTAAAATGAATTTGCATAGGGATATTAGAAATATATTATGCTAAATTATAATTATTTAAATATGATATAAATATAAACGTTGAGGTTTGACTTATGAAATATCAAACCTTATTTACCTTACTTTACTTATCTTGAATATTTCCATGGAGTATGTTTCCCCTTATATGTCAAAATTTGCCAACAGAAATTTCGCTTCTCTCGAATTCGAGTTCATCAATGTCCTTTGACTTTTGGATGTCAACAAACCCCGCAAAATTGATGGTCTGAAAAAGCTTTTAAGCTGCCAATGGCAAACTTTGTTGCAACATACCCACACTCACACAGAAACTTCTCAACTTTTGAACCCTTCGAAATCGTTACTTCTATGTAAACAATTCAATGCATAAATATATTTGGCAAAAAAAAGGGAATAAAATTTCACGTACCGACAAATGGGGAGGGCGAGAAATAATTCTTAACAATTTGATTCAATCAAAGTCGTAGCGATATCGAATTCTGGGAATCGGAATGGCTTTGTCACCTTTACAAGAATGGAAACTTTGCCAAAAAGTTATTTAAAACATTTTCCCTTTTCTGCCCTCTCTCTCACCATTTTCCATTCCAGACTTTTTCCCCATTGTTTGAGCTTGAAGAAAAATGCGTTTTTCATGCTAATGTCAAACCTTAATAGATGGCTTTCTTCCCTCTCTTTTTCGGCCTCATAGAAGTCCTTTTCCGTGGTCCTGGTGGAGCTGCAAGGCATTGCCCCGTTTCAAAACATGTGTTCCGAGATTTTCTCATGGCATTCCCATTTTGGGGATAAGCGTTCAGTGGAGCCTTCATTGCCTGAATTATTTTACTCTTGAGAATTTTCGATTGGACTGGCTTAGCTTTATTTTATTGAGGAGGCGTGCCTTACAAAGTTTTCTGGTTTAGCAGTAAATTGACCCAAATAGTCGACTAAACGATTTAAGAAGATGGAAACGTACTTCGTTTAAAGAATATAATTCTCTCCTCAAAGATATTTACTCAAGTCATTATTGGCACTAGAAACCCAATTTTCGTTACCCCTAATTAGACTGGGCATACACGTTGGGTGCTATTCATTTCAATTTCCATTCTTTGCTGTCATAATGCTGGCCAGTGCTGAGGACTCCTGTAATGAAAACAATAAACATAACTTGAACCGAAATACATATGTGGCCACAAATAAGCAAATAAACACAAGCAAAAGGCCTAAACCATCTTGAGAGAATTGCAACAGCTGCAAAACCCATAACAAACTGCAAAACAAAGATCCTTCAGGACCTTATATGTAAGCACATTCGCCGTACATTGTGATGACGTCTTTTTTTTACGGCATATTTACTTTTGCTCGTTGATGTGGCATAAAAAATATTTATTAACTGACTCGGAACAGAAATGTTGACTTGACCCGACCGCAGGGGGAGAGAAGTCAGGTCAAGGATCTGGATTTCAGCATGTTTGCACTGGATTCGAGCTCGGTTTGGGGAGCAGTTTGGACAGGACAATTGATGGACAAACATATTAGATATATGTATATCCATACATGCGGGCCAAACACAGACACTACAACTAGTTCGGTTAACTAAAGCACACACACGCCGGACAGTTATTTGCTTTTATGGCAGACTGAGCCTGCCGTCTGCCCCCCAATCACCCCTTTCCCCCAGTCTGCTGAACTCTGGACAAGCTCTGTACGTCAGTTGGTTGAACAGTTTATCCTGCATATAAACTTCAACAACATACACAACATGCTCCCGCTCCGGGCTCCCCTCCCTCCCACTGCCTGGCCCACTCTGGCCTACAACTATTTCCGCTTACTGCTAAACAAATCCCAGCTAGCAAAACATTCGGTACGTTGCGGGAACAATGGACGTACGACGCTGCGTATACGCAATATTGGCAGTTGGCATATTATTGGAGTTTCGTCATTGAATTGACGGATTGAAGGGGCTGGATGGCAGGCATATAGGGGGGTGGAGTGAGTGGTGGCATGAGGGGAAAGGAGGTCGGTAGCAAAATCTTTAACCCAGTCTCATTTAATATGTTGACAAGTTGATAAATTGTTTTGCATAAGGCCATTGGCCGGGTCTTTAATTGGACTGAGAATTGATACGATTGACACCGCTTTTGGGAATGAGAATTGGCTTTTTGAGAGAATTTCTTAGTGGGCATAATGTTCAAGATGAATAAATAAATTTATTAATTTTAAAAAGAAATATATTTAGAGAACCTTTAATCTAGACAATGAAAAAGAAGATCTCTTGGAACACCAAACATTTTATTGACATGCTCATAATTTTAAAATGTGTCAAAATAATGTTTGTACATAGATTAAAAAACCATTATATAGTTTTCGCATTTGCAATGCAATGTATATTGGTTTCTCGGTCAACACGTCTGAAACTTGGCCAAGTGGGTGCCAAGTGATAGGAGATAACAAAAAATCACAAGAATAACATAAAAAAGTCTGCGTGAAAAAGATGCCACCAGCTGTCGCAAACAATCTTAATATTTTATGTTGAAAACCACCGCGTCGCGGCAGCTGTGACCCCAATAGGAAGTTTGGGCCTCACAGGCTCACATATTCATCTCCCTATTCACTCCTAGATTTCGCCTCGAAATGCTGAACATTAAGAATTTAATGCATTTGCCAAAATAAAATGCATAAATTTGATATGCTAAATTAAACAGGGAACAAGGATCCAACTTAGAGTGGCCTGTGTGGTCCTGCATACGAAATCAGTTGGGTAACGTTGATTATAATGATGATGTTGATGGACTCGACTTGATTTTGCTGTGATTTAGATGGGTCCGAGATGGATTGTAGGGATTTTTTGGGAGATGAGATGCCATTGTTGGCCTGGACACAAGTCCCTGTGACTGTAAAATGCCAGAAACAATTTAATGCTTCATTGGCAACCCCGCATATGTGACCCTGTGACTGACAGCGCAGACCTATCCCGGTTTTCCTTTATTTTCACTTTTCTTTACACCGCCAGCCCCCGAACTGTCAAGCAAAATCGAAAGGAATCGAAGAAAGAACGGAAAATACATCGCAACTCTGCGATAAACATATGAAAAATGCACATGCGGTGAGCCAAGTTCAATTCCAGAGGCCAAAAGTTTACGCCACTTAATAGAACTTGACGCAAATTCAATTACAACATTGGTCCCCACACCCAATCACACACACACTCAGCCACCGGGTGAGGGAAAACTTGCAAAGAAATTTGGGGAAAAACGCTGGCAGTCAACTTTTACCCCCGAAACCGAAGCCCCGGCTAGCAGGCCGCTGCCGGCTGTTTTTCCTATACCCTAGTCATGGGTATTTTATTTGTAATCACTATTTTATAATTAATACGTAAGCATATTAAAAAATTAATTAACCATTAATCCAAGCATTCATTAGTATGTGATTTAAAAAGACTAAGAGATTCATAGTATTTCAGATTATGTTTTTAGTCGAATCAAGATAATCAATATTCATGGAGAATTTCTTATCTTATATCAGGGGATGCTCAGAATTCCTTATGGCTTTTAGGCCAATTAAAAGCATTTTAAAAAATTCAGCATAACAAAAACTTCTGGATATATTTACATGTTTCAAAATCGTCATAAATCAAGTCCTGTTCCCATCGAAAGAGTGTTTAGAGCACACAAAATAAAAAGGAATGCTTTTCCTTAGATTATTTTCTACAGATTCCTGTAAAGGCTGTCACAGCCAAGGGCGGTTTTTCATTTGCAGCAGAGTAGGAGATGTATATTTAGCCAAGGGAAAACTCCAATTGAAATTGAAGTTTTTCTTGGCTTGCGGGCAGACTCACTTACTTCAGCTTTACTTTACTGCAATTAGCAAATAAAACTTGGCATATTTTCGAGGACCAAATGAGGCGCGTGGTTCTTGAGAAACTTTTGCAATCACTTTCGTTTGCATTCATTATTGGCCCACGGAAAAGGGATTTGACTTTGTTAGCCTCCCCTTGGCTTTGGTCAACTCGAAAGCCAACAAAGGAATACGAGAATCCTTTTCTTTTCTAGTTGGAAAACTTTTTGTTTTCCCATAGATTTTATTGATGGAATTTTAGAGTTGAATTCAGAGGGGGAAGGGAAGGAAGCTTTAGACCAAAACTAATAATTTTCTTTAAATTTTTAATTATTCATGTTGGTTTTCCAGATTTTATTATTATTGAATTTATATATTTTATATATTAATATTATTTTTGTAAAATTTTTATTTATTTTTTAATTGGCTTACGATTTAAATTTTTAATTCATTTTTATTACATTCTTTATAGTGTTAAATTATCCAAGCCTCAGAAGATTTGGCCAATCTAGGCGGATGTAAAGGCTTACGAGGGTAAACAATTTTTTAATTACTTTCTTATTCGATTGTATAATTAATTTGGAGTTTTGTTTCAAAATTCTAGTCATACCGAGAAAAACGGAAAACTTTAAACGCACTTTTATCGAATCTTTGTTTATAGCTCTGTGACATTATCAATGTTGTCCTTTTCATAATTTTTTATTTAAAAAATTTTATTAAGTTAAAAAAAACACGTTTTTTGCTCTAATATGTGGAAAACGTTGGGAGGAAAAAAACATTTTCAGAAATTAAATCAATTTGATTTTTTCATTTCTATCATTCTTATCGAGAATCCACCGGAAAAGTAATTTTCTCAAACAGTGGGTTAAAAAAAAACGCCACCGACATACTTTTGAATATTTTTATTTATATTTTTGGCCAATAATTCTATAAACCATCTTATTAACATAAACTTTTTGCATTATCACATGAAATAGAAAACATGCAAACATAAAAGGTAACACCCTAATTAATATTAGTTGTATGTTTCAGATATCGACTTTGTATTTGGATAAAATATGGGTAAAACTTTATTTTTGAATCGGAATCAAAATGGTCATATAGAAACAAATAGAATAATGTGCGTTATTTTCCACAAAAATTGTGAAACGTGCAAAATGAGATTTAATCTTTGGAACTCATTAAAAAAAATATTATGTAATAATGAAAACAATTTTACTAATTACTAAAAAATAGTTACATATTGTAATATTTAAGCTATATAAGTTGAGTATAAAATCTAAAATTTTTTGGCCGCCCTTTTTAAATGTAAATGTATTTTATTGTTTATTAGTAGGTACACACTGGTGGAGGCTATGGATATACACAGCGCCACCTATCGTGAATGCTTTGTGACAAGTTCGGCTTCTTGCGCTCTGCTTTCTCAAATTTGATTTGATTTGATTACACTGCTTTGTCTTTCCTGCATTGCCGACCGTGCGAATAAGAACAGTGTAGACTTGAACCAGAGTGTGGAACTAAGTGTTTACATAACGCAAAAATTAAAAAAAAAAAATTAAAGGTTCAAATAAACACAACATATTTGGGCAAACTATTCTTTTTAACTTGAAATTTTTTTATTTATGCTCAAAATGCTAAGAATATACTGTAAAAACATTTAGAGCGGCAAAAATAACCTAATTATGGGACTTTAAATGGAGGTCTCCAGAAAAATTTTGCGGACGTCGTTAAGGTGGCGTACGCAGCCTTAGCCACCGAGGCCGCTGGGTCATCGCTGGCAAGTGGAGAGCAATTTTTGCTTTCACGCAGGTGTTGCGCCCAGGACAGGAGAAGCAACGTATAGGACACGATGAACCTAAGCTGGAGGAGGTGGATGGGCTTCAGTTGGAGGAGCCGCAGTTAGTGAAAGATAAAAATAAACGTTCATTTATTAACCTGTATTACATTAATCGTGTGCCTTTGCATTCATAGCCGGGGCAACTTGTAGTTTTTACTTCAGACTTTATTGGATGTTTTTTAAGTAAGAATTTCAGGTAAATATTGTTAAAAAATCAGAAGAAAAACGTCACGTGAGATACTCGTTACACTTATCATAATGTATTATTGTTGACATCGGATGATTTTATGGACAGTTATGATGTACATCACAAAACAAATTTTTTTCGAGGGGACTCGGGACGTTCTATATAACTCCTAAACCTATTAATATTTTTTTGTAAATAATTTTTGCACCGAGTGAACCATAACCCCCATAATAAGTTAACAATACGTGGTGCTGATTGAGCGAATTCTTTAATTAAAGAGCTCCGAAAATAATTAAGCCTAGTTTTATAGCTTAGAGGGCTAAAAATTAATAAGCTGATTTCATTTCGATGGGCAAATTTACCAAAAAAGGTAAAAATGTATACTCCATACATTATTTATTAAAAACATAGTTAATTAATATATACTACAATTAATAATAAAATAGAAATAATATATACGATTAGTACATTTAACTAAATAAATAAAAAAAAACCACGGACCCTTATCTAAACTCCAAAACCTGCATAGGTTAAAATATAAAATATTTTTTACAAATAACCCCTCCACAGCACTCTATTAATTTCGTTCGCGTTCGCGTTTGGTGATCCCTTGACATTGACAAATTACAAATTTATGGAATGATGAAATGTAAATTAAAATGTATGAAATAATGTAAATTTAAAGCAGTCAGTGTTTTTTTTATTATTTTCAGATAATATATATTATTTACTTCAAGTCAATTGTCAATAAGTGATATACACATTGTTTAATTAGAAAGAATTTTATTAGAAAGTCATAAGATTGTGTTGCTTATTTTGTATTTTGAAGTATTAGACCACTTTTTAGCTACTTACAAATTAGTCAGCCATTTCTCGATTTCCTCAAAAGATTTCTCAAGAGCATTAGCAATCAAATGGCTGCTGCAAATAAGGCATTACTCACGCGCATTAAAGGCTTTAATTACATTTGTACTTTCGGCAGTTAAATTTTTAATTTTCTGTATAGTTTTCGCCAGGCTCCCGGCTGCCACTCATCTAGCCTAGACTCCTCCTCCCCACGGGATCCTGCTTTCCTTTCTAAAATTGCTCCTCTTCCTGACTCGTCTTTTTTTAATGAGAGTTTTTGTTCCTTACTTGGTTTACGTCATTGCCATATAACTACATAAATAGTCAATAAGTTCCAAAATAATGCGAAAATGGATGTTACCTTTTTAGAAAGAAGCGAGTAAAAGTTTTCCATAATATTAAAAAAAAATAAAACTTTAAAAAATACGCGTAAAAGTGTGGCCGTGTCCTGGTAAAATACAGCTAGCGAGAAATACTAACGCCATTCAACTGTTTTTTATTTCGTTTTCATCGTATTTAACTATCGATGGCTTATCGATGTTTTTTTCACCTCTAGTTTCTAGGGGTGGCAGCGCGGCGATAAAATTCTGTGAGAAATCTGTAGTACTTGTTCTAACAAGAGCGCAGCGTTGCCAATTTAGCTATTTCCCCACTAGATCTGGCGGTTTTCAAAAGCAAAATGCGGGATAAATTGGAAACTAGCGGCTAGCGGGAATTAAAGCTGTTTTCTAAGTAATATTGGCGTGATTTTATCTATTTAATGGCTTCTGGCACCTTCATGTATTTTTATACTTTGCGATGCCACACTTAAATAATTTGTAGTATTTTTCCATTTGGATATAAGAAAAAACATCGATATACCAAAGAAGCAAACATTTTCATCGGTTTTTTACTATGTTAGCGTGTATCGATCATCACCAGCATGGTATTTCTCAATGTTTTAAAAATATATAAGCAAAAACCGCGTCTTGCCTGGATGCAAGGCCCAATTTCTAAAGATTGGCTGACGTTAGATGCAGCAGACGAAGGAAAATGTTTTTGCAAATATTGCAAATCACGCATTAATGCTGTAAACCCCTTATTTTTATTGCGCGCCCTAATGTGACCAGTTTGCTATTATGTTATCGATGAGAGACCTATCGTATAGAAATAAGCTAGATTTTAAGAAAAGAAGAGATGGTCACTTTGGATTTTGGAAAAGGACCGATCAACACGTTTTAGAGATCGCAAAAAAGAGTAATTTATAATAAAAGAAGCCATCCAGTATTATTATTTAAAATTGAAAGCCCCGGAGTGTTATAAATCAGGTGTGGGGTTCGCCCAAAACATTATTTCGTTATGAAATACGCCGACATACTCAACCTGACAACGGAGGAGTTGTCTAATTGGCTTTCTGAGAAGCACGTGCCATTAACCGGGAAGGAGAACATTCACCAGTTGCGGGGAATGGTAAAGGCTATGGTAGACCAGGATGATGCCGTCTTGATAGAAGCCGGAGAGCTGAACAATAATATTGGCGTGGTGGAGTGCGTGGTGCATAGCGTGGCAGAGAGCAGAGCGGAGAGCGTGGCAGGGAGCAGAGCGGAGAGCGTGGCAGGGAGCAGAGCGGAGAGCGTCGTGGGAAGGGAGTGCGAGCAAGAGGATCGAGGGCCAAATGATATGGCTGAAATCATGAGGCAGATGACGCTATATACAGCACGAAAGGATCTCGCGGAGTTAAAGGCGAAGGTTGCCGCCTTGGAAGGCAATTCGCTAGACTGCAACCCCGTTGTTGATGTCAGGGACCTTGAAGCTAGTTTGCGAAAATTTTCGGGAGACGATAGCATGTCTGTGCACACTTGGATTCGCGACTTCGAGCTTGCTGCAGTTACGCACGGATTAAGCAGCTCTCAACGTTGGCTGTTGGGCAATCGAATGCTGGAGGGTTCGGCCCGCTCATATGTGATGTTCGAGAAACCCACTACTTGGAAGGAGCTAAGCGAAAGCCTACTTAAAACCTTCGGATTCCGGATGACCAATCACCAGGTGGCAAAGCAGTTGCAGAGCCGTTCAATTCTGGCGAACGAATCGTTGTTGCAATATTTTATTGCGATGCGTCACATTGCGGAACAAGGAACCTTCGAGGAAGCAGACATCATAAAATACATTGTTGATGGTCTGCGGGATCATTCTGGATGCGCAGCGCCATTGTATTATTGCGCTTCCCTAGATGAGCTGCGCGAGAAGATGATGCGTTACCAGATGGTACAGCCTGAGGACAAGCGGAAGACATCAGGAGTTGTACGTCCAGTTGCACCTTTGCGGCAGGTGTCTGCAACAAAACCTACACATGCCGGAGGAGATGTCGAGAACGTAAGGTGCTTCAACTGCCGAGCGATGGGGCACTTCAGCAGCCAGTGCAAAAAACCGAAGCGCCCGGAGGGAGCTTGTTTTCATTGTTTTGAGACTGGACACCAATATCGGCGGTGCCCTAAGCGTGTGCGAACGGTTGCTCTCAGTACTGGTGACGGGCAAGACGAGAAGGAAGACGACGACGACGCCATTGGTGGGAACCCGTATATTCAATTAGTAAGCATAAGAATACCTAGTAAAGAGGGATGCATTGATATTGATAACATTTTTGCGTTACTAGATACCGGAAGCCCCGTGAGTTTTGTGAGCAGAGGAGTTATTCCACGAGCAGTAAAGGATGAAAACCTAGTAAGGAGTAGTTTTCGCGGCCTAAGCGGCCAAAATATTTTGACATTCGGAAAAATTAAGATTGTCCTTTTGTTTCAAGAAGAATATCACAGTATCGAAGCTTTTGTTATTCCTAATTTTATTCTACCTACGCCTATACTTCTAGGCAGAGATGTACTAAAACTCTTATCACTTAAGTTAGTCAAACGCAAAAATGTTATGAAAACAGATCTCAATAAGTTGTCATTAAATAAAACCATTGCATTATCTACCGATTTAATTTGTGCATCCCTATTTGCTAGTACATATAAGTTAGATAATAACATAATGACAAGGAGAGAAAATTATTTACGTGTAAACGCACCTGCAACCCCGGCCAAGCCTCAGGTCTTTCAGAAATGGATGCAAGATTTCGCTAATTGTAGGGTATTGAGCGAGGATGATGCAGTTAAGGTGGGCAGTGATTTTGGTGGTGCCCCAATGCGAGAGTGTCGTGAAATAATAGGCAAACAATACATTTGTAGGTTTTCTAAAAGTTATGGTGTGCCAAAATACAAAATGTGCATTCGTCTTACTGATTCTACACCATTTTACTGTGCCCCTAGAAGGTTGTCATATCGCGAGAGAGAAATAGTTTCCGAAACCGTTAATGATCTTTTAACGAATAGAATCATCCGACCTAGTAATTCGCCATATGCTTCAGCCGTGGTTTTAGTTAAGAAAAAAGATGGGAATGTGAGAATGTGTGTTGATTACCGTGGATTGAATAAGAAGACCGCTAGAGATAATTTTCCATTACCCCTTATTGAAGACTGTTTAGAATACCTTGAAGGTAAATCCGTGTTCTCCGTTATTGACCTTAAAAGTGGCTTTCATCACATAGGTGTTGAAGAAGAATCTGTAAAATATACCGCCTTTGTGACTCCGGACGGGCAGTTTGAATACTTGAGGATGCCTTTTGGGCTTAAAAATGGTCCCGCTGTTTTCCAAAGATTTATTTCCGACGCCTTGAGAGACTTTGTAAGAAACCGACAGATTGTTGTTTATATGGACGATATTATTTTAGCCTCGTACTCCGTAGAAGAGCATAAAAAGATATTAGCTAGGTTGTTAGATCGACTCGTGGAGTTTAACCTTGAGATAAATTTTAAGAAAAGTAGTTTCCTGCAGAAACGAATAGATTACCTAGGTTATGATGTTAGTGTCCAAGGAATTCTGCCCAACGATACACACTTAATTGCTATAAAACAATATCCGGAACCAATTAATAGCAAGACGTTACATTCCTGTCTCGGCTTATTTTCTTATTTTAGGAAGTTCGTCCCAAATTTTTCGCGTGTAGCAAAGCCTTTGACCGACCTTCTTAAAAAAGGGGGACCGTTCCCCATGTCGGATTCTGAAAAAATAGCATTCCTGCAGCTAAGGACAGCATTATCGAGTCCTCCCGTCCTGTCGATCTTCAATCCGCAGTATGAAACCGAATTGCACACGGATGCAAGTTCCCATGGGTTTGGTGCCGTGTTGATGCAGCGACAGCCAGATAAGAAACTACACCCTGTTTTCTTTTACTCGAGAAAGGCCACTGCAGCCGAATCCCGCTATCACAGTTTTGAACTCGAAACCTTGGCAATCATATACGCCTTGCGCCGTTTCCGAATATACTTAGAGCATAAACCCTTTTTGATAGTAACCGACTGTAGTTCCTTGGTTCAAACCTTAAGTAAAAAATCTATAAATCCCCGTATTGCCCGTTGGTCCCTTGAGTTAGAAGGTTTTAATTATTCGATAGCCCATAGGCCTGGGTCGAACATGGCCCATGTAGATGCGCTTAGTAGGCAAACAGAGCTGCTGAGAGAAGTGGAAGGAATTTCTGATCCGTGTCCGATTCCGTCAAGAGATGTGGTACCTTTTGGACCTTGCAGCCCTATTAAACCTTGTGTTTCCTTTAAGAGTTGCAGTCCTACTGCACCTTGTGTAATTTCTGAACCCAGCAAATCTTGTGAGCCTTGTAGGATTGATGAACCTTGTAACCCTTGTGAACCTTGTAAACCTTGTGAACCTATTGAACCTTGTGAACCTTGTAAGCCGCGTGAAACCTTTAAACCTTGTCGATCTACCGATTCTTGTGAACCTAGGAAACATGATGCACCTTGTGGTCCTGAGAAATGTGTTAAATCCGTTAGGTTTGCCCCTGAGGTTGAAGAGATTGTTGGAATTGTAGGTGCATCCCCATATGATATTGATTTACTTTTGCAGACCGAACAGATAAGAGATCCGGAAATTCGTCGAGTGCGAGAGAAGCTAGAGATTGGTGAAATTGAAAATTTTGTGTTGTTAGATGGGATAGTGTATAGAGCGAAGGATAATGAGAAACTGTGTATGTATGTTCCGAGCCGAATGCAAGAAGATCTAATTAGAAAATTTCATGAGAAGTTGGGCCATTTTGCGACGGATAAGTGTGTGAATAAATTGAGAGAAAAGTATTGGTTTCCTGGTATGAGAAGTAAGGTCGATCTATTCATAAAGAACTGCTTACCGTGCATTCTACATTCAGTTCCGAGAAGTATTCACAATAGGACACTTCATAGTATTCCTAAAGCACCGGTCCCGTTTGATACAATCCATATTGATCACCTAGGTCCCCTTCCGTCTATTAATTCAAAGAGAAAGCATTTGTTGGTGATCATTGATGCGTTCACAAAATTTGTTAAATTATATCCTGTCAATTCTACCAGTACTAAGGAAGTCAACTGTTCTTTAGAAAAATATTTCGAATATTATAGCCGACCTCGCCGAATCATCTCCGATAGAGGCACCTGCTTTACTTCTTTTGAGTTTAAAGAATTCCTTGAGTGTAGAAATATTGATCATATTAAAGTAGCCACGGCGGCACCGCAGGCAAATGGACAAGTCGAGCGTGTGAACCGTGTTCTGACACCAATGTTGGGAAAGCTATCAGAGCCTCTGAATCAAGCCGATTGGTATAAATTGCTTAATCGTGTTGAATTCGCTATTAACAACTCCGTTCAGTGTAGTACCGGAAAGACTCCTAGTTCGTTGTTATTTGGTTGTGAACAGCGTGGTCCAGTGGTGGATGAGCTCACCGAGTATTTGGAAGAAAAATTTGATCAGGAGAAACCGCGATGTTTGGATACCGTAAGGGACGAAGCACTTGAGAATATACGTCAATCACAGGTCCGAAATGAAACCGCATACGGCTTAAGGCATAAGGCACCTACGTTGTACAAGGTCGATGATTTTGTTGCTATTCGTAATGTTGATGTGACTTCAGGGCATTGTAAGAAGTTTGCACCCAAGTATCGTGGCCCATATAGAGTAAACCGTGTTTTTCCGAATGACCGTTATGAGATTACAGATATAGACGATTGTCAGCTTACACAACTCCCATATAAGGGAATCCTTGAGGCTGCTAGGCTAAAACCGTGGTTGCAAGTGTGTAATAAAACCATAGGAATGTGTGTATGATCGAGGTCGATCAAATGTCAGGTTGCCCGAATGTAAACCCCTTATTTTTATTGCGCGCCCTAATGTGACCAGTTTGCTATTATGTTATCGATGAGAGACCTATCGTATAGAAATAAGCTAGATTTTAAGAAAAGAAGAGATGGTCACTTTGGATTTTGGAAAAGGACCGATCAACACGTTTTAGAGATCGCAAAAAAGAGTAATTTATAATAAAAGAAGCCATCCAGTATTATTATTTAAAATTGAAAGCCCCGGAGTGTTATAATGCAAAACTTTCAGATTTACACGCTCACGCCAAAACGGCCAGGCACAAGGCTTCGTCCTTTGATTTATAAATCTAGTGATATTTTTTAGCTATCTTCAAAAGTTTTTGGCGGTTTCTAGCTATTTTCATTGGTTAGTTTAGCTTTTTTATGACCTGAAGAGTTGGCAACACTGTAAGAGCTTGTTGTTGTTCTGATAAGAGCGCGAGCAAATCAAACAAAAATAACGGCGTCGTGCGTTCAAGCAGGTATACACAACGGAATAAAATATTGTTTACCGCCGCACAGAAAATAAGGATAATCAGTTTGTGGGAAGTGTCTGCTGTGATAGTGAATGTGAGTGTGTTGCAGGGATAGAGAGAATCGGTGAACGCTTGGCTGGAGCAAGGGGTGGGGAGCGGAGTTGGCGGCTGTGCAGTTATTTCTTTTCAGGTTCACTGCCTTGCTTCCGCTCCACTTTGCTGGCCTTTGTTTTGCTTTTGTTCTGGTTTTTACCTGCGTTTACCTGAGATCTAGAATGTGAAACTAGTTACTCGTGTGTGTGTGTGGCGGACTTGCAGCCAAAAATCAAGTTGGTGTTGGTGTTGTTGCCGCTCGAGTTCGCTGCAGTTTGTTAACCCTTACTGCGCCACTCGTCGCCCGGATTTGGCCAACACTTTCGACTTTTGCGTTTCGGATTCGAAAATAGAACAAACGGTCAATAAAATGCTGTGCCCGGTGTGTGGGAATTCCGTACTCCCGTCTCTGCTCCCATTCCTGTTCCCGGGTTGTGTCCACGGGCGGGTTTCCGGAATTAGCCGATGGCACGCAACCAGCAAAGGTGTATCATTATGCACACATGCATCCACACACAAGTTAGGCCCGGCATTGACATTCAGTCCAGGCCCAGGCCCTATCCCAGCCCCAGTGACCCCCATCCCAACCTCCGCCTCCTTCTTCGTCTGCTTCCGCAAGCAACTCCTCCCAGTTGTGGCCAGAAAGGAAGCGCAAGGGCAGGCACAGTGGGCGCAGAGACTCAAAAATTTTAAAAATGGGTTCAACGATAGAAATAAAAATCTAGGTTTTTTGTTTTTTTGTTTTGTTTTTTAAAAAACTTTTCCGGCCTCATCGCACTCTGAAAAAGTTGTTGATATTTATTTGGAATTTAATGTCGGCTCATTTTTGCCTCTTTTTGCGATAAACATATTTTTAATTCTTTGGGGATCTTACTCTCTTATAAACTACACATAAGCATAATTGGTCAGCATCCTCAGAAGAATTGAGCGTAAAATATTAAATAAATTGATAAACCATTTGTGTAGAGTTCTCCCGAGAATCAATGGCCATATCGTCCACTTTTGACTGCCACCTCTAGGGTGTGTGCAAATTTGTTAAGCATTCAGAATTTCGATTGTAGTTTTATATAAAATGAACATATATAAAAACAATATTCGTTATTTTAAATAAATTATATAAAATGTATAAATATTTACCATATACATATCTACTTCTTTTTTTGTTTACATTACTATTGCCTACTTAACTTCGTCAGACCACTGTGCCTATAGACATGTCCGCCACCATTGACAAAGGTTTATTGACAAGGCGTTTTTATCGTCCTGTTTACGCGTTTGGGCGAATGTATATTTGATTACTCCACTCTCGTGTTCCGGCGACAGGTGCGCAGGTGATATTTTTCACTGGACTTCTTTTGTAAAGCTTTATATGAGTGTGTACGTAATCAAGCTATGCCACTGGCCAGTGGGCTATTAGCCACTTTTTGCCACCGCTGACACAATTTCAAGTCGATCGATTTCGTCGTGGGTTTATGCTTCGGTCCGTGGTCTGCATATTATGCCTACGGCAGGGCAGGGCTAGTGTCATTCCACTAATTGGAACAGCGACCTCTTCTAATTGAAGAGTTCAAACTGATCGGTTGCCACATAATTTGCTAGGCATAGGCCAGACTTTGTAGGCAACTGAATGCAAGGGTTACAATCTTCATCAAAACCAAAGCTGAATGTGCAAAGAAATTTGTTTTTGTTTCGATATATATTTGCATGGATTGACTTAAGTATAATGTTAACCAAGACAAGATAAGATAAGACTTCTATCGAAGTTGGCTATAAATTGCATTCGCACTAAGAGCCAGCGCCAGTCTAAAATTATTTTCTCCAGAGTAAAGTATTCCCCAGCACCATGACGGTGTACCAGTTTGAAAAAAGGTATGATAGAAAGCGATAAGGCTAACATTGTGAAATTGAATATCGAAAGATTGTGTACGGCGTTAAACAGAATATATTTCCCTTGTAAATAATGAAGTGTTAAGATTTAAAGAAGAAGACGAAGATTTAAATATAAAGAGCAATTTTACAATTTGTTAGAATTTAAAGAATTTTTTAAGGGCTCAACCAAATTAAGATTATTTCCCAAGTTTTAGCAATTTGAAGTAATTGCCCTTGCGCCATCCTTATTCTGAAATGTGTTTTTTCCTAACTTATTTTTAGTACCTTAATATATACTAAACGGATTCAATCAATCTTTATGCATTAATGAAACTAATGCAACCAATATTAACACAAACACGAAAGAAAGCTAACTTCAGAACGCCGAAGTTTGTATACCCTTGCAGCTTACAATTATGAATTATGAATTAATAAAATTGTTTCAAATAGAAAGTAAAACTAACAGGAATTCTATACAACGTTTATACATATAAAAATTCGGTTTAACATTACGTATACGTAATATTTCCCGAACGTTCCTATGACAGATATGTATATGATATAGTAGTCCGATTTCGATCAAATAAAATCCGAAATTCTAGAATAACAAAATGGCCATGTCTTGAATTATATGAAAATATGTTAAAAATTGAACATGTTAAAATTTTTTTCTGAAAATGTACCGATTGTTCCCATGGCAGCTATATGATATAGTCGTCCGATCCGGCCCGTTCCGACTTATATAGCAGTGAGAGCATATAGAAGACTATCTGCAAAGTTTCACTCAGATAGCTTCAAAATTGAGGGACTAGTTTGCGTATAATCGGACAGACGGACGGACAGACGGACAGACGGACATGGCTAGATCGACTCGGCTGTTGATGCTGATCAAGAATATGTATACTTTATAGGATCGGAAATGTCTCCTTCACTGCGTTGCAACCCTCTGACTGAAATTGTAATATCCTGCAAGGATATAAAAACAATATTTAAAGAGAAATTCAACAAGATCTATAACAATGAAGACTATTTTAGGTAAAGCAACTGCAATTGGGACCAGTTTCATTTTCAATTATACGTATTCATCGAAAAACAAAAACAAAAGAATTTGAATTCATGCAAAATAAAGATGTTTTGTACCAATTTTAGTCAGTACCAAATAAGGCCCAAGTGGTCATTCTATCTGTAATACTTTCGCTAGAATATAGCAAGTCTCGGTGAGGTAGTCCTTAAAGACTGTGCAAAGTCTGTCAGCATTCTTATCGCGCAAAGAATACTCTGTTTCGGGTATGATTAATTTCTTAATCTTATCTTTACAAATTTATTTACTTGTCAGTGGTAGCTTGGATCTCTGGTGACTGATTAGATTTTTTCGATTTTGTGCCATCTGCATGTCCACAATATCGATTTGTGTCGGCACCCGCCCGCACTCTATACACTCGATGCACTCAAAGCAGGTCGTCCTTGCGGCGAATGTACAGCACCCCCGCCACCCCCACCAAAATAAAATGTAATAACAAATAATAATGCGCCTAAAACTAGGCCACACGAACACAATGCAGCTGGAAACGAAATGAAAATGGCAAAATGCAGCAACGAATGAAAATGAGGCCTTGCCTCGGCTGCTTCCATTTGCACTTGACAACTTTCGCTCTGGCCCCAGTGAAGTGGGCGGCCGGGCGGGTTAATCCCCAGGCAGACGGAGGTGGTACCCTTCCGGAGCGACAGTGTCCCCGGTGGTTAAGTGTGTGCTCTGATTTGGGGGTTGGCCCGGCCCGGACTGCCCAGAGCTTTCGCTTGGAATCCAATGCGTACTTATTCGGAGCCATGTGTGTGTCTGTGGTTGACCGTTTTATTGATTGATGTGCGACCGCCGCCGCCACTACCGTTGCGTCGTTGTCCTGGCCAATTGATTATTATTCCTGCTTCCACCCCTTTTTTCCTTTGCAGTCCAAACAAGACAAGCAGCGAGCGAAGTAACGAATTTTGGAGTAAAATGGCATCCGGCGGCTTGGCATGTGTCAAATACTTGACATTTTTTTGCAATCTCCTGTTTGCGGTAAGTTTTGGAAGCTAACTCCTAATAAGTACTAAAAGAAAAGTAAGCATATATTTTAATCCTTTTTGAAGTATAATTTTTACGTCCATAATTAAGATATCAATTAAACGAGGAGGAACGTGAGGGACCAGCTAAGCTATCGAGTTGATTTTATTCGTTGTTTTCTTAAACAACAATATCCAAAGTCCTAACTCACGAGTCAGTAATTTTTTCCCCGATTTCTCCATTTTGGAATACTTCATCCAAATTCTATTTCGGAATTAAAATTATTATATTATTATAATTTTGGTTTATATATATTAACCCAGGAAAAAGATAAATAATTAAGTATTAATTATTAATAAGTAAGCCACCAATGGCAGAGTCTGCACAGAATGTAAAAACAAACCAAATAATATTAGAATTTTGTTATAAAAAAATACCTTTATTAATCAGGAAAACTGTTGCATTACCCTTCCCAGCTGACAGGACTTCTCATCTTTTTGGTGGGTGGCATGGTGCAACTGAACTATGCGCACTATTCGAATTTCGTTAGCGATCACATCTGGACCGCACCCATTATTTTGATGATTGTCGGCGCCGCCGTGGCCATCATCTGCTTTTTGGGATGCTGCGGCGCATTGAAGGAGAGCAGCTGCATGATCCTCAGCTTTGCAATTCTCGCTGTGGTCATATTTCTGTTCGAGATCGGACTAGGCGTCGCCGGCTATGTGAAGCACACGGGCCTGCAGCAGCTGATGGAGGGTCAGTTCAACACAACCATGAAGCACTTTAAGGATCGTGACGACTACCGAGATGCCTGGACCCTGCTGCAGACCGAGCTGGATTGTTGCGGCACCTACGGGCCCACCGACTGGGAGGTTATCTTTCCGAACAAGACCCTGCCGCCGGCCTGCTGCACCGTGATCAATCTGAGCGAGGCGAAGGAGTGCACCGCCGTCCATGCCAACCAGCAGGGCTGCTTGCAGAAGCTTTTGGGCATATTGGACTCGAAGACTCTAATCCTGGCGTCCGTGGTGCTGGCAGTAGCGGGTATTCAGGTGAGTCTACAAACTACTCAAGCTTAGCTCCAGTATTAATTCTTGACTTTTTTCCACAGCTGCTCACCATACTATTCGCCTGCTGCCTGTATCGTTCGTTTCGCCGGAGCTACGATCACGTTTAGATTACGTAGCGAGGATCCCGTCTGTCGCATCTGAGAGCCGGGCACCGGGAACTCACCAAACCAATTTTCGTAGTTTCGTAGTTGTCTCTAAATCGAACACCCAATCACCAGCACTCACTCACGCAGATATCGATTCACAACCAACTCATGTGTCTCACTCGCCGCCCACTGAAGGCTGATTAGAACTATATTATCTTCAAGAATCTGTCACAAAACCATTATTAGAAAGACAAACTTGCATGTCAGAACATGCATATAATCTCATTCCATTATTTGTTAAACATTATAAATATGTCCGAATTGGTTTCCGTTCATTTTGAGGTTGGTCAAATCGAAACTCATATTCTGACTAACCGAGAACTTGGATTATAATTTAAGAAAATTGCATGTAGTGCAATCGGGATATAATTTACTCCCTCCCCAAAAAATGCCAACATATTTTGCCACCACACACATATATTCTCAAGCATATCGCCGACATATTCTCATCATATACTGCATACATTTAACAAAGTGCCCTTTTGTAGCGATTTTTAAACAATATATGTAACATTTAAACCGCATTTTTAGAATATATATGTAGGGGTGTGTGTGGCTTTTCCTCCCTCCCAAAAAATACCCACCAGTTGACTCATTTCAAATAATTCGATTATCACTAACATTATCAATTGAACACAGCAAATAGATGGTAGTATCCGCACACACTTCACTAAAATGTATGTGTAATGCAAATAAAGATATAAGTCACTAAGCATACTCAAAATGGAAAGTGCTTCAAAACGAATTTACATTCTTGAGATCGTATAACCCATTCTTACATCAGATCAATCTCTGAATCTTGAGGCTTTAAAAATGGACGATCACAGAAATCAATAAATTGAATCGATATTATTACCTTATTACACAGAGGCATATTAGCAATAACAACATACATACACAATTTTCTAAAACTGTAAAACTGAATATTGATAACTACATTATATGTATGCATTTGAAATATATGTATTTGTATTCGTATTTAAATCTGTGTTAAAAACTAATGTGCAGCACTGAAAACCCCATTAAATAAATGATCAATTTTAAATCAGATGGAAAGGACACTAATTATTGTTAAGAGTATACAACGGGATACATCAAAGGGTAAATTTAGTAGTGCTCAAAGGCCTGACTCACAAACCTGTAAAGAATTTGTTAACATTTATAATAACATTTTTCATTCTACCAATCATCTCATATTTCAAAAGAGTATTACAGCACATGATCGTGCTGATATTGTTACCAATGGTTCACATCACTACAAATGTTTTCTCTACATTTTACGAATTCTGAAAAATGCATTTCCTCCTGGAAGTGCACGCACCACCCCAAATGGTTGCTAATAACAACAATTGGATCCTTCGCAGTTTGTTTGTTCAATGAAAGTCAGTTGGCTTTTCTGTCTAAGCGTCAGTCGAAGTACACATTCGAGCCCAAGTAATAATTATAACCAATTTTGGGCTTAAAATCAAAAATAAAATGTCAGGAACTGTAGCAGCTGTGCCGCCTCGCCGCGAAGTAACCGGCCTTAATCGCATGACGGAAAAGGGTTTGAAGGATCTGTGCAAGAAGAATAAACTATATCAGACACCGCGCTTAAACGATGTTCTCTACCTGCATTATCAGGGTGAGTAAACACCGGCGACAATTAAATTGAAGAGCTCTTGATTAATGAGTGCGTTTTGCACAGGCTTCCAGAGTATCGAGTGCCTTGAGGAGTACACTGGCCTGAAGTGCCTGTGGCTAGAGTGTAATGCTATCTCGGAGATCCAGGGCTTGGAACAACTTACGAAGCTGAAGTGCCTCTTCCTTCAGAATAATCTGATCACGAAAATGGAGAACCTGGAATCGTGCCGCGAACTGGACACCTTGAATCTGAGCTCCAATCATATTCGCAAAATACAGAACATCGGCAGTGACATTTTGCCTGTCTTGAACACTCTGAACATAGCATCGAACTACCTGAAGGACAGCGAGAGCCTTGCGGACCTGGTCCAGTGCAAGACATTATCTGTGTTGGACTTGTCGAACAATCGCATCGACGATATTCTGATTGTAAAAATTTTCGAGCAAATGCCCAATCTGAGGGTCCTGGTCCTGCAGGGAAACCCGGTGGTCTCCCGTCTGCCACAATATCGCAAGACGTTGATTCTGGCCTGCGTGAGTATTGTATTGTAAAGGTTATTTATTGAAGTCTTAATATTATCCTGATCTACCTTTAGAAAGAACTTACTTATTTGGACAGTCGTCCTGTTTTCCCCCGAGATCGCGCCTGTGCCGAAGCCTGGTAAGCATTTATTTATAATAAAAATGTTTTGTAAATCCACAAATCGAGTGAGCCAAGGTTTATAGAGCTTAAAAATTTACTATTGTATCATTCGACTCATAACATTACATTACACCATTAGTATGACAGCTCTGAAATACCTAAAAGCCACCTGGCAACATTTTTCTTCCATTTTCCGATTTGTGGTCCAAATACTCATTAACATAATGAACATTTCTAGGAAGCGAGAGGGCTACGAGGGAGAGCGCAAGGAGAACAACCGTTGGAACCGCGCTGAACGGCGCAGAACACGTGAAAGCGTCAACTGTAAGTCAACTGCATATCTCTTAATCGGACTCCCATTTAACCCGCCATTCCGTGCAGGCACCATTCGCATGCGCAACAAGCATCGTCCTCCCGACCAGCAGGATCCGCTGTGCCGGTCCAGCGACTCTGAGGAGGACCAAAAAGCGGCTGACATTTCTGCCGAGGAGAGCCGCAAGAAAGCGGAAATGGCAAACGGTAATGTCGATGACTTGTGGGACGAGGTCTCCGGTGAGCAGACGGAGCAGTCCGCGCACAGTGCCACAAGCTCCAGTTCGGCCGATGACAACGAAAGTATCGGCTCCCAGGCGGACGAAATGGCTGAGAAATTGAGTAATCGCAAAAGCGTACCCCTTGAGGGACGTCCTAAAGTCCTGTACGAGGCCGAGGCAGGCGATGTGGCGAGCATCGAGAAGCTGGTCCAACAGGCAAAAGAGGGAAATGTAGAAACCAAAGAAGATGATAAGGAGCTCAAGGACATTGAAGAGAGAGCCAAGCCCAAGGCAAAGCGTATCTTGATTGAGGAGGGGAAGCTTGAAGAAACAAGTGATGCAAATGTGGATAAAGACTCTGAGGAACCTGAGCCGACATGTACCGATGTTAACGACATGAAAAAGCCCGAGGATGAAAACAATTCTAACCAGAACAATGCAGATTCAGTGCCCCCATTGGATAGTGGATCCGAGCTAGATGATTCCGAGGGTATTGAACATACGTGTAAAGCCCTTAAAATAGTAGCTGATAATAATGAGCTGGGCGAGGATCCAACGGCACAGGAGATTAAAAACAAACTGGCTAGTGAGCTTTATGAAAGTTTCGGAGATGCACTCGATGACGACCTGAACGACGAGCCTTTGGAGCAGCTGCTCAATGAAGGCACTACCAAATACCAGCTTGAAGACAGACATTGCTGTGAGGAAAGCACTACTCCTAGGGAGTTTTATCAGGAAGACAGTGAACCGTGCCTGCCGGTCAAGAGCAAAGAGCAGTTGGTGTTGGAGGAAGAGAGTGATTTTACGACAGAAAAGTGTGCTCACGACTTGGAAGAAATAAGTTGCCATGTGGATGAGGATCTGGAAGAACTTAGGCAGTATGGGAACTTCTCCGGATCGAAGAATGATCAATCTGACCAAACAGACAGCGAGACCGACGAGGAGTCCTTAAAGCCCCATCTGGAAGCAAAGTCGCCCATTCTAACGGAGCAATTTATTGAAAGGCGAAGGCAACTAAAAGAGAGAGATGAGGCCAAAGCCAAAGAGCAAGTCCAGGCTGAAAAACCCGACCCAAGCCCTGCAGATGATGATGATAGTCGGGATCAATTCATGGCTAAGATTTTGGACGATGCTACTGATAATGTTCCCAAGCGCGTATTCGGTGCTGGATGCGATGTCCCAAGTCAAGAGTGGTCTTTAGAAGAACGCATGCGCCAGTTGGCTTTGGAAGAACCGAAGGATGAATGTGATGCACCAGTGAATGTGCTCCGCCAACGAATAACAAGCAAGACCAGTGCCGAGCAGGCCGAGGAAATTTGCCAACAGATGGATAAGCAAATGACTGCTGAAGAAACGGAGCTTCGGAAGTTGCTGCAGGACTTGGAGGACGAGACTAATGCCATGTACAACATTGATACGACAGTGGAGTACGAGGAGGAAGTAACCATACTGGAGCAAACCACAGTACAAGAAGAAATCACAATACAAAGAGTTGACGTGGCGGGCATCTGCTCCTCGCTGATAGACGACCTGATTGATAAGATCACCTCCAACGAGGTTCCGGAGTCCAAGAAACCGAAGAGCTTTGAGTTCGGGGTCATAGAGTCTGACGATGAGTATAGCTACTCCGCGGAGCCACAGCTGGAAAAGTTGGTTCCGCCCGAGCTAGAGGATCCCGCTGGCGGTAAAAGCCTTCGAGAATGCTTGGACGTGTTTCAGGATTTCATCACCTCTATGGAAAATCCAAAGGAACCATTTAAGCTGGGTCGTGATCCTAGCGCCTGCGCTCGGAAAATTCGTGCCGCTCAAGAGCTTTTAAAGTCCAAGAACTTGGCGGAGTTCAACTCAGACTCGGCTGAAATCCTGGACGCCCAGATAGCCAAGGAGACTGAGAAACGCAAGCGAATGGTGGCAGCCTCCGCCGCCCGCTGCTTCGCCCAGCGCGATAAATATGAAGACACCCTGGAGGTGGTGGATAACAAGCTGATGGTGGTCAAGAAGGGTTCCGGGGAGCTGGAAGATCTGCCGCCCCCGCCAGCCCTGATTAGCGACTCAGAGTCCGAGGACTACGACACTGCCGAGGAGGAGGAGTATACCCCTGGCAAGCAAGGACTGCGACGTCCGTGGACCACCCCGTACAAACCAAAGCCCAGGAAGTCCGAGGAACATCTGGTGGTGGATGCCATGCAGCGAGCCCAAATGGAGACGCTCAACAAGATGGAAGGGGAGGGTACAGAGGGGGAGCCAGTTGAAGATGAGTTTTATTCGCTAGAAGCCATGACAACTTTCGGTAATCTGGACACGGAGTTCTTCCAGAAGTTGGACCTCCATAGTGTCCCGAACGAGGAAGCGGAATGTGCCATCGAATGCATGCGGAGCTACAACGAGCTGAAGGCATGCATGAAGTCCGGACAACAACTGGAGCTGACCAGTGAGGAAGCCAAGATGCTTCAGATGCTTACCAAGGAAGAGCCCGAAGCTAAGCCAATAGATCCCAAGGTAAACGAGGAGAACGAGCTCTTGAACAAAATGATGATTCGCATGAAGGAGATCGAGGAACGGGAACGTCAGCTACAGTTGGTACCGCCAGAGGCCCCCAAGGAGCCAAGCCCCATCAAGCTCTCAGTTGGTGGCTTTAAGCTTTTCGAGCAAAAGAGCAGCATTACCACGGCAGAAACAGACGAATCGGATGGTGAAAACGAAACGGACCTTATGGAAGTGGCACTGGAGCAAGCAAAGGAAGAAGTCCTTGTAAAAGAGCCTGTGCCAGTTCCAGAGGACAAAGCTATAAGCGAGCCAGAAACCCGAAAGGAGTCGGGCACCCCTCCTCCTGCAAGACACAACCGAAGCATTGACGATGACATTCAATCTGATGCGTCCACCGACTACGAATCTGGCGAAGAGGTAGCTGTGGTGGAGCCGCCGAAGCTTCCCGAGTCAGTGCTTAAGACGTTCTTCCCCGAAGGATTCGATGCGGACTTGAAAATGGCCCACGAGCTAGAAGAAGCCACCCGTCGAAAACTGTGTAGCCTGCCTCCGAAAAAGGAGCCGGGAAAAGAACTTAAGAATATAGGAACAAAGTATTCTTACGATCATATTGAAAATCAAACTGCAGAATTAACTGAACTTCCTTCGGCCTCAACCGCAAACGCGCTCAATCTAGCGGAAACCAAGACCAACCTGACAGAAACCAAGGCCGATCATTTAGATACCAAGACCGACCTGAAGAAAACTAAGCCCCGCACTGAGACCGCCATTTCCGAACTGGCCGTCAACGCCAAGGCCAAGTGGGCAAAAATAGCCAAGAGATTGAACGAGTTTCTCGATCCCGAGATCATTTCAAAGCTGAATAGCCAAGAGTTCGGTGAAAGCGATGATGAGGATGATGACCTCGAAATGGTTTTTGACAGCCCCCTGGATGTTATCAGCGGGGAAACTGGGGATCAGGAACACTCTGGAATAGTTGAAAAAATAATTATCCCCGACCAAAACATTTTGGACGATAATATTGGTGATGGAATCGACTCCCAGTTGAAGATGAAATACAACTCTAAACTGGGCAACCAATGCGATGAGAAAGGAATACATTTGAGTGAAGGGAAGGAGTGTGATCCGGGCCAAGAAGCAAAGTCACCTGGTGATGATCAGCAAACAGCGCAAGTTTCCTCAACATCAAAACCCTTCTTAATTGATTACTTTGAAGCCCCTGAGCCAACGGAATCCGAGTCTGGAGCCTCGACAATTCACACAGATGTCCTTAAGACCGAACAAATTGAATGTAATCTGGAAATCCTGAGCGAAGACGGAGACGTGGTAGTCAAAGAAGTCAGTGTCAGTGCCCAGATGACCTTTAATTCGGAGCCTATTTGAGATGCGTAGTGTGTAGTTAGAATTTCTGAAAATTTATATTGTTTTTTTTTATTTTTACTTTCTGTAAGTAA
This sequence comes from Drosophila jambulina, assembly GCA_018152175.1. Lineage (NCBI taxonomy): Eukaryota > Metazoa > Arthropoda > Insecta > Diptera > Drosophilidae > Drosophila > Drosophila jambulina. The sequence goes on along the minus strand of JAECXH010000114.1, from coordinate 24,423,950 downwards.
ATAAATCGATGAGCATTCCAAAAAACACAACTCATTTGTTGTTTTAAGCGCCCCACAATGATACGGGCATGTAGAAAGTTCAGACTGGAATCCAGTTCGAACCGGACGGGCAGCGTTCCCATCTCAGGAAATAATAATAAAATCTAGAAAACACTTGAGGAGCGATTAGACGGACTTCGGTTATACCGTTTGCCCCGACGACCGCCTATCAAAATTGGCACATTTTGAACCACTTAAAACCGGATCGCTGGTTTCTGGTGCATCAAGCAAACCGGATCGCCAGATCGCCGGATCGCCCCGTTGTTTGCTCGCTCGTTCTTGGCGGAGGGCAATCGTCCGGGTTATCACCCGGCTACCACTGATTGCGCTGATCGCCTCTGTGCTGCTTCCAGTATTACCAAGCAAAAAATATATTTTTACTTTTTATTGACAGGCCCCGAAATTTCACCACCAAGCAGCTGATGGGCGCGTGCTCAGAACATTTAACTTAATGTTTGTTTTATAAACAATAAACGAAGACGAAGTCGGTTGCATAAGTGGCATTATCAGAGACTTTGCTGAGGACCCCCCGTGTGGGGATGGCAACAGCTACAGCTATAGACTGGGGTGGTCAGATGGTTTATTTTTGGAGGCAGGTACTTTCCTCCAACTTATTGCCATAACATTTCCACTGCCCCGTTGAACTGGTGCGGATGTCGTCGATAAGCAAATGGTTTTTTCGGCTAATCAAGTTCATGCGATAAGATACTATGCTAAATTCGGTAAACTGGCCAGAACTGGTTTTCCTCTGCGCCTGGGGAGGTGTGATAAATATTGTTTATCTTATCAAATGGTTTAGTTGTTAAAAATAATACGAAATTGGTCAAGGTTAATCATTTGAGGCCTATTAAGAAATATAAATATGATTTCCCAGATAGATACAAGCGGTATCAGTCGCAATAATGCTTTTCAAGAAATTTATATACTGTTCCGTGGGGACTATGAGATCTTGATCTACAAGGCACTAAACTGCATCAGCACAATTAGATAAGTAACTTTAGCAGCCAATATCTGAAAAATATATAAAATACAAATATATGAGGTAAGAATTATAAGACAACTGTGTGTGTACTTGCACTAACCGACATTAGCAGGGAGTTATCAATATTCATGAAGCCTTCTGCATTGATGACCAAAACGTTTTGATCAACTTGCATGGTAAACTCCATTAGCAGATCATTATATGCCGGTTCCCTCTGTACAGTCGGATGACAGGTCAAGCCCCTGACATAGCTTCCAATAAGCATGTTCTGAAACCAAAATAACAAAGACTCAAAGAACTTAGTAATTTGGTAGAAAGAACCACCAACTTAATTTTGAATGCTGAGCATTTGAATGATAAGATTGGCTATAGCATAAGCCTACTTCTTATCTTTGGCAATATCTGTTTTGTTTTCGACACGGCGAACACAGTTCATTATATCATACTTCTTGTATTATATTTATATTGACGAATCGTATAATAAACGGTCCTAATCCAAGAACACTCCAATACTCAAATAATATTAATTATATCTTCGCTCACCTGCATCCTGCAGAACTCTCCGCAACGGCAGAAGGCAAACATTATAACGAATGTGGGTATAAAAACGGAAATTGTGCCATAGAGATACGTGTAGTCGTAGACCTCGGCGAGAACCTGCTGGGTCCAGTAAATGTTGATCGTGCTGTCCAGGAACATAACCACGTAGATGCTAAGAATGGTCCAGCCGAAGAGGCCGTTGAAGTGCGTGAACAGCTGATAGAGCTCCATGTGGCTCTGCTTCAGCTCCAAGAGGAACTCCAGGGAGCACAGCTGCTTGCAGTTGCCGTCCAAGACGCAGTTGGCATCCATCATGTGGCAGGTGAGTACGTCCTGCAGCCGCTTGCCTAGAAGCTTCACGTGGTGGCCCAGCAGGTCCACGTACAGCAGCAGCAGGACACACTGCATCCGAATGACGAGTAAGGGTAAGAGCGAGGACCAGAAGTACACAAGGCTCACGCTGAAGGAGATATATACCGAGGGTAATACCGCCACCAAGCAGATGAAACCGAGTCCCAGAATCTTGGTGTAGCACTTCCAGCTCAATCCCCCCAATTGCACCTTCAGCTCACCCTGAAGCCGCAGGCCCAGGCACTTGAGCTCCATGCAGAACTGGTAGTAGTCGTCGTACTGGACCATCATTTGCAGCAGGATCATCGCCACGATCTTGGCCACGAACACAATGACGTTCACCATCAGCGAGAGGAACTGTTCGTCCGTAGGCTGCATAGTAATAGAAGCCATGAACGAGACCACATTGATTAGTATTAGGAAAACGGAGTAAATCCTCTGCAGAAACTGATACCGGGAACGTTTCTCGCTCCAAGGCACGAGGCCCAGCAGAGCGAAGTATTTGAGGTACGGCTGCAGGGAGTACAGCATGCTGAGGGCTTCGATGCCAACTAATTGCAGAGTGGCCCGAACAACTACCTCGTGGCTCAAGTTTTCCCTATTCCTAGCTGTCGATTAAAGTCGACAATTAGCTAATTAATCTTATATCAACTTGTATCTAAATTAGCTTGGCAAAAATGGAATTAGCCGATTAATAATTCATATTTTATAATTCTGTGTGGAATTGCTATCGGTACATCCACTTCTCAGATCTGAATTTCCCATCTTGTCAAGAGTCTTTCTTGAATAAAGTTCGCCTAAGCTGCGTTAAGAATTTTTTTTGCGAAATTTGAAATTCAAATTCACACATTTATGTAATTCATTATTATAAATTATTAAATATTTAATTGAAACAAGCATCCAATTGATTTAGCTCTTAGGTAAATAATTGCAGGGTGTTCGTCGACACAAGTAATCTGATTAGTTTAAAGCACTCCACCTTTCACAGATGTGTGAAAAAAATATATGTAGAGCACACTATCTCATTCAGACCCCTCTCTTACAAGTCTGTGGGTCAATTGGGTCTCCGATTACATTCGTGGTGCGATGGAACGAGCACACGTGTCCGTGCAAGTGGAATCCAGAAACCCCCCAGAACCAACTGAGACAAAGCAAGTATTTCAGGTGAATCACACACCCAATCTCATCAAAGTGTCTCAGCTTTCATTCCGAATTCAAGTTCGACCATTTGGCGCAATTGGAGGCTTAAATACCAAAGAAAAACAAGCGGTCCGGCCCTCTCCGATCATGCTAAATCGACATGCACACGGTTCTGCAGCTATTCCCGGCCCGGATTGATAAGGAATCTCGTTTTGCTGCGCTGATATAATTATGAAATATGTGTGAAGTGAGCCCCAGCTCAGTGCCCCACCAACGGCGCATGTCTATGCTGCTTTCAGATTCTTCTATTTTTTTTTTTATTATTGTTTATAATCACTTGATAACGATAATGAAGTGATCGGCGCCCAATGCCGGCAAGGTATAAATACGACCGGCTTGCTCAATCGATTTCAGTTGATAGTTTGCCGGCCTTTAAAGCGCTTGGCTAGTGCATTAAAAAATTAAAAAAGGAAAAACTGTGGGAATTGAAAAACCTTTCCGAGTGACTTGTTAAAAAAGCAAACAATAAAAGTGTGAATTTCAAAAGTGCTGAATAAAGTGTCAACAACCATGGCTGTTAGTAAATAAATTAAGGCAAAATTGTACTTAGTTTTCCACAATCGCAACGTGTTTAAAATGACTCTCAGTGGGCTGAATTTGAGGGAATTACATTTAAAACTAAATAGTCTAGTTTATCTAGTATTATTGTAATATTGCAATAGTTTTTAATAAGTCCACTGAAAACTATCTATCTGGTTTTATTATTGTTCTTTAAAATTTAAATTTAATTTTTAAATTTATTTAAAATCAAAGTGTGATTTAAATACGTTAGAAATCAATGATTACTTTCCAGAATTGGAAACAAAACAAAACACTTACTATTTATTTAAATTTTGGCACCTAAAGCCGAGTGGTTAAATTTATTTTAAATATTTGAAAGTACAAACATATTACAAAAACTTAAAAAATACGATTTTAGGATTTTTCTAAGTTATATTTTACCTTTAAATTTGTATATTATTCGATCAGTTCACTTTCTTTAAAATATATTATATGAAAAGCTAAGCTATAGCTGTTGAATAAAACAAAAAGGGATCTACCTAATTTTCCTTCTTGCAATTTTGTATACTAAGAAATTATTTCTGTAATTATTTTATTTCATAGAAATGATACTGGTTTTATAAATTAGTTTCAATTAAACTAGCTTTATAAATTATTTTTTAATATTAATTAATTATAATTAAGTAATTTAATTGATCAACTTTGAAACTCTTTCAGCTAAAACTCCGCGTTGCCATTATTGGCCAGAGCAACTTCGCTGCCGACGTTCTGGAGCTGCTGTTGGAGCGCTCGAACATCCAGGTCGTGGGCGTCTTCACTATTCCCAACAAGGGCAGTCGCGAGGACATCCTGGCCACCACTGCCGCAGCTCACAAGATCCCCGTGTTCAAGTTCGCCAGCTGGCGCCGCAAGGGCGTTGTGCTGCCCGAGGTGCTGGAGCAGTACAAGTCCGTGGGGGCCACCCTCAATGTGCTGCCCTACTGTTCGCAGTTCATCCCGATGGAGGTTATTGACGGGGCGCCGCTGGGCAGCATCTGCTACCATCCGTCCATCCTGCCGCGCCACCGCGGGGCCAGCGCCATTTCCTGGACTCTGATCGAGGGCGACGAGGTGGCCGGCTTCAGTATCTTCTGGGCGGACGACGGCTTGGACACCGGACCGCTGCTGCTCACCCGCCAGACCAATGTGGAACCCACAGACACGCTGGACACCATCTACAAGCGCTTCCTCTACCCCGAGGGCGTCAAGGCTATGGGCGTGGCCGTGGACCTGGTTGCCAGTGGGTCGGCACCGAAGATCACCCAAACAGAGGTCGGCGCCACCTACGATCCAGCTATGTTCAAGGCGGAGAACCAGGTTATCAACCTGCAGCAGTCGGCGGAGCGCATCTGGAACTTCGTGCGGGGCCTGGACTCCGTTCCCGGGGCCATTGCCTCCGTGGTGCATGCCGATGGCAGCGAGGAGCAGGTGCGTCTGTTCGGAGCCCATCTCTACTCGGCAGGACCCGTGACCAATGGTCAACCGCTACGCCTAAAGGGCTTGGCAAAGCCGGCCTGGGTCCACAACGGCGGTCTTCTGATCGAGGGCACCGACGGCGCCTTCGTCAACGTGCGGCGGATCAAGCGCGGGTCCAAGGTGATCAATGCCAGCGAGTGGTTCCGGCAGGCTGAGCAGCAACCCATCACCGACTTCAGCGAGGACGAGCTGGCCAAGAGATGCCTCCTGGACGGCATCTGGCAGGCAATACTCAAGGACACTATCGAGGCGTCCACGGACTTCTTTGCGGCAGGTGCGGGATCTATGGACGTGGTGCGCCTGGTGGAGGAGGTGAAAGAGGCCTTCGACGTGCCGCTGGAGAACGAGCACGTGTTCATGGCGCCCGTTTTCGAGGAGTTCTTCGGGCAACTGGTGCAGATCCTGCGCCAGGGCAGCGGTGGCTCCGCCGGTAAGCAGCTGGACTACGAGGGATTCACTCTGAAGGCCAACAAGCGAAAGATCAGAGTTCCCACTCAGCTTTTCATCAACGGCGAGTTCGTGGACGCTGAAGGCCAGCGTAGTCTGGACATTGTGAATCCCACCGACGAGTCGGTGCTCTGCAAGGTGGCCTGCGCCTCAGCCAACGACGTGAACAAGGCCGTTCAAGCGGCGAACACCGCCTTCCACGGACCGTGGAAACAGATCTCGGCCAGACAACGCGGGCAGCTGATGCTGAACCTGGCGGACCTGATGGAGAGGCACAAAGAAGAACTGGCCACCATCGAGTCTGTCGATTCCGGAGCAGTCTACACCCTGGCCCTGAAGACCCACATCGGCATGTCAATTGATGCTTGGCGCTACTTTGCCGGCTGGTGCGACAAGATCCAGGGCAACACGATCCCAGTCAACCCGGCTAGACCCAACAACGTGCTGACCTTCACCCGCAAGGAGCCCATCGGCGTCTGCGGCCTGGTCACCCCCTGGAACTATCCCCTGATGATGCTCTCGTGGAAGATGGCCGCCTGCATTGCTGCCGGAAACACCTGCCTGATCAAGCCAGCCCAGACCTGTCCTCTGACCGCTCTCAAGTTTGCCGAGCTAACCGTCTTGGCCGGATTTCCTCCAGGTGTGATCAATGTTCTGCCCGGCAAAGGATCGGAGGCGGGCCAGGCAGTGGCTGACCATCAGCTCGTCCGCAAGCTCGGCTTCACTGGCTCCACGCCAGTCGGAAAGCACATCATGAAGTCCTGCGCCGACTCCAATCTCAAGAAGTGCTCCTTGGAGCTGGGCGGGAAGAGTCCGTTGATCATATTCGCCGACTGTGATCTGGACAAGGCGGTGAAGCACGTGAGTATTGGGGGAAGTAGATTTACATGACCACTCTTATTAAATTTTACATTCGTCCAGGGCATGTCTTCGGTGTTCTTCAACAAGGGCGAGAACTGCATCGCCGCCGGCCGGCTCTTTGTGGAGGATCGCATCCACGACGAGTTCGTGCGACGTGTGCTCAAGGATCTGCGCACCATGACCATCGGGGACCCGCTCAATCGCTCAACGGCCCACGGGCCCCAGAATCACAAGGCGCACTTCGACAAGCTGCTGGAGTTCTGCCAACGCGGCGTGGAGGAGGGTGCCAAGTTGGTGTATGGCGGAGGAAGGGTGCCCGGTCTCAAGGGTTACTTCTTCACGCCCACAGTGTTCACGGACGTGGCCGACGACATGTTCATTGCGCAGGAGGAGTCCTTCGGCCCCATCATGATCATCTCTAAGTTCAGCGGCAGCGATGTGGACTCTGTAATGCAGCGGGCGAACCGCACAGAGTTCGGCCTGGCCAGCGGCGTCTTTACCAAGGATATCAGCAAGGCGCTAAGCTTCGCGGATCGCATCGAGGCCGGCACGGTCTTCATCAACGTTTACAACAAAACGGACGTGGCCGCTCCCTTCGGCGGCTTCAAGCAGAGCGGCTATGGCAAGGACCTCGGCCAGGAGGCGCTCAACGAGTACCTCAAGACCAAGTGCGTGACCATCGAATACTGAACCGCAGGATAGGCGGAGAAGGGCCAAGCCCGGGAATGAAAAGACTTAATGTTTTGCATAGCTCATAGTTATAAGAACTCTTATCTATCTAACTAATAAAACTCAAATAGTCCCCTAGCAACGATGTCCATTCGAATGGAGGGGCATTGCGGTGGTGGCGGCCCTGTGATTGGCCTGGCAATCGATATTTGCTTGGCCAACAACGACATTGAGGATATCTTGACTTGTGACTTGGCAAATGCACGACCCGGGCACGCTTCACAGGAGGTACTGGGTCCATTGGTTGCTCAACTAATGGTAGAGAACCTGTGAAACCCTGGAAATCGGAAATGCGAAAAATGGTATTAGGGAGAATACAAATGGCCCAGGCCCTAATAACTTTTGAAAATATCCTAAAATATAAATAACTTTTTCCAATTCATTAATGATAAACCCTTTATCCAATCCGTATTTCGCCATGTTTCGCTCTAAGATATAAGGAAATTCCTGTATTAATATCAATGGAGATAGAGCCTGCATTTGCATGGATAAGTTATTTACTAAACTATTTTTAGTTGCCTTCAAAGCAGAGACAGTGAGCCATCGCCTATGGCCTAACCTTCATGAAACCAGGCTGAACTTCTACTTGTCAAGCACTTAAACTTTGCCATTTGTGCGAAAATTCGCAAGCAGTCGGCAGGCAGCTGAACAACGTAATGCGCCCCCAAACGACTTGCACCCCACCCCAAAGCCCGCTTCAGTACCATCCCAGGTCCGCCCACACTGAGCCACTCCCCACTACTATCACAATTATAGTGCCGCCTGGCTTTGCCAATGCTCCTCTGACTCTGCGAAAAGTTTGGCCCCCAAAGTGGGTCAACCTGATCTCCTCTCCCTGCGTGCTCTGCTTGATTTCGTTTGTGGGCTTTAGTTTAAAGGTTTAAGTGTTATGCCTGCCATATTTCAATTATGTTTATTGCCGGACATGGTCCTTAAATATGCGAGTATATGCGTGTACACATATATATCCCTTAGAAGCCTGGCCAGCTTAGCAAGCTTTCTGCATTAGCCAAACAAGTTTTTTGTTTGCGTCAATAGCACGGCGTATACGTAAAATGCTGATCCATTGTTTTAGTTTCAACTTGAACATGTTTCCCTTTCACTCGTCCTAATCTGACGGCTCTCCGACTGTCTGCCCTTCATCCTTGGCAAATCCTTTTTCCAAATGTCAGTCTCGTGTGTGGCCCAAGCATCCTGCAACATTCTGTAATTGATTTAGCTGAGGGAACATGTGCGTTCCTTGTCCTTCGCATCCGTTGTTCTCCCTCGCATCCTTGCGACCGTGCTGTCCTTGAGTGTCCGGTGTACATTTTCCACTTGTCTCCGGTCTCCGGTGTTAATTTTGATTGATTTACGTTGATTGGGGTGTGACAACGACCAATCCAAGCGACGAACTGAACTGAGGCATTTGGTAATGAAATTTTTACAAAATTTCGTATTTTTACATTCAATTATTCAAGGATCCAAGAGGTTAGCTATGGAGTATCGATGGAACTATGAGACTTGAAGATCTATCCTAAAATAATTACTTATTATATATGTAACTAATATACCGCACGAGTTCCATAAACTAGCTCCCCTGAGTGGTTGATTTTCGGAAGGGGATTGCCACCATTGCCTGCCAGTGCGGATGTGGCAAATTATCCGCTCCTCCGCATATTTCAGTCGGGGGAAATCAAAAACAATCAAGGAGCTATCACACAGAAAAATTACCCTCAGGCAGGCAGAACCTTCCCGAAATAGCTGCCTGTAGTTCTCACCCAAAGTCAACTGACAAAAGTTGCAAGTCTTAAAGCGGCAAATATAGCGCCAATGTGTATACAAGCCGACGACTCATCACGGCCAATACTCGGTTGTATAACTCGCTGCGCGCAACTTCCCAATCAGCTGAGAAATGACGTAATTGAAGGCAGGGGAAATGCTTCAAGAGAATAAAATAGCTGGCAAACCATAGTCCCGGAATACCTTCCCCGCCGCCTCGCTCCTCCGGCTGCACCTTCCCTCCCGGTGGCACCCGGCTGGTGGCCAAAATCATTTTTTGGCCGCTGCTTAGTTTTTATATAATTTGGGCAAATGACCGGCTTCGGTGTGGGACGGTGTACTCCGGCCCAAACTCCACACGGCGGAGAGCGAATAATCAATAAATATTATATTACCGACCGGAGCAGTGTGTGCCGCGCACTCACTCTCCGCCATCCACAGTCCACAGGCCCCAATGCGCAAGACAACGCCGGATTCGCCGCGTTCGAAACTTGCCTCTAGAACTGTGCGTTAGTTCGGCCGCCTCTGGGCCGGATTGATGGGCTTCTGCGCCGATTGAACCGTATCCGCGGGAAATTCTAGTACCATAAGCCGGAGCGGAAAGCTGTGGCGGGCTGTTGGTAGGAGAGAGCGCATGAACAGGAGTGGCCAGGGCAGCGGCGGGGTGGCGTTTCGTCCTCTGTAAGGCCTCAGTAATGCGAAGTGTCAGACGCCAGCAAATTACTGCGGATTGAGAACCACTGTCCGTTTGGCTTATCGGCCGGATCAGCGGTATCCTAAGGCGGTTTTTATGCTCAAACTGTCTTGAAAAATCCTTACTTAGTTTGGGCGCTTTGGGTGACTGCGTGAGCAGCTGTGCCTTAAATAATTGCTAATCCTGACTTGGCAAATATCAAAAACACAAATATGTTTATAAGGTTAAAGCTCTAAGAGCACAGATGATAAGACAGAGCACCCAGAGGCCTTGGGAAAGAAAGCTAGTAGTTCTAATCGCTATTGATAAGGTTGTCTAGCGAGGTGAAAAAACTTTAAAGTATAAAATTAACCATAAATGTTAATGTTACTATATCTCTGGCCCTTATGATTTCTTGAAATATTTATGGTTGTCAAACAATTCATCCTCTATCCCTTTCGGGTTAAGCAACACACTCTGCTTTTCGAACAGGGCGTTGGGTCTTGGGACCGCATCGCCTGCAGTTTCACCTGCACTGATTGGGGCATGCAATTCGCGGGCCCACACAGTTTGGCAGCCACTGAATGGAACTAACTGCAAATCACAGCAGCAAAAGTAGCTGAAAGCTTGCTCCAACAACAATGCGTGGGCCAGAGCGGGGGAACGAATGCTATTCCAGCGACTTGGCGTATAGCACCCAGCTGAGCGGAAAGCTTGAGCAGAGAGCTGGCGCTTTCCACGAAGCTCCTGCTCCCGCTTCCGCCTCCGCCAGCCGCCATTAGCCAGCGCCGAACGAGCCGAAGGTTCCCGAAGGCACCACGAACGGAAGGCCGATGGCCGAGGGCGAGCGATAGCCAGCTGCAAGCTGCGGCGGTGGCCTGGCACTATCATTGGCGTTTTAACTGTGGACGGTTGCTACTCGCACTCGCTGGCGGATTATCGGCATATAGATATACATACATAGATGTTCTGGCATCTATCTACATATATATCTATATATCTAGAACTACCATGTACCAGGCTGCGTAGAGAGGGAGCGTTCGAAGGCGAAGGAAAACCCATTCTGTATGTCACCCGAAGAATCTTCTTCACTCTTCACTCCCCACAAAACCACCAAGCCGCTGGTTACATAAAAATCCGCAAACCATAAGAATTAAAACCTGTGTGCGCCCTAAACAAAAATGTGACAGAGTTAAACGATTTGTGCCGCCGTCCGTTGATTGCAAATTAAAAGAAACCCGAAAACGGAAAGAAAAAACAATTGTGCCAAAGGAGAAAATTTTTCATTGATTACGTCGACGTCAGCGCAAATGGGAATGGGAATGAGAACGATAGCGACAACGACGGAGACGTCGGGCGGCAACGAGGACATTGTGACAGCGGCAGCAAAGATATCCTTGTAAAACTTATATACATACTGGAATTCGATTTTTTCTTAGCTGCCTGCAACAATAAAAGCGAAGCCATAAGGCGGAGACTCGGAGGCCCAGAGCCGTTAAGAAGTGCCTGCAAAAACGAAGTGTGTGTGTGTGTGCGAAGTGTGTTCGAGTGTGCGAAAAAGTGTTGAGAGTTTTCGAATCATACCAGCGCCTGTGTGTGCGGGGGGAAATCAGTTATAAACCTTATCGATTTTCAAGGATTCTAACAATTGCACTGTGCGCCCGAAAAAGGCTACCGAACGAACGCCTCTACATTTGTGTATCTCTGTGAGTGGGGCCAGAGCGTTGCCTACTTTGGTGCGCCATGCCCTTTGCTGGACTTTCACATTCACATCCACAGCCACATCCACGGGGGGCAGCCAAGCCGCAGAAATAGAATCAGCAGCAGAGCGCGGAGCGTGGAGCGAGGAGCACCAAGCAGGAGCACCAAGCGGGAGCCTAGCCAGGAGCCGAGTCGAGTCGAGTCGGGCGCGTTGCGCAATGTGCGCCGCGAAAAGACGGCGACGTCGACAGAGCAGAAATGTAAGTCAAGCCAGGCGAGTGTTTGTGCGTCGGGAATTTTCATTAAAGCCGACAGCAGGAGGTGCAGGAGAGGCGAAAAGAGCAGGTCTTGCGATAAGGATAAGCCCTGCCAGGAGTCCCGTTTCGCTCCCATTGTCCTTGCCTCATTGCAAGAGGTATACTATATGGTATAGTATTGTCTGCTTTTGGGCGTCAGCTCTTCAGAGGATTGCAGAACTGCAAGCAGTTTCTGGGATCGGATTTCGCTCCTCCTAAGACCTCCTGAGACCTTCTCACACCACCAGTTCTCTCCTCCCCGCTAAACTCTCATTAAGCTGGCGCCCAGCTGTCAACTTTCGTGGCTCGGAAACCCTCCTGCCTCTCCACAGCACCCACCTCCGCCGCCCTCGTCCCCAAACGGCTTGCAAAAGCTGCGGCGAAAGCGGAAAAAATAAGCTTCCAAGCAGCGATTCCAGCTGCGCTCAGCTCGACTCTTTTCGACGCTCTTCCCAATGCTCTCTGCGCGCATGCTCGCCTCTGGGCTGGCTTGGCTTTTCGAGGCTTTTTTCCGCGCTCGAGATTACATAACAGTTGGCAGCAGAGTGTGTGACTAAAATCGGCAGAGGTGACTACAAACTATTTGGCGTTGGCGAGTTCGAGGCATTTGGTGCAACAAAAGTCGCGAAAATATCATATAATATAGCAAAATACCCCAGAAGATATAGCCGCCGATTGAAACCCATCATATATCCGCTTAAGACAGGCTTCCTCAAGTGTCCTTGTGCCTGTGCCGAGTCACTGCTGAGGCAAGATTTGGCGAAGGGAAAAACTGAATACTGCAAATGCCAAGTGGGGAAAAGGCTAAGTTTACATAAGCCGAAAACCATAACCATTGAATGGGTTTGAAAATGTGAAGGAAAACTCTCAGACCCGAAAGGAACTCTCTTACATAAAGGACAAAGAAAATCAATGCCAGTCGCGACAGAGAGAAGTGATTAAAATATACCAATAACTCAATCGTAGTGAGAGTACCAAAAGCAACCGGGATCTATGATCAAGGAACATTCGAAAATTAGCCTATTTCATCCATTATGTCATTGCACTTTACGAAAAACAGCCATTAACCTTACCTAACAGGTGTCATTCGATCGCACAGTTATGCAATTTTACTCATTTCCAATTTCCGTTCATATCTTTCAGTGACGTTGCAAATTAAGCACTAATCTTAACAAAATACTGCTACGAACATTCCAAAAAACAAACAAACAAACAAAAAATGTTGTACCAACGCAGTTGATTGAGAAAAACTCACCCAAAAACCAAAAAACAACCCAACAAGTAAAATAAAATAAAAATCAACACCAATAAATACACATATATAAATAATTAAAGATACATAATATACTCGTATTAGATAAGCGTTCAAAATCTAAACGTCAACTTTAAGGAGCCACAAGGAACAACAAATAAGAATAGTTTAACAAAGAACTAGCTTTATAGACAAGACACCCTCCTACAACCCGAGTGACAAAACGAATAGGTAATTCGAGTTAAACCGCAAAACCAACCGACAGCAGCAAGAAAACAAAAGCGTTAACATGGCCGATAAGAAAATTGGTGAATATTATGCGCCGCCGCCAAAAATGGGCAAATGGGAGGGTTTCAAAAAATTCCTATGGAACAGTGAAACTAGCCAATGCCTTGGACGCACCGGGTCCAGTTGGGGTAAGTATCTTTTATAGTCGATTCTAAAAAATCCGTCAATCGAAAAGCCAACTCTAGATATAGTAATCCATCATTCTCATATTATTGTATTCGTAAATTGGGCGAGAGCCTTACTTTTCCAATAGATCTCATTGGGGCCAACTAATTGCTTTTGAACTCGACGGGTAAATATCGATTTGTGGGTTACTACCAGATACGCCCGAAGGCGCCGAAAAGTCACGTACTTAGTTAGGCTAAATATGGAAGTCAATACGAGAGGTGCTCGACCTCCCACTACGTAATGCCAGCGAGCATTGTTGAGTCACTTTCTCGAGTTCCCGCTTCCGAGGCTTCAGTTCCCCAGTTGGCCGATTGCATAATGCGAACAACCTTGCTGCAGCGTTTTCTCCATATCAGGAATCACAATTTTCATTACATATGGCCGCGGGAATTATGACTAATCGCCGGATATCGTGTGTAAGCTGGTCGTGACAAAAGGAAATTGTCGTAAATTTTTTATGCCTCCTCCGAGTTGGAAGCGAAGTAGTAGAAAAGCCCTTTTATTACAATATACTGCGGAGCCATCCCTTCGATTCTAGATATCTAACGAGTAGATAACATTGTTTGCTGTCTTTTCGTTTGTTTTTAAAGCCAATTGTTAAGCCAATTAGATAATTGGAATATCTAAAACCATTTTCAAACAGTAAAATTGTGGACAAACTAAAATAAAAGCTTACTACATAGCTGAGTTTTTATCTATTAGATATTCTTCCTTCTATGTTTTCTCTGTTCTGAATCGCTCAAGTTTGCCATAGGGAACATAAATAAAGCAGCAGTAATCAATATTTGGCTATAAGCAAATAATGCCAATTTATTACGTACGTGGCATCCGTATATTTATTGATGTTGGCCTTATATCTTTATCCGCGCCAGGAGGAGCTGCCACCCAATCCGCAATAGACTCTTTGTGGCACGTGCCTGCTTATATTTAGAAATTCCTCTTCGCGTTCCAAGTACATTTTTAATTAAATATAATGACATTGTTGGGTTATCGATTGCTATATCGGATCAAATGTTTTTGTTATAGGAAGGGACAGAATCTTCTTGAACTGTTGGTAATATTTAAGATTTGAATATAGACACTTCTTAGCATGAATTAACATTCCGTTTCTAAACTTTATAAAAAAATTTAAATAAATAATTCTTCACTGGAAACATTTTACTTAGAGTTGAATACTTTCATATATAAAAGTTTTGAATTCGTTTCCAAAGAATATAATATAAAAATGTATAAAATGTTACCAGAAATCGCACAAGTTGAGCCCCTTTCTTGGGTGAAAAACCTATCTTAAGTTAATATACAAAAAATAGAAACAAAAATCAAAACAGAACTGAGCTTAAAATCAAAAATTATAAATTTTCTTCGAACCAAAGGACAAATGTTGGGAATTTATAAATACTAAGATATATTGATTCTATATTTTTTTTTAGGCAAAACAAACTTTAAAAATGTGGTAAATATTTTTTGATTAATATAATTTTCGAAATTATTAAGTTCATTCATCTTAAGAATTAAAAACATGATATCATATGTCTTTAAAGGGAAATCGTCATTACATAAAGCCAAGTAAAAATAAAATTGGCTTTTGAACCAATTATTTTCATTTAATCAGACCCATCAGTTAGCTCTAAGTGCCTATCGTCTTTTTTTAGAATGATTTGCCATAGAGGATTGATACAATGGGTTGTGCACTTTTCAATCATTATAAACCAATGGTGTGTGTGTGTGTTTCTGTTACCTTTATGCAGCAGAACACTTGACTGCTGTCTGTCTCCGCAGCTATAGCGGGTTTAGTCGAGGCTACATTGCCTATAACCCAGTTTATTCTCCTGCCACGGAGGCAACGCAAATGTGAAAACCTACTTGTGGACATGCGATCTCAGTCTCTGCAAAAAATCAATTTTAGCCTCGTTGCAGCCGTTGCCAGCACAGCCAGCAGCGGCTTAGTGCTGCGGGCCCGTGAGCAACTGTGGGTTGTTTCGCGCTTGGCTGTCCCTGTGTGTAACCCACTTAGGGTGCAAATGTTGTTGTGTTGCCTCTGCAGTTAAACACTTGGCAGGCACCGCCTTCCCGCTGCCATCTCCTCCAAGATGCGAGGGTGCGGAGCTCGCCCAGCTCACAGTCACTGAGCTGACCTACACCAAAGGCGCAAGGGAATGGACGCCTCCTATTCTGCTTTTTAGGTTTCACTTGACGGCTCTGAAATTGCGTTGCAAGCTTATTCAGTGACTGCAGATGGGGTTCTTTCCCAAGGGGAGCACAGTTCTGTATTTAATTATTGAGTATTTTTAGCTTGACTTGTCTTTAAGTTATTTATTACTGTAGTGAAGCTATTTTTCACGTATAAGGGAAATGCGTAGTTGTGGAACAACAGTTGTGTTAACAACTATTTGTTCACATATTTTCCAAAAAATAATAATTAAGTTGTTCGCAAAGATTCATTTTTAACCATAAAACTTATAAGATACATAGTTTTATGCAATGGTCGAGATGAGATATTGACTGACTGTAAAAATTTTAAGATATATATGAAAACTAGCTTTTTTTCTTATAAAACTCTTTCAATTTGTATTCTTGATCAATGTTTAATTGTCTCTAGGTAAAAATGGGTAACTAAACTATATTGATTATTGCTTACTCATTAAATATTGCAAATATTATATATTTCTATTCAAAACTTTTAGAAGTTCACATTTTGTTTATATGGAAATTAAGTATTAATGGTGGAAAATCCCCTATTTTAGTTACCAAGAATTAAGATATCCAAACAGAAGCAATGACTTAGTAAATTAAGTTATAAAAACAAATTGCTTGAGATTGCAAGCATCCAAATCTGTGCACTCCCGACAATCTAAGGCCATTTGCCAATTGCCGCAATTAACATATAACCAATTCATGAAGCACATGGCACTCAATTATTGACATCAATTTGCCGGACAACAAACAGAAAGAGAAACAAGCAGAACAAGGCTGCGGCAAAATAATTAAAATGGAAAACGAAAACGAAGCAATTCACACTGAGCCACGAAAGTTCAGCACCACCCAGCTTGCTAAATAGTATCCAACAAGTTTGGAGGCAACATCACTCCTCTCTGCTAAAAATCTTGCCCTTAAAATGCACATCACGCCAATTAACAATACAGTCATAAGATAATTGCGTAAGCTTGGGGAAAACTAGTGGAAAAGCAAAATTTTCCACTTTAAACAAAAGGCATTCAAAAAGGAAAGGAAGATAGGCAACATAAATTTTGAAATTAAAGAACTGCGGAGAAAATTTATTGCGGTAAAAGTAAGCAATTCAAGAGCAGATGCAGCTGAATGCCCATTTTTCTCGAAATTCTACTTCAAATGGATTAAAAACAGGAGAAATGAATCTAAGTGGAAGTAAAAACGAATTAAGTTGAAAATCTTCTTCAAATGTGCTGAAAACGGGAGAAACGAATCTTAATGGAAGTAAAAACTAATTAATTTATTTTTTTTTTTTTTGTGCTTGGAATTGAATTTGATTGACGGAAACACTGGATTTTTGCATACTTTTACTAGTAATTATGTTGTCCGTCAATATAAGACAAAAGATTACCGGAACTTTACTTTAATACTGGTTGCACTTTTTTATTTATAGCCTAAAATCAATATAATCAAATATTTCTCCACTCAAACCTGCAGTTTAGAACATTCCACGAAGGCTAGTATAAAAATGAAAGACATATTTCTTTTAAAATGTATTTTCAACAGACATGTGCCATATTTTTGGAATCGCTCGGTCATACCACTAATCTCCTCAATTTACTTTTTTGCTTATTGAAGTTCAAATTAAAAAATATAGCGCCATAAAATCTGAATAGCCAAAATGTAGAATAGTTTTATAAAACCATTTTTCTTAAGTTCGTAGAATCGTAGAAGCTTTTTAATATTATTGTTAAAAGATCAATTATTCTGGTCCTCTTATGTTCGATCTTAACTTTTATGTTATCAAGCGATTTCAATATTTCTTTTCTGGCGAATTGCTGGAATCCTATATAATTAAATACAAATTTACCATGGGAAGAGGGGTATATATAGCTTAAATGGTTGTCTGTCTATATAATGCAGATTTATATACAATGTTATCATCTATATTATAGCTATTTTTTCATA
Organism: Drosophila jambulina; assembly: GCA_018152175.1. NCBI lineage: Eukaryota > Metazoa > Arthropoda > Insecta > Diptera > Drosophilidae > Drosophila > Drosophila jambulina. The sequence continues at coordinate 24,406,509 of JAECXH010000114.1, read as the reverse complement.
TTTAGGGTATATTATCCATTTTTGAAGCAGTTAATTATGTTAAAATTAGTTATGTTAACATCTAGTTAAATATATAGGTTATGTTATAAAGAAAATAAAAATCTTAAATCTTCTAGGTTAGACAATTCAAATAATTGTATATAAGAGATTTTTATTCTTTTTGAGTTTTTATTAATATACATCAATACCCTTATATGCGCGGTACTCCTAATCTGAAAATATTAATTCGCTAGTGGGGTGATCAAGAGAAAATTAAAATATACTAGCCCATTTCCGCCTGGCTTTGTGTTATATGGTGGTTTCAAATTTCAAAATGGTTTTACAGTGCTGATAGGATTAAAAGCCTAATTTAATATTTCTTTACTTCCTTTTTCATTTTAGCATAAAAACCTGAATTCCCTGGTTAAATGAACCAAACTCCTTTAATATTAAAGCGTGAATTTAAAATTGGACAAGTTGCTTATCAATGTATGAGAATTACAATTTTTTCTATACAAAATGTCCCATTTGGTGCGGGCTTTTGAATTTTTTGCATGGAAAAGGACGAGACTCGTGCCAGTTTTCGCGCTACACAACCCGCGGCGCGCTGAGTCGTGCTGTTGACAGCTGAATATGTTTCTGTGCCTTCCTTTACATTTTCTCATTTCCGTTGGTGATTTTGGGTTGGTCTGTGTGCCACTTTGAATGTTTCCAAGTGTGGGTCCTTTCAGTGTGCCTCTGTGGGTGTTTTTTACTCGGTTTTTTACTCAGCAACTGTCAAAATGTAAACACAGAAAACGAGCCGACTCCCACACCGGCCCTGCTCTTACTTAAATGGTAAAAATTGTGGCTGAAATCAAAAAATAAACCGAAGACGCGGCGCAGGGAACGAGAGGAGAGTATACACGCCCGCTATTCTCCCGCTAGGATATTACGGCATAAAGTGCACTGCAGCTCGCTGCAAATGTCAAAGTTCAAAGAGAGGCAAAGAGGGAGAAACGTACCAGCCAGAGAGCCAAGCCGCAGAGCGAGAGAGCGCCGGAGAGCCTGGCGTATACGTAATAATTTTCCTCAGCTCAGCCCAGGTGCGCTCACACACACTTGCATGTACTCAGAATCCTTCCCAGTTAATCGTCAAAAGCGGTGACATGAGCGCAAATCAATTGGATTTCCCGCAACATCCATAACTCCCCTTGCCTGGCAACCAATGACAGCGTAATTGGACCATCTCCCAGCCCCCAAAGCCTGCAAATATCAATGAAATGTCCTTGGAATCGACTGAAATTCAGTTCGGGCTTGTGACCTAAACGAAAAGCAGAATGAGGATTAAACCTGAATTCGTATCCTTGTATTTAAATATCTAACAAGTAGCCAAATAAGTCCGCAAATGTGATTTAAAGCTTCGTATTCTCACACGGATAGAGAGAGACAACCAATCCATCAATTGCAAAAATGTTTCCCTTGTAACTTAATAGGCATCCGTCCGCTGAAGTCCCATTACGAGAATGCAAATGAAAAGCAACGCTACTGGGGCGTATACGTAATATGTAGCTGTGCCGCCGCAAAGACGCCAAGAAAAGGGAGAAAAAAAGGAATGAATTGAGTTATGCATACATACAGACACACAGTCGGACGGACATACAGGCAGCAGGAGAGGATAGGCGACGCTTGCCGCAGATATTATATATTCATGGCCGAGCCAGACCCACAGTCATCATCATCGCCATCGTCATCATGGGCTACAAATTGAATTTCAGCGCAGCCGTGTAATTATAATATGATAAGCGGCTCTTCATAAGCAGCATAAAATAAAGGTTTTATATTTCCTACCATCTTGTCCTTATTGATTTGTATACCCTGCGTTATTTTCTGCCATCTTACCCCTATTAGTTTCTTGTACTAGTTCCGTTCGAGTTTTTTTCGGGGAATTAGTCAGTGTGATGGAAAGCAGCTTCTTTAATCAAGCATTTTACATTTAAAATTCCAATTCAGCCATCGGGCTAAGTCCACTGATGCCAACAACAAAGACATCAACTTGACTTGCAAATAAAGCAACGAATCTCATCCCTGCGGCTGAGTAGTTCGCGTATCCCATTCCTTGCGAAAAACAACGAAAAAATAGAAAAACTAGCTCGTTAAGTGCAGAAACACACCGACACGGCCGCAACAATGGGAAAAGTTTGAATGTCTCTCTCCTGCTCGGGTTTGGTTCTTTTGTGTGTGTTGCCATGTGAACGTACATTTTATTTAACTGACAAGCGAGTACCATAAATTATGTAAGGGAAAAAAGCGGTGTGTAAGGGAAAACCGTGGGACAGTTAGGAACTGAGTGGAGGATATCCAATTAGAAGGGCCCAAGCCGCAGGAACCATAGCCAAAGCTGGCCGCTAACTAGGTATTTAACGGATACATATACGTATATAAGCCGAGGCAGAGCAACCCTTAAGCCCAAAATAGATTTGCAGTGAAAACTTTTCGCTTGCCTACAAAAATTTAAATGGCAGCAAAAAGTCCTCAGAGTCCTCCCAATGCACCCCGCCCCCTCCTTTCCCACTTGTGACGTAAGTAAGTAGCAATCGGATTTTTAAGTTTTTCTCCTTGAACACTCACAGTGCTTTCACAACTGTTGGTCCACAGGACCCTATCTATATATAGAGTACATGGCAGCGAGAGCTTTTTAGAGCGCCTAGAGGGGCGCACTGCGCAAACGCACTCTCAAGTTGAAAAAGCTCCTCCGATTTTTCCACAGGGGGCGGGAAAATACCGCCTATTATAGAAGAACTTACATTTTTATACCCGCTGTTCCTAGAATATAATTATTTATGGACGCACATTTATGCACGCATAGAAGCTCCATAAAGTATGTCCTTGATCACCATGAAAAGCCAAATCGGCCATGGGTTAAACTCTAACTTCTAGAAATCGAGAAACTAAAGATGTTTGTAAGAGAGAAATATAGAATAAAGACTTGTACGATTTAAATTTCAAATATTTGTGTAAATAATAAATATTTTGGTAGGAAAATTATAAAAATTAATAAATTTAAATATTGGTCTCTATTAAAATCTTTAATATTCTTTAAATAAAAAAAAAAATCATGAAAGTAATCTTTTTTTTTTTTTTTTTGAACCAATTACTGCAAAGTATTTCCCACGATGTATAGTGCACTTTTAAAGTAAAACTATTTTCCCACGCGCACGATCTTTAGGAATGTAATTGACTTAATGGCCTGATAAATAATCCCATTTATCATGTCAAACTATTTTTACCCCCGCCTTGCTCAATTAGTTATTAAGAAATGATAAGCATTTTATGAATGCCCTCCTTGACACAGAGCTTGAATGCAAAACTAGGTTAAAAATGGGATCAGCTCAATAAAAAGATTATTTATTCTTCCACATTTTAAGGGAATTTTTACTTTGGACTGTCATGACATTTATTCAAAAAACATATCCCTTGAAAGGTCCTTTTTTTGTCAACTAAGGTTAGCCAAATTCGATTGATGCTCTAAGAAAATATTGGCCCTGGCTAATTACAGAACTTAATCTTTTCAGCGAAAATTCTACTATTCTATATAATATTTTATGCGGCGTTAACTGGATTCTTTGCCGCAATATTTACGGTGTTCTACCAAACGCTGGACAATGAAAAGCCCAAGTGGATGCTTGACAACGGATTGATTGGAGCTAACCCAGGTAAGTTATTCTATGGGCGCCCTCGACTAGCCTTAACTCGGTTCTGCGTTAAGACGATACAAATTTAATTAACTAATTGGATGAGAGGAATATAAGCAGGGGGAGCATAAAATCAATTAGACTTTTTCAAGCTCACTGAGGAAACTCTCTCTCCTCTACTTGCGGTTTCCTCTTTCAGGTCTTGGCTTCCGACCAATGCCCCCAGAAGCCAATGTTGAGAGCACATTAGTTTGGTACGAGTCATCGAAGAAGGATAATTATAAGTACTGGGTTGATGAGACTGCCCGTTTTCTGAAATGTAAGTAAGCCAGAAGAACCTCACAAAATAATGTTCATTACTTGAGTAATGATGCCGTACATGAGCTATTATCGAGACACAACAACTATTTTCGGATACAAAAAGAATATATTATGTTATTGTTCTTGATAAAGTGATAATAGAATCTAGTTAAGTTAAAAAACTCACCCAAGGCTTCGGATTTTCGAAAGCTTTATCATTTTTTGATTATGTTACAACACACTTTTTTCAATACTTTGATTTTTGATAACCGATAAAACGAAAAGATCACAGTAAGTTTTACATTTTGTGTATAACGCAAGCGCAGTTTTGCTGAGTATCTCTTGCTATATAAATGTAAATGCCGAAATGCTAAAAATTACGCTATTATCTCTGCCTGAAGCCGCTTCACCCTGCTAACTATATTCTATCGAATTGCCAGCTTACGAGGATCTTGAGAAGCAGAACCAGGTGAACTGCACCTTCGAGAGTCCGCCACCAGAGGGCAAAGTCTGTGGCACCGAGGCCGCCAGCTTCGCACCCTGCACAGTCGAAAACAACTTCGGCTATCATGTGGCCAGACCCTGCATATTCCTAAAGTTGAATAAGGTGAGTTATGCTGAATAATATGTAATTCTACCAAAAATACAAAAATCAGCAAAAACATCCTATTGTATTCTGTTGGAAAATACCCTTTGGATATTTAGGAATCTATTAAGCCAATTGACATTTGTTCTCAGTTAGAGAATAAGAATTGCTCTTAAGACAATCTTATGGCTTAACTGCTTCGGTCTGATAGCTTTCAGTGCCTTTAACAGTTTGGTTTTTCTTGTTTGCTGTTTTAAATGGAACATTGCTAACAAATTACTTTACCCAACCCCCCTGTAGATCTACAATTGGATACCGGAAATTTACAACGATTCAAAGACCTTGCCCGATGACATGCCCGAGGAGTTGAAGCAGCACATCAAGGAGAAGCAGAGCCTGCGACCCAATGAGGTAAGCCTGACAGCTGGGAGATGAAAGGATCGTGTTTAACCATATTTCAATTTGTCATGCTCCTTTTTAGACCAGCGTTGTCTGGGTCTCGTGCGAGGGTGAGAATCCCGCCGATGTTGAGAACATCAAGGCTCGTGATTACTATCCACGCATGGGTTTCCCACGTTACTACTTCCCCTTCAAAAACATCAAGGGGTACATTCCGCCAATCGTAGCTGTCCAATTCACTGTTGAAAGTAAGTATTCAGCCTTAATAAGGTTTAAATAGACTGCAAGTCCTTTCAAATAGTTCAGCTAACTTCAACGGATAAGTGTTCTGAATCAAGCTCTAACTGTGACCGCGTTCTACATTTTACACAATTTTAAGTACAAAAAGTAATTTGAATGGCACACTAAATATTTACAAAGGGGTTTGTAGCAAGGAAGCAAAAAAAACTGTAACAGGATATGCATTCTCCCTTGTTCTTTGTTTTGTAACCGTTTCACAGGAATTAAGCCACATTTAGAGGGGATGGAAAATTGGGTTACAGACAGTTGGGATAGGAAGACAAGTTCCTGATTCCTAATTATGAATTGTTAAGGCCTGTTGAATATAGGGCGACTGGTTGTATGGAATACGAGTTGTAAGCCAATTAAGAGCTGTAATAATAGAGTTCTAAGGGTATGAATACCATAGAAAAATAATTGTCAAAGCTGGCCAGAACGGTTTTAAGCGTAATCCGTATTTATAGCCATAGAAAGAATTGTGCCCACCTTTAATGTGTTTTGTATTTTATGATTTCAATATTTACTAATCCCAAAATATATTATTTTTTTAGCCGGCGTCTTGATCAACATTGAGTGCAAAGCCTGGGCCCGCAACATAAACCACGATCGCTCGGAAAGGAGAGGATCCGTCCACTTTGAGTTGATGGTGGACTAAGAGAAACGTTTCCCCAAGGACAGCGGCCGCCTGCGAGGAGCGGCCACCGAGGAGCAAGGAGCTTGGAGCAAGGAGCGCAAGGATGGGAGAGGCAATAGGTTGAAGGTTGAACAACACTCAAGTAAAGAAAGAAAACTGCAACAAATCCACACAAAAAACAAGAGAGAAATGAGCAAAGTGTAGCAAGCAAGGGCCCCAAAAGGCATGCGAGATACAGCAACAACCAAAGACAAAACTAAAGAGAGAGGGATAAGCTACAGCAAGAACAAAATGGAAAACTTAAGAAATAAAATTCTAGCGCTATAAAGCATATAAAATACAAGCAAAACAAAAGAAATACCTACCCAACGCTACCAAATGAACAACGCCCCACACAGAATCACACAAAACCTTAATTTGTTAGGAAAATTTGATTTAGTTAACAATTTAGGCGAAAAACGAAAGGTATAAATTTGACAGGCCACTTAAATTAGCGCAAAATATTATATTATCAGTAATAAAAATAACATAAACAAAACAAAATGCATTAAAAACGAAATAAAACTGTTGTTAAGCCAATCTAATTTGTTTTTTGGTGTCATTTTTGGAAAAGGATCAACAAGAAACATGTAAACGATAAAGAGCGCAGCGAAAAAAGAACTTTAAAAAGCTAAACATCAACTGTACTTAAAAGAAAGGACAAATTATTTGAACAAAATGCATAAAACCATTATTTATATTTATAACAACTAAATATATACAAATCAATTGTACAATTGGAGCAAATATAAACACATATGTATGTTTGTATACAAATAAAAACCACTCCTCCCTAGGCCATTCCCCGTATCCACCCACAAGAGCTCCTGAAACGCAACTAAATTATTGCCAGGATCCCCCAGAAACGATTTAGTTCAATTTGTTATAAATGTAAGCAAGACGCAGCATTTTCCCAAGTGAATGAATTAAAAAGGCCATATAAAACAAAAATTCATAAAAGCGATTCTTAACATACCACATAATAAAGCAAAATTTAACAGAAGCGAAAAAAAACTGAGAACAGAAAAACAACAAGGCGCTGCATATTTAATAAACAACAAATATATAAAACCAAATATGCATAAACGAAGGCAAACAAAAAAGCAAGCCCAGACATATTTAAAATTAATATTCTTCACTTATTATTGAAAACCCCCAAATCCAAGATCATTAATGGGAAAATTTCATAAAGATATATTAAATATAAAAGGATAACTGAGGCAAAAGAGTAAATAGCTGAAATGAAAGTACAGAGTAACTGGTTACAATAAACATGAAGAGCATCTAAAATTAAAATGTATTATGTACACAACCCCCACAAAATCCAACAGATAATACCAATAAATCGAACTTAATTTAACTAAGTTAAAAACAAACAAATCCGTTTCCATCTCATATGTTTTACAGCCAAACAAGTCCACCACAAGGAATACCAAGGACCTTGAGTGGAGGCCTGTCCTCCCATAAACTCGAAATCCCACGGACATTGGCCAATTCCTTTGCGAAAAGGACATGGCAGCAAAATTGCATGAAAGTGGCAGTGCTATTACCTATTACTTTTACTCACACCGACGAACAGTTGACTCGACTCTGAATACGAAATGCTAATTAGATATTTAGGCCTCAACTAACTTATCTCTATTTTCCCCAAGAAAAACAAAAAGAAAACATGAAACGTAAGAAAGCTCCTAACCGGCATAACGAAAGCTTATTAACTACCCCTTTTCCATCCACTTTAACTAGTGTAATTTCTAAGAGAAGAGAATCCAGGTGAAGAACAGAAACAAAACGAAAAATGTTATACAGTTTTGCCAGAACAACAAGAACAAAATGCAGAAATAAATCAATAAATAATAGTTTAATGGAAAATGTTATACATAAATATATATATTAAAATACATGTAATATGAAATGGTATAATAATGCAACTTTCATGAAATGAACTTAAAGTGTAAATGAATGCGGCTTAAGAAATTAAAAGGGAAAAACAAAAAATTATACATATAGATAACGAGGCCTCTGTTTGGACCAGAGATAGTAATAAGACCGAATTTCGTCAACCTTCTTTTCGAACTGTAATTGCCATAATTCTCAATTTTTCGTGCATCGCTCTCTGGTCCCATCAAGTAAATTTCATTAAGTTATTGAAAGTATATTTTTTAACCGAATTCTTCAGCATCCAAGGACACGTAGAATTGTTTTAAGTGTAATAAAAACCAAAAAGTTTTCTAACATTTTTGCTAGTGCATGTTTTCCTACGACTAAGCTAAACAGATTATGAAAGGAAGATAAATTAGTTAAGTAGTATAATCAAATGCCGGCAACAAGTGCTATCACTGAACACAATAAAATCGTCTTGGGAGATCATTTACAGATACTTTCCTTCTCGTACATCCAGGCGACCGCAGGCAGATCTTAACTTCAATTAAATTTATATTTTCTATGTTTTCCTCAATGTTTTCTCTATAGGCGTTTGAACTTAGTTTTTATCCAACAATTTTCACGCACAAAATTAGACTTGAAGACGATTTCTTTTTGTTTTGTCCCGGCAAAGTGTGTTCCCAAAACCGCCGATAAATATTAATAGGTTATCTAGGGTAATAAAAATACAACATAAAAAAAAGGAAAAAAAATAAAAAACATATAAAAGATATAAAAACTGCCAAGTTAATGTTTGACCCTCTAGCTTAAAATCTAATTAATTACCATTTTTCTTCAGTTCAGTCTCAGAGCCTTCTCGCCTGCCTGCGGCTGCAGGATGCTCACTCGTACCACGTTTCAGATCCAAAGCCACTGTACCACTTTGCAATATTTCCACTCTTCGTTAGGCGGCAACTACTAGCACACAATTTAAATGAATTATATTTAACAAGCATATATATAAACTGCCATTTTTTACACCAAGTGTATGTAAAAAGAACAAATAAAGTGAAAAGCAAAAACTAAAAACAGTTAAAATGACATTTTTGTGTGTAAACCGACAAACAAACCGCGATCAAGACACCAGGCGACAAACAATAAATGTTCAGAAAATTCGAGAATACTCTTTGAAAGTTGTTCAAAAAACTTTGCTTATTCTTAAAGTTTCGGTAAAAAAAATCAGCAAAATCAGCTGCAACCTCTTCAAAAAACAAGAAGAAACATACAGGATCTGCGTTAAAGAAAATGTCTTGATCAAGGCCATTTTCCAGGATCGTTCGAAATACCCTGAGTAGCTATTTTTTGGGTCTTTAGTTCTGAGGATCTCCCACAAACACATGTGTCACACTACGGCGTACATAGCAAACCAGAGGAATAATAAAGAAAATCGAACATAAAATGGTTTGAAGTAAATTTGTTGAGTTTCACTTTCATTTGCAATTGGTTTTAATACTTACACACAATAAACGAAAAAAGAAAATATTGAGACATTAGCGGCAGTAGAGGAAAATAAAATGTAATAGAAAAATAAAAGGAGAAACTGTATTAAACATAAGCTACATAGAACTAAGCAAGTATAACATAAAGTCATATATATACTTATAAATATATGCGAATGTTATATACATAAATGGTAAATAAAATGAAGAAACAATGTAAAATTACTTTTAAGTATGCGTACATTACTGACTTTTGATTTAACAAACAAAACCCGAAAACACAACAGTTAGAAAAAACAACTACAACAACCACAACCCACAAAACACGCGAAATTTGCAGAAGCTTAATAACTTTAGTTTAGAAAGAATCTAGTGAAAACCGCAAATTATAATAAATAGTAGACATTATAAATACTAAAACGAAGAAAACCAAAAAAAAAAAATATATATATATTTTAATTCAAGAGAAATTCCTGCGTCTGGGAAGAAATTAAACAATAAACAAAATTACATTTTGTTTACTTTCGAAATTCAAGTAAATTCTAACAAGATTGCTTTAATTTAGGTTAACAAAAATCCTTCATAAAAATCACAGTAAAACTAAAAAAAATGTGTGGGTAACAAGATGAAGAAAAACAAACACTGCTTTTTGTATTATTTAAGTTTAACTATAAAATTATAAATATTTAAAAAAAAATTAAAAAATATAAGCTGTAATATTAAAAGGAACCTACAACAAAAGAAGTAAATGAACATCAACAAAGAAGGAAAAAGAAAACGAAAAATTTAAAGAAAATTAATTAAAACAACAAAAAAAGCTACATAAACACATTGAAGAAAAACCCTAAAAATGAAGTCGTGTACGAGTAACGAAAAATGAAATGTTTGAAAAATTTTACTGAATTCAATAAAAATATTATGTTGATATGGAATTAAGTAATTCCAAATAAACAAAAAACAAATACCCTGTGCATTTTATTCTTTCATTGGCGTTTTTTATGTTTATTATTCGATGGAAATCATTTAAATCTTTGCCTCGCCGACCACCTTCAGCTCCACCGTTAGCACGTCTACGTCCATTAACTGCCGCAGGTCCTCGAAGCTGATGAGGATCACGTTACTATCCGTCCTGATGAATTCGCCACATGACTGCCTGGCCGGCCACGGCTGGATTGGGCGAGCCCGCACCTGCTTGGTGTAGTAGCGTTCCGAGTTGGCAGGCTGGACCAGCAGTCGCAGCGAGATGACCACGTCCTGCAGCGGAGTGCTCGCCCAGATGGCTAGGACATCGTGCTTAGTCCCTCCCTTGGTCTGCCACAACATGGAGTGCTGGGTGCGGCAGGCGAAGACCAGGAGGGCGCCGTGCTGCGAGAACTGTCGGTACTCGGCGGGCAGGTGCGTGTTGCGTGGGCACTTGAGCGGGTTAAGGCCAGTGCGTCGGTAGCCAAAAACTCCTAGCAGAGTGTGGACGTCGCTCTCCAGGCTGCTGACGTGGCAGCTCAGCGAGGCACGCTTGCCCGTCACCAGCTCGACAAAGGGGATGCCCAGTATCGGCAGGTGGTCACTCAGGTAGTGACTCAACAGGGAGCAAGGGTCCACCGAGCATCGGCATCCTTCGATGGGGCAGGTCACTAAGCGGAGGCGGTCCCAGGGCGATTTGCTAGGCGAGATCACAAAGAGCTTGCTGCGTCTGTCGCTGGGCGGAGATGTTAGCGATCCGAATCGGGCCAGCCGCAGGAGCTGCTCTGAGGACGATGCCACAGAAACGGGCAGGCGGCAATTGGAGAAGTGCTTGGTGTACAAGAGGTGTTGTGTGTCCTGCCTGCGCTCCTTCCGCTTTTCCTGGCGCTTTTGACTCCTGCTCATCGCATCAGAGGCAAGAGGATCTTTTACGGAGGCAGACGCAGACATGGTTGGTGGTGAGCTTGAGGGCGGCACAGGGTTGCTACCGGCTAACACATAATTTTGATGAAATCTGGCAAGCAGACACTGACAGACTACACATAGCCTTTCATTCCTCCACTTTTTACAAATGTATTAATTAGTTGGGCCGAAATCCCGGCGGTACTGCAATACCGGGCCAACCCGCGACAGAGGTGGAGCAAGCTCCTAGCACTCCGTCTGTTTCCAAAAATCAGTTTAACATTTGTTGTCCTCCAATGGAGGAACTATCAGATGTTAAGCTGATAAGAACAGATACTACACTTTGATCTTAGCCATAAGGCCGAGAAGCGATAACTGTCGACACCAAAACATGGGCCTCTCCATATAGCAACTGATAGAACCAGTTGGGAATCATATGGCACCCATGCGGCCAAATGGTATTTTAGCGTAATCATTACTTTATACTTTTGGGCTCTTGCTGCTTTGTCACCGGACGTATCGGGTGGTGGTTGGTTGAATTGAAAATGAAAATGCTATGGACTCATCTGTGTTTTAAATGCATCGCTTATTATATTATTGATTTTTTATTGATTTTATTGATTTTTTTTTCAGTAAAGTACAGGTCTTTGGTCTCTTCATTTCTTATGTGCCAGTTGCCAAATTTAAGCCGATATTTGACAATCTTTTTTTTTTAATTGTAAATAATACTGTCTTTCCACACAGACGGTATTGGGATTTTTGGCAGATGTGAAGCTTTACGATTCCCACATTTCAGAGGCGGCGAGTCCGTTTGGACAGCTCTAGGACGTCTTAATATGACAGAAAAGGAGCACCTGGAAAAGGAACTCGGATGATTGGATATAGGCTCTATATACAATGGTGGATCAATCTCCGATTAGAAAAATCCAAGATAGCCGCATTCTTATTTTAAATTTTATTATTTTGTTCCAAAAGTGTTCAAGAAATGTTATAATAACTATCCTACCAAATTATTTAGAACTGTTTTTGCTCTTCTGAACTGAACTCCTAATCCCTTTTTCCGCAAATAATTTTTCATGGCGGGATCCATAATTTGAAAAGTGAAAAGTGCTTATAGTGTATAAAAGTACTGTGGGATACGGTGTCTTATGGCTAGCTATAGGTGAAATGGTACCCCACTTCGTATCAGCAGACTATGCATATGTATGTCCTCGACATTGGTGATTTGATACGCTAAATGCATATTGCTGCGACTGCAAGGTTATACCATATTGTTTTTGGTGTATGAAATATTATTGCTTATAACTAATAAAATGCCGCGACTGAAAAATACCCTTGCAGGGTATTATAATTTCAGTCCGTCAGTTGGTCTTTTATATGCTCTCACTACTATATAACAGAACGGGCCGGATTGGACGACTATATCATATAGCTGCCATAGGAACGATCGGAAAATATTTAGGAAAAAGATTTTAACCAGTTTTCAACATATTTTCATATAATTTGAGACATGACCGTTTTGTACTATTCTAGAACTTCGATTTAATTTTATTGAAATCGGATTACTATATTATATATATCGCTATAACTATGGTCAAATCGGATGATTATATCGTATAGCTGCCATAGAAAAAAGCGTTAAATGTAGAGAAAAATGCAAAACTGTGAATGAACATGTTTAATTTATTTCAAGTTAGTTTTTTTTCACATGATCAAGTTTGATTAATTCACAATAATCCAGTTGCAAACTGCTGCGTGCCGAAGTTAGCTTCCTTTCTTGTTTTTTATCTATTCCTTTGATGTTCCACTTTTCTATGGCCACTATGGCTTTCGATTTGTACAATCTCATAATTTACATGAGTAATTGGATTGTAACTTTATGTGCTTATAATACTCATTGATAATTAGCACTTCAGTTGCTAAATTGACGAATAACTGTATATTTTACATTTCCTATATGCCTAAGTACTTCAAAGTACTATTAAATATTGAATTTTTTATGAATTAATAAGGTTTAAAACAAAAACACAGACGTGCTTATTATGCATGAGTTTTTATAATGGCAAGCAACCATGAATGTCAAGCAATTTTAAGAAACCAAGCTACGCAGGTAAAAATTGTTACCTGCTTTAAATTAAATGATCACTTATCTCGTTTGGTGTGTCAACCAAAATTTCTCTGCTAAATCAATTTGAGAACGGCGTTCAAATGGGTCTTAGTTTGTTTTTATTACTAAAACATATTATTTTCACTAGAAAATGGGTCTTAAGAGATTATAGCTTAGTTTCTATGTCACTTACTAAATCAGATACAGAAGTTGTATTTGAAAGAACTATATTATTTTCAATTTTACGCAATGGTTTGCAGTTTTCTTAATCTTTCGTATTAGTCAAATATGCTAGAGTTAATTTATCGAGTAAATCTACATACAAAATTTGGTAGCGCAGTCCATTATAGGACCTACATACATACCTTCTACTGCCGCATTCTGAGTTATGCTGGACAGGAATATAGAGTCAGATATTTAAATTACTTTATGTTCTTATTATTTTATTTATATTATATTTATTATATTATTATTATATTTATATTGTTACCATTGCTTACATATATCAATTAAGCATTCTGCGCGGTTTTGGGCTTTGATGCTAGGGAAGGGGAAAAGGAGCAGCTTTTAGCTATCGATTGCAATGTTATTTGACTGCTTTTGCGTTATTTTTAGTTAGCTATCTGGCTATTTCAAGCTTATTTCAAAGGTTGGGAAAGCTTTATTATTCCCTGTAGACTTGACAACACTGCTAAGTAACGGGATGAATATAATTGAAAATGTTTCGCGCCACCGTGCTGTGGAATGGAAACAGTCTAATAGACGTAGCTGCAGCAGCTGATGGGCAGGCACCTAACAACGGGCCATCATTAATTCTGTTCTCTTCCGTTTCTGGTCCCGTTTCCCCATTTCCGTGCGAGGTTATTTCCAAGCTCCGCTCTGCCAAATCTATCACCTGGTGCAGGGATGCGATACCAATGAACTGAAGATCGTAAAGGTGAGTCAGTGTATACTCATGCTGAAGTCAATGGTATCTAAATCCTTGTTGACTTGCAGTTTTGCCTGGGCAAGATGCAGCGACTCATCACACAGCAGTTGGTGGACCAGAAGGCCCTTTAACCAAGGCGCTGTGGACGCTCATGGAGAACAACATCGAGGAGGTGAAGGTACTGCAAACGGTGACACTCCTGCTGACCACCAACACGGTGGTACCTTGCTTCTGTACTTCCCCCTATACTACACCATGAATCCCACGATTGTCAATACTGCCAATGTGGGTATTCTAGTTTTGGGTATCCTCGTGGCTATTGGCAATAAGCAACTTCCATTGTGATAAGCTCTTTAAGAACGACACCCGGGATGCTCTGGAGGAAATAAGTGCCCCTCTGACTGAATTCGATGGTGTCAGTCTGAGTACTATTGCCAATAATTGATTGGCGATCCCAATAATTGCTTGTTTCACCTGAACAGGGTATTCTTGGTGTACTTTTATAGCACGACACTTTAGGCGGTGGCTCATCTGTGACAAGCCGGAGATGCCCAAGTGTCCCTGAATCTATTCAACGGTCATGATCGCCAAATCGAGTTCCACCCGAATTTTTTGACCCAGATTTGGTCACTGGTTCATACAAATTGTACACATATATCACATATTTGGGTCTGACAAAATGACTGTGGCGATTGTTGGTTTTGTTGTATGTCTGTGGCTTAAGCGGTGACGTAGAGCTGCTGGGGAAATGTCCAAAGGGGCAGAAATTAAAGAAAACACTTCAGTTGGTGGAATATTTTTGGCCATGTATTTTTTGTCTAAGCTAAACATTGAAACATAAAACTTTAACTTGTACTTACGCATAGATAGGTATTAAATAAATAAGGACAAAATATTATCGGAGATTACATTTGATAAAAGCAGCAACATACATATTTCCTGATTTGGACATTAAGCTTGCGTTACATTTCTTTGTACATACACAATTCTTACAAGGTTTGGGATAACATGTCACAGTTTATCTTTGCTATTTTTCGCCTCACGTACATTTTATATAATTTAGCAAGTTCTTAATTAAAAGAGGATGACTTGGCAATTTTTTCACTCAACACTTAAATGGAACACAGAGAAGAATTTACAAATTTTGAGCTTATACATACATACAATTTAGACATTAAATATACGCTAATTTAAGGATATTACCAATATATATATGTAAATAACTTTCATATCGTATAAGGCTTGCCAAGAGCCGCGCCTGTGCGACCCGCAGCTATTCAAAAATTGTACTAGAAAATAAACGAGTGAACCACCGGATGCTAATCCGTGGCTGCGTGCAGCAGCGGTTATCGTTCTCTGAACGCATCTTAACAAAAATTAGGGATGTGTGCAAAAAAGACGGCACGAAACACAAAACAAACTAATATAAAACGATTAACTTAAAAACACAAATTAAAACGTGCGTCTTTCTAGTTTGCAAACTATTTGGAAAGGGCTTCCAGCTGCTAGCCCGCTTTTTGGGTTTGCTTCTGTCGCTGAAGGGCCTCAAAAGCCTCGATTTCCTTCTTTTCTTTGGCCTGGTTGCGACGCTCGTACTCCAATCGGTGCGAGATAATGCGCTCCACAATACGCTCTGTAGTCATATCATTGCCCGAGTCAATTAGCTCGAAGATGGCTTTCGTCTTCGGCAGGGCATACGGATCGATCTTGCCATCTTCCAGCGCAATGGGTGTGCCGCCATGGCAGACGACATCGATTTTGAAATGTTCCAGCAGCTCCTCTGTGACGCAATAGGGTGCACCAATCACAACCTCGTTGACGAACTGCGAGGAAAAGATGAGGGTTATGTAAAAGGTATATATATTGAGGCAAACATCGAGCTAAATATATACGCAATAGTGTAATGTTTTATGTATTGAAGTTTAAAAATTTATAGTATCGATTATTTAATCGAAAACAGTTCCATTTTTCCGAAAATATAGCTTTACCGTTTTATTTAATCGAAAAAGAATCGAAAAAAATCGTATCCAATTAATATTTTTTTTTTTTTGAGAATGCATTGGATCGATATATGTACATATCAAGCGAATATCGATTGAGCTTTCGTAAAATTTCATTACATGAAATCTATAATTTCGTAATTAATTTTAAAATGTCTATGCCAATCCAAGTTAGGTCTCTTACCTTGCAGGCCAACACGCTAAGTACGCGCTCGTGCAGATTCATAATCGGATAGTTGCTGCCCTTGTACGAATTGACTACGGGATCCGTGTGCAGGCCAACAATAAGGTAATCGCCCAGTTTGCTGGCCTTCTCTAAAAAGTCCAGATGGCCCACGTGGAAGAGATCAAAGGCGCCAGCTACATACACCTAAGGATGTTGTATGTTAGGTATTATACGGGAAAGATATAGCTCAAGGGACTTACAATTTTATCGCCAGGATTCGGGGACTTTCCATCGCTAAACTGTATGATCTTTTGGGTTGTCGGCAAGAACTGACTGCATCCGGTCCATGGACTTTTGGCGGCCGAATCTTGACCCATGTTCGATGAACCTGGATGGGATTTCATTCGTCTTTTTAAAATCGTCACTGTTTTTGCAATTTGATAGTTTGTGTAATAAAGCAACGCAGACAAATGAGCATAGTGTGTGTATTATATTATAAAGCGGAAATTACGTTTAGGATTTTTGATTTTGATTTCGTATTTAGGATGCGGATTTTGGATATTGCAGGTGACAGGTCATTTTGATTTTTGCATTATGGATTCATTTCGCGGTTCATTCATTTCATTGAGGTTTAGCATATATTTCATAGGATTTTCATAAACATTATATATATATATTTTGTTTTTTTGTTAGTGGTAAACAGTGCGTACATAGAAATAAAAAGAAGAGAAAGAGTAAAGTTGTAGAGAGCAACATACATAAATCAAGGAATTAGTGAACGTTCAAAACTATTCAAGGCCTTGGAATAGGGAAACTTATAAACTGAAGGCATAAATTAAGCGTGCGTTGCCCGAAAAGGTATATCGTTCATACTTATAACTGATTTTGATCATTTTTCGCATGCAGAGCAAAAAAACCAATAGAGATAAGACAGAAAAGGGAGTGCCAAACAATTAAATGTTAAAATTAAATGTTAATAATTGTTAATTGTTAAAAACTTAAGACTCAAGTATCTATGAAAATGTCGCACAAATCATAGGACTGCTCGCTGTGATTTTGA
This sequence comes from Drosophila jambulina, assembly GCA_018152175.1. Classification (NCBI taxonomy): domain Eukaryota; kingdom Metazoa; phylum Arthropoda; class Insecta; order Diptera; family Drosophilidae; genus Drosophila; species Drosophila jambulina. The sequence goes on along the minus strand of JAECXH010000114.1, from coordinate 24,389,136 downwards.
AGGACATTAAAAATTAAACATAAAAGGTATGTAAAAAGCGAAAGTGGAAACAAGCGGAAGCTACCTTCTTTCTCAATATCATATTCGGCAGATCCCTGGCGGAAATGGTTGCGGGTCAGCAGCAGCATACGACCTACCAGGTCAGTGGTCGAGACGCCAGCCGTACGTCTTACTTCCCTGAAAGGAATCGATATATGTAAAAAAAAAAATTCGATTTGTCGAAACTAGAGATGATATATAGATCTATGATATAACATTGAGATATATGTGATAAATTTATACTATATTTGATATATCCGAACTACTTTTGTTTCGTTGTCGATATATAAAAAGCGATATTTTCGATATGATATTGTGAGCGGTATTTTTGTAAATTTATCTATATCTTTATATATATAAATTTATTTATCTCTCGACGAAACATGGCAAAGGCAATACGAACTTGTAGCGATTAGCTGACTTGACCAAATGATATGTGTCCACACCTTCCGCGGTCATTGTAATATCATCTGCAATACAAATAAAAACCATTAAGGAAAATTTATTAGAGGTTATTATGTCGATAATGCACTCACCGCCATGCACACAGAAATCACAGTTGTTTCGATCGAGCACCTCCAGTGTAGTGACATAAGGAGCTCCCAGCACTACCTCATCGACCCATTTGATGCCCTTGACCATCTTGACGCGCTCCTCCTCGGTGAAGACGGGCGGTCCCTTGTGTTTGGTGATCTCCTCGTCGGTGTGAATGCCCACAATTACTTTATCACCAAGAGCTTTAGCTTGTCGCAGAGAATTGGCATGCCCGAAGTGAACCATGTCATAGCTGTTTGGCGAAAAGGTAAAATATAATTAGTGGAGTTGTTATACGATTCGAAGGCAAGTTATCGAAAGTGTGCCGACGGAAGAGCAAGCTGTCACCTTATCATACGACATGGAAGGGACATGGGGTTATTGCTACCGGAAATGTCTTAGTCTGTCAGTCTGTTAGATAAATTCTACATCGTCGACCTTCATGGCAAAGATTCTAAGAAGCTGAGGCAAAAAGTGCCTAGTAATGCAAATAATTAGCGCATTCACATACCAATTTTGACGAATTTCCATTATGCTGATAAAGAACATTTTTACTATATAGTTTATAAGTATGTTATTTAAAGGAGCCACTTAAGATTTATTTAAACAAACTAATAAAGGGAAATACTTAAAAAAGGAAGTGCCCCCCTCCCCCACAGTGAACATAACTTTGCCATTAAAACTGGAAAGCTAGCTTAAATCGAAGAACTATTTAATTTCTCCACTAAAAGCCTTCACGCGAAGTTAGGCGTTTTTTGTGGCATATAATCATTAACTGGTCCGGGCGTGTGACCACACAATTTACATAATTTACCGAGAGCGCGATGCGATATGTGGTTGAGTGCGCAAATGACCAGTAGCCGATTTGCTATACCCAGACGTCAGCTCTTGTGTGCTCCAATTTGGCTGCGTTGGTCAAGATTGCTCTTTGGACTCGATCATCAGAGTTTGCACATTAAAAATCCGTTGATGTTGAGAGATGTTGATGATGATGGAGCAAGCAACCAAGGCAGCGTTTGGCAATTTTAATTGCAATTGTGCGGGTTACATATTCCATTGATTCTAAGCTGTACGCTTGCCTATAGGCGCACACGTGCCCAGGCCTGGGTTTGTTTTGGCTTTGGGAAAGCGATAACACATTTGTGGAGACGTGAGGGACTGCTCAAATTGCACTCAACAACAATTATGTACTTATTCGGCATGGAATTTTTGCCACGACAGAGACATTTCTAAACATTATCACATCATCTACTTGGGTATTAATTATTTTTGTGGAAATACGAGAGTATTCGCCGATTCCAAATACTTAAAATATGTTTTTCTAAATAATGACTGGAATTATAATTGATTTATTATTTTTTATAATCAATTGATCAGATCAAAATAGCTGCTGGACACAAAGCTTTTTTTTTACCAATTTGTACTGTAATTTCACATTTAATTAGTAAGTAAATGAGGCTACGTATACAGGTAACCTAACAACTTGACAAAGTGCCTAGTGATAAGAAGTAGAAACGTCACCATTATCAAGCTGGTCGCCAAAAAGTATATCGATAGCCACCTGTTGGTGGGAATGAGAAAGGGAGCCGGCAAAAGGCGATAAAAGAAGGAAAGGCTATTATATAATTATACAATTAGTCGGCATCACAACGATAATACAACGAAGTGATCAATTCGCACCAGCTGTCCCAGTGTCTGGCCGTCATTTTGATGTCTTGATAAAAGCCAAGCAACCATAGAATCTACGTCATGGAATCCAAACATAATGAAAACAAAAATAGATCTTTTATTGTATACTATATATGTATAAGCCTAAAAATATACGAATGATTATGCAGGTGTTGCTCCGATGATAGTAACCAAGCGGGGAGCAGGAAAGCAGCTAGTAAAAACGTGGGCCATTCATTAATCGAGGCGGAGAACCTTTGCTCCCGGAGATTTTTGCAACAGAAATCAGAAATCTGTGCCGAGCGCCAGGGAAGCAGGCAGCAGGCACAAATATGCATAGCATTGTACTCTATATGTAGAACAGACCCAGGGGCCGCTTAATCAATTGAGTGAGCAACGAGCAGCGACACAAGCAACAGCAACGACGTTGCTGATTAAAAAATATCACGCGATTCTTAGTAGAATTTGTGCTCTGACGACGAACCCCAGGCTGGATTCCGTGGGGCCTGGGGCCAAATCCCACCCAACCCTGTGCTCTTACAGTGTTGTTACGACAGCCCCATTCATTTGTTTTTCACTGGCCCCTAGGTTCATTGACTTGCCCGAACGAAGGGAGCAGCGAGTACTGGAGACTCACTTGCTTGCGTCAATGATCAGTCTCTTTAGCCGATTAGAATATTTGGCTCCGCGGCAAAGTACATGTGCTCCCAATCTCTGGGTTAATGGGCAGATTCCACAAAAATATACCCAAGCCAACTGCGGCTTGTTTATTTTTTTTTTTTTGCAGAATAGCAGCTGATGTGGTATGTGTTGTGTTTTCTAGGTCGGCCTTATCAGCTAGAGGACTTCCTCACTGACAGGGTGTGACCCAGTGACAGCAATGGCAGCGCTATTTAAGGGAGAACATATTGTCCCAAGTAACCCCGGAAATGCCAATTATATACGAGCATTAGGCATGTTCTTGTCCGGTTTCTAATCAAAGGCTGTTTGACATTAAAAATGAAAATAAATTATACATTTGAACTTGACATTCGGAATTTAAAGTGTGTACCTCAGATGAATTTTAACGGTTTCACAACTTTTGAATTTGCAATCCCATCATTCAGTGATCAGTAAATTGATAAATGGAATTAACTAATAAAGTTTTATCCCCTATCCTTGGGTTTAGCATTAAACGATTAGACGTTGAGTTGAATGGTTTCTAAGTCCCTTGCAATTTTTACTTATTTTTCAACATCTATCTATCTACATATATACTCCAAAATGTGTCTTTTTTAAATTCATAATTACTTTGTAACTTCAAGGATTTACAATAACCTTCGACGCAACATATTAATAAATCTTTTAATGGTGAACAAAATTCTTATTCTTTATAAGGAGCAAACAGCATACAAGCAAATACTTCGTTCTCAAATATTTCAGGGTAGTGTGAAAGGCCTGCCCAACCTCTACCTGTGATGCACTTTTCAGATCTAAGGCACATAAGTGAATGCCGGATTCCGATGAAGACGGCGAAGACAACAAACGTGCCAGTATTGTGGGTCAATGGCGACGTCATGAGGTGGGTTTGAGCAGGGACGGGGCATGCGCAGGCCCGCATCACGTGATGTTTCGGGACAACCGGCGGTCTGCCACAGCCAAGATGGGCCACGTAAACGCCGCCTCAGAGAACCGAGAGGAGGACGGGAGGAAGAGCAAGGCGGACGCCGCTCTTCCGATACAGTGGGATACACAGAACGCTCGCACCGTCTATATACAGAGAATCGTACGATGCTTTTATTTTCGTTTTCTGGGCGTGTGCCTTTGTTTATTCGGAGGGAAGGAAGAGGACAGTGTGCAAAGAGAGAGGGAGATGAGTGAGAGCGTGAACATAAACAATAGATGTATTTAGTTTTATTTATATATAAAACGTTGGCGGAAACCGCAATTGAGGAACTTATTTGTCCGCCTGATAAAGCAAAATAACTTGTTATGGTAGGCAATCCATCTACAGTTCGTATCGTAGTCTACTGTCTAAAGCGTCGATTACAATAAAGATAAACCGGTTACTTGATATATTGCATTGATTGATAATTATAAAAGATCACGAAAATGTGCATTCCAAATAAAACCATTTTAATATCTGTCATCAAAAATCAGTCAAATATGGACATACATTCTTAGACTAGAATTCATTATCCCAGCTTCCTCAAAAACCGGCCTTTGAAATTAGTTAGGAGTGCATTTTAAATATTAAGCCGTTTAAAAAGGTCAGCTAGCTTGGACAAATAGTGGGGTAAAAACTGTAGCTAATGGGATTTTAATGGGAGATTCTGACTCTATATAGCAGTTTTCAAATTATTATTTAACCATGGATGTACAAGAGACAAGCAGAAAAGGGTGATTGACTTTATAGATAGGTCAAACAAATTTATGACAAATCGGTGGGAAATAATGGATATTAATATGCCCTGGCAGGCCTTGAACCTGAAATAAACTTGGCCGGATAAAAAAGAGAGCGGATATTGCGCGGGCTGCAGTACAGACGAATCCCATAGTTCCACACATAATCGCTAATCAATTCGAAGAGTCCCTGAAACACTATTTCACACCCCAAATATTATTATCGCCGGTTGATTACGGAACGGACGGAAACTACGTGGAATTCAGAAGTGACGCAATGAAAGCCGTTAGTTGCCCTACACAGTTCCACCGCCGGCAGGTGGAGTGTTCCCCGTGACTCACCAGCCGTCGCACCAAACGCGAATCTCCTTCGCCTTGGAGCTTCCGTTGCAGCTGACGCAGCTGTCGCCATTTGCCCGCTTGTCCTCCATCGCAAGCTTATTATTGAATTTTCCAATTACAATTTAGAACTGTGTCCGATACTAGAAGCACATTGGACGCGAAGGCAAAACGAAAGACGTTGTTTTTGCTTTGTTGATTTGATTTTGAGGCGGAAACTCGACGACGTTCACACTTCGAGAGCTGTGTGTAATGTGTTCTGAGCTCCGGCGACGCTCCCTATATTTATTCCCCGAGCTACTCAGTTTTCAGAGTCTTGCCTTTAGCCTTGCCTTATCAGCGCGCGGGCGCATGGAAATGTTTCGGTTCGATTCGGTTTGGAATTGTGAGGCGGGTGGACAAACTGGCTTGAAGATTTTTTTTTATTTTTAATTTTTTCATTTCTTGCTCTGAATGTATTATATATCGATACATCGATTTTTTCTGTGCTAGCTGCGTGAGCGTTAAATGCCAACTATCGATGCCACTATTGACGATTGAATCTATTACTGGCTTCCCACAGAGTCCACAGAGACCCTATATAACGGTGCAATCACGTTATTTATTGTAGAACAATTTTAAGCATTTTTAACATTATTTATTTTAGTTTATTTTAATTCAGACAAAATTCTAATTTTTAAGAAATTAGTTTAAAATGCCTCGGGACTCAGTGTAAAGCGCAGGATTAAGATCAAAAACTTATATCAGCCTGTATTCTTTTTATACAAAAAAAATTATAACTTCACCGTATTTCCAAATATTTTCATTTACAGATCTATCAACTTAGCAACCCGTTCTATTTGCTGAATTATCAGCTATCAGAATTAACAATCAAAAACTTTATATATTTTCCGCTCTTGCTTACATAGGCAAAAATTGGCTATAAAATTAACCAAGAGTAATAAATTGCAACTTTTTCTTATTTACTTATAGAAAAAACATGGTTTAAATGCAAATATACGTTGTAATATTTAAAATTAGTTTAAATGATTTGTGATTAAACAATAATAATTTAATAATAAGTATATCTGCATCTTTATGTGTATCTAAATCAGCAGTTGACACCAACGCCAGTCTTGTGTTTGTTAAGGATTTAAGGACAATATATTATTTTTATCAATCTTTTCAAATTACATAAAAACAATATTGCTGGGACAGGAACCCAATAGTAGAACAGAATTAATCCATCAATAAAATCAATAATTTATAGCGATTTACAAATGATGAATAGTTTTTAATTAACGTTTCTTGAATACAACTGAAGTAACGACACTGCCAACCTTTCCACCAAACTTGAAAGTCGGAGTGGGAATGGTGTGATGTTTAACGAACTTCTCGTCGAAGCTCAGCACCAGCTCCTCCTCAGTCCAGTTGCAGGACGTGATGACAAACAAGCTGTCCGAAGTCCTCAACAACTTTTTTACTGTCGCCAGGTATAGGGAGCGCTTCTCCTTGGGATTTTCGGGACAAAGGCTGATCGCATCATAGGTGCCCTTATCATGAACCACATCGAAGGCGCCTAAATCGTCCTGTGGTTGGGTAAGGTCCGCCACCCTGTAGCTGATATCCAGGCTGTTATCCCGAGCAATGTTCTGAGCCAACTCGACAGCCTTGGGGGAGTAGTCCACTCCGGTCAGCTGGGCGTAACCCTCATTTGCCAGGCCCACGAGAAACATTCCGTTGCCGGTACCCAGGTCAAGAACTCGTGCAGCCTGCTTGTCGATCTCCTGTTGCTTCACCAGCCAATCGATCACACGCTGCTGCGAGTCCTCGTCGAACCAGATTTCGCCAACATCCCCGTGGCTTTTGTAATTGCCGATTTCCCGCGTGTAGCTTGTTTCCCAGTATTCCTTGGTTCCCAGCTCCGATCCGTTTAGTTCGTTTTCCATTATTGTAGATGGATCACATTTATTTAAAACAGCTGATGGACAAGAAAGTTGGCCATTGAAATATCGATATAAGTATCGTGACTCTTGAGCGCCAACTTCCGAAAAATTTCACTAAATTCTTTGTAAAGAATACTTAACATTACTTAGTTAATTAATTGGGAGAATTTATGTACTTTAACGATTGTACCAACTTATTTAATTGCTTTTTAAAAAATCCATGTTGTTCGGAAATCTGTGACAATGGAAATATATCGATAAAATGCATTCTTGAGTTTTCTGATTTTTAGAGGATTTTTGGAAACACACAAATTGTCCGGTGGAGCTGTATGTTTTTAAAATGGACCCACGGCCACACTGCGAGTTAATAAAAAAATAAGCTGCTAAATTGGAAATATGCAACAAAACACACAATAAAAATAAAATAAAAGAAGCTTGACAATCGGTCAGCCTCTGAAAATTTAATCATGAGCAGTCACAGTCAGTTCGGGCATTTTTTAGTAGCCAGCATCAAGTATATTTGTTTAAATTTCACGTGCTAAATTCAGAAAAAGTCCTCCAATTGCTTTACGACTCTCGACCTCTTATTGACCACAACGACGGCTTAAGTGCCACCGCGCGATGTCTAAACGAGGAGCAAGAGCGAGCTTGATGGCCTACGTATCGGCCGAGGAGCAGCTGCTGGAATGCTATTCGCCGCTCGCGGCAGGAGGCGATATGGAAGTAATGGCGGGGCCATCAGCCAGACCAGACCCTGGTGCGGGCGTGGTTGTAAATGAAGAGCTGGTCGAGGATTGCTCGCCGGCTCAGCCGCCAGAAGAGGCCCCGAAGCATGGATCTGATCTAGACCCCGCCGTGGACAGCATGTTGCACGTGATCTCCGATGATTCGGACATTCATAGCCTCATCTCTAGTGAATTTAAGGGTTGGGAGGAGCAACACCCGAGCACAAGTTATGTCTGCGGTGGTGAACCTCTCATCTATGGGCTGCGCCGAAGCATGATACCTATGACAGAAATGGAGGCGGAAGCTTCTCAGTGGGCCTGCTGCACACCGGTCAAGCATCCCTGCAGCAGCCAGGAAGTCATAGAAATCAATGGTGGGTACGCTTCGTATGGAAAATATATTTTTTTCCTGTTTTAAGCTCAATGTGAAAATGTTTTAGCGAGAAATTCTGGTATTAATCTATTGGTCTTCTCTTTGCAGACTCTCCGGAATCTGTCCGAGATCCACCCATTTCTCTGATGCATTCTGGAGATCTGCTCACCAACGGTAACGGTGTACAGTTCTCCGTACAGGAGGATGAATATGAAAACGGTCTGCAGCCAACCGAAGAAGGAGTAGACCCGTGTATGATATACGAGACCGTGGATGGGGAGAACATGGTTGTCCTGGCGGAGGAGCATTGCTGTGAGATTATCGTGTCCACTCAGGGCGTAGCTAACGAGCAGGAATTCGCCCGAGCCATCCTTATGGCCGGCAATGGTTCAACCGGGGCACTGCTAGGCCTTCTGCCTGATGAAAGACATGCGGACGAGCTTAATGGCGTCGACTACATCGAAGCGGAGATAGTGGAGAATGATTTGGGTGACGACGAAGCGCGCGTTTCCGCCGGCAACAATGTGTACCTTAGCGATGCAGCATTGGAACAGCCGCTAGTGCACCAGGATCTGGTGGAGGACGAGGAGAATGAGAACGCAACGTTTGTGGACGATACACCAATGGAAGAGGAGCGTCCTGACATCTGTCAAGTTTATGATGACGAACTGGAAGACCACGACCACGACGAAGAGAATGATGTCTGCCTTATGCAGCATTCTGCACCAGCTGACCCCTCCGAAGCAGAACAGAAGGAGGAGACGCCCTTGCAACTGGTGTCCAAGAAGTTGCCCCGCGAGCACAGTAGCCCCACAGAGTTCCCTGTCAGCTCTTCCTCAATGCCAAATGCCAGTTACAACTACGATTATGAGGACGACCTAATGGTGACCCACACGCCGCTAAAGCGCAAGTATCCGCCTCTTATGAAAAACACTCTCTACGCCGAAGCTATGGACAGGAGGTTGGCAAGCATCTGCCAGGCGCAGCCACAGATGAGTCCGGCCGAGAAGGTCTCCAGTTGGGAGACTGCGTTCAGCACCGAGTGTGCTGCCGTCGAAGATGTGGAAAGCTTCCAGGCTGACTTTGAGAGGCACGAAGCTACAGCTGCACCGCTGAAGCAGCACAGTTTCGTGGAATTTCGCGAATCGCTGGTGCGAAACTTGGAGAAGATTACCCGAGATATTATGCAAGTTTCGGACGAGTCAACTCAAGAGCAGGCCAGCTCCCAGTCAGCGGAGCGTCCAGTGCATCGTCGCTTACTTCATGTCATGCCCACCGAGGAGACCATTGTTCTAGATGACGACGATGAGGACGATTGTTACGAGGTTATGGACATGGACAAGGCCTCCGTCGACACTTTAATACCCGAAGATGAGCTTATGCAGGCGGATCAGGCGCCGGAAGGCGAGGAAGTCGTGTTGCCTACTGATGTTTGTGAACAGAAACTGGTCACCAAGGAGGCATCTAATACAGATATGGACAGCACCGGACCAGCACCTACAGCGGCGTTGTCTGCTCCGCACACAGTGGAGCGCATAGTGGCCCCGATTTCCTGTACTCCGCCTCCCTGCTGCAACCCTGTTCCTGTTCCTGTTCCTGAAAGTAGCTCGCAAATGGTGGATCCCGCTCCAAAAGATATGGCTGCACCGTCATCCTCTGACCGACAACTGTCCAGCGTTGTACTCGATGTAATGCGTCAACAGGTACAGATGCAACAGCAGTTTATGGACCATAAGCTGCATCAACAGCATCAGCAGCCACATCAGCATATGTATCGATACCAGGAACTTCCGGAGGCGCCACCTGGTATGCATTCGGTAGAAATGCCATTGGAAATGCCCGGGGATCGGGAGCCACGATACATCAACAACTGCCCCACCATGTTCTACGAGCAACAGGAGTTCTGCAACTATTTGGGTCTTACTGAGCTAGCCACTGCTAATGCGGTGGCCACAGCCATGCGCGAGTTGGCCAATAGCACAGTGGCACGGCGCTCGCTGCGCGTACGACCCCAGCAACAGCTGGAAAGGATGCGCAGCGATGTCCGCGGGAAGCGACGAGATAGGGAGCGACAGCAGGACAAGGACAAAAAGCAGCCAGTTGTGACCAGCAGCAGCAGCGAGCCTAGTCACTCCGACAAGGAGGACAACCCGCTGCCTGGGGGAGCCAGATCTGCTTCAGGGGCTGATGCCGAACTGAATTGTGTATGTCCGCTGCCCACCATAAGTGCAGAGGAAGAGCAGATCGAGAAAGGATATTACTACCGGGTGCAAGGGGATTACTCGGATATTCGAGATCCGTTGCCCGATCAAGAGCGCTGTAAGTCGTTCACGCAGCAGGCGAGTCACAGGTCACCATATCAGAGGGAGCGAAGGAGATCACCTGGGGGGCAGGAGTCACATCGACACAGATGCTCCAAGGAAAGCGAAGCGCATGTGGGGCTGGAGGGAGGCCGAGAGCAGCAGGATGAAGGCCACAAGCGAGCACTGTCCGTTGAAGCTGCCTTCGCAAAAATTTACGACGCAGCCGCTCCAGTCCAGTCCAAAGTGCTGCAGAACATGCAGCAACGACTGCGCCAGGCGCGCGAAACGAAGCCCTCGATCTACATCATCAAGGCGACCAATAATGAGCCAGCCCAGCTGTCACAGTCCCTTAAGCAGTCAACAGCCGACGATGCTGCTGGTAAAACTGGTCTTCCGCGTCCTTCTTCAGTGATCATCCCGTCGAAAGCAAGTCCTATTAAAGCCACGCCAGCGAAGAGTGCTCGTCCTCCAGATCCAGCACCTACACAAAGTCGAATACCAAAGGCACCCAAACTAAGAAAAGCTGAAACTACCACGCAACGTCGGCGCACCACCGTTGCGGCTACTACTGTTTCGGCAAAACAGGTTCGCATCCGGGATCTCGTAACCCGCTCCACCACCCACCTCAACTCGAAGCTGCTGCGCAACCGTAAGGTTAATCTGCTCAAGAGCTACGCCCTTTCGGACGAGATGGCGCAGGGGCGGGGCAAGCGATTTAGTGGCGGCATCAGCACCAACACCACCACCACTCATGGTGCCAAAAAGGGGCACACGTCCAAGATGGTACGGGGGACAGGATTGAAGAGACCCAAAGAGCTAGGGGACAAGAAATTGCCCGAACAGTATCGCCTGCAGGAGCAGCAAGTGGCGCCTCCTAACACGCCCCGCCAGTTAGTAAAGTGTGCCAAGCCAATGGCGACTCCCAAGTCAAGTGCAAGAAAGCCTCCACCCCTCCGCGTAACTAAACGCGCTAAGCGTTCCCGCGCCAAATCCCTGCCGGCAGCCTTTGAAGGGGTTTCAGTTCACGCCACAGTCCCCCTTCATATTTCCAGTGCGTTACTGGACCCGGATCTGCCACCCAAGTCGGATGCATCCATGACACACGCCCAAACTCATTCCGCGTCCCCAGTTCAAGCGTCTTCTGCCAAGACTTTTCTGATTTACCACCCTTCGCCAATTACGCCGCCATCGAATCCCAAGGTGTCGAACCCGTCGCATCGCCCATGCCAACTGGCGGGAAGTGGCGATCGACTTGCTGGACTAGACGTTCTGAACATCGATTCCACTCCGCCTGGCGGCCTTTTAAGACTGAGCGAAAGCTCCTGGGCGCTGTCTAATCCACTCTCTCAAAAGTTTGGCAATGTTTTGTACATGTACTATGAGCTAGATCAGCTCATCGTGCTGCAGGAGACGTGCATTACTTTTTGGAAATACTCTAAAGTTTTGAACGTATTACATCAGCCGAAGAAGACCACCTCGCCTGTCAGCAAATCTCCCGCCTCGCAGAGTTCGCCGCTTCATCAACAGGAGCAGGAACTGGATTTTAAACCGCGATGGGTGTACCTGGGCAGGTTGCGACGCATCACGAACGGTAATTATGCTTAATTCTTAATGAATTCATTAATACATTTGTCTTTGTGATGTATTCGCAGACACAGAGATTTTTACGCCGTACGGCAGCCGTATCTGTGTGCATAACTCAACGCCGGTTTACTTGGAAATGCAGAGCCGATCGCTGGACCATCACAAAAGGGAGGTGAAGTTAACGTCGCTGCACGTGAATGTCTACTACTTCTGTGAGGAGGACCTGCGGCCTCGGATGCACTCGGTTCATCTGGACACTGTCAACTGGTAAGCACCACTACGATCCTGTAATATAGAGAAAGCACAACTTGACCCAACTTGATCCACAGCGAAGCGTCACATGTGATCTACACGAGTATCGCAGAGTCGCGATATTTTGTGATGGCCTGGCAGCAAGAACTGGTGATGGGCAGACCGCGGTCGGGCATCTGCAAGTACTCTCTGACGCCCACTCTGGACACGCTGGCTTCAATCCGCGAATTTAAGCAGCTGCGCCACGAGCTGCGCCACATCGAGTGCTTGTCGGAAGATCGTCTGATAGGCTATGGACGGACTCGAGTCACCGTGTGGGATCATCGCAGCGGCGACACGCTGATGAACTACGATCTGGGCCGCCCCCTCGGGCGCAGCCTCGCCGCCATGCACTACCCCAGTCTGGACCTGGATCAGAGCAGCATGCTGATACTCTTCCAGTATCTCAAGGAGCCAGACGACAGTCCGGCCGAGGTGCATGTCATCGCCTGTGAGCTGTCGCACGCCACACCCTCGCACCGCCTGCTCCAGGTCCACCAGCTTCCGTCGACCCAATTCGATGATGCAATCGAGGCGGTAAATACTGGAGATCATCTGATCATTAAGTCTTCTGCAGGCGGAGAAGCCTGGATAAACGCCGCTGATCCACGACAACTCACCTATGTGGCGCCGCTGGACAATGGAGCGCAACGCTTTTACTCCCGTCACAAGTCCCAGGTGATAGAAATGACACCACAGTCCCTGACAGTAGACAGCATCACCAATCACATGCTCAAGCTGGCCGTCCAGCAGCAGTACCAGTACCAGATGCCAGTTTAGTGAAAAGTGGACCTTGTTTATTATGTTCTCACCCCGCCCAATGATTTTAGCTAAAAATGTCGCTTATTTGAAAAAGAAACGTATGACGCCTTAAATTGTGAACTGTAAGATCACTCAATATTCGTTTTGGCGCTGTGTTTTAGCTCCAAAAAATGTAGTTCAAATATATCAGAAACTATCTTAAGCTTTACCTTTACTCTAAATTCTAATCCAAATCATCGTCGTCATCTAGCCTAAGTCATGAGTAAGTCAAGCCCTGTTAGCCTTAACTAAGCTCTTATTCGCTACTATTGATTAAGTGTTTTTTATTTCATTGGTTTCTTTATTTTTTCTGGAAGGAAAAAGCTAAATCACTAGCAGCGTACGTTAATATTTATGTAATTGTGTACATAATTTAAAATAAATTCAAATATCTTTGAATTACGCTTCTCTCGCCAAGAGCAGCAGAGGATGATGTGTCATATGAGAAGTGCAAAGGAAACACCAAAATGGAAAACAAATCATGTCATTAAATGGAAACTTATTACATTGTATACAGTTTGTTTTTCTCCGTTTATTCGAATCCTGTATCTTGGCATATTGTGATTTTGTAAGTACTTTGATGTTGAAATCTTAAGAAAGCGGCTTCCAACTGATTTAGCTGTTTCATTTAGGTCGCTATCCACTTAATGAAATTTTAATATATATTGAAGAACAAGAATTTAAGTTAACCCATTTTGTAGGGAAACATTTTTTGTTGATTCTCAATTTATAAGTATTTGTCCAAATTGCATTCCATTTTCAGACTCATGTGGGTCAATTTAAAACCTGAATTATACACCAGACTTGTTAACTTTTTATGCATTTATTTTATACTCGTTCTGTCTGTAAGAACCAATCAATTTCAACTACAAATTTGCTTAGCTTATTCTCCCGACTCTGTACGTTACCTACTAGTTGTATTCTTACTTTAGTCTTTAATTAGTTTCTCGTTAATTTCTAAGATGTAAGATGTTTTATGTACACAAGTTTTACTTACAAGAAAAAGTAAAATTCTTCTCTAAACATTTTTCAGGTTATGTGTGGCCCTCTAAACATAATAGATCGCCACTAGGAAGCTACTTTACTAGCCTGAGAACTACGACCACGAAATGCAGAATCCCTAAACAGAAGAGTCGACAGCGCGCGGCATTCATTCGCTTATTCTTAAGTTTCTAGTAAAGTACAAGAATTTCAAAATTAGTTTAATTGCTATCAACAATTATGAAGTATATATAGCTATTTTGGCGAAGACTACTTTGGGGTCACTACAACTCCTTGTCGGGCTTTTGCGCCGTTCCCGTCGGTGTCGTTGTCGTTGTTGTAGTCTGATTCCGTCGCTGCTCCCTGGCCAATTGCCAGCGCTTGAACTCCACCATTTGCATGACCCGCACGCGGAGCGGCTGCTTACGTCGCTGTTGCATCACGGCTGACAGCTTGTTGAACTCCACGCTGTACATGAATACAACTGGAATGAGGACATCGTCGTTGCCGTCGCCGGACATGGCGAACATCGGCTGCGTCTCGCCGGAAGAACCCGGCACATTATCACAGACAATTAGCGCAGCGGCACCCGCCTTTTGAGCAAGGCGCGCCTTGCTCACGAAAGTGCAATCGCCGCGCTCGGCCACCAAGACCTTGCCCCTTGCCTCCTCGACATTCTCTAGCTGCTCGTCGCAGGCACGGAGCGGCTTGGCTATCACCAAATCACCTTCTACGAACTGCTCGCCGATCAGCTCTGGGCTAAAATGCGATGGGCCCGCCATCAGAGCGATCCAGTCCTGCGTTTTCTCGTCGGTGGCGAAGGCCACCGCCTGACAATGAAAAAATATGAGATTTAAGAACTCTTCTAGAATTATAAATCGAGGTTCACCCACCTGCAGTTGCGCCAGCTGATTCATGCTCTGCATCTTGGTCAGCTCCAGCATCTCTTGCATGAACCGCAAACCCATTTCGCCCTCCTCATGGCTCTTGGCCTGCATGATGAGCATATAGAGAATATTTATCGTTTGTGGGTGAGTAAAAGATGGAGATGATGATATGAAGGAGGGGAAGTAGTAGATGAAAAGTGGCTAAAGTGCCCAGATGCTGACCCAATATTTTTTAACCTTTCGAAAATATCGACATTTTTACCATTAAATTAAATATTTTTCTATAATTAAACTTTTGATTTAAGTTTTCAATATTTTCGATATGTTTGAGCGCGATATTTTTTATCTGACTTCTCTCGATATATGTACATCCCCCATCGAAACGTAATGCAAACGAAACAAAAAAGCGGAAAAGAAATAAAACTTACATTATAGAAACTATGAAACAGTCGCACCTTGCCTTGGCTGCGGTCGCCTACCGAAACCATGGTGATGCCCATGTCGTAAACAGCTCGCAGATGATCAGCATTGCTTGCCTGAAAATCCAAGGCGCTGAGTCGCTTGCCGCCGTTGGTGCGAGGGCACGAGCCCGTAATGAAGTTGCGCAATGGTTTGCGTACTTTCTCAGGAAAAAGCTTATTGGAACTGGGGCAGGTGCGCATGAAGTCGAGAACGTTGTGCTCGTCCGATTGCCGAAAGCCTGGGCGGTGAAAGGAGATTTATAAAATGTATAAAATATACACATTAGCAAATATACTCACTAAACGTGGAATTCCCTAGTTGGGCAATGGAAAGAGGCAACAGATGCGCTTCTGTGGTAAAGACAAACTCGTCTACGTTAATTATTAGATCCTGTGGATCCGAGAACAGCAGAAACAGGTACTTGATTGTCTCGGACAGCACAAAAGAGTCCATGCGATCCTCATGCTTGCCGGTACGCACATCATTGACGGCTGCGTAGCCGCACGACACCCTGGCGTACTGCTGAAGTGTTTTCAGAGCCCGCTTTCCCACCTGCAGATAGTGGTGGTCGCCAGTGGCACGGTATAAGAAATATGTGGACTCTATGAACTCCGGTCGCAACGGATGCTGGCCCCAGTGTATTTGAAAGTCCACGGTGAAGGCTTCTGGAATAAAGGTGTGCATTTGCATAACCTGTGAGAAAACCGAATAAATATCAATGGGTTTCGCAAATAATGAAATTAGTTACCTGGTAGAGCATCTCATGCGTCTGAACGGCCGGCTTGAGGTCGCCCGATAGCACCTGCAGGCCCGGCCAGAAGGCCAATAACGAGTCCATGAAGTTCTTCGACTTGGCGTGAGGCCTATGCATGAGCACATCCAGCAGCATGGGCCCCTCGCTAACGTACTTCATCACTGCATTGTAGTGGCGGTTGAAACGAGCTAGGTACTTGTCGTCACCCAGCAGGACGTAGGACTTGAACAGGTACTCGTAGTAGCTATCGATACCGGCTCCGACTCCTGAGTCGCGACGCACCCAGTCCCCGGAGTGGACATTCAGCACAGTTCCCATTAGGTCGGAGCCGCGATGTCTCAGCTTCCAGAGCGCATCCATTGCAGCGTGGGCTCTTAGCTCGAAAATAGGATCGCCAGTCAGTCGCGAAAGCGCTGCGAACTCTAACAGGATTGTACCCGCACATGCAGTGCAGGTCTCCCGCGACTTCTTCAACTGTGGATCTTTCATGCCCAGACGCAGGTTAACCCTTGCATGGGGAATGCCTGTAGACGTGTTAAACGCCGGCAATAGGCGATATCCAAGCTCGCGTGTCATCTCCAGCAACTCGCCCTTGTACCAGTGCATCACGTCTGCATGCTTTTGCAGATACTCGGCTAGAATGTGGGCTGATAGCAAGCCGCCGACCATACGAATGTTCGTTTCGAAAACGGACACTATAATATCGCTATCGAACTGCACGTCACGGATGACCAGCTTGACGGCGTGCTCGAACTCCGTGAAGTCGCCAAGCAGCACCAAGGTGTCCAGAGTGTCCACCAGGGTCATGGAGAAACTAAAGGAAAGTGTAACCAAGAAATAAAAGCGTCAGGATCGAATTTGTTATTGCTTTCTCACTTTCCAAGGATGTCGTCCATGTCGCCACGAGAAGGCGTCACTCCACGATAGCGTCCCTTGCAGGATAGCGGCATCAGCTCATCGGCGGGATAAGCGTTCTCCATGTAAGCATGATATGCATGATAAAACATGTCCCGAGCTTCTTCCCTGAAATGAAATCAACACGATTATTAAAAAAGCACTGAAGAACAAAAAGGAAGTAGGTAGTTTAATTTTATCACTTCATCAAAGTGGAAATCGATTATAACTAATCAAATTTTTTTTATTTTTTTTTTTTCTTCTGTGTAATGATAAGAATATAAAACTTTTAAATGTGAAAAATTTAAATTATTGTACATTTTTATAAATCCAGAAAAATGTAATTCATTTTTTTTTAATATTTTTACATATTTTGTTATCGTTATTTTGATATTAAGAGATAACATTCACCTTATGGAAATCAGTTGACCTCAAAAAAGCCCCAAATATGCTAATTCTAGGGGCCTTAAATAGATATATTTTTGGTGAAGAAATCAAAGGTTTAAAAACCACGCTCTTCCAGTACTAAATTGGGAAGATTTTCTGGATCAGTTCAAAACAAATCAAATTTTGATATTGAATTAATAAAAAATTAAAATTTCACCATTTTCAATCATACGTTCCTTGTTATATATTTGAATAATGTTTTAATCTTTGCGACAATTTTTTCCTGTATGAGTTTGTTTCTAACACGAATTTTAATGGAATCGAATTTGTTTTAATTTTTCTTAATTACACAAATTCAATTCTCACATGTCATTTTATTGCCTGACTGCCACTGATCTATAGCTAAAGATATTTTTCTTTAATTTTGTTTCTTAAAGATATTGAACGCATTTAAGGATATTTAAGGTAAGATTCATAAACGATCGTTATAAGAAACTAATTCATTACTTAACATTGTGCTTAGATTATCGAAAACAAAAATTCAAGTCGATGTAATTTAGTGATAAGTATTATGCATATATACATGTGTATGTAAGTATAGTGATAAGCCAATCCATTTAAGTGCTCTGCGTGTTGGGATTTAAATTGTGTGAGTGAAAATAAATGTAAAACATTGCGCCTAAATTATTCACTTGGGGGAAATGTACTAAATAAAAAATTGAGGAAATAGCATATATGCAGCAGTGGGCATTATCTTAATTACCTCAGTTCCGCCCGCTCCTTGTGGGACATGTTTTGCGTAGGCATGGAGGTCTCAGTGCCAAGGACACAGGCCACCAAGATGAGAAGCGCCCCCCCAAAGGTAAGCAGCAGCAGCCGCTGGCCGTGGACATGGGCGGGGGCGATGGACATGGCCGAGCGCGTCATGGTGCTGCTGGTGGTCGCGCTTTGACTTTGGACAGAGATGCGCTAGCTGGTAGCGGCGGCGGAGACTGCTGCGATTGAGGGTGATGGTGATGATGGTGGTGGCTCGCTTCGGGTTTCGGTTTTGGTTTCGGCCGCCAGACTTGGCGCTGCGATGTCGTTGCCTTCCGTTGTGACGTTGACCTTCACTTTGAACGTGCTGTTGAAACAATTTCGTTGGCTGGCGTTGCGTTGCGTAGCGTCCGCTTCTTTGCCTCTTTGCTTGAAACCGCTTTTGTTGACTCCGCTTTGGACCCGTTGTCCGCTTGATTTAACTTTTAAATCATCGGCTGCAACTTAATTGAATCAGCAAACTCATAATTAGCTCTCTGGGTTAAAACACAATCGAACAATTTCGTCCCTTTCCGAAACGTCGGCCGACCCAATTTTATTAATTCTGACGGCAGTACGCAGCAAGCAGTGCTATGTACGGCGAGCTGTTGATGATGTGGTGCTGGTACTGGTGCGTTCAGGCGCACTTTTTCGTGCATTTGTTCTCCGGCACTTGCATCCTCCTCCCCCACCCTCAGCAACAGTGCACCACCAGAGTCCCAGAACAACACATCGCGGTTATTTATAATCTCGTTTGCTGTTTTTTCTGCCCCAATGGCAAAACACCACGACTGCACCGAATCGGAACAATATGTGTCGGTGACTGTGCTGCTCTTGTTCGTTGCGAGCCGATCGCCGGATCATCCCAATTCCTACGTCCGGCAGATTTAGACCAAGATTATGCTTTGCTGGCAAATATCGGATAAAATGTTCCTTATCAAATTTGTATTTTCCCTTATTTTAGCACGAAAAAACCACTTGCCGCGGAAATGTGACTGCGGCTGGATCCTCACAAAATACCAAAATGTCTTATAAATGCCCTAAAAAACGAAAACGTATTTTGGTAGATAACTCGAAGAATTAAAAATTTGAAATTAATAAAAATAAATTAAAACAAACAATAGTTGATATGGTTTTTATTATTTATATTTTATTATAAATAAGTAAATTATTCTTAATAGCTGTAAATTGTCACCTTTCGGTGTGACCAGACTATTGCCTATCAAGCAGTTCACGACAAGCAGTGTTCCCGCTAAATCGTCTTGAAATTTATAAAATGGTAAATGAAACTAAAAAGAAATATTTCATGGTATCCCAATTCCCTTGCAGCGACGCAGCCTGGCGCCCAGCCAACGGTTGGGCCAGCACCCAGCGTCCCGTCACAACTTCACCCCCCCGCTGCTGAAGAAGAACAAACGAGCCTGCCAGCAGGAACTGGAGCGGGAGCAGGAACTGGACAGGAAGCGTCAGAGCTCCGCCCTGCGCGACGCCAGCAATACGATAGACATACCACTGCCTATCCGCTTCACGGCTAACAGCGAGTATGAGCGGGCTATTGCCAAAGTCTTGGCCCGCAAGTTCAAGGTGCCGATCGACAATTACGTTCCGGATTACGGGGGCAATCGCTGTCTCGGCGTACGTCGATGCATCGTCCGACGACCCCTCCATGATCCCCTGGCCTGCAACGCCCTAGTGCTTTACCAGCCACCCGCCTACACGGAGCACGAGCGCATGGCAATGGATCCCAGCAAGGTGCTCGTGCACGTAGTGGTGGATCCGCTGCTTAGCAACATCCTGCGGCCGCATCAGCGTGAGGGCGTACGGTTCATGTACGAGTGCGTAGAAGGCAGACGTGGAAACTTCAATGGCTGTATCATGGCTGACGAGATGGGCCTAGGAAAGACTCTGCAGTGCGTTACCCTGGTTTGGACACTGCTGCGTCAGAGTGCCGAGTGCAAACCAACAATTAATAAGGCCATCATCGTGTCACCCTCGTCCCTGGTAAAGAATTGGGAAAAGGAGTTCACCAAGTGGTTGCACGGCCGACTCCTCTGCCTGGCCATGGAAGGGGGAACCAAGGAGAACACCATTCGCGCCCTCGAGCAGTTCTCGATGAACGCCTCTACGCGCATGGGTACGCCCGTCCTGCTTATTAGCTACGAGACCTTCCGCATTTATGCGGATATTCTCTGCAAATACGAGGTAGGCATGGTAATATGCGACGAGGGCCACCGTTTGAAGAACAGCGATAACCTTACATACCAGGCGCTGATGGGCTTGAAAACCAAGCGGCGAGTGCTGCTCTCCGGTACTCCCATCCAGAACGATCTCACGGAGTACTTCAGCCTAGTAAACTTTGTCAATCCCGAGATGCTGGGCACGGCGTCCGACTTTAAGCGCAACTTTGAGAATACCATTCTGCGAGGCCAGAACGCCGACTCCACGGACGGAGAGCGGCAGAGGGCGATCGAGAAGACTCAGGAGCTAATCGCACTGGTCGATCAGTGCATCATCCGACGCACCAATCAGATTCTCACCAAATACCTGCCAGTCAAGTTCGAGATGGTCATCTGCGCCAAGCTTACTCCAATTCAGTTGGAGCTCTATACGAATTTCCTGAAATCGGATCAAGTGCGTCGAAGCTTGGCGGGTAGGTAATGCTGAAAACTCATAGTTTCTTTAATTCCAATCTCCTTTCTCATATAAGACTGCAATGACAAGGCCTCGCTCACGGCCCTGGCGGACATCACAACCCTCAAAAAACTGTGCAGCCATCCTGATCTTATATATGAAAAGATCGCGGCACGGGAAAAAGGTTTCGAGAACTCACAGAACGTGCTGCCGAGCAACTACAAGCCAAAGTAAGTTCACATATATTTAATATATGAAATTGATTCTCTTAATACCAACATTTTAGAGATCTCAACCCAGAACTGAGTGGAAAGTTCATGCTCCTCGATTTCATGTTAGCTGCTATTCGAGCAGATGGCAATGACAAGGTCGTCCTTATCTCCAACTACACCCAGACCCTCGATTTGTTCGAGCAGCTGGCGAGAAGGCGAAAGTACGGTTTTGTCCGTCTTGATGGCACCATGTCTATCAAAAAGCGCTCGAAGGTTGTGGACAGGTTCAATGATCCTGAATCGGACAGTTTCCTATTCATGCTGAGCAGCAAAGCCGGCGGCTGCGGACTAAATTTAATCGGAGCCAATCGCCTTTTTATGTTTGATCCGGACTGGAATCCGGCCAACGATGAACAGGCAATGGCCAGAGTGTGGCGCGACGGTCAGAAGAAGCCCTGTTACATATATCGCCTTGTGGCGGTAAGTATTTTGTGCTGTTTTTGAAAAGTAAAAGAAAGGTAGAAATATCTGTTTTAGAGCGGATCCATTGAGGAGAAGATACTGCAGCGGCAGACCCACAAGAAATCTTTGTCCAGTACGATCATTGATAACAACGAGTCAGCTGAGAAACATTTTACCCGTGACGATCTAAAGGACTTGTTTCGCTTTGATCCGCAGGTTCTTTCGGACACCCACGAAAAGTAAGTAAAAATGGTTAGAAGAAGATTGATAGATCGCATCACATATATTTAGTCTTCATTTATATAGTAAAAACTTCTTAAATTTATTTTTAATAGGCTCAAGTGTAAGCGCTGTGTGCAGAACATTCAAACAAAACCTCCGCCCGATGACACAGACTGCACATCGCACCTATCCCAATGGTACCATTGCTCCAACAATCGCGGCCTGCCTGACAGCATTCTGGCACAGGCCTGGACGGACAGCAAATGCGTCTCATTCGTTTTCCATCATCGATCGCAGGCTCAGGAAATTCACTTCCCTGAACCGAAAGAGGAGAAAGAACCGGAGAAGCCAAGCATTCGCAAGCGCCCGTCCACGCCCCTCAGCGATGACAGTACCGATGAGGACTTCATTGGATTCTAGCGATTGTTAAAATTTTATTGTTTATCAGTTTGTTTAACCTGGGTTACGTTAGACTGCTAGTATAATCTTAAGTTATCTTTACATTCTTAACAATTAAATAGTGTAACATTTAAAAAATGGAACCGGCTCACAAAGTTGTAAACGTGCTAGTGATGAAAGCCTTTATAGACGGACTTTCCGGTAAAGTAATAGTTTTTCTCTTGTAAAATACTGAATAGTTATCAATTATGTATAAACAGCTATACATATTTAAAGATGAGCTATGATTAAACAGCGCCTATGGTATATTGAAAAAAATTCCAATTTCAATGTGGATACTGTTTCTTGCAATTCTTAAATTGCTGTACTCTTAGTTACTTAAAATTGAACAGCCACCATCGCTAGCACGTTTTTAATCTCTGCACAAAGCCGCAACAAGGCATAAGCGATGTGTCCGGATTAAAACCCTGTCATTATCTATGTATACAATTGGTTGCATATATGTAAGTATTCAACCATTCGCAGTGTTAACACAGTCAATAGAAGAACAATTGATGCATTCGTACTATCAAGGGGCTACACATCAATGATTTTATGCTCCAGCTCCACCCAAACATTGCTCTTCTCAGGCGCCTTCTGCAGTGGAGTTGGCTGCTGCTGCAGCTCGGCCAGAAAGCCGCCTACCGCCTGGTAATATCTAAATGAGAGACGCAAATTATAATACAAATTTAAAGCATCTTTTCTTCGTTCGAGCATACCCGTCTACTATCCAGGTGTCGTTGTGCGAACCGCCTGGAAACTCTAGCAGGCGCTTTAACTCGCTACCGCATTGAGTATACAAGGCACGCATCATGCGCGGTGGCACCAGGGTGTCCGCAAGGCCCGATATAAAAAGAAATGGAACCGAACACGAGCCAATCTTGCTTATGGAGTGATACTGCAAGAAATTGAAATGGTTTTACACCTAACGATCTTCTGGATCTGCTCAAGCTCACCTTATTCTTAAACAATATATTTGGTATATATTTTACAGCGGGATGCACGAGCTCCACAGCCATTTCCCGTATACTGCTGAATGTGTTCTCCACAATCGCGCACATAAGCTTTTGGCCGTAGACAGTGTCCGCAGCCACGTCCACCACCACCGCGCCGCCAAGCGAGCGCCCGAACAGGATCAGCTGCGAGTGGTCCAGATCATGGCGCGTGTGCAGGTAATCGATGGCAGCTCTGGCATCAGTGACTAGTCCCTGTTCAGTCGGCACACCAGTAGACAGGCCATATCCGCGGTACTCCACCAACAGAATGTTGCAGTGCAGGTGATGGTAAATGCCCCAGACCTGCAAAATGGTTTTTAGGACTTTTACCATCGGGCAACAAAGCAGTTTGCCACCCAACTTACGTTCTGCATTCGATGGCCCATGTTGCCAGCATTGCCGTGGAAGTAGAGCAGAGTGGGCACCGACTTGCAGCGTTCCTCCGGCTGGCTAATCCAGAACGCATGCAGTGTCACATCGTCGGGCGTTTTGATGCTGACCGTGATATGAGGCAAGTTGTGCATAGTCGGAATGGGTATGTAAATTCGCGAGTTAGCGGGCAGATCGGGATGATACAGCAGCAGATCCTGGGCGTTGTAGAATATCACTGCAATGCAATAGTTCTTAGCGTCAAGTCACTGTAATGGGTAAAGCATACGAACAGAGGAGTATTCCAGTAAAGAGCGCTAGCGTCATGTAACCGCCGTAGAAGTAGTAGAAGATGAAGCACAGTAGAAAGGCTGCCAGTACTCCGACGCCAACGCCTCGCGACTTCGGAAGAGCGATGCCCACTTCTTTCATGGTTGGCGATTATTGTTCAGCTGCGCTTCATGACCAATTATCTAATTTAATTAGATTGAAGTCCCGGAAGAAAAACAACGCAAAACATAACAAAATTGTAAATTGTCCACATCTACAGCTGACTGGAAACACCTGTGCCGTGCCAGTAGTTATCGAGTGTAGTCGATATTTTTGGACCTTTAATGTGACCATGTCCATCAAAGAAATAATAATTTTATTTTTTGCAACTCCAACCGCAGAGCGCTATAAGCCGTAATATATTTTTAAGCCAGATTTCTCTGAACTCGCAGAAACTTGGGTTTCTTAAATTATTGAATGCATGCCAGTTATATTTTTCTCTCCAGCGCTCGGCTTGATGTTGATGGTATTATCTTTAGAGAAACAAACACCAAATAATATCAAAAACTCTTGAATATTCTTTAATGTATACAACAATTTATTATACAATTAAATGTTTAAAATTAAAGGTGATTAAAATTAACAAAAGAAAACATATTTCAGTAGTAATTATTCTAAAAATCCAAAATATAAAATATATGTCTAAATGAAAATATTGAAAATAGAGTTGCCATTCCAATCGTTGTTTGACCACCTCTAGTTTAAATAGCATGGTCACACAAATTCAAAATGGTGGCGATATTTCTGCTGCGACGCATGAAAAAAAAAACGCATGAAACGTGAAAAGCGATCTTTTTGTGTTGGAAAAAGTGCATTTAAAAACAAGTGGCTTGCGGTAAAAACATAAACATTTGAGAGTGACCGTGTTCAAGTGTATCGGCTGTATTTAATGAGCGCTATAAGGCAACTGGGGGTGCTACCACGACAATATAATGAGCCAGGTGAGTAGGCCTTGAAAAATCTGTGAATGTCGAACGTCGGTGTGTGTGAAAAAGTTGAAAAAACGATGAATTTCTTCCATTATTCGAATCGAAAGGTTTTGAATCAGTTTAATCCCAGTCGTCGTGTGAGTATTAACTGAAAATAACTGCTACATGTGAAACACACGCTCCGTTTTGTGGGCGTGGCCGCTCAGCCCCAGAGTCCATAGAAGTCTCCTCGTCGTGAGGCACCCGCACTTGGCTGGCTGGTATTGCGGCTGCGAGCGAGGCATTTGGATAAAGTAAGGATTTCTCCATTAAATAGACCGTGTTGCATCCTCCTGACGATTCTCGACTCTTCCCGAGACTTCAACGTGGCACCCAGAGTGGATTTTATGAAAATATATTGGGTACCCATTTTCGCAAATTCTGATCAAATTAAAGATTTCGGTTTGTTTTTATTGAATACGGTTATAAAAACGCTTAAAATTCCATGGATTTCAATGATTTTCAGAGCATATTGGAAATTTTCATCGATTACGTAATCACAAATTGCAAGGTGCAAAGTTTTCTCTCAAAGATTCCATTCCAAGTTCCTTGAGATTTGGAACCCGCCAAAAGGAAGCCGGCATTAATGTTACTCATATTCGATCTCCTTTTCAGAGGAACAATCGTTTAATATTATTTTTCCCCAGTTTTAGATGCATAAATTCTCAGTTTTTGAGACTTTTTGAAGGAAAAAGAGTGCCAGGAGATTGAAAATCCGGTTGTTTGGAAGGATCTCTGGTAGTTCTACTCTCCAGGATTCGTGATTTGTTTTTAAGGCGTTTTGTGAATCAAGTAGTAGGATGATTTCTTGTAAAGCTTCTCAGGACCTTTATTGTTTTTTGGGTTTTCGTGGGTTTTTTAAATGAACTAGTCTTCAAATGAATTTCTGGAGAGGATTAGCCCCAATAACTCAGTAGCTTGGACTTCCATAAACGTGTTTCTACCAGGTTTACCTTTTAAGACCCTTTAGCAATTAACTATTAGGATGTATTGAAAGAAAGAAATCATTTAATTAGGGATTTGGCCCTTTTAAAGTAAGACTCTTTATCTGGAAAGGATTCAGGTCCTTTCTTTCCCAAATAGGCTATTTTTGAGGCCTTGTGTCTAAAGAGGAAACCGATTTCGGAAAGCATTAAACAATTTTTATTATTTTCAAAGTATTTATTGTAATATTATTTATGTTTTTACCGCAGATCTCCTTAGCATTTTCCACGCGATCCATACTATGCTGCTTTTTTTTTTATGTTGCATCTTTCACTTATTGTTACTCTTCCTGGTAGGCACTCAATGAATCGGCGAATAGTATTGGCTCAGACGAACAAGATGACACCCGAGAGGAGGCCAATGGCACCGATGACCATAGTGGCAGTGGCAGCGGTAGCGGCAGTGGCTCCTCAGGCTCCGATTCGGACTCGGACAGCTCCTCTGGTAACTCCAGCGATGGACGCAGTTCCGTGGAGCCGGAGATCAAATCATCGGCGGTGGCGCCAGGTTTTCCACCAACGGCTGCTGCTGCCCAGGCGGACAGTAAGACGAATGGATTCACTGACGATCAGGAGGACGACAGCTCCAGTGCTGGGTCCAGTGGAAGCGACTCCGATTCTGATGCCGATGGCCAAGCCGATCAGGGGAGCAACAACAACAACAAGACAAACACGAGCACCACCAGCAGCAATTTGTCTAAGCCGGAGCGAGACGAAGAGGACGAGGACGATGAGACTGAGGCTGGACATCAGCAGCCAGCCAGCGAGGCCTCTGCCGACGGTTCTTGCAGTGATAGTTCCGCCAATGTATCGCCAACATCCTCCAGCAGCAGCAGCGTATGTTAACATCTGAGAAGCAGATTGCACTCGGCATTTCTAACATATTCTCCTCAACAGGAGGAGGAGGAGGAAGACTACAGACCCAAGCGGACGCGCCAGGCGCGCAAGCCACCAGCAACTGCTGCAGACAAATCCAAGCGAGCCCCTGCTCCCAAAAAGAAGAAAAAGAAAACGTGAGATTGTTGTGAGCCTTCGTTTTCCCTATTTGTTTTGACAACAGATTTTGTTATAATTTGCCAGCTGGGACTCGGACGAAAGTGATGACAGCGAGGATAGTGATGACGACGTGTCCGCCGCTACTCAAAAACGTAAGCCAGCAGCAACTACCTCCAGGAGTAAACCGGCACAGCAGCAACAGCCTAGACGCAGGGTAAAGTCCTTCAGCTCCGACGAAAGCGATGATGACGATGCCAGCAAGCGGTAATGATCTTATCCATCTCCCTAATCTACTACCTCCCCTTTCTTTCCTCTTTGCTTGACCGGTATCCAACCTTTGTTAATTTAAGCAGCTGCGCCACCCGTCGTACGGCTGCAGCTGTTAGCTATAAGGAGGCATCTGAGGACGAGGCAACCGACTCGGAGGACCTTCTGGAGTGTGAATACGATGAGAGTCAAGCAGCTGCCTCTGCTGCCGCCGCCGAGGAGGAGGAAAAGTGCGAAACGATCGAGCGAATCTTGGCGCAGCGTTGGGGTAAGCGGGGATGCACCGGCAACCAGACGACGATCTATGCAATTGAAGAGAACGGCTTTGATCCGAATGCGGGATTCAATGAAAAGGCAGCAGAGGCTGAGGCAGAGGCGCAGTTCCTGATCAAGTGGAAGGGCTGGTCATATATCCACAACACCTGGGAGTCTGAGACAACGCTTCGAGATATGAAGGCCAAGGGCATGAAAAAGCTGGACAACTTCATCAAAAAGGAGCAGGATCAGGCATATTGGCGCCGCTATGCCGGGCCCGAGGACATTGACTACTTCGAATGCCAATTGGAGCTGCAACATGAGCTGCTCAAGTCATATAACAACGTGGATCGCATCATTGCTAAGGGTTCCAAGCCGGATGACGGAGCCGAGGAGTACCTGTGCAAGTGGCAGTCGCTGCCATACGCAGAGTCCACGTGGGAGGACGCCGCCCTGGTTCGGCGCAAATGGCAGCGCTGTGCAGAGCAGTTTAGCGAACGGGAGTGCTCTAAGTGCACACCTTCTCGTCACTGTCGGGTGCTCAAGTATCGGCCAAAGTTCTCGCGAATCAAGAACCAGCCAGATTTTCTGGTACCGGGACTGGTGCTCAGGGATTACCAGATGGACGGCTTAAATTGGCTGCTCCACTCGTGGTGCAAGGAAAACTCAGTGATTCTGGCCGATGAAATGGGCCTAGGCAAGACCATTCAGACGATCTGCTTCCTCTACTCGCTATTTAAACTGCACCATCTGTACGGACCGTTCCTGTGCGTAGTGCCACTTAGCACGATGACCGCCTGGCAAAGGGAGTTTGATTTGTGGGCACCGGACATGAACGTGGTGACCTACCTAGGCGATATCAAGTCGCGCGAGTTGATCCAGCAGTATGAGTGGCAGTTCGAGGGCTCGAAGAGGCTCAAATTCAATTGCATACTCACAACCTACGAGATTGTTCTAAAGGACAAGCAATTTCTGGGAACGCTTCAGTGGGCGGCACTGCTGGTGGACGAGGCGCATCGGCTGAAAAATGACGATTCGTTACTGTACAAGTCGCTCAAGGAGTTCGACACCAACCATCGCCTGCTAATTACGGGCACACCTTTGCAGAACTCACTGAAGGAGCTCTGGGCCCTGCTACACTTTATTATGCCAGAGAAATTCGATACGTGGGATAACTTTGAGGTTCAGCATGGCAATGCCGAGGACAAGGGCTACACCCGACTCCATCAGCAGCTGGAGCCCTACATCCTGCGCAGAGTCAAGAAGGATGTGGAGAAGTCCTTGCCAGCGAAGGTGGAACAAATTCTACGAGTCGAGATGACCTCGCTGCAAAAGCAGTACTACAAGTGGATCCTCACCAAGAACTTTGATGCCCTGCGCAAGGGGAAGCGCGGCAGCACCTCCACTTTTCTGAACATCGTTATCGAACTGAAGAAGTGTTGCAACCACGCCGCTCTCATTCGACCCTCGGAGTTCGAACTAATGGGCTTGCAGCAGGATGAGGCGCTACAGACTTTGCTAAAGGGCTCCGGGAAACTGGTGTTGCTCGACAAGCTGCTGTGCCGACTTAAGGAGACGGGCCACCGTGTGCTAATCTTCTCACAGATGGTACGCATGCTCGATGTCCTCGCCGACTACCTGCAGAAGCGTCACTTTCCCTTCCAGCGCCTAGACGGCAGCATCAAGGGGGAAATGAGGCGCCAGGCTCTGGATCACTTCAACGCCGAGGGCAGTCAAGACTTCTGCTTTCTTCTCTCCACAAGGGCCGGAGGCTTGGGCATTAATCTGGCCACAGCTGATACCGTGATCATCTTCGACTCTGATTGGAATCCGCAGAACGATTTGCAGGCCCAGGCTAGAGCCCATCGGATCGGACAGAAGAACCAGGTTAATATTTATCGACTGGTGACCGCTCGATCGGTGGAGGAGCAGATCGTGGAACGAGCCAAACAGAAGATGGTGCTGGATCACCTGGTCATCCAGCGGATGGATACCACGGGACGCACCGTTCTCGACAAGAGCGGAAACGGCCACTCTTCAAACTCGAATCCGTTTAACAAGGACGATCTCTCGGCTATCTTAAAGTTTGGCGCCGAAGAGCTGTTCAAGGACGAACAGGAGCACGACGACGATTTGGTCTGCGACATTGACGAGATCTTGCGCCGCGCCGAGACCCGCAATGAGGATCCAGAGATGCCAGGTGATGACTTGTTGTCCGCCTTCAAGGTGGCCAGCATAGCAGCCTTCGAGGAAGAGCCAAGCGAGGCGGCGGTCAATAGACAGGCAGATCAAGATGCTGCGGACGAGGAGGACGATAGCAAGGACTGGGATGACATTATCCCGGAGGGCTTCCGAAAAGTGATCGAAGATCAGGAGCGCGCCAAGGAAATGGAGGATCTCTACTTGCCGCCGCGAAGGAAGACTGCAACTGCCGCCAATCAAAGCGAAACGAAGCGGGCAGCAGGCGGAAAAGGAGCAAAGGGCAAGCAGCAGGCGGATGATTCAGCCGACTCAGACTACGAGCTGGGCTCTGAGGGTAGCGGCGACGATGGTCGACCCCGAAAACGGGGACGCCCAACCATGAAGGAAAAGATCATTGGCTTCACTGACGCCGAGCTGCGACGTTTCATCCGCAGTTACAAAAAGTTCCCCGCCCCACTTCATCGCATGGAGGCAATCGCATGCGATGCCGAGCTTCAGGAAAAGCCACTGGCCGAGTTAAAGCGCCTCGGTGAGATGCTGCACGACCGCTGCGTCCAGTTCTTGGACGAGCACAAGGAGGAAGAGAACAAGACTGCGACGACGACGGATGATCCGGCGGGTGCGAAACAGCGACGCGCCCGCGCCACCTTTTCAGTTAAGCTGGGCGGGGTCTCCTTTAACGCCAAAAAGCTGCTGACCTGCGAGCAGGAGCTGCAGCCGCTCAACGAGATCATGCCCAGCGGAGCCGAAGAGAGGCTGCAGTGGAGTTTCAACATTAAAACGCGCGCCCCACTCTTCGACGTCGAATGGAGCAATGAGGAGGACACAAAGCTGCTGTGCGGCATCTATCAGTATGGAATCGGATCCTGGGAGCAGATGAAGCTGGACCCCACCCTTAAGCTTACGGACAAGATCTTGTTAAACGACACGCGCAAGCCGCAGGCTAAGCAGCTACAGACCCGTGCCGAGTACCTGCTTAAGATCATTAAAAAGAACGTTGAACTGACCAAAGGTGGCCAGCGGCGTCGTCAGCGTCGACCCCGAGCATCCCGAGCGGCCACAAACGACGCGAAGACTGTGACCGGCCATCAGGCAGCATGTAGCGCGAATGCGGACGGTAGGTTGCAGGATGCCGATGAAGCGGTCACTGCTCCTGAGAATGCCGGTGCAAGCCAAATAGATCACTCAACTTCCTCGCCGCACAACATCCCTTCCGCTGATCAGACCAGCTGTGGCACCGCCAAGAAGACCAAAAAGTCCAAGGCCAGGTCGAAAAAGACAAGCGCCTCGGACAACAACGGCAACAAGCCAATGCACTTTACGGCTAATAATGAGCCGCGCGCCTTGGAAGTTCTGGGCGACTTGGATCCCAGCATATTTAACGAATGCAAGGAGAAAATGCGGCCAGTAAAAAAGGCCCTGAAGGCTCTGGATCAACCAGACCTAAGCCTGTCCGACCAAGATCAGCTGCAGCACACGAGGGATTGCCTGCTACAGATCGGCAGGCAGATTGATGTATGTCTGCAGCCGTACGGTGAACCGGAAAAGAAGGAATGGCGCAGCAACTTGTGGTACTTCGTGTCCAAATTCACAGAACTGGACGCCAAGCGTCTTTTTAAAATCTATAAGCATGCACTTAAGCAGCAGACGGGAAAAGAAGAGGGGAAGGGAAAGGCGAAGGATTCGGTGCCCGGTAGTCTCAGCAAGTCCAAGCGCAACGGGCTTTCGATTGAGAAGGAAAAGGACAAGGATCGGGACAAGAGCGGTGGTAAAAAAAAGAAAAAGGACAAGGACAAGGAACGTACAGGTGGTGGGCGTTATCTGGATTCAGGAACTCCCTCTGCAGGCGGGCGATTCACCAATGATTCTCCGCTGAAGCGAAAGAGAGACGAGAATGATGCTGCTGACACCAGCAGCGGTACATCTGGAATTCCTGGGGCGGGCGGCATCAGCGAACAATTAAAGTCAATGTCGTCATTTAAACGACAGAACATGGATCGCCATGAGGATCGAAAAAAGCACCATCGCGGCGGCGAGTATTTTGGATCTAGTGGTGCGCCTCCAGGCAGTGGCGGCGGTACGGGCTACGAAAGTGGCCGCCGGCAAGGTCTCAACTCGCCCTCAACGCCAAATAGCAGTCGAGGAGGAGGTGGTGGTCGGGGCGGCTATGAGCCACCCGCTCCATCGGGCTACACGCCTGAGATGGAGCGATGGCATGCCCGTGAGAGGTAATTGTAGCTATTTTATGCATTATGGACGTTCATTCTTAATTTAGTTTACTACTTCAAGCAGATACAGCCTGGAATACAAGCGAGATCGGTACGATGCTGGGTATCCGCGCAGTGGGGGAGCTCCTGGAGGAAGCTACCATCGCGATCATCGCGAACGCGATCGCGACCGCCGTCCCGATAAACGCAGGTAATTCTCACTTTACAGAGTATTTATCTGAAGTGCAATGAGTAATATCCCATTAACTTAACTTCTAAATTCAGATTTCCCTCTGGGCATCTCCCGCCGCATGCTTACCCAAACCATTATCTACCGCCCAACTACTATATGCCCAATGGAGTCGTTCCCGGATTGCCACCACCGCCACCATCGGCCTATCGCACCGATCCCCGCGGATATCCTGTGATGCCGCGTGATTATCCTGCCGACTACAGACGCAGCAGTGATTATGAGCGACGCACGCAGACCTGAAGAGGAGCCTGCGGAAAGGGCACGGAACACCCCGAGCGTCTTTTGTACATAGAATACCTAGACCTAAGCACAGATGGGAGGATTCCCCTCCCAGCAAACGAACCTGCATACAATATACGTTTAGCGTAGCCCCATATACATCATGTACAAGTAAACCTAGCGGCTATATAGACTATACATAGACTACATATTGTCACGCCCATTCGCACAGGGCAAGCACTGCATCAGCATCATGAATAGAGCTGCAAATGCCAGTCTCAAACCCTAATCTTAGACATCCTTTTGTGTATAAATCCATATTTTTCTACTATTCAATTGTACAGCAGCAGGTTATGGAAGTGTGCAGTTAACAGAGTCGTTTGAAAAGCTTTTAAACCAACTACAAATTCTCACTATTATATTTATCAATTAACTTTACGATTGTAAAAACACAAAAGCAATGAGGAGGATGATAAAAGATAGGAACAGCATGCTAAGAATTTGTTTTTGTCTATAATGCATTCTTTTATATTTACCATAATATAGAAATAAAGAAGAACAGCGAATGATTCAGAGAAGTGTAATTTAGTTAAATTTAAAGGTTCTAATAATTACGATAAAATATAATATGTTGTAGTGTCTGAAAACAAATATATGATGTATATCAATAAATTATAAAATATATATTAAATTAAATTGAAAAAACAGAAACATCAGTAAATGGTATAGTTTTTTGTTAAGGAGTTGACAAGCTGTTTTTCAGCCCAGTAATTAAATGTTTTACGAATTTTCGGCGATGACCAAAATCAGATTGGACGCCGTTGCAGTTTCTGATACCTCACTAATTGTGCGTCTCAATCACATGCACGGTCCTTGCCAGCTAAGACGTCTATGATTAGAGTATTTCCGTTGATAAAACCAGTACCAAAAGATTTTTAAGGCCAACAATATGTGTTATATTTTCTTATGGGAATATTTTTTGTTAAAAAGACAAGTCTAGAATAATTTTAGACTTGTATACAAATTTTTCTTGTACTTTTCCCCTGGATTTTATAAAATGTTAAGGCACAGTATCAAGTATAAAAATATATAAAATCATGCATGTATTTTCACACAATAAAAAGAATGATCGTTTAGGATGAGGATGTAAGTGGCTGTGTGGAATCTTAACGGCCTTCAGTGTGGTCATAATTTTCTCTGGACCGGCGAACCAAGTGGCTTAACTTGATTGAATGGGATGGCCTGTTCCTCGGCAAAGGCCAAGAAATCCATGCCATAATGTTGTATGAGCTTGGTTAGCATTGCCACATCGGCCTCCGCCTGGTGAGCATTGTAAGCTGGTTGGTTGAATGTACTTGTGTATAGGCTTCCTAATCTGTATTTAAGACGTGGCGGAAACCGCTTTGTCTCTGCACACTTCAAGCCACTAAACAACTGGCGTCTCGAGTGGAAATTCTGCGTTGCACGCTTTGCTGGTGTCTGCGCGTCCAGAGAATCATCGTCCTCATCGGACAGTTGCTTTCGTTTCGCAGAAGCTTGCGAAGGCGTTAGAATAGGACGCTTTGGCGTGGTTTCATTTCTAGTTTTCCAGTCAATTTCCTTCATGGTCTCAGTCTCTACGTGTGAAGGGATTTCCATATGCGGCTCGCCAAGTACTAGTTCAGGTTCCTCCCTGTGGTCCTTCTGCTCTACATCCGCAGGCTTTCTCTTGATACTTTCTTCTCTGAAACGCTTTTCGTCAATTTCCAAAAAGGCACGGAGTGAGTCAACACATGTCACGGAGTGGGGTAACTCTAGGTTGACCTTTTCGAAGGCCTGCCTTACGATGGGAAAGTCAAAGCCCCAACCATTGTGGGCCACTAGGCAAACCGGAGCTGGCAAATGCTTTATAAAGCCGATGATTAGTTGTGCGGATTCCCGGTCCAGTTTGGATTCCCGTTCAAGCAGATAGTTACTGAGACCTGGCAGAAACATACATACATCTTTGTTGTGAAATTAAATCTTTCTATTGGTTGTGAGCCACAAACCTGTGTGTTGCTCTGCTTCTGGATGCACCCTCATAGAAGGTTGGAATAGCAGATTTAACTTGTGCAGAACACGCGGTGGCGCTGGCAGGATCCCTTGCTCCTGCTGATTCTCACCCTTGACCCCTTTATTCGCATAATCCTGCTTCAGAAGAGCGGCATCAAAGGCGTAAATGCACAGCTCCGTTATGCCAACGCGATTATTACTGAAAGCAGGCAAGTTCGTCGTTTCCAGATCCAGCACTGCAAATGTAGAAATTTTGGGCTGATCTGAATTCTGGCCCACATTTACTGTGCTAACAGCCATTCCTAAGTTGTGTTTATGTTTAATTGAATTTCAGGGCATTGGTGTTGGCCTGAAAACGAAATCACGCTTACCAACACTGGAAGCGGTGCGTATCACACAAAGAGATGGAACAGTGACAGAATCGTGACAACTTTAAATTCTTTTTTCTTTTCTTTTCTTTCTATTGTCTTATCGTCCCATAAAAAAGTATAATTTGAAACAGTACGCCTGCTTTAAAGTAATTCTTATTAAATAAAATTACCACCCAGTGATTAATATTTGCAACCATTATGTTACAGAAAACGGAATATTTTATTTTCAACCATTATGTAACAGAAAACTGAATTTTATTTGTTTTCTTAAGTAAAACACTAATATATTATATGATATACATAATCAGAACTTCTGTACGATCTTATTATTTCAAGCTTTTGGTCTTGTAAAAAATGTATATTCCTTATTAATATATGTATTTGGAGTGATACGGCTAAATGGCTAAACAATTAAAAATATCGGCAGCTGAAAAAAATATCTTTATCAACTTTTTGTATTGCTAATTGTAAATAGTTTTAAATAAATAAAGAGTATAGAAAAGAATATCAAAAGTAAAAATAAAAAAATTAAACATTTGGGTTGTTCGCATAATTAATATTATTTATTTATTTTTTTTTTTTTTATTGACGGTATTAATTAAAAAGATTAAAAAAATTTTTTACATGTAGCAAAACTTTGAGATTTTTGGATAAATAAACACTAAACTGCTATTTGACATTTCTCATGTCGTGTCACGAAACGTAAGGATTTTCTGCCAGTTTCTAGTTGGAAGTCACTCTTGCCGGTTTATTAGTTTTCGGTGAGTGCATGGTGCTGTCAGGTTAGATTCTGATTTCCGTTTTGCGACAGGCAATTCCGTAATGGACTTCAGCTACAAGCAAACAAGGACCTGGATGAACAGCCGCGGGGCTAACAATGCCGGCTCGGACAACTGGGCCGGCCTTCTGTCGGGACCCGTAAGCGAGAGGTCTTCACTGTCATTGGCGGGCTGGTCCTCGTATGAAAACATCTCTCGGCGTCCCCTAATATCAAATGACATGCCGACAGCTTCACAGCGCTCCGCCAGCAGTCGTTGGAGCCGCGAACAGTCTGACTGGAACGAGATTAGAGGTGGCGGTCCACAGGCGGGACAATATTTGTGGTCAGGGGCTTCCAATGGGAATCCAAGGGTGATGCAAAATCAGCCACAGCAGCAAGAGTCGGTTCAGATGCAGAACAATGTCCATGATCCACATGAGGGACACGCTGATGGCTTTATTCATGGCTTCAACAATGCGGGGCGCCAATGGTTCTATCGTTACATAAATATGGGGTGTAGTCCGGAAGAGGCTCGAAATAGGGTCCTGGAACGCAATCGGAACCATCCAGAGTCACTGGATTCTACTCCGCATGGGGGACGTTATGCCGACGACAAGGAGCGTAGGAATCTTGCTGACGAACGTTTTGCCGACGCCAGGGAGCGGAGGAATCCTGTTGACGAACGCAGGCGTCCAACGGAGTCCAGTTCAGAAACGGTGGAGAATGTCCTCAATAGCTTAAATGGGGCCTGTCGCAAATGGTACAACAAGCATCTCGAGAGTGGGTTTTCTCCGGAGGAGGCCATAGCCAAGGTGCTGGAGCACAGAAGGACTTATTCTGGCAGCCGTCCTTTGCAATCTTCAACAGATACCGGAGTGCGAAAGCGCCCTGTTGACGGCAAAGTTCGAGATGATTCAAAAAAGCCGAAGAAAGGAAAAGAGTGCCCCCAGGGCGAAACAGTGAGCTCCGGAAAGAATCATTTAGCTGTGGCCGTAGTGGCTGGGAACTATCCAAAATACTACCTTATGAAGTCTGAACTCACTAAGATCGAGAACGCCTTACTGGAGGAAATGAAAAATGGCTGGACTCGAAGTCTGAACTTTGGAGGTATTAAATATCGCCCGGGTATGATTGTAGTGACCTGCCTGGACGAGGGCTCCAAGGAATGGCTTGAACAGGTGGTGCCAAAGATCACCGACGTGCAAGGGGTACCCCTACGTATTTATAAGGAAGAAGAAATACCCGATTCCAAGGCTATTACTTTCCATGTGCCGCGCCCTATTGAAGAGCCAGACGACGTCACCTTGCGTTTTCTAAAGGAGCAGAACACAGATCTTTTGTCTGGAAACTGGTCCATCGTTCGCAGCAGCAACTCAAATTCAAAGAATGGAACGATAATGACCCTTAAAATTGACGACAAGTCGTTGGATCTTCTAAACAAGCGAGACATGAATATAAGCTACCGCTTTAGTCAGCTCCCCTGTCGTATTTCTCGAGGACCGGTGTCCCCCTCATCCAAAAAGAATAAACCTATGGACGAAATTCCTGCAAATCCTCCTGAGATTGACCTTACCGCAGAGGATGAAGAAATAGAATTTTCTGAAATGACCGTTCTGGACGAGGTTCAATGCGATGACGACGATGACAATGATGGTGACGATATAGCTGAAGAGGTTGCAAATGGTAATGGAGAGTACGAGCTGCAGTGCGAGAAGGCGGATGAGCAATAAAGGATGGATGGACAGGAGAGAAACTGCATAACAAATGAAACGTCTCGGTCGTTCCCAGAAAATTAAATACCTAAACCATCCAAAGGTGAGAACAAATAAATATATAAATATATATTTATATTTAACCGTGTCCCATTTTCACCCAGAAAACAACATTTGCAAAAGACGTTTTGGATGCAAAAGAAGACATTAAGAAATTTAAGCATAAGCAATCTCATCGACATCCACCAAAAACTTTTACACATAGCATATTAACCATTGCAAATGCCCTTTGAAATGGCCAATACTCATGATTTATAATGAAGTATTGGCTATTTTATTTGCGTTTTTTCATTAAAACACTTACTATTACCGCTCCTTCCAGCGGTACCAAAGACACCAGGTCCTTCCAAGAAATTTATAGACTTATAATACACGAATATACCAAAGGCTATATTTAATTTAGAGTTTATTGTATTTGAATACAAGGCAACTAACAATTAACATAAATTCGTCTTCTACAACTGCAAGCTTGTCAATACTTATTCTGGGAATAAAAATCAAAAGATGTGGTTTTAGCAATGTGCTGTACTTTTTTAATTACATTTTGAGGAATTCAATGGCACGCATGCGAAGAAACGGCGGCATCAAGCTAGCCGCTACCGCCGACTACATTCTTGGCGTCGTCAGGAGTCCTGGGGTCTTCCTCCTCTGATGTACGCTTCACTGAAAACTCCAAATAATTGGCGCGTGTTGCAGCCTCATACTCCTGCACTAGGCAGTCTACCGTTTCACGTGATTCATCCAGTTCATTGAGGTCCTCCTTGAATATGTCCTCACGCTTGAATTGGTCGAGAAAGGCGCCGCGCTTGCGCAGCTTGTCGTATTGGTTAAGTGCCCGCTCAAAGAGTGAGCAAATGCTGGTGTGGTTGGCCAACATCAAACCGGACACGCGATGGTTGCTCTGCACGTAGGGCGAGGAACGGGAGAGGGCCACCTGGATGGAGGTGGGACCCCAGGGGATGAACTGCGCCATCTTCCGGTCGCGTATGCGCTGCAGTGACTTGTGCACTTGCGTGGGATCCACCTCGCCTTGAATGATGTTTAGAATGGAGATGTAGCAGTGGTGGTTCGTCTTGTCGGGTCCTGTCGACACCATCATGTTCTTGGGCTGCAGCAAGCGTCGCATCACGTCCAATACGGTGGTCTTGCGCACATTCACTGTTTGCAGGCTGTTCACATCCGAATCGCTGGTCAGTGGCGTATAGCCAGTCATGAGGAAATGCAGCTGGGGTGTCGGGATCAGCGGAGCCATTAGCCCGATGAGATTGTTGTTCATGTATGAGGGGTAGCGTAGTGTGGTGGTGCTCACGCTCATAATGGTAGAGACCAGGTTGTTGATTTGCGAGAAGCTGGGATTCTGGATGTGCAAGCGGTCACAGGCAATCCGATTGAGAGCCGTGTTGTCCAGAACGACCACACTGTCTGCAGCACTGGTCAGGCGGCGTAGAGTCAGCAAAGAGTTGTAGGGCTGAACCACGACGTCACTTATCTCGTC
Organism: Drosophila jambulina; assembly: GCA_018152175.1. Taxonomy (NCBI): domain Eukaryota; kingdom Metazoa; phylum Arthropoda; class Insecta; order Diptera; family Drosophilidae; genus Drosophila; species Drosophila jambulina. Next base: position 24,350,574 of record JAECXH010000114.1, on the reverse strand, counting down.
CTGGTTGGGAAAAACACTGAACGTTTGGATAAGCTTCTTCGGAAACCGATCCGCCAGGCGTTCCATGATAAAAGATCCCATTCCAGAGCCTGTGCCGCCGGCAATGGAGTGACACAGTATGAACCCCTCGAGCGAGTCGCTGCCATCGGCCTCGCGATCTATGATGTCGAATACCTCCTCCTGCAGTTTATCGCCCTGACTGTAGCCAGATGCCCAATTGTTGCCGGCGCCACCACCGTGCTTCGATAGGTATACATTCTCCGTATTGTACAGCTTGGAAATGGAACAATGCTCTTAATTCACTGAACTTGGGCTTGCACCCTTATACTTACCTTGGAATATGCGGAGCCCATTATGGTGTTGATCACCCTCGGCTCCAGGTCCAGCAGCACGGCCCTCGGAATGTAGTGGTCGTCGTCTGCTTGGTAAAAAAACACATCTTTGCGGTCCATGCCATCTGTGGCAAAGTCCTCCAGCACGCCGCTGGGCGAAATGCCATGCTCCAGGCACAACCTTTTCCAAAACTCAAATCCAACTGCAAGTTGATTGGCATAAACCAGGAGTCTTTTGCCGACATATAAACTTACTTTGATTGCCGCATTGTCCCAGCTGTAGAGTAATTATTTCGCTTGGCATCTTGCAGCCTTTGAATATGTGAGGCGAACAGCGCAAAAGATGGACTTCGTCTTCTAGTCAGCTTTGTCCGAAAGTCTGTCTTCGCTACTTTTGTGGAAACTTTCAGTAGTTAGTTCTTTAAATTAACTACAAAACAAGCAAACAAATAAACAAATTGTGTAAAATATTTAAAAAATTGCCGCAGCGGGGATGTATTGCAAATTATTTCAACCAGTGTTAGGAAGCGCGACCTAGTCGTCGTTCATGCTCGAGCACAAGAAGGTGACGGATTCTTAATGAGTGGCGATTTATACAAATGAACTGAACTAAAATTCAAAGATTTAGTTTCCAGCAAAACACTTACCTCTTCTTCTGCCCTTTTCAAATGTTTTGTTAATTTTGACAATTTTCGCTCGCTTATTAAAATCCTTGTTTAGTAAATCTGTCAGAATGAACCCCAAAATCACGAACGTAGAACGTGAATATAGTTGAACATTTTAAATATTAATGGATCTCTTATATATATATATATATCTAAGAGATATTTAAATATAAACTATTTTTATTTATTATTTAATAGTATTGAGTTAAGTGCCTCACAAGAATTAAATCCGCAACTTTTTTTAGAGACGGACCATAAACAGGGGTGACATCGTTAGACTGCGTTCCTTTTGCAACACTCGAACCGGCTTTAAGTCCCGCCGCGCGTTACCGCGCAGAGTCTTTTTTGTTGTTTTCGGTCAGCAGAAGGGCGCAGACAGGCTTCTGGAAAGAAAGGCAACTCTGAAAGTAAATGCAATTGCGTCTGTAAAGACCATTCAACGCGTGCCACACTATTGCAAAATGCCACGCGCCAAGACGGTAAAGAAACAAGCGGAGACGGCAGTGTCTGAGCCGGCTGACCCCACTCCAAATGGGAGCTCCCATAAAATCTCATCAACCGACTCTGCGGTCGAGGCCAAACCTCCGGCAAAGGGAAAGCCACGCTCAAAAAAAGTGTCTAAGGCCACGGCAGCTGTGGAAGTTGCGCAAATTGAACCGGAACTAGGAGCAGAGAAGCCGTTGCCAGCCGCTGCTCGCGGCAAAAAGAAGCAGCCAAAGGATACAGACGCAGAAATTGCTGAAGTCAAGCCGAAGGGACGCGGCAAGAAGGCTAGTACTAAAAAGGAAGAAATTGACCCATCAGGCGGCAAGGCGCCCAGATCGCGTGCCAAGAAGGAGTCTACTCCCGCCCCAGAGGAAGTGGCGCCGCCGGAACCGTCTAAGGGTCGATCCAAGCGTGAGAAGACCCCTGTTGTCGAGGAACCAAAAGCAAGGGGACGCAAGCGAAAGGAGTCTTCTGCCGAAGTCAATGGCGGCGAGTCGGAGGAACCGGCAGCTGAACCACCAAAACGGCGGGCCAAGAAAGAACCACCCCAACAGCCGATCGAAGAGGAGTCGGAACAGGAGCCAGTGCCAGCCCCCAAGAACAAGGTAAAGAAAGCTGAGCCAGCTGCCAAGCGGATACGAGGAATCAAGGGACTGGCTGACTCGGAGATCACGGCTGCCCTTGAGGAAGAAGAGGACGAACCGAACCCAGAGCCTCAGATAGCGGCAAATAAACGAACTAAGAAGCCGAAGGCTGTACGACCCGAAGCCGGTGCTGTTGGGGACTCTGAAGTGGTTCCGCCCACTAAAAGAGGAAAGAAAACAAAGCCGGCGGAATCAGCTTCAGAAATCGGCGTTAGCGCCGAAGCCAACAAGCCCACTAAACAGCGGGCAAAGAAGAAGGATGAGAATGAGCTGCCGGCCACGTCCAGCAAGAAACGCGGACAGAACTCGTCGGTTGAAAAGGAAAACAACGGGGAGGCTATAGAGCAAAGCAAACCGGGTGAGAACTACATAATAATAACACAAAGTCCAAAGCATTCTAAATTTATTTACTCCCACAGTTCGCAGCCGAAAAAGGGACGTCGCCAAGGCAACGGCTGTCGAGGAGGATGAGGATGAAGGGGAAGGCTCGAAAAGTATGAGTATGGCGGAGCAGGCCGGTTGCGGTGGTGCTGCCGTATTAAAAAGCTTGCAAAACGTGCTCAATTTATGTTTTCCAGCAGCCAAGAAAACTAAGAAAGTCGTGGAGGGTGGTGTCAAAGAGATATTGGATAAATCCGCTTTTGCCTTGGCCGACGGCAAGGAGTTCAACTTAAAGATTACCAGCTGGAATGTGGCCGGTTTAAGGGCCTGGCTGAAGAAGGACGGTCTACAGTTGGTGGATCTTGAGGAGCCGGACATCTTTTGTCTTCAGGTAAGGGTAACAATTGAAAAAACTGAAGAATTAAGACTGATCTGACATTCATGGCAGGAAACCAAGTGCGCCAACGAGCAGTTGCCGGAGGAGGTGACCCGGCTGCCGGGCTATCATCCTTATTGGCTGTGCATGCCCGGTGGCTACGCAGGCGTTGCCATTTACAGCAAGATCATGCCCATAAATGTGGAGTACGGCATTGGCAACGAGGAGTTCGACGACGTGGGACGCATGATTACGGCAGAGTACGAAAAGTTCTACTTGGTCAATGTATATGTGCCGAATTCAGGTCGAAAGTTGGTCAACTTGGAGCCGCGTATGCGCTGGGAAAAGCTCTTCCAGGCACACCTGCAAAAGCTAGACGCTCTCAAGCCGGTGGTAATCTGCGGCGACATGAATGTCTCCCATATGCCCATCGACCTAGAGAACCCGAAGACGAATACCAGGAACGCCGGCTTCACAAAGGAGGAGCGCGACAAGATGACGGAGCTGTTGGACCTAGGCTTCGTAGACACCTTTAGGCATCTGTATCCCGACCAGAAGGGAGCCTACACCTTCTGGACTTACATGTCCAATGCGCGGGCACGCAACGTGGGATGGCGTCTCGACTATTGCATTGTATCCGAGCGATTCCTTCCCAAACTTGTGGACCACACGATTCGCAAGCAAATGCTGGGAAGCGATCATTGTCCAATCACCGTATTCTTCAATATTTAGGATGTAAATATATAATCTTTGTTTCGGTTTGTGTTTCGAATTGTACTTTAATCTTCTGTGTGCGAACTGTTTTCCGTTTTGGTTTGTCTTTTTTGCGTATTTATCAAATTCGGCGTGACATGTACCAATACATCACTTTGTTGTAGTTCGATCATCCAAATTTATATTTTTTAATAAAGTAAACACCTCACAACTTTGTATTCTTGAATCTACATAATTTGGGCAGAATCTTGAATTTAAACAATTACATAAATAGCCGCGTTAACAGTAATAATTCTAATGAAGGCTTGGGCCTCATTATTTTTTTTACGATCTGATAGAAATGATTATTTCAAACATTTTCATTATTAATATTTTATGAATTTGTTAATAGTTGTTTTATTCTAAACTAAATGTATAATTGAAAAGTTACATGTAATAAGAGGATTATATAACACAACAAAAACCAAATAAAACAAAAAAATTTATATAATTTCGCTTCAAGATGTTTTTGCATCTACTCAAAATTAAGCTAATACATTTAACGATTTTTAAAGTTATCCGTTTAGGAATGATAAAAAAAATGACAATTGGTAACATTAATCATAAAGCTATCATTACTCGATAAAAATACAAACGCCTAATAGGAATATAATAATAAAAATAAATTGTACCTCTGGAAGCGTCCGGATAACCCAAGGTTCTAAACAAAAAAATTAAAAAAGCGAAACAACGTTGAAAATCCGTTTATTAAACGACCTTGCCAGATTTCGCGATAAAATTCCAATGCATGGCATCATGTTGCCAGACTGATAATCGATGCCTTCGGCCTTTCATATGACAGTGTATAACAGTCGGTAGTCAGTGTGGCCAGCATTATTCAAGCGCACAATCCCGGCCACAATTTTCCCACCTTTTTTTATCTTTCCCTCCTAATTTGCAGTTTGTTTGTTTTGCGAAATGGAATTGGTTCTCGAACATAAACATTCGGCCTCCCCGGAAAAGGTCAAGTTTTCGTCCTCGAAGCTCAAGGAGTCGGAAGAGATTCCGCCGGCGATCAATAAGGATGAGCAGCAGTACTTGGACCTGCTGGCCCACATCATCGCGAACGGGGATCGGAGGATGGACCGTACTCAGGTGGGAACACTGTCCGTGTTCGGCGCCCAAATGCGCTTCAATATGCGCGACTCCTTTCCCCTGCTGACCACGAAGCGTGTCTTTTTCCGCGCTGTGGCCGAGGAGCTACTGTGGTTCGTCGCTGGCAAGACAGACGCCAAGCTGCTACAGGCCAAAAACGTTCACATATGGGATGGGAACAGCACCAGGGAGTTCCTGGACAAGCTGGGTCACACGGAGCGCGCAGTTGGCGATTTGGGTCCGGTATATGGCTTCCAGTGGCGGCACTTTGGGGCCGAGTATCGTACCTGCGACGATGACTATAGCGGCCAGGGCATCGACCAGCTGCGTCAGGTAATCGAGACGATAAAGAACAATCCGTCGGACAGGCGCATTATTATGTCTGCATGGAATCCCCTTGATATACCGAAGATGGCACTGCCGCCATGCCACTGCCTGGTGCAGTTCTTTGTTTCCCAGGACCGTGGCGAGCTGTCCTGTCAGCTGTACCAGAGGAGCGCCGATATGGGTCTGGGCGTGCCCTTCAACATCGCCTCGTATGCCCTGCTCACCCACATGATAGCCCATGTCACTGGTCTGAAGACTGGCGACTTCGTTCATACCATGGGTGACACTCATGTCTACCTAAACCATGTGGATCCGCTGAAGGAGCAGCTGCAGCGCACGCCGCGCCCGTTTCCCAAGCTGGTGATCAAGCGCAAGGTGCAGGACATTGAGGACTTTCGCTTTGAGGACTTTCAGATAGTCGATTACAATCCCTACCCAAAAATCCAGATGGAAATGGCCGTTTAGGCCATAAGCGCCAAGAAATTAAAATCAAATTATGAACCTGTGTCCTTTAGTACCAAGGAGGTAGTGATTCCATTATAAATGTTAAAATTGCTTTTTCTATGTTCATATTCACAATGTAAATTTTTTATATTTAATCATGATATTTATCAGAGATTGGATTTCGTCTCTATTCTATATAACATAATCGAATATTTTTCTGATGTATTATTTTAAGAAACAGTTAAATAATAAATATTACAAATAGAAGAATTAAACGGAATTTTATAATTTGTGTTCGTAGATTGAATTGCGAATATGACTTGGCTTACTTAAAACACATTTTTTTGTCTTAAATTTACATAAATAATAAAGGATTGCCATTAGGTGGGTTTTGGTAATTTTCCCATTATCATTATTATTATTAATTTCAATTCAAATAATAAATATTATAGTTGAGTCGCCTGAGCTCTTATACATAAGTGTTAGTAGCTTAAGTACATAATTATATTAATAATAAAATGAAGCAAAAAAATTTAATTGAATTGAATAAAGGATTCCTGAAACTTTTGAAGAAAAATATTCAAAAAATTCTGCCATTGTAAAGACAATTCCTCGTGTCCTCGTGGATAGAGTCGCCTTCGTTTACAGCATAACTCTTAGTAGAAATTTTTTATTTTGTTTATTAAACTGAAGAATTTGATACAAATATTGAAACAAATAGAAAATACAAACAAGGAATACGTTTAAAGTTTTGATCGCTTAACCAAGGTAACCTTGAAGGGAACAACTTCTACTGTCTTTTAAAGTTAAATTAGATGTATCATATAACCCGTGTTACCCTTTCACTTACGTAACCAAGGCATTATAACCGACCTTTTTATATGTTGTTAAGTGGGGGTTTCTAAAGCTCATTCCCACAATCACTGCCCAAAATAATAAAGCGTTATTTAAACACATCATTTCATAGCTTTATTTTGAATAAATTGTTACTTTCATTCATCGTTCGTCGTGTGTAGTGTGTGTTTGTGGTTTGTAAATTCTCAGATTAATTCATAATGAAGTATAATTAATTCTTAATAAATCTTGCACAGAGTAAATACCGTAAATATGCTATATAAATTTGCTTGACATTTTCCGCACGTAATATTGTGAGTTCGTTTCGGTTTCTTGTTGTGTGTTTGCTTGTTTTTAAGTTAATTGAATGAAAATTTGAAGGAAATCGTTAAGGTTTTGTGTTCATATGAGAGAGAGAGAGAACTCGACAGTAATTAATCAATATATAATTTATGCACTTTAATTTAAATTGGAATTAATTTTTTATCCACCTTTCCCTGTGATGATTAAAGATAAATACATATTTGCTACTACAATACGCGATACTGTCCACCAATATTTTTCGACTATGTATATATAACGACGAGAAAAAAACCTTCCATATGCATATAGTTTCCATATATACTTAATATGTGGCTAATGCCTTTTGCAAGGCTAACCCAATAGACAAATATAAATGAGTTTTAATTTATTAATTATAATCTGTTATGTGGAATTAAATACATGTTCGTTAACTTATGTTTTTGAGCTTGAAAGAGCGAATGCCACTAGAGTTCTGAGTTGAGTTAAGATTCCATATATCTTTTCAGTTTTGGCTAAAGAGTGATTCCATTTCCATTTTTAATGCCATTGAGTTGCGTTTAACAATAGTGCTTAAAATTAGTACCTTTGACTAAGTTCTTTTTGACTAAGATTTGGTTTTAATTAATTTATAATATATATCTTGAGTGTTTCCTCCTTTCTTACTTGAACATCTTTAAACATATATAGAGAGAGCGTCTTTCCGTCCGCAACTTACAGGATGATGACTCGCATTACAAAATGGTATTCGGATTCGTTACCTTGTTTTTTGTGTGCTCGATATTTGGAACTTGTAGAGGAGGAGGATGTTACTATAGCTGAAACAAGGAAGGGAGTCAACACACGAAAGCTTCCTACAAGTCTCTCGGGTGAAAATTAGGGATTAGGTATGCAATTTCCGCTACCAGATCTGTATTGCTTTTTTGCTCTTTCTCATTCAAAGTGTATCCTGCCGGGAGCAGCACCAGTTTTTGTATAAAGCTACACCTAAAAGCCATCGTTAGCTAATATTCATCGACTCGCAGCATCGCTTCGACTTCTCACAACGACTTCTCTTTGCTACTCAACATTTATTTACTATGTGAGAATGCATGGGTAGAGTGTTGCTTTGTGGGGGTGTAATCTGTGTGTGAGAGAACCAGACATTTAAAGAGGGAGCACTGCAGACTTCCGGTTCCTGACTCGGGTCCGACTAGATCTGCAGGCATTTGCACAACCTTATTGGCTTCAAAACGCGAAGGTGCCTCCAGAAAAACGACGAACATGGTCGCCTTTGCTTCGATCGTTTGTTTTGGTGTAAAAGTATAAAAGTGTAGCGTTAATTAGGCCTTTCACTTGTTTAGTTTAAAATTTGTGGTAACTTCTCGTTCTTGTTTTTTATTTGGTTAGTTTTTGGTTTCCACTTCGTTCTTTGAGATCCTGTCGTCTCAATACACTGGTATCATCCTTTGTTTTCAAGATATGCGCTTTGTTTTCTATATACTGTCCTCGTAATTCTCGTTAAATGTTAACATTATTGCGTTTACCATGTAAAAATTATAAATTTGCCTCGTCCTTTCGTTTGTTTCTTTAGTTTCCTCGATTCTTTAGTCTTTTCTGCACGTTTAGTTTTACTTTCTGGTGACCGGTCATCGGTCCTCTTTGGGAATTTGAATTCTTACGTATGTCCCGTCTCTTCATTTCTCTGTTTCCATTTCCGTTTCTGTTTCGTTTTCGTTTTGTATATTATTGTGCGGTGTTTTTGTTCGTTACCATACCCATTAAGTTTTTTATAATATGTATATATAATATATTGTATATATAGTGTTCATGTATATATTTAAATTTTTAAAATACTTTCTTGGTTTTCTTACGTTTTTGTTTCTCGGTTTTTCTTTATATTTATCATTTATAAAACATTTCATCTTAAAAAATGTATATAATCGATTGCTTTTTGGTTGTTGTTCATGCTTATCATTCACTGTTGCCTCTCAATTGCAAATTGCAGTTGCTATTGCGCCTGTGTTTTTGCCTGGAATCTTTATTTTAGCTAAACATATTCCTCTGTGCCACACAAATATGCACAAAAAAGTGTGCCTCAACTCCACCTACATTGTTGTATAAAAAACGTCTCATCTTGGTGTTTGTTCTCTTTATAGAATTTTATTTTCTTTCCATTTGTTGAACTTGCTTTGTTGAGATTTACTGGAAGGTATTATTATTCCTAATTTACCGCTTAAAAGCCGGAATTTCTATGTAATTTTTCAGTCAAGCTTTTACGCACACTAGGGTGAGTAGGGGAGTTAGGGTCAAGGAACTGCTTTGGAGTCCTTGGCTCGCTCGCAGTTGGTAGGAGAGAGTACGTTAAAGTGGGGTGTTGGGAAGATTAAGCCGCCGCTGGAGCTTTATGCACTACACACGTACACACCTAATAATCGTAACGCTTTATGCTTGTATGTATATATAATTTCTTCTTGGTAATTAGCTTTAAATAGTATATGCAATAAATTTACTTGACGTATACATGAAAGTGGATTCTCCGTTTATGTTAATGCTTGCCGCGAATAAGTTAAGTTTCCATCATAATTTTCCTGGTATGTATGTATAAACATTTAAAATTTGTAATACACAACATCAATATATTGTTAATCATATGTAATAGTTTTTTAATATAAATAGTTATAGATTTTATATATAGAAAGATATAGCATAGTTCATGTCGTGTGTAACACTTCGATATTTTCTTATCTCAATTGCGGGTCTGTTGAAAGTGAACTGAAATTAATAATCTGTTATTACACGTTTTAAAAATATTTATTAGTTAATTATTAAAATTAATAATTGTGTGACCAGAAACTTCATACTTAAATACGATTTCTGTATTATTTAGGGATTCTATTTCAGCTAATCCCTTGTTATTTAGAAGGAAATCTGTTAAGCACCAATCATATCTTATCCTTTACTGTCTCCGTTTTCGCTTGCATTCAATCAACTCAATTCTTTAATTTGAAATTCATAACTGTCAATTCATTTACTTTAAATTTTTTATTATATTTAGTTTGGCAATTTGTTTAACTTATTCTCTTTTCCTTTAGTTTACGTTGTTGCTGTGAGTTTGGGCTTAAACAAATTCGTTAGGCTGAAACGCGCGTTTTTGATCTATGTTTCGTACATCTCGCTTTGATTTTGTAATTTTTTCTAAGGGAGGGACTTGTTCTGATCTTTAATCTTCAGTTCTTCATTAACTTCGATTTGAGTGGCGGCGTGCTTAGATATCTTAGCTGGATTTTGGTTAAGCCTTAAACAATCGTTGATACATCTCTTCTAACTGTATTCTCTCAATTTCTCATTGGTTTTCATTCAATTTTTCTTAAATATTTATTCGTTGTATTTGAAAAATTCTCATGGATGCTTTTGCCATCACCTCTCAGCACTGCTTGTTGCCCTTCAATTTTTGCTCACTCAATTTTTCGCTTCTCTGGCTTTTTACCAAGATTTGAGAGTCTATCAGTTATACTAAAGGACAAGTAAAGAACAGGGGCCACAGAAATCGCGGAAGATTCAAAATTTGTTGAAGAGGTGTACAAAAGTATGCAATGAATTTTTTAATGTCCTCAACTAATTGTACGTTTTTAAATCACACTTTTGGACATCACGGCAATTTAAATTGTAAATCCACAGCGAGTTCTGTGACACTCCTTAATGAGTAACATATATACTGAAGACTAGTTGTAAGGTTTACTGCGAACAATGTTTAACAAATGTCTAGATAAGAATAAAAAGGTTTGATTATAATATTTTATATGCATACATCATTTATTTTTAGCAAAAGTTTTACATTAAGTATATAGAAAACATAAACATATATATTATGCATGTCTTGTTTGTTTTTGCTTTGTGTATGATTTCTTTTTCTATTCTGCAATGTCTATTTGCAAAATTTACGCATCATTCAGTTCTGTTTCGTTCCTCATTTTTATACATCTTTATTTATAGCTTAAATATTTGTCATATTTGTTTTTATTTCTTTGGTGGATTCTTGGCTCTTCAAATGCCTTCAAATTGTTTGTATTTTATTCTCTGTTTAAAAATATTCGTAGAGTGTGTACGATCTTTCTTCTACATCAAACAAAAACTTAACTACAGCTGTTTACCGTTTCTGTTTCCTATTATCTTTCTTTCTGGAAGCTATTCTCTTTCCGAGAGGCGACTAGACGTGTTCTAAAAGTCATATATAAACGAAAAAGAATCGTAATCTACATATTTAAACATGGCCGTATAACTTAATGATAAACATTGGAAAAAATTTAAGATTTCGATGATGAATTAACAAAAGTAAAGGTGCTTCTTCTGTAGTTTATATGTAACTCACAAATTAAACAAAATTAAAAGCTACAAAATTGAAATTAACTGAAAGGGTTCGCATGATTGTTTAACAAACTAGACCCAACTTTACAAAGGGTTAATGACTCATGGGCATGGGCTGATGCAAAACCAAAGCTAAGCCTTTAAAAGAAATAATTGGACCAGGAGGGCATATAACCATTACTGTTGCTACTGTTTTTGTTGCCAGAAACACCACCAGCAGGGGTATTGGCGTTTATTCCGAGTCCTCCGTTGCGCTGGTTCACCGAGCTGTTGGCGGAGCTGCTGTTGTTCGGCGTGCCGGTGCCTGCGGCAGCGCTGTTGGCCACATTGGTCAGGAATTGCGCGAACTCCTGCTGCAACTGCAGCTGCTGCTGCAGCAGCTCGTAGTGATTCTGCGGCTTGTTGTAAATGAACTTCGTGGATGTCTTCAAGATGTTGCTCGACGACGAGGAGGAAGCGGCATCTCCGTTGGACAGCGTATGACTGCTGCTACTGCTGTTGTTGGGAGGTGTTGCAATGGCAATATCTGCTGCTGTGGCCGTAGCTGCAGTGTTGCTGGCTAATCTCTTAGGTGGCGGCATTATTGATTGTTGCTTGTTGCTGGTCGAGGTCGCTTGCTTGCTTAGCTGCTTGCTCGTATTGCTATTGTTGCTGTTGGTGCTGGTGTTGTGCTGTCTGTTGTGGTATTTGCCAAATTGATAGCTATTGTTGTTGTTGATGTTTATGTTGCTAGCGATGCCGCCTTGGTTATGGTGGTGATGATTGTGTAGGACCAAACCATTGGCCGCCAACGCCGCCGCCGCCGCATTGGCATTGACAACAGCAGCCAACTTGGTTAATAATTACGTTTGCTTGTTCTTGTTGGTCTTGAAGCTGACCTGAAGCACCCGGTTGCCCAGAGTGTAGCCATTCAGCGATTGTATGGCCAGCACAGCCTCCTCGTAGTTTGTCATGGTAACAAAACCGAAGCCTTTGCATTTGTTGCTTTGCAGGTCCCGAATCACCTGTGATGGGATTAAAAAAATACGAAAATATTTCGAAGTTTAAGTTTAGTTTATAAGTTAGCAAACTAGTCCCTCAGTTTTGAAGCTATCTGAATGAAACTATGCAAATAGTCTTCTATGTGCCCTCACTACTATATAAGTCGGAACGGGCCGGATCAGACGATAGCTGCCATTGGAACGATCGGTAAATTTTCAGAAAAAAAAAATTTAACTTAGCCAATTTTCAAAATATTTTCATATAATTTGAGAAGTGGCCATTTTATATTATTCTAGAATTTCGGTTTTAATTAGATCAAAATCGGACTTCTGTATCATATAGCTCCCATAGGAAATCTTACGCATACGTAAATGTTAAAACCGAAATTTTATATGAATAAATGTTGTATATAATTCTTGTTAGTTTTACTTTTGATTTAATAAAATTTGATTAATTTATAATGATCCAATTGAAAGCTGCAAGGGTATACAAACTTCGGCGTGCCGAAGTTAGCTTTCTTTCATGTTCAATCTTGCATTCGTTGAAATTATAATTAACTGTCTTCACCTTCACTGACTGCACGGCACCAAAAGGTCCAAAAAGCTGCCACAGCACATTCTCCTCGGTCTCGGGCGCCAAATTGTAGACAAAAATGCACCAGCCAGAGCTGGCAATAGTGTTGCCTTGGATCATGCCATTTGTTATGAGGTCGCTGGTCAAAGGGGAGTAGCGGGAGATCACAGAGCTGTGGAGGTTCGACGAAACACAAAGTTTAAATTCTATTTAGTAAACATGCCATTTGGTCAGCTCTATCTTAAAGTTACAACAAATGTAGAAGATATGAATTTTGCGCCTTCCTTCTCACCTATAACGCCCTGCATTTGGATGAATGGCAGCTGCCGCGGCGGCGGCTGCTGCTCCGGCTGCAGCATTTGGTGGAAACGCTCTGCCGCCTCGAGTATTTTGGGGTGCTATATAGGCGGCCAAAGGCTGCATGCTGTTCTTGTTGCTGCTGGGATTATTGGCGAACTTGACGGTTATCGGTTCGGTGGAATTCTTCGGTGTGGTGCCGTTCAGTTCCTTGATGGCCCGATCGGCCTCAAATCGCTGATCAAAGCGTATAAAGCCAACGCCCTTGGAGAGACCTGAAAGACCGGCGGGAATATGTCAGTAAATGATTTTATTTTGTATCAAGAGAAGCAAAGAGTTAACTAGCTGCTGCCATGCATTGTGGATGATTGTACTTAGTGAAGAGACAGACGTATGGGATTTTATTTATTAAAGCAGTTTTGCAAGCGAAAATGCAGTTTTTGAAGCAAACGCAAAACTACATATGATCGATGAACAGCATAAGGAAATAGTTAAACATAAAAAAATTATAACACAAAACATACCCGGCGCATGTTCATCTTATTTTTGGTATTACATGTAATAAATAAAATTAAAAATAAAATGTTGGATTAATTATAAATGCACTAATTTGAAACGGAGAAGAATATATTGTGGATCGCCAGCAAATTTCGAAATAAAATTATGTAGGCTATTCAAAAAATATATTTCCTTTTGAGACATGCTTAAAAAAAAGACAAATACTTTATAAAAAAAAGTGGAGGGGAGTCGCATATCAATCTGATTTATTTTCGACTGCCCATAATATTTGTTTTAAGTATTAAGATAAATACCATATATATTCTCCCCTTTTGGAACACTACTTAAAACACTCACCAGTGATATTATCACAAAGAATGCGCGATGTTATGATCTTGCCATATGGACTGAACAATGATTCCAGATCGGATTGTGTCATATTCTTTGGAAGACCAGATACATAGAGATTGGCACCTTTAATGCTCTCGGAACTGGGTCGCGCAATGGAGACCTTAATGGTTTTGTTCTGCAGTCGCAGCCCGTTCAACGCATTAATGGCCTTTTCCGCATCCTCCTGTTTGACATAGTTTACGAAACCGTAGCCCAGGCTCTGACCTGAAAAAATGGGGAGAGTATGAATTCATCGTGTTAAAATTTTTCTAGTTTGAAAAAACTATAGAAAAAGTAAACGATTAAGATTCCTGCCTCTGATTACAGAGGTGCCATATAATATGCTCCAAGTTCCTTTGCTGATGCGCTCACCTGTCACCTTGTCTCGGATTAACTTGCAGCTCTCCACCTCGCCAAAACTAACGAACAGGGAGCGAATCTCGTCCTGTGACATCGTTTGAGGCAAATAGTTCACAATCAAATTGGTTTTGGGATCTGGTTCATTGTTGTTATTATTATTATTGTTGTTATTCGCCGTTGAGTTGTTGTTATTATTATTATTATTGTTGTTGTTATTGTTGCTAGCGGTCGCATTGTTTGCAGAAGCCTGGCCAGCAGCAGCTGCCGAGTTTGTTGTGGCCCCGGCTCCCGCTCCTGCCCCCGCCGACGCAGATGGGGCTGAAGTGGTTGTGCCTCCATTCGTCTGAGCCTGGCTGTTGGTCACGTTGGCGGTCGCAGCCGCCGATCCGCCGCCAGACCCACTGGTGCTGCTGCCAGCTCCGCTTGTCTGCTGTTGCTGCTGCTGCTGCACTGCTGTTTGACCCTCGACCATTGTAAGGAGGTTACTGCTGCAGTAGAAGGAAACTAAGTTAAATGGTTTGCATTTAATGTGTATAGATGCGGTCAACATAACTTCACAAATATGTATTAAATAAGACCGTTCATTTGAACTAGTTTAGGTGTTCTTAAATGTATCTGAATTTAAGTTATCTAAGACCGCAAATACATATATGTGAATTTGTAGGGAGGGTAATCTTTACGGTTTTCTCCTCTTTTCTTTGGAAACTTGTTCGAGCGAGGAACAGATATAGATGAGGCGAAGATAGATAGTTGTATATGTCGCTGTAAATATAATACTGCTGCTGCGAAGTCTGCAATCGAATAAATTCGATTAGTGATTTTTCCAGTTCTGTCGCTGACATTCAGCTTGGCTTACCCTATTCAGAGATGCACACGCCAAGAAACCGCAGTGGATGAATATAGCTTTTACTATAGCCTAGTTAAAAGCGCTTCGCCACGTTTGAATACGTTATATGCGTGGGTCGAAAGTTGTTGCTGAAAAGCAAGGGGAAAAAACGACCAAACGACGAAATTGGTATAAAAATCAATTATTTTAATTAAATTTAAATGAAATACGGGCTATCTTCCGTCTGTCTTCCGTCATCCCCCCCCCATCGTCGTTTTCCGTGGAAACGGCGGAAATAACAAAAGTAAACTTTTTAATGAAGCCACACAAATATCCGAGGCTCTTTGTTTCTGCGGTTTCTGCAAATTTGCTGGTTGGCTGCCAAACTGAAATACTGAATGGATGTGAATGATACGTAAGTAAAAATAGGTCAGAGTGACTAAAAATCAATACAAAATAAGGATCGCGATAAATGGGTAAATATATTAATTATATATTACATATCAATCCCAACAATGCATATAAAGCCATTTTTGACTTTTTGGAAGGTGTACTATTATTTACTAAGCAAGCAAATGTTCTTTTAATAGGTCTTTAGCTTAACAAAGAGCTAACTTTCATTGCTCTGTCAATTAAAGTTTGTGATCTTTCTTGTAATTTAGGGTTGTGAAATGCAATAATTTGTTTACATGTTGTATACTCTGATTTTCTGACGTGTCTGCAAACTACCTTGAGATGTATGTATATGTGGTTTATTTTTTGGTGCTGGTTATGGAAACAGAAATTTGTCCAAAATCAGAAACATATTTTTAGCCCACATTCAAATGGGGCTTTTTGATTGCGGAACACAACTAGTGTGTACATATATAAGTACAAGCATACATAAGTATATCACTCACTTCTGGGCGTCATAAAAAAGTACTCCAATATAAATATTGGCGCTCAAAGTGTGTAGAGTAATTCAAAACCCTTGAATAATCAAGCCATTGTGTTTGTAAACATACTTGCAGACGGGTTGTGCACGCAATGAAAAAAACTTAAATGGGCTTGTTCCCAATTTCACTTGAAGTTTAATGTGTTCACGTTATAAAGAGCAACATGTATTAAAACAAATTAGATTTTTTATTTTATTTAATCGATAATTTTTCAGCTTTACCCTCTAGATACATATATGTTTGTACATACATTCGTATATCTCAATGTCAATGGCTGACGAGAGAGATCAAGAACAGAATTTTGCACCTTTTGGCCAGAAATGTGTGTTCTATTCGCATTGCTAGTCCGAAGGCAGTTGGTTGCATTCAACGCCGCAAATCGTGCGAAAAACTAATATTTTAAAAATAAACAAACAAATGGGCGTGAGGAGTGCGAGAAGAACCGCGCCGCCGAGGAGCCGGCAAGATTATATTTTCGAAAATATTTTTAAAACAAAAAACACATCGCAGCTGATGGCGGACGAGAGCTGGGCGATGATGCTGACGTATGTAGATGTTGCCGCTTATTAGCGCGTGTTTGAGGTTAAGTAGCTTTTTGGGCAGATAATTTTAAGGGGGATCTCCGAATTTTGAACTCTTCTTCAGGTTACGTAAGCCCCTGATAGCCGTGATGCAGACCTCTGGTTACCTTTAGTTTCTGAATCACGAGTTCATCGAATATAACTTGTTGTTTGTGTTGTTTCTAGATTTCAACGCGATTACGAAACAATTTTCAGGGGATGTGTTTGCTTTATTTATTTTTAATAATAACCGAACGAACCGAAACCAAATGGAAGGAAAGCGCTTCCGAAAAACAAAACGACAAACGGAAAATCGTACTCATACAAATATAACCGAACCGAACAAATAATTTTTGGAATATTATTTATCGAATGGTAATGATAATAATAATAAACCAAACCGAACTGAAGAGTGTGAAACAAATTCGTAATAATAATAATAATAAGGAAATAAAACCGAACGGAAAGTAGAAAAGAACGTGTTCCTGCAACTCAACAGAACAGAAATAAACTGAATTGGCGAGCGGCGTGGAAATTATTTTTATGCCCCTCGGCGAAGGCGACTACTAATGTGTCCAAGACGCAGAGAGCAGCGAGCGGAACATCGAGAGAGGCGGCTTCTTGGCCAGAAAGCGGCGCGCGCGAGGCAAGAGAGAGTCGATCCAACTACACCAGCGCTTGTGCCTGGTACTATACTTATATTCGCTAGATGGAGGCACTAGATAGACGCTGGCGGAGGTACATATTTTATAATTGGATTTTGCACGAGGGAACAGCATTTCGTATATACATATCATCAAATACAGGACTCACATGTAAAAATGCAAGTGTTTCTGGGTAACTTCCAAAGGCTGGAGTTGCTAGCCGACAGAAACAGCTGTGACAGAGCCTGGTATCCACAATGCAATGCAATAATTAATTATTGAAAAAATAAACGAAGCTGTTACTTATTCACTTCTAATCATAAATGCTACTGGGATTGGGGGCTAGTCATTCGGTTCGATAAAAGAACGAAATTTAAAGCCAAGAGCTGAGAAGTACACGTTTATAATCGGTACTTTTACGGTGCAAGGGTACTATAACTAAGAGCCAACCGAGAATGTATGTAACAGGCAGACTGAGGTACTTTGATATCGGATCATAAACAATAAATTTATTCTACCTCTTATCCCCCAACAATTTAAAAGGTGCTAAAAGAATGAATCTTGTAGAGTCTGTAAGTAGGTCCTACTTGCCAATGAATTATTTTGATTAAAATTCATCCTCTTTTTGCTTAGTTAGTTAAAGTAGAAGAATAGCAACAAAAATAGGGAATTTTAATTGTAAACTTAATTTGCAAGAATTTTAAATTTAAGACAACAAATGTTGTTGTTGAAATGTTCTCTGTTTCGGATTAGTTTTAGTTTTTTTTACATATTGATTTGTTAACATAGTCATAATATTAAAATTTGCATAAAAATAGGTTTAAAGTGCACAGAATGAGCATATTTCAAGTTGTAGGCATCTGCGAGCCGCAAGGGTATACAATCATCAGATTACAGAAGTTACCTTAAATGTGCTTAAACCATTTTTTTAGTTTGAAGGAGACACTCCGAAACGTATTTTTAATTTATATCCTCTTTTTAACATAACATATAAAATAACAATTATTTTTAATTTACTATCCAGTTTGGGTTACAATTTTAGGGGAGGGGGAACAGTAGGCTCTCACCGAAAATGAAACTATCCAACGATCATACAAATTACCGGTTAATAACAAATTAAATTAGTGTAAAATGGACTAATGGCTAGCCCACGACAATCGGCCCAGGAAATTATTCAAAAGTAAAGTTTAAGTAAAAATTTAAAAAACTAGATGATAACGAATAAGAAAACATCTTTCCGGCTAACGTATATTTAAGAATAATCTTATCAGCTTCTCTAGGCGATGACCTTATTAGCCATAATGTGCTAGAGACTACCACTCAGAAACATCATAGGAATTATAGCGTTTTTCGAATTACAAAACAGTTGAAACATAATAAAGCCAATATATCCTTTGAATTGACAATAATGTTACAGTTGGCCTAGGACTTCACTACACTTACAAATTTTGATTTGAAGTCGAACCCTATATTTTACTTATCCAATTGGCACTGGGAATTGGCCCTTTCTACACTCCCTCAATGAACGCCCGCAAATAGTGGGGTACAGAATATTAATTTTCATTCATAAATTGTTTAAAATCGCTTCCTGTTAATTGATGGATGCACCGATTGCTCCGACACAATACCTTTGCAAATCCACACACACTGGCACGGAGGGGAGTCTCTCTGTGTGTTTGCATGTCGGAGCAGAAGACGTACTCAAAGAGCAGGAACAAAACAAAAAAGTGACACACCTTGGCAAAGGGGACAGAGAGAAAGAGCACCAGAAAGTGCATAGAAAAGGAACGGCAAGAAAATAGAGTAGCATTTAAGGATGGAGGCCGCTTGCGTTTGGGTGCGGCAAAAATAAACAGCAGAGAGAGCGGGAGAGACCCAAGCTTAAAAGAGCGCAACCTGCAGCGGAAGCGCGCCACAAGATATGCAATGGCTAGAGCACGAGACTGTGAGAGCCAGCCGAGCTCGGTGAGCGAGCTTAGCCGAAAGCTGCAGTTGACTGCGCTGCCAACGCAGGGGTACAGAAAAAGGGGTTACCTAGATCAGAGGCTTAAGGAAGAAAAAATACTACTACGTTATTCTAGATCCTGGTCTTATTATGTTTTACTGCAAAACAGCTTTCATAACGAAACATAAAAAAATTAAAATTGTTCAGTTTTCAGCCGGAAACATGAACAGAATGGGGAAGCTCCATTAGGTATCTGAAATGATGGGCAACTAAACCCCTTGGGTGGCACGCTCGTGGGCTGCGTTATTTTTTAGGTTAAATTGCGGCTGCAGGCAGCGAACTGAATACTGCGATGCCGGCGCTGCACGAAACGCAGCTGCATGAGCTTGCGAGTGTGAGGGAGAGTATAAGCGTCAGTGTGAGTGTAGGCGGCAAATATATACCAGAGTGTAGAGAAATTGCGATTCTGCCGACAGCGAGCCGCCCCATTGAGCCCCGTTTTACTATTCGCTTCTCCACCGCTCACACAGGCCCTGGCTCGGGTGCATGTACATATGTGTGCAAAGCGAAAAATCGACTTTGGGTGTGGGCACTTTGCACTGTGCATGCAAAATAAAATGCCGTAACTATATCTGTTAGCTTACTTTTATTTGCCAACGCCGCAAAATATCCTATGCCAATTTGCACAGCTTTCTTTTCCTTTATGTCACTGGCGCTGATTTGAAAACGCGAGAGATTTGTTCGTTGCAAATTAGTTTTAGAACTTAGTTGAGCACGCACACGCACACACTTGGGGTTTTCGAACTGATTTTTAGATGTTTAACTTAGCACTGTGTGCAAATGGGCACACGGACTTATATGTGTGGGCGCAGTGGTGTGAGTATGCAAGATGTGTGTACTTTGATACCGATATACAACAATTCAGGAACGACGACAATACGACGAGAATCAAAAAACACAACTTGCTGCCGGAGAGTGCAAGAACTAAATGATTAAAGTGTTCGATTGCCGCCAGGACAACTGCAGCCAGGACCCGAGCCAGCACTGCTGCGTCGCAGTTAGCGGCGGCAGCGACTCCTATCCTCCTCCCATCGATGTACAGTTGAGCAAGCTCTGTGAGAGTGGGAGTGGGTCGGAGCAGGGGGAGGGGGAGAGTGGAGGCAGCGCACTAGGCGGGCGGGAGGTTGTTGACGGAAGACGAATGCATAGCATAACTGCGTAGTTTTGCACTGGCATGCACAGTGGGGCAAGTGAAAGCCATTGGTTACAAGCCAATATTAAGCTGAGTATCTTTAAATATGGAATTGCATCAAATTGTTTTATATGGAAGTAAAACAAAAGTATTTGGTACCTTGCGCAATACAAACAACGAAAATCAACTTAATTTAAATAGAGGTGCTCTTTTTATTTATCAGCGCAAAAAATCCTTTGACGAAACCGGAAAAAAAATTTTCTTGAATTTCCCGACTTTGGCTAGTATTAGATAGAGCTGAGACATTGTATTCCACACAAATGAATGAAAGAGGAGGAGAAAAATCAGGATGGTAGGAAGAAGAAGATGTCAAAGGGACTGCAAACAACGACAAGTTCCAACAATTCACAAAAAGCTGCAGTCGAAAGTTGCGCAGGCTGCAACAGCTTCGGCAACATAACGGTACCCAACACAACACTCTCCGCAGCTCTCTCGGCGATGAGTACCCTACATTCGCTCGCAAAACATAAACAAGGAAATGCAGCCGTGAACACAAAACGAATTGCGGTAGGTTCTCCTTTCTCCATTGAGGTGGCAGAGAGTGTGAGCGAGAGACCCGAGCATCGCAAGCCGGTCGCAAAGAGAGCCGAAAAAGGCACCCAAACAAACAGTTAAACAACAACAATCAGGGGGCCAAGAGTGCCAGGCAGCTGACTGGAGCGAAAAGAGAGAGCGAGCATTGAACTCTGCCAGCGGAATGGCCCATCTCTCCATCCTGCCGCATCCTCGCCGCCCACAAGTATGCAACAGTCCCCTCGCTCTTCTGCTTAATAAGAAAGTTTAAATATAAACCGATTCTCGTTGCTACACTCGTAAAAATAATTTTCTATATTTTAGAAAAACCGCCCTAAAAAAAAACATCCCTGTTACCCTAAAAATATGTCGACAATTAAGAAAGTTTCATTGAATTTAACGCTAGGCGTCATTTAAATTCACAAACAAAAATCTAAAGTCGAATATTTATTTACTATTCTCACTTTATGCTACAGGTTCGTCTGGTAATCCAGTCTGAATTATAATACGTTTTTAATTAAACATTGGCAGCAAGTTTTTAGAACTCAATTTCAAATTGGTTAGGTGTTTTGCAGTTACAAAGTGGGAACAGTTTTTGTGCTCTTAGCTTGCAACTAAGTGAAGGAGGCCCTATAAAGTATATACATATATACATATTCTTGATCAGCATCAACGGCTGAGTCGATCTACCCATGTCCGTCTGTCCGTTTTGCGTAAAGCAAACTAGTCTTTTAGTTTTAAAGCTATCTGAATGAAAATAGTCTTTTATATGTTTAGAATTTCGCTTTTAATATTATGAAAATTGTACTACTATATCACTATATCACTACTATATGCCTTAGAAATGTTCGGGAAATATTATGAATATTATGAGTATTATTTACTTTTCATTGGATAAAACTTGATTAATTAATAATGATTTTATTGTAAGCTGCAAGGTTATACAAAGTTTTAATCTTAGTTTTTGTAAGAAAATATAAGATGATGAAATTCGACTAGGCAAATTAAAAAAAAAATTAAAACAATTTTAGGATTTTATGGATTTATACAGGAAAAGCATACTTGATTCAGTCCTGTCGAGGTTTGTGAGAGTCTTGTCTTGACTGTAACCAATCATAAATAACATTAACAATAAAAGTAAACCAACATGGTTGAAAAATATAAGAAAAAAAGGGAAGATATTTTGCAGATCCTTATTAATTATTTAAGAATTACTAATTAATTATTCTAGAAGAGATTAATCATTTTACTCGCCTGAAAAATATTTTGTGTATCATCAGCGATGAAGATGAAAATGCACCGAGCATAGTCATTTTTCTAATTAGCTGTCAACAACTGTATATGATATAGTTATCGGACTTGCATAAAATAAAAAACAGAAATTCTGAAATTATAATAACAAAGTTGATTGAAGAAAAATGGTTTATATTAATTTTCTGATTGTTTCTATAGCAGCTATATGATAAAGTTTTCCGATCTGGTCCGTTTCGACTTTAAATACTAATAAGAATGACAAGAAGATCTTTTATTGATACAGAATTACGGAATAGCTAATTCGACTCGGGATCGACTAAACTGACTAAAATTATAGTAGCCTGGATACGAGGAGCGTCTTTTTAGAATGGAGAATTAAACATTCCTAATGGATATGTGCTTTGAATGGACCAGATAGATCCGATGACTTGATATTTATAAGGTTGGGCTCCCGATACGTCGCACAGCTTTGAGGTTGTTGAGTCCCTTTTATGGTAAATGCAATTTTTAATAGAAGCTTAAATGAAAGACGGAACTTCCACGTCTGAGCCCCTGGCAAGGTTCCGGTAGTCGCACGATACCCATGTAAAACATGAATAAATTTCCATGAATTTGTTTGAATGCTTCCGGAAAACAGATGTTCAACGCTGGCATTCTTCCTATTAGCCTATCTGTAAGACGATGATGTCTTAGGAATCTTCCGGCTGCTCCATGGAATATGTCAGACGTCCTTGGGACCCGCCCAGTTCTTTTTTGATGTCGACACTTCTTTCACGGAATAAAAACTTAGTCTGTGCACGTGCTCTCCAAAAATGTGCGTCTGCGGCGGTAAACTTCGGCCACATGACGCAGCTACTCACAAAACCCTCGCTTCTGATCACGCTTAAGCAAATCACTATACTGCTGACATAAATGCAGGCAACTTACATACGTTATGTCAACAGCTGACCGGGACTTAATTATATTCAAAGAAATGATCCTCACAACTACTAAACACTTTCTGAGGTGTTGGAAAACGCTACGAACAGAGGATAGTTCAACTGTATGGCAGCGCTACGCACGATCCACGATGGCCTGGTTGACCAACACTGATCGGTCAAAGGTGCACAATGCAGGAAACTGGAATGAACCAAGGCTTTAATATAAACTTATTTTATTAAGGACTTTAGAAACCGAAAATGAAATATCTTTTGCGTAATGCTAATTATTTTTTCTTGATCATTCTAGAACAATATTTTTGAATATTAAAATGTATTGAATCATAAAAATGTTTAAACTATAAAACTGTTACACGAATCCTAACAATCACGAAATTAAAGGCTAACAGCCCCAAATATTGAACGACAGATGAATGGGGCAAACGACTGATTTCACTTTGATTACATTTGAATGGGGATAACTGCCTTTACATAGCGTCAAATTCAACAAATTCAAGACTGGCGACGATTTTAAACTTAAAAATATCTTTAATGGTCTGTGAGTTTCCGAGTTTGTAGAATTTGACGATATATATCGATATATGTATATTATTATAACCTTGCGGGGTAATTTAATGGTAGTCAGAAGTTTTAAACGCAATGAAGGAGACGTTTCCGACCCTACAGAGTATTTGTATATGTTCTTGATCAGCATCAACAGTCGAATTCTAGCCATGTCCGTCTGTGTCTGTCCGTCCGTCTGTCCGTCTGTCAGTTTTGAAGCTATCTGAATGAAACTTTGCAGATTGTCTTCTATATGCTCTCACTGCTATATAAGTCGGAAGGGGTCGGATCGGACGAATATATCATATAACTGGCATAGGGACGATCGGTAAATTTTCAGAAAAAAAAAATTATAACTTGGCCAATTTTCCACATATTTTCATATAATTTGAGAAATGACCATTTTATATTATTCTAGAATTTCGGTTTTAATTTGATCAAAATCGGACTTCTATATCATAAAGCTGCCATAGGAACGATCGGTAAATTTTCAGAAAAAAAATTATTACTTGTCCAATTTTCAACATATTTTCATATAATTTAAGACATGGCCATTTTATATTATTCTAGAATTTCGATTTTAATTTGATCAAAATCGAACTACTATATCATATAACTGCCATAGAAATGTTCGGGAAATATTACGTATACGTAATGTAAAACCGAATTTGTATAGGTATTAATGTTGTATACAATTCCTGTTAGTTTTACTTTCCATTTCATAACATTTAATTTATTCATAATGATCCAATTGTAAGCTGCAAGGGTATACAAACTTCAGCGTGCCGAATTCAGCTTTCTTTCTTGTTAAATCTCGTTTTAATAAAACCACAAATTATATTTAAATGTTACAATTTTTTGATGTTTTATTCGTTTGATTTATCAACTACTTTACGGTAATTGCATATTAAATTGGTTGTTTCGGTTTGTTGTTGTTGCTTAAACTTTAATAAGTGTACTTGGTTTAGCTGCGGCTGATTTGAATTATATTTGTACAAAATATATATATATTTACTTTAGTTTTGTTAATGAACCTTTTCGTGTTGTCATTCTAATGCCCAGCTTAAAACGTATTTCTTTTGGTTTTCTTGCAGTTCGTTCTGTCCTTCTGTTTGCTTTGTTTAATTTATTTCTTTTCTATAATAACGCTTAACAAAATATAATTATTAACTATGTATTTCTAGGCGCGTTTCGTTTGTTATTTGTTGTTACTGTTGTTGTTTTCGGTTGCTTATTGCTGCAAGTTGTTGATCTTGTCGTTTTGAAAAAATTTAACTATGACTTCTACCGTTGTTTAGTTGTATTTCATCGTGTATATATATAAAAATATATATATTTTTATCTTCATATATACCAATATATAAGTGGTGTATATGTATGTATGTATTAATGTATATGTATGTACGTATGTCCTTATAGAATGTCAGTGTCTTCCTGTGTCTACATGTTTTGTATTATTTACAGACTTTAGAATATTAACAATACAGCTGAGGTGCCACAGAAATCGCTATGGATCAGAAATAAATTTAAGCAATGTTCAAAATTTGCGCAGAAAAAATTTTAATCGCAAATTCATTGTAGGTTGGCTCTTTTTTGTACGGTGTAACATTCCGAACGTATTTCTGGACACCATTTAGATATATTCTCAATCCGGAAAGACTTCTGTGGCAGCCTTGCCTCTGGGTGTCGTTTAATTTATAATAATTACACTTAGTTCCGTTTGCACAATTAAAATTGCGATTCATCCTCGTATCCTAGGAGTATAACTTAAAATTTTCCTATAACGTAATTGTTTTTTATTTTGTTGTTTCATTTTGTTGAATGTGAATGCTTTGTTTGTTGTTTCCCCAGAACCATTTTATTACTTAATAAAGAGTTTTAATTGTGGTTTGTTTGCTTTCCCTTTTGGTTTTTCGTTACGTTTTCACTTTGATTTTCGTGGTGTTAGTTTTGACTCTATGCCAAATAAAAGAGTCAACCAAATGCTGCCACAGTGAGCAACTCGGCGAACCCTTCGATGGAGCTTTCCCATGACTCCACTTCATAAATCCTCACCACATGGCATCATTTCGAACCAAAACTTATGATGGGTCCGCCGCGACCTCTGGCTGATTGCAATCGGACTTAAAGTATGATCTAGTTTAATGCATTCCGCTTTTGCTTTGGCATTTTAAAAATATATATTATGTGTATATATCGGCGGCTATATGTACAGTTTAGATGTGTGTATATGTATAAGTACTATATCGATTTCAAGGGCAAGTCTATTTCGATTGATTTTTAACTCGTTTAATTCTACTAATGCACTATTACTTGTTGCGTCTGTGTGAGTTCTTGAGGCACCCATTAATAATAGATCGAATATGTGTATGTTCAATGTGGGAGATGCTTTCGGTGTGAAAACGAAATAAAACAAAAACAAAGTTAAAATTTCCATACATGTGTATATATTTGAAATATATATTAATATATGTATATCGTGTGTTTCATTCATGTGTATTTTGTTCTAAAAACGTGTGTTGTGTGATTGCTTTTTAATAAAAACTAATTTAAAATTAATAAAAATGTTTCGTAATGAAATTATTACAAAGAATTTAAAACTATAACTTTTTCTCTATACATACGCGATAATATATATGTATATATATTTGCTAACAAGGCTGCAGAGCGAAAATTAACTAAAACTTAAACAATTTAAAAAGCCATCCATCTCCTGTGCAGTACTTTTTACGCATACAAAAACAAAATTCAACTAAAATTGTGGAGAGACAAGGGGCTACTTCACGGTTGGATTTTCCTTTTTGGCTTACAGTCTAGACATACATCTAATATAACTTGTAATGTGTGTTTTTCCGTGTGTATTTGTAGGTAATATCAATTAAAACTAGGCATAAATATAAAGCTTACCATTCTTTAAAAACAATTGAGCATAAGGAAAATAAGTAATAAGTAATTGGTGTGCATTATTCAAAAATACATATTACATATACGAAATATAAATTAATAACAAAAATCATTGTGTTTCTGCTTCTGTTGATGTAAGTTTCCTTTCTCTTCTCTTTTTGTTGGAAGGTTGCTTGTTGGTTTCGATTTCCTTTGTTTCGTTTGTTGACTAACTAAATTAGTATCTTGTAGTATATAATAATAGTTGCTAATTTGGCCTGACTTTTGTTTAGACACGTTTGGTGGTGTTTCCGTCGCCTCCGTCTTCGATTCCGCTGTCGCTACTGGTGCGTCGGATGCGACACGGCATCCCTGAGCGTCTTGAGGCCCGCCTGGACATACCGGAACACCTCATGCATGGTGCTGTGTAGCGTAAGCGGGCCGTTCTCGTGATCCAAATCTCGGAAGAAATCTGCAGGGGAATTAGATTAAGAATTGTGTTAGAGAAGGAAAAAAAGATAGAAATATTGTTATATTAATAAATGGATACATAGAAATCGATTTTATACCGCGATATATGCCCGATAAATCGAAATTCTGTTTGATTATTGGTACCAATACATTCGGAAGAGCAAAATAAGTTGAATAGGACATTTTTCTTGACCATCATAATATCGAATTTCAAATGTTAAATGCGAAGATTTTCAATATTTAAAATTTCGATAAGCCAGAGTTACGATTATATTATAATAAGCGCGATATTTTTGTTAATATAGGGTCTGCAGAACTTACCTATATGACTGCCTGTGCGCACCAATCGATCGGCTTGATCCCACAACTCGTGAGCACTATTTACGTAACTTAGATATTCATTTTGCTTGCACAACTGGTTGTGTATATCCTGAGGCACTATCCTGCCTGGCGGCGTATTCGAACCGGAGCCCTGTTGCAATAAAATAAACTAATGCAATAAAGTCGGATTCTAGGATCACATAAACACGTGCGCCTAAGTTAAATTAACAATCGGGGGTCGCAAAAACAAATCCATAAGAATAACCACAGATTGTTATTGTAACACAAAAAAGACTCAATTTTGCTGGCCTGTGCTATCAACGGTCGGTAAGGCTATATGCTCACCTGTGAGCCCACCGAGTTCGATGGTGATATGGAGGACGGCGTATTGCCGTTGACAATGTCACCCCGGCCAGTGCGAAAGAAATCCGTGAGGCTGGCAATGATTGCTCGGCAATTCGCGCGCCGCAGCTTGTACAGCTTCAGCGATATCAGCGATTGGCAACGCAAACTGTTTCATGTATGAAAGAAAAATGTATGAAATTAGTTAACTTGAAGTTTAATTATAAAGTAACTCGACATGTTCGAGCACCTCACCTGAGTATGGCCACTTTGTTGTGGGTTTCGTGCTGACCGTTCGTTGACTGTTGATACGGACGAAACTTCGAGGAGATAAATCTGAAAAATTACGGAAAATCAGAGTAAGTTAGTTAATGATGTCTGTCACTGAACCGATGATTGTTGGAGCCACTATACTCACTTGATTAGCGACAGCGTATCCTTGTACATGGTGTAGGTGGCCGACTCGGAGCTGCAGCGCTCCATGGCGTCGGCAGTTAGCAGGAAGTACACAACGGCCTCCAGATATAGGGTTACCTGGTTGAATGAATCGCGCTCCGTGTCGGCGGCATGTTTCCGACTGATGGCCTCCTGCAGGAACTGATTGTTTTTTCTAAAGCGGTTGAAAGGAGAGCAGGTTAATATAGGAACACTGGAAAACTCAGTGTGATAAGTCCTACCTGATGTCATCACTGGGATGCTCCTCCTCGCGATCGAAGTACGAACGATAGATGAGCCTCGTGGTGATGGGCGCCGGAGCAACGGCTGCCACAGGCGATGCAACTGTCATTGTGGCCGCCGTTGTCGCTGTGGACGTTGCCAATGACGGTGTCGTCTGTACGGCCTCGTTGCAGGTGGTGGGTAGCGCCGCAGAGGCAACGGTGGCTGTAGTTGGCGGGGGCGGTAGCGGAGACATGGCTAGCAGCTTCTTACTGGGACTGCCATTTGCGGTGGCGGACACAACACCAGCGGCCGCAAGGTCCTCGTGAAGGAGCTGCAGTTTGTCGTAGGAGAGGCGATCGTGGTTGGGCAGCATTCGCTCATGATTGTTGGAGGGCAGGAGCACAGGCACGGGCAGCAGCTCCTTTCCGATCTGCAACTGATCGGCTCCTTTCTCCTTTTTCCGCTTCTTCTCCTTGTAGGGACTGGAGCTAGAACTGGAACTGCGCTTCCGCCGTCGTCCCGGAGGTTGCTCCCGCTCCCGTTCACGCTCCCTTTCCCGTTCTCGTTCACGTTCCCTTTCGCGCTCTCGATCGCGGTCGCGCTCCTGCTTTAACTGGAACTCTTGCTTAACGCTGCCGGGCTTGAACTTTGGCTCGTATCCGGAGTCAAGGTCAGGATCCGGCTTCACCAGATGTTCGTGCTTGACCTTGGGCGTGGAATTCGGATGCGTCGTGTCGCCGGCATAGCCGTTGGGCACCTGGACTGCCATCACTTGGGCCTGATCCTTTGGTGTTAGATGGCCGTTTTGTTGCGCAGGCGTTAGCTTCTTGAGGCGCATGACGCGCTCTCGTGACAGCTTACTCAGATCGATCTTGCAGATCAGAGATGTGAGGTGTGGAGTCGTTGTCCTCGCTGGCGAGGCCAGAGCCGCTCCCAGCTGCTGCTGGTGCTGGGTAGGAGTCATGCGGAGCTTGGCCAGTGACACCGTGCTGGCAGGTGGAGCCAGCGGATCAAGCTTGCCCTGTTGCTGCTCCTCCTGCAGGTCCACGATCACCACTTGACCCTGCTTCTTGGCACCGCCCTCCTTCGGATTGAATATCCTTGTTAGCGTACTGATCTTGTTTTTGTCGCTTTTGGGCTTTCGCTCGCGCTCCTTCTCTCGCCGCGCTTCGTCCTCCTCACCGCTGCTGCTGCTACTGGCCCCACCGCCGCCACCTCCGCCACTTGAGGAGGAGCACTCGGAGCTGCTCAGCTGCTGGCTGTGCTGACTCATCATCACCTGAGGCTTGTACGACGGCAGAGGCTGCTGCTGTGCCAACGCTGACCCACTTCCTGGGGCCTGCTGTCTGATCCTGGCCTGATCCTCCTCCTCGCTGCCGCTACTGCTCGGCGAACTGCTTCCACTTCCGCCCAGCAGCGTCTTGGGAGGCACGCCGGCACTCGTCTTGTTCAGCTTGACGATTCGACAGTTGGTGTTCTGCGTCTCTGTGTCGTCGCTGCTGCTCGAGGAGCTGCTCGACTTGGAACTGGTGCCTGCACTCGATGAGCTGTCTTCGTCAGAGCTGCTGGTGCTGCCGTCAGCTCCGGGTTGCGGCAGGGAGGCGGCGGAGGCCACCAGGTGTGCCGTGGCCAGTCTCTTGGTGGGTGTGTTGCCATTGGAGCTGCTCTGGCTGGAATGGTCGCGTTTTTGCTGCACACTGCTCATGGCCAGGGGACCTCCCTTGACCAGCGGCTTCTTGGCGGCAGTCAGCGTTGGTCCTTTGGTCTGGGAGCTACTACCGGCCGAAGCGCTACTAAGGTTGCCGCTGCCAGCGCTCTGTTGCTGTTGCTGCTTTCGTGGCCGACCACGTCCCTTTTTCACTGGCCCTGCCACCGCCATGGCCTGCGATTGCGATGAGTTCTCCAGGATGCTGGGATGCTTGGCTGCCGGTTCGTCGTCGTCGCTAGATTCCAGGATGGACGCAGCACTCGTCGCCGGCTTCTTCCTTCGCGGCTTCTTCAGGCGCTGCTTGGGGGATGTTGGCAGTGGCAGAATGGGCGTCAGGGTGACACTGTTATTGCTGCTAGGCGGGGCCTTTTGCGACGGCGGCGGTACTCGCATCACCGTTGTGATGGATGCCGGAACTCCAGGTAACTGAAGCGTTTCGCCAGGACCCGGCATAGACACCACCTCAGACCCACCGGGCGCACTGTCCGAGCTGCTGCTGCTGCTGCTCGAGGAGCCGCTTCCGCTACCACTGGTACCGGAATCCGATAGTCGGGGATTGATCAAAGCGGACTCTGCCGACTCTCGCTTGATTTGGTTTTTTGGTATTGCCGCCCCCAGGGCAAGATCTGTGTCCATTGCCAAGCCGTCGATTGCCTCCTTCTTCACCTTCAGCGCCACTGGAGTGACACTGAGACCAGCTCCATAGCGCAGCTGTTGCTGCTCCTCGTCGTCGTCGTCCTCCTCCTCGCCCTCCTTCATGTTCATGGGGTCGTCCCCGAGCATCTTCTCGTTCTTCACAATCGCCGTGGTCACCTCAATGGACTCGGGTATGATCTGGGCGCCGCCAGGCAGGATGCCGGGCACTTTCATGCTCACGTTACCGGGCGAGACATTTTCCGACGAGTTCGTTTGGTTGGCGGGCTTGTGGAAGAATCGGCTCAGCGTCCACTTGTTGCTCTCCGTTGGCGATGGCGTCTTGTTCGAAGAGCTGCCACCGCTGCTACCCAGTGTACCGCCCGCCGACGCGCTGCCCCCGCCAGCACCACCGCCTCCGGCTCCTCCTGTAGTGTTCACACCGGAACCTCCAGTGCCGGTACTACCGAATCCGCTGGAATTGAGCAACCCGCTGATCGTGTTGCTGCCCCTGGCAATGATCTCATGCCTGTACTTGTTCTGTTTCTGGCTCCCGTTGGACGTCGTCAGTGCCTGCTGTGGCCGATGCTGTTGCTGCTGGAGGAGCTGCTGTTGCTGCTGCTGCTGCTGCTGGAGGGTTGGCTGTTGATGCTGTTGCTGGTGATGGTTGGGATGATGGTGCATTTCGTTCTTCATGCTCGACTCACTACCCGACTCGCTTGAGTCTGACTCGGAGCTATTGCTGCTGTTGCCCGCCGATCGGCTGAAAGAGATTGACGGATTTTATTAGGTATCTAGCACGGACATGGTACGGCAGATCAGGCTCACCTCTCCTTCTTGCGGTCATCATCCGACTCGGAAAGCTCTAAATCGTTTTCAAGGCTGCAATTGAAACGAGAGAGTTTATTAAGATGTCTGCTGGTGGATACACATCTTCCTCCACTTACCAAGAGTCCTGCTTCTCCAGCGAATGATTTTTCTCCGATTTGAGCGGCTTGGCCGCTGGCGGAGAATTGTCAACGGACGCGGCCTTGGGCGGAGTGGGTGGCAGTTGCAGGACGGGCGCAACCCCCGTCGTCGTCCCAGCGGAAGTGGCCATTATGTCCAGGGGCAACTGGCTGGCCTGCGGAGGTGTCGTCAGCAGCGGGGCAATGGGCGAGGCGATGGGTGCGATTGGCGGGAAGAGGAGTGGCGTCATCAACGACGAGGGCTGGGCGGATGGCGGGGAGCCGATCATATCGATGGCGTACTTGTTCTTGTTGGGCCCCTTCAGGTTATAGTTCTCGCGCGTGGGCGCGTGCGGCGTGGCCGCAATCGAGGTCAGCGGCGTCGTCACCCGGAAGCTGTTGGTCATCTCGCTTATCATCTTGCTTATGTCCTTCTCCTGCGGCGGCGGCAACTGCTGCAGTCCGGCTCCGCTGCTAGGCCGCTTGCTAGCCGCCGGCGGCACAAACCGACCGCTAGTGCCATTGAGCAGCGCCGGTGCCGGTGGGCCAAGAAAGGACTTCTCCCGACCGTTCGGCATTTGGGTGGAGAGCGGCGGTCCCAGGGTCGCAGGTGTGCTGCCCGTGGCTCCGCCGCTGCTGGCATTGTTTGTGGCGCTGGACGAGTTGTTGTTGCTGGTACCGGAACTGGATCTCGGTGGACCCCGGGGCGGGGCCATGCCACTACTAGACGGAATGTCGTTTTTCATGGGCTGGCCCGGATAGCCACCGCGTCCATTGTACGGCGGCTTGTTGTCCGCCTGCTTCAGATACGTAGGCGGTCGCTGCTGTTGCTGGTAGTGTGGCTGCTGCTGCTGCTGGCCGTGCAACGCCGAGGTCGCGGATGCTGAGGCAGAGGCGGATGCTGAACCAAGAGGCGCTGAGGAGCCAATGGCGGCGGCGGAGGAGGGAGAGTGGCCCAGGGACTTGGCTTGCGGCAGCGACAGCGGCGCCTGCAGGCGCGGATTGCCGGCGCCAGGCGGATGCCGACTGATGCCCACCGTCGACTGGTTGATATACACCCGCGCGTCGACGAACTCGCCCAGCGTGGCGGTGATCTTCGCATCGTCCTCCGTCAGCCGGCGCGGCTCCCCGAAGAGACTAACCTCCCGATCATCGATCTGGATGCCTTGCTGACGCTCGATCTTCTCGCGCTCCCGTCTTCTCCGACGCTCGTACTCCTCCATGCTGCAAACAAAAGCGGAAGAGACCAGATATTAGCTTCGTTTCAATTCACCCATTTACTTCCTCTTTTCGTGTTACACTTTATTTTATAAGCCTGTCATTGGGGTGCAGTAACAACAACAATTAGAACAGCAAACAGAGAACATCACAGGTAAGACAACACAACAACAACATCAACAAACATGGAGCGAACAAACATCTTCGCCGCTTAGCGAAGCTTTTCCTCCAGGACAAACAGTTTTACATGCATTGCGTGCTTTGGGGCTTGGACAAGGACTCAAGGAGTCAGCCATTACGGCACTAGTTATTTCATTATACTCCCCTTTAATAAGGATTGAATATTAATGCTAATGTTAATGATAATTCGGTGTTAGGTTTAATAATTCCCTTCTGGAGTTAGACACACACCTTTTAGAACTATTAAGTTCAATTATATATAAGCAATTTGAGCCTCGAAATAATTTTTGTAATAAATGTTAAAATATTATCGGAAATACCGAAAAAAAAGGCCTGCTAAGTAGTGTGCATTTTTTCTGCTGTTATGCGTGATGTAGGTATGTATTAAAAACAAGGGAAAGCTTTTATTGTTTTGCTTTAATATACATTTAAAAAGAAAAATACATTAATTGTGACCCGACGTTTAAAATGCGTTAAATGAGTCATTTCAACAGCAGAGTCGATCTAGCTATGTCTGTCTGTTGGTCTATCTGTCCGTTTCTACGCAATATAGTATCTAACCAAATGCAGCGTTTTAGACTCTTATAGAGTGTATAGTAAGTAAGTGATTTTATAGGACTGATCCCTTAAGTCACAAGAAAATTTAAAACTGTTAATATAAAATGTTTAGGTAAATGTAATGAAAATAGACATTACTTAGTTGTTTATTGAGATAAACACATAAACCCTAAGATATATGTAGATATTTTATACGATCTTAAAATATTGTTGTTGGATCAACATTGCAAATTATACTTCGGGGCCCTAAAATTCGATTTTTTTCTTGTTTATTTATTTAATTTATTTAAGTTTGAGTTTAGTTTAATTTAACGTATAAGCTTTCGAATCAATGATCTAATTGTATATTGAATGTACAATTTCCTTAATTTACCGGGCCTGGGAGTACTTTGCCATGGAATCTGTACTATTTGGCTGCGTGTATTATCTTTCCTTGAAAACTTTTAATATTAGTAATAGTAATATTGTAATAGTAATGCTTAGTATTGTCCCAAGGCAATATATTAGGGAGCTTAGGGGAAATGCAGTTAGAAACACCTAATCATTTCTCAAAGACTTTTAAATATACAATCCGTCTCATGTTATGTTTATTCTTAGAATCATATTTGATAAACTGTAACTTTTGGGAGTCTGCTAATATTTAAGCTTCTAGTGTGGACATGGCTGTTGTTAGGTGCCAAGAGTTCGACAAGCCTTCGATGTGTGTCATGCAGCACGCAAGCACGGTTAGTGATGGGTGTGTGTAGTGTAGTGTAGTGTGTAGGCCAACAAAATGCTGTCCGCATAAGAAGCGTCATTCAGGGGGCGTTTGAATTGTGCAAATATTTGCTTTTGATTTTGTCTTGTTTTTGTTTCCAGTAGCAAGCAGTGCAGACAGGCTTGAGAACTAACGTACACTTTTTACCGTTCCCGTTTCTGATTTCGGATCGAAAGTAAAGCGCCTGTACATATACTTATATATACACATAAAAGACTTTCCAGGAAAATATTAAATTTTTTAATAATTATTTAAATCACAACATAATAGAGATAAATAATTGAACATTTTTGCACATTTGAAGATTCTTTGGAAGTTGATTTTTAAAACCACTAATTGGTAACAATAAATTTATTATGATTTGAAAAATGCATCAAATTTGTAAATCAATTTTAACTTATTTGCAAATAATTTTAGTTCGAACGTTTTTGCAGCGAACTTTTAGGCACAACTTAAATTGATTTCAAAACCAGACCTATTTTAATCATTAATGCAACAGTTGTTTGTCATTAAATAAATCTTTTAAAATAAGGCTACCAACTCTAGATGTCATGCTAAAAATCTAAGATCGCTATCCGGAAACTGGAAGGGCTGGCTAAATGTATTTCCGATTGAAAACGGAAATGAGAACAGCGGTAATCGGCAATGGGGAATGAGGCAGAGACAGACAGGCATACACAAAGACAGCGACAGACAGACGGAGACAGCGAGCGTGGGTGCAGCGCCAGTGGCTCTAAAACTTACTTATAATTTTGGCTGTACAAATTGTTATTGTACTGCTGCAGTTGGTCTTGTTGCTGCTGTTGTTGTTGCTGGTGATGCTGTGGCTGCTGAAGGAGGAGAATGCTGTTGTTGTTGCCGCTGCTGCTGCTGCTGCCGTGGTGTTGCTGCTGCTGCTGCTGTGCCATAACGCGCGCTTAGTACAAATAAAATAATTCAATTATCCTCAGTTGAGAGGGCACAGACAAGCAGACAGGCAGGCAGAGAGACAGACAGGCAGACACACGCACGCACACAGTTAAAAAAAAACGAACAGGTGGAACGGGGGAGGGGAGAGTGGGGGGAGGATAAGGAGGAGGGGTGGAGTAGGGGAAAGGAGAGAACGTTTTGGATTTTCAACTGGACTTTCTTCTCTCCTCCTCACTTTTGCTCGCTCTCTAACTCTATCTCGCTCGGATTGCTTATGTTATCGTTGTAATTTTGCGACGTTGAAACGGCGCTTTATTGTTGTTGTTGGTATTGCTGTTGTTGGTGTTGTTGTTGCTGCTGTTGCTTCTCCTAGTTTGTTTTTGTTTTGGCGCTTGCAACATTTTGATGTTGGAGTTCGTTTTAATAAGGCTCTGCAGTTTGACAAGCACTAGATATACTGTATATCGTTGTTGCACCTCTCTTCCGTTTCCGCTTCTAATTGGTTTTTCTTGGCTTCTCGCAGACTTATCTCGTAAATGCTTTCAATTTGATTTGTTTGTTTGTTTCGGGTTGCTATGTTTAGTATTAATATGTACTTTTACGCCTGCTTAGAGTCTTTTATTGCTTGAGTTTGTCTCTAGAAGTGTGTGTTGTGTGTTCTGTGCTGTTGCGTTGTGTTTGTGTGAGAGTGTTGGGTTTTTTGAGTAGGAAAAAATAAAGTTGCAGTACCTGAAAATAGAGAAAAAATACGATAAATTAGTTTCATTTTTCATGGTAAAATGTGGGTTTGAAAACCAAAATGTTTTGTATTACTACTAACGATCGAAACTATCTTAACCATAAATAAACTGTAAGACATATATTCCTAATACTTGGTTTAAAATTATCACATTTTTATGATATAATTACCAATTTAAACTTATAATATACTTAATATACATTTTATAGTGGAGGATTGTGTGTGGAGTGGTGTGTGGATTGGAGTGGATTTTCATCAATTTTCAAAATGTAGGTGAAACGACGTAATCCTTTCTATAAAAAATACATGAATTAGAAAGGTACAGCAAAGGTCCCAACTAACTCGCAGTCGCTAGTATTGTGGTTTCATATAATCAGATAATATGATGTATATGTGTTTTTTTTTTCTTTTTTTTTTAACATTAAAAACAGAGGCCTGCATTACAAAATTGCTGTTAATCGATCATACATACAAATATATAGTTTATTTATAACAAAATATTAAAATAATAATGTTATAAAGATCAAAACATTGGTGTATTTTCATAGAAATGATCGGAACATTTTACGAAAGAAGTTATATGTAGCTTTCTTGTTTTTCATATTTTTATTTATTCCGACATATGCAAATTTCTAACGATTTCTAAATTTTCGGACAAGGTTCTTAAAAATTGGAAACCAAAAATTGTTTGTCTATTTTTGTATAATCACTCATAAGACATATTGCAAGTGTATGTAAACTTCGAGTTGCCGTAGTTAGCATCTTTTCTTGGTTTTTTGATAAAATTATAATAAATGAATAATAAATAAATATACATAAGTGACATGAATTTAAGTTTTAAAATTGATTGGTAAACTGTATATTAACAGCGTTTTTTTCGAGTTATTTTACTTTGCAAAATCACTCTACACCCTTAGCTGCCTAGAGGTCCACCTCACATACCTTTGTGCATTCATTTACGAGCTTCTGGCAAATGGGGATGTAAACCTTCGCCTCCTCATTATGCAAACGGAAACCCAGATCCAGCTACACATGCCGCCCACAGATGCTACGGCTGCAAGGATTACGGGCGACACTGCACACACATCCCGTGCCCGTGTCCCCAGTTGTCCTCCTCGTCCTTTGAACAACTCGCCGCAAGAACTGGAAGCCGAGAGCCGAGGAACTGACGCATCCGCTTGGCTTGGCTTGGAGTGCAGCGCTTAGATTCACTTAACCCGAGACTGGCGGAGGACAACGATGTCCTTTTGGGCGTATTCTTATGGAAAATTTGCAACTTGAGCGACGACGCAAGCCGCAAGTCGGGCTTACGAGTCGCCGCTCCTCGAATTTAAATAGGTAAAAACCCTTTTTTTTTTCGAGTGCGAACTGAGACAAAAAGATACAACTGAAGCTTGAATTTATAAGTTTGAATCAAGGGGTTGACTCGGATTCTTAGTTCGTAAATAAGAGCGAATGAAATGTGCGTTATTCTGACATATATTTTCTTTCGCTTCCAATGGCCACATTGTACTCTTGATTTGAAATCTATTAAATAAATACGATTTTGATTTTTTGCACATTCTTGGTTGACATACAAGCTAACAGTTTATTTGTGACAAAATGTATGAAATATATGAATGAAAAACGTGTCAGTAAAATTAATTTTCTGGTCAGAGGACCCACAGCGAACGACAGACGCCCAAAGCTGACCTTTTTTCCCTTAGTCGGTGGAAAAAAAAGGAAAAACAGGCAAGTTTAGGGGTAGAGCCACAAATCTGCTCGCTTTTGGTTATTCACTTTTCTGTTTTTGCTGCAACAATTTATTTGTCTTATAAATTTTGTTAACATCTCAACCGAAGGAGCGTCGAGAGATAGAGACACACACATTTAATTATTTTATTTTGGCAGCCGCCTCCCCCGGCCTCCGTCACAGGGCTCTGGCAAATAGTTTATGCACGTCGCCGAAAATAAATGGGAGAAGAGTTCGGAGAAGGAGCTTGACAAACTTTCTGATGCCGCCTCTTTGGTTTCTGGCCATTGCCTTATTTGTATGTACAGATGTGTGCCAGCATGGCGTGGCAGAAGGGCCAGGAGCAAACCACTGAACCCTACCCGCACTCGCACTAGCAACGCAAATCTATGCCTGCTTTAATGTGCGTCCATTTAATCTAAAGCTACAATAATTTGTCTCTTCTGCTCTCAGTGCTTGTGCCTTTGTTCGGGCGCTTTGGCCGGCCTTTTGGTTTATTTGCATTTTGACTTTTGGTTTAGTCGGGGGGAATTTTGCATATTCAGTGGCGGCATTTATAAATCATTTTCAATGAATTTTCGAGTGTTACGCAGGGGGAACTCAAAGGTGACACGACACCGAGAGGTTTAAATAAGGGTTCACTAAGGGAAGGCATTTGATATGTCTTATTTGAAAGAAATATAACTATAAACAAAATAAAACAACACTATTAAGAATATGAATTATTAACAATATAATTTGAAATACCTTTCCCTATTAGTAGCCATTGAATTAAAATAAAATTTCTGATAAAAGCAAGTGCACAAATAAATATGTTTTAAAAAAATCTAAAAAACTGACAATGATTTCGTATATCTCGAGTTTCTGCTGATTTTACCCCCACGCAATTTAAATTTTTTCCTTAATTTTTTGCTTTTACCAAGACAAGGAGCCACACCCTCGCCCGCCCTTTTGCTTCATCGGCTTTCCTCACACATTTCTATTTATTTACTTTGCCTTCTTTTTTTTTCAGCAAATATGATGGTGACGTCGAACTCCGTGGAAGCAGAAACGTGAGCAGGACCCTGATGCCACCAAGTAGCATCAGGGGCGACGACTTCAAAACCCAGTGTCGAACCCAAACCCTTTCCACACTGACCGAAAACTCTACCCTGACATCATGTTGATTGCTAGCAGTTTTTGACATTTCATTTACCCACCAGAAATTCATTATTTTACCACAAATATTTGTATTTATTTGCACAACTTTTTATTTATTTATTGTCGTATTGTATCAACTGAAGAAATGTTTCTGCAAACTATTTTTTTTGGTATCCAAGACAAATATGTATTTAAAATGTAAATGCAACAAATACATTTCCAATGATTTAGTTAACTTTCAGACTGCAAAATGTTGTTTGTCGATTTTAATAGATTGTATCTCGAGGACCACGACCACATTCTTTCCAGTGCCGCCCCCACTTACACACACACAAGTCCTGCTCGGCGGCACCTCCGGCGCCTGTGTCGGGGCATATGTTATGAATTTTATGCAAATACGTTTTGGGAGAGTGGTCTCCCAACACCACCTAGCCATTGGCACTTCCATCCATACTTCCAGGAGTTAAGCTAAGTTCGCGACGTTATAAATTCGTATTTGTTTTGTTTTTGCACTTTTTCGGTGCTCGATTAACATTTAAATCGCTTTTGTCTTGTGTGAAACTGAAAACACAAGTCTGTGTATATGTTTTTAATATTCGTAAGGTGGTTTATGCCGTGCTAGGAGAAATTACAACAATTTGGTTCTTGCAGGTACAACTCTTGCTTTGAATTTTCCAACTAATTAAAAAATTCACAATACTATGAGCCCAGTAAAAGTAAAAGTTAGCTGGTTCGGGTCTCGTTTTGATGATCCCTAATACCAATCAGGTTCACTTCATTCATGGCTGCTGCAGCCAGGCCATCGTGAATCATTTAACAACATGCACAAACATTAAATTACGCATGGAATTCCTTTTTACCGAGCACCCACCAGCCCAGAGGCCCCCGACACAGGCAAAGGAGCACAGGAGGACCCTACCCGGACCCAGACCCGCAGCCGAGCTCTTGGCATAGAAAATTCAATTCAATCCAAGGGGCGATACGAGGCAGGCTGAAGACCAAGGCGGAGGCGGACGAACACATGCGACTAATTTCATATTCATATGCATATTTAGACTAACTACCAGCTGAGGGAGCTGGCAATACAGGGCAAGATGATGACGC
This sequence comes from Drosophila jambulina, assembly GCA_018152175.1. NCBI lineage: Eukaryota > Metazoa > Arthropoda > Insecta > Diptera > Drosophilidae > Drosophila > Drosophila jambulina. The sequence continues at coordinate 24,310,779 of JAECXH010000114.1, read as the reverse complement.
TGGGACAGAGGGCAGGAGAGCAGGAGACCGGCTGGCTGGTTGGCGGCAAGGAAAGCTAAAAGGCAGTCACTGCACACATTGGCACGCCTAATTTATAACACAAAAGTCTACTTAACTCCCCTATGGAAACTACGGGCAGCGATGCCACCACTAAGCCGGCAACTGGAGAGGTGAAAATATAAAAAGGAAAAGAATAAAGGAGGTCCGACCCTTCGCAGGAGCTTTGAATACCCTGGATGTAGTCAAATCACATCATACGAGGGCAATGTATAGTGTAAAAGCATCCTGATTTGTAAGTTACTGTTGTCGGAAAGATTTACTAAGTAACTGCACTTAATAAATTAGTATTATTTATTTAAACTTTGGGTTATTACCTAAAAGCCCAAGAAGTGTGCTTGCCTCTCCCTATTCTTTCATTTGTAATTATGTTTAATTTTGTCAATTCCCTGTGATATTTTCAACTGCTTTGGTAAATTAACATACCCCTGACAAGGGTACTATTACACAACGGATAGAAAGCAGACAGCTGGGGGAGTGGGCAGGCGACCGTCAGGAGGTCGGGAGGGGGATGAATTATCCCCATTTTGTTGGGCAGTGCATAAACAAAGCCAGGTCTGCTCTCCGAGGAGGTATGCCTGTGTGTGTGTGTGTTTGTCCTAGCCAGGATTTATTATCAAATGGGCGCCATAGACTAACGACCGTAGCCACAGTCGCTTTACCTCTCCATCCATTCCCACACCCATCCCCACTTCACACCCCTCAGATAGCACAGAACATAGTACTTTCGTATGTCTGTACAAGCAGAGTCAACAAATTTTATGGCACTCATTAAACTTTCTTTCAGCAAAGCGCCTCGAACTCAAACTCGAATCCAACTTCAACTTCAACTGCCACTGCGCTCGGTTTAGGTGGGTTAATTTATTTCTTTAAGGTCCTCCACCTGCTGCGAGATGGGGGAGGAGATAGTTTGTCTGTCTGGCCTGTCGCTGGAAATTTATTTAATTAATTTGAGCAGTTAAGTGTTGAGTTGAGTGTAAAATCAATCTGCTGGTTGGATGGGTCTGAAGTCGGGATTAAATTGTAAATCCTTATCCCCATTAGCGAGGGTGCTCCTAAGAATGCGATATGAATTTTAAATCAATTGAGATTACCTTCAAAAGTATTCAATGCAAGCAAAAATGCATTAAGTTTGATGTTTTTGTTACGACTAATAGTCTGTAGCTCTTAACTGATTCCATTCTATGGCACGCTTTAAATTTTCGTTAATGCTTTCATATTCATCGTGTCAAGTCAGTTAAGAATCAAATTAACCTGCCATTATTGAATATTGTAATTGGCCTATCATTTCCTGCATTGAAAGGACATTTGTTCTTCAATTAACCCTGATTGAGTGCATTTAAATTGGCTACTTTTTCGTATGCATTTTCCAATCAATTTCGTATGCACACACCCCCACACACCTGACACACCCTCCCGGGTGGCTTAATTTGCATGGCTTTGTTGTTAGAAGCCCGCTATCTGCACTAACAGTGCTTATCAGTTCCGGATCCTCTGGGCGCGCCACTTGGCACCTTGACTTGTCCGGTGTGGCGTTCGTTCGGCTTTCAGCCTGCTTTCAAATACAAACACCTTCTGCCTGTGCCTCCGTCCAGGTCCATATTGATGCTGACGCATATTTCCTGCTTCATTAACAGCGACGCCGCCATAAAGTATGCTATCCAACGACGAGGGGCTAAAAAACTGCAATGCGTTCCAGCTCCCGCTCCTTTTCTTCCACTTTTATCGTTTTTTGCTCCCACCTGGCGTTTGCTTTTAACGAGACGTCGTCGTCCTAGTTCGAGCTCCCCTTCCACCTAGTTAAGCCCTGTCACAGTCCTCCCATTGGGTGTACCTGCTCCCGCTCCACTCCGGCATCCTTGTTGGTCCTGTTGACGGCCGTCGGCTGCCTTGGTCATTTTGTGCTTGTTGTCCCATTGCCTTTCCTTGCCCCTTTCCAGCAGGAACTGGATATTTTCTTCCCATTCGGACTCCTGGCTGTTAATACTTTCGCCAGAATGAAAGGGGGGAATTGAAACAGTTTCGTGCCAGTTATTATTTACATTGACATAAATTGAATTTAACTTGAAACGTTAAAGCGATTTTAAATGTATTTTATACACTGGATGTAACACCCACTAAGTAACTGCTTAAATAGATTGCAATGGTAAACAAATATTACCATAAAAGCTATTTTAAGAGCCGACTCTTTGGAGGCTTTCTAAATTATTTTCTGCAGCAAAATTGTATTGAATTTTAACCTATTTTCCAGCCAGTTTTAGCCAAACTTGTTGTAGCCTCAAGTTTATATTTTCTCTCTTCTTTTTTACCTTGTTCCTTTCTTTTTCGTTTCCTGCTTTTCCAGGGAGACCTCTCGGGCTTCCTGTTGCTGTTTCTGGACAATAAACCCTTTTTTTTTTCTATCCGACGACTTGATTTGATTAAAACGATAATAGTTTTTGGGACTTTACTTAAATTGATGTGGGTTATATTCGGTCTAAGGAGAATCAGGAAAAGGGACAGAAAAAAAACAAGGGAAATATAGCCTACCATTTTTTGTACACTTCTCATTACTATTTTGACTAGAATAGGATCCAGGAAAGTCAATATCAAGTAACTAACTTAACAAGAAAGTAAAATCGTATCTATAAGAAGTAGTATGGACTAAAACATACATTTACAATGGTTTCCTTTTCCTGTCACACATTTATACTTTGCGATTATCCGGGAACTAATCTAATCGGGAAGCACTTAATGCACTTCCTACTTTCTCAACGAAACCTACTGATATCCCTGTGGATCTTTTAGCGAAATTGCACACCAACTGGGCGGTGAATCAACAGTCTTAAATTGCCAGGCTTTGTGTGGGAAGGTAATTTTAAAGCCCACAGGTGCTACATAGCAATGGCCTTGGGATTTATACAAGGTGTGTGCATACATACACATGTTACATATAGATTTGTGAGTTCTGCGGTTAACCGCAGTTATTTTTCCACCCGCCGCAGGACCTTATTGTCTTAAGTAATCATTACTTAAAAGCAAATCTGACTTTGTGGAGCGACAAAGGAGCATAAATAAAATTTAAGAACTTCTAAGGGGGGTTTTGAGCTCATTTGGCCTGTGTTTTCTTGACTTTAAATATTATAAATTTGAACATTTTATACACTTTTGAATAAGATTAGCACCTTACATTTATTCAGTAGATTTTATAAGTTAGCATATGAAAATGTAGCCTGCCACGCCCATTGTATCATTTTGATGCCCATTCAACCAACAGCGACGGAGCAGATGCTGGGCAGGCTAAAACAAAACGAATCTGGGAAATTGTTCAAGTGAAATGTACAAAATAATAACAGTTTAAATTGAAATTGCATTGTTGCAAGAAGTACAAAAGCAGCGGCAAAAACAACAGTTTTTCGTGCAACAAAAGCCCTCGGCTTCTTTTTTCCCCCAACAAAAGCCAGTGACGAGCGACAAAAGTTCTGCGGTGGGGCAACAATTGTTGGCTCCACTTTTTGAAGTTGTCAAACAGTCGAGACTCGACTTTAATTGGGAATCACGTCGTCTGCCGATTAACACGGTTTTATTTAGGCAAATTCACTCTTCAGAAGCTAAGCCTCAGTTAAAAATAAAAGTCCAGACTTTAAGTGAACCATATTTACCGCATTTCATTGACCAATCCCTAAACACACGCACACACATTTTATCTACATTTTAATTGGCAACATCGTGTCGCGTATAAAGTATTTCTTTTTTTTAAGGTCTTTTCCAACTGTTCGAGGCACAGCTGAGCTGATTCTGCTGACTGGTTGCCGTGACTACATTTGAAATAAATGTATCTAAAGTTTAGTTGGGAGTTTTATTCTTTCATCTACCGCTCCTCACCATGCCCTATACACACATTCACACACAAGTCTCTCTGTTTTTTCTGCCCAGCGATTTGTCTACAGAGAAAGAAATCATTTAAATTATTTATAGATTTAAGTTGCTTGAGAGATATGACTTTGTAATCAAATTAAAACAAGACAGGAAGCTAACTTCGGGAAGCAAAAGTCTACCTACCCTTGCATGTTGCAATTGGATAATTTAAAATCGATTCGTTACAGCCAAATAAAACAAAAAACGTAACAGAAGAGTTAAAAAACAAACGAACTTTAGATGATTTCCTAAGTTCTCATATAAATTAACCAATCACTTATATGTCAGCTATAAAATATAAGATATGGTATGGTATGGAACCTAATAAAGATATCCCAAACATGTTAAAAATAACTAAGTTATGACAATTTTCATATTATTTTCCTATGCATTTTTTAATCGTTCCGAAGTTAGCTATATGATGTAAGTAGTCCTGAATTTCATAAACTTGAAATCTTACTTCAAGAAACATATGATCATATTTTAGAGTAGATAAATATATGAGGAAAACCGACAAAGTTATTGCGTTAATTTCACGATCTCTTTTTTATGGTAGTTATATATATTATACATATATATAATTTTCATATCTTAGAGTAGAGGATAATATATGGAAAAATGCTAAAAAATTTTAATTTTTAAATTTCCCAATCGTTTCTATGGCATCTTTTAGATATAGTAGTCCGATCTGTTCACTTCTAACTAATACTAATACTAATGGGAACAGAAAGAAAGTTAAAAACTGAGAGAAAAGCTTGCATTGTAATGAACAGACAAACATACAGACTGATCAACATGGTTAGATAGACTCGGCTGTTGATGCTAAAAAATGTTTTATATGATCGAAACTGTTTTGCAAACTTTTGATAAAAAAAATCCAAGGTTGTAAATATTTGTATTAACTGACAATGTTTAATAATGATGGTTGGCAACCCCTTTAATTTATTTAAATTTAAAGTTTTATCAGCCAGGTTTAGCATATTTTTTGCGGTGTATAAGTGTGTGTATATATAATCTACATTATTACATTTCGCCCTGCTTAGCCCCACTTGCCGCCACCCTTGCGACTTCATACTCTTTGCAGAAAAGTTTCACTTTGATAGTTGGGGCAACATTTTTTGGCGCTTTGGGTTTGCCGCTGTCGCTCGCCGCCGCTGTTTTTGACAACTTACTCGTGCGACGCGACCGTCCGCCGACCGAGAAAAAACCTCCCACAAACCCTCACAGCCCCAACCCTTATTTCCCATCTATATTCTTGGCCCTTGAACGAGTGTATGAGTTTGTGGAGCTCGGCAGATATCCGAACTTGGTAGCTGCGTTTGGCAACACATGTGCTGTCTGTCCGTCGGCCCGCCCTCCCTCCGCTCTCCGCTCTGCCCTATATGATTTGGCCCTTGCCCCTTTGGGCCATTAAAGTTGTCGATGTGTCTTTAAATTGTTTTTCGGTGCCTGCTCTTAGGCTTTATTGAGTGATCTAGGGCGATTTGTGGTATACACATTTTTATGGCTCCTAATGTAACTTCCTTCGTGTGGTTAACTTTGAGGCAACATATTTCGTATGGTTATGGGGCCAGAAATTGAGCAAGAGGAAGGGGATTCTTAAAAGGGAATAAAGGTGGTGCTCGGAAATATGCAATGAAATATTTTAGGTTTCAACTTTCATGGTAAATTTGTTATTTTATTAGAGACAACATTTTGTAGCTTACATCTGGACATATTCACTTTAGTCAGGGGTGCCCAGGTAATACAAATAAATTTCTATAAAAAAATTGGCTAAAAATAGTAACAAAAAATTGTATATACAAAATCTATATAGATAACGTAATAGCCTTCATTGAACTCTTTTGACATTAAAATCCAAGGGTAATAATTCGATTTGAGAAATTCTGAAGGATTATTTCAAGGCCATGTCTTCCTTTGATGTTGAGTAAATCAATTAATAAGCCATGCAAATAAAAACACTTAAACCGTCTGCTCAAAGCAAAGAGCAAACGGTTTTATTTGCTTTGCCTTCCTGGCCACCTTACGGGCAAATCAATTAACTTAATGAAAACGGTTTAGTTATGCACAAGTGCCACTTCGACGTGCACCTGTGTCGCTCTTCAGTCGCCAAGATACTCGTGCCTAGGGTATCACATTTGCTGGGTGTGTGAGGAGTGTGCTTTATAAATCATGAACCCGGCGCCTTGCCATAAATATTTAATGACATTTTCATTATACACGTCGCGGAAGTACATTTATTTTGCATTTCGCAAGAAGGCATTCGGGAAATTTCGAACTCGAGTTGACCACAAATCGCGCACAGTTGTCAAAATGAAAGCGTAGCTAATTCATCTTCCCCCTGTGTGAGGGAAAACCGGGTCGGAGTCGGGGATAATTACAGAACTGATGGGGTCTTGCCGTAGTCTTCGCACTGCTGCAGTCTCGTAATAAATTATCGCGCAATTTGTTAAGGGCAAACTACTTGCGGGCAAGGGGCGGGGCGTGTGAGCAGCTACCGAGAGGAAACTTTCAACAAGTTGGAAAATGGCAGCCCCGAACAACGGCGCGGCAATAACAACGGAAACCGACAGAAAACAGCAACAGTCGGAGTCAGCCGAAACACACCAAGGCAATAAAAACGTTTCCAACATTAATCAATTAATTTCAATTAAATTGTGAAAAATCACAAAAACGTGAGGAAAGAAAAGCGCAACAAACAAGTTTCCGTATTTTGTTGTGTAAAAATTGTGTGCAAAAAAGAAAATCTGTAACAATGGTAAAAGTAAAAGTTAAGAACTTAAAGGTTAGCAAAGTAAAACAAAGGAGAGAAACAACTGCAATGAAAAATATTTAAACAAAAGACAGAATGATACTTTCTGGCGCTACAAATTACTTAATACTCTTTTAATTAATTGGGAAAAATCAATTAAAGCAAGCTCTTGCAACTATAATTTTCTTTCGTTTAAAACTATGCTAATAAAACAACCTCTCATCAATGTCAATTCAAATTAATACCATTTTGTGATCTATTTGCGATGACTCAAGAATTATGCGCATATTATGGCAGAAATTCCAATAAAACAAAACGGAAAATAATAATTCTCGTAGCCACAACAAGGAAAATGCTGAGGAAAAGCGTAAAAGGAAAACATTGCTTTCTCTCTATCTCTCTGCGCCGCCTTTCGTTTACTTTGTCTGTGTTTATCGGTCGTAATTTATTGTATTTTTTCTACGCTGCTTTCTGCAACATGTGCTCGCCCGTCGTTCGTAGTCTCTCTATTTTTTCTGCTTTTTCTCTCAGCTTTGTTTCGGGGATAGAGGGAGAAGAGGTGGCTTTCCATGAAGTAGCTGAATTGATAAGACTTGCCCTGACAGATACAGATACGAGTGCTGCTTATCGGCAGAATTATACAGAATTCGCGTGGCGCGTAGACCCGAAACACGGAATACAAGTTTTATAGATGGTTATGTTGGGAAATTGCTCTGAAGTTGCCAAATACAGAGTACTTATTTTTTAAAAGTCTCAAAGAATTTTAAATATTATTAATAAACATACACATATTAAGATATTAAGTTAATATATGCATGGTATCTATTTTCAAATCTTTTTGTCAGTCTTTAAATATTCAAATACCATAAAATTTGAATCATTTTTTCCTAGTAAATTCAAGCCACTAAAGTTGCATGCTACAAGGGACCTTATTTTAGATTTCAACTCAAAATTACATTAATTTAGCCGCTCATGGAATTTGTTTTAGCAACAACGGTGCGTATACGTAATAAAAACCACTTTAATTGATCACCACATCACAGGCATGAACCGCACCATTGCCCACGGGCTCCTTTTATTAGCAACCCAGCAGCAAATGCAATTTCAAGCCCATTGACATCGACCTGTTGGCCAATACGGCTACGCAGTTGAACAGGTGGACAGGTGGGAAGGTGGAAAAGAGGTGCACTGCGTGTGCAAAGCACAATGCTGATAACAAGGTTACATTAAAAACAAAGTTAGGCGGACACTTTGGCGCCACAACACCGGCACAAACACATAAAGCCACAGACATGAGCCCCGAAACGACGGCAAATGGCGAGTACTTGTGGTTGCAACAGTGCACACACACAAAGTATATAAATTTTTGATTTTGAAAATGTGGCTCTTTAATAACATAAGTTTATAGAGATATAAGAAATAATATTTTACATAATACAAAAATAAAAGAGCTTAGTTGGTATGGCTAGTAAACCCAAATTGGCTAGTATTTTTTAGCTTTAACAATTTAACAACTTATATAGCCTTAATCTTAGCCTAAATAGTTACAAATTAAGCAGAAAACACTTGTTAAACCTAGGTGCATGGAGAGTATGCTGGGAAAAGTACCAGCTTAGTTAAATTTTCATTTGTATTTACCCTCCTTGTTTACCATTTTACCAGAGACTGACTGGCTGGAGCTACTCGAACCACCAGACCGACGCGACGACCGAGGACCGACCACCTGCCACGGCTCCCCGCGGGCCACAACAAACAGTTATTTCCGGCTGCCTTCATCTATTCAGTCTGGATTATTGCAATCCTTCGTTCTGTTCTGCTCGCGCACTCCCTTCACTCGCAATTTGTATGAAATTTTGTATTTATTTTGTGTCGTCATTATTTTTAATATTTCCGCTTAAATTATGCTAAACAGTTGCCAATGTACTGCCTTCTGACAATTATTTGCGTTTCATTTTCCCATTTAAGTTGTGACCAAAACGTAACACAAAAATAGAAATTCGGTGCTACATTTACTTAATTAACCAATCAACTAATGTTTACAACTCTTAGGAGATACGTTATTGTGGCTATAAATCATATGTTTAGGTGTAATTTAATTTATTAATAAAACAATGGGAACTGCACTAATAAATCGAATAACGAAATTCACTGCACGTTCGCTTCACGTGATGTTTTAATTAGTTTTATTTGGAAGCAGAAACGAGTGCCACTGCGAATGCGTCAGCTTAATAAGTGAATCATTCCTTTTGCGGGGCTGTGTTTCTCCTCTGGGATAGTTTTTGTAACCTATAAATATTAATCAAGTCAACGCTTTGCATGGAGACCGAGATTAGCGTTTTGGCTCGGCTATCTCGGCATCACACATGGCTCGCTCCAGCGAGGGTTGCCCGAGTTGTTAATGGAATGTCTCCGACTGCTGTTGTCGACTCTCTTTGCCGCTCTGTTTGCATTTCCTTATAATTAAACTAATTTGCAAAGAGTATTTTTTGCCGGCCTTCCCTTGCAGCTGTGTGTTTTCCTTCTTTCTGTGCCATCCTGCCGTCCTTCGGTTTGGCTTTTTCACTTTTTTTCTTAATTGCGTTTACTCCTTAAGTGCCTAGCCGAGGGACACCGTTGGAGGAGGGAGAGTCGGCTTCCAGGACTGCTTGCTTACGTCTGTCCAGGCATTTACGTAGCTCCCTCCCACTCCTGCCCCGCTCTGGTCGTCGTCTTTCCAGGCGCGTTGCGCGTCATAAAATATTGATGGCCATAAATAAAGAACCGCGCAGCCTTTAATGTGAACGCAGCGCAAGCGTAAACAGAATGTAAGCGGCGGAACAGTGGTTTTTACGTTCTTGAAAATATTTTTTGTTACGGATTAATTTGCTATTAAATTCTGTGAACATTTTGACGAAAATTGCCTGCGCCAGAGGTGTCTGGGTTTGAATGCTAAACGATTGTTTAGGCTTACGTGAAAGTGAGCTCAAACTCTGAGTAAAGGTAAAAAAAATACCTAGACTAGCATATTTCTGCTTACAATTAGCACGTAATTCATAATTTGTAGTTACCATTTTAATTTTATAACGAGATTTGCAGTTTGCCTGGATTTGATTTAACTGAAAATTAGTTCCTCCGATTCCACAAATGGAATTGTTTTGTGGGAAACCTTTATAAATAATAGTTTTGGAATGCTAAATTAAGATCATTTAAGCAATTTTAAAAGCTAGGCAATAAACTGTTTTACTATCTGTATTTATTTTCTATACATTTCACCGAGTTGCCCCACTGGTGACCCCGGACGACTTCGCATCAAGTGGCAGTTGATTACAGCCATGGACGCCGTGGTCGCGTTAAACTCTGCGGTTGCCATCGAACAGGAGAAGGAGAGAACACGGAGGGAGGGTCGGGTGAGACATGGCTCCCAGAAGATGATGACGATGATGATGATGATGCTGATGGAGTGGCAGAAGGGAGCAGGAGGTACGGTGGTCCTGGCGATGAAGTGCTGAGGTATTAAGTGTCAAAACGCAGCTAAATAAATAAAGGAATTAAGCGTAAGCGGTCAAGAAAGCCCCAGCGAAGAGCTAACGCCTTTATTGGCTTTTGTTCGCAGTCATTTTTAATGGACTTTGTGAAGCGGAGCTAAGGTGCTAATCATAAATCTGGCATAGGTATAATAAATTCTATTTTAATTACAAATATTAATAGATTCTCTTGAGGGCACCCCAAACATAATCCACATCCAGTATCAAAATTCAGACGAGCGGAAATTCCACACAAATTAACTGGCTTTCGAATAATTCCACAGCTAATACTCTCAATTTTTATGCAATTCCCCAAATATGGCGCAAAAAAGGACAATTAAATTGAAAAACCAAAACTAATATTAATCAACATAATGACAGGGCATTTTACACATATGCGTAATTTGCGTAAAAACCACTGAAATTCGAAATGCATGAAAATGAAAAATAATTTACGCATTTTTCAAGTGCGGCCAGTGAAATCAATTAACTAATTATTTAAGCGGCTTACGCATGCCACACAGCGACGGCCCATAAACTGAGGGGCGTGGCCGCTGAGCAAATATGCAACAATAATAAATAACAATAACGATAATATTATTGCGCGTATATTGACACAGGCAACAAAACATAAGTGAGACACGCCTCATTAATTTGAATTTTGTGTGTGCGGCTGGCGGGGACTACGCAGGGAGTGTGTGAATGAGTGGGGCGGGGGATAAATGAGGGGATTTCAAATGAAATTTCACCCCCCAGGAAAGCGGGGGCGGAGTGTGGGTGAGCTTACACCGCATTAGTATGTGTAAGCATAACCAAACAAGCAAGCTTCTGTCTCCTCCTTGCTCGCGAAATATGAAAATCATTTCGCCAAATGTCCCGCTCCCTCCCCTCCGTCGCTCCACTTTTGGCCATGTTTTCCCGGCCAAGTGACTGACTGGCATATTGAGCAAAACATCAAGTCAAGTCGCATGAACGAATGGGAACCGTTGCGGGGTGTGTGCCGGGAGCGGAATCGTCCTCGGGCAGGATCAACGGAATTGAGTGGGCGGCGGCAAAAGGGGTGAGCGAGGGCAAGGGTCGTGCCATTGGCCGTACGTGCGTGTTAGACATAACTTCCCGTTACAACACTAGCGAGTGGAGCCGAGAGAACACAACGGGAATTTCAAATATGGCAAAATATATAAGCACAAGAAATGCTGATATCATGACGATAAACCATGTTAACGAAGTGGGAAATACCCTCAAGTTGCTGGAAAGTGTGCTTTAAAATTAGGATCAAATAGATGCTATCGATATTATATCAGTTTTGAAGAAGAATATCGATATTGTGTAAACATTATGATCTATTAAAGATTTTTTACATTTGAATGTATTATATTAGTTTTGTACACATACACTTTTTTAACAATATATCGGCATAATCGATCATTTGTAAGTAATCGATATTTTACAATATTTTAATTTTAATGTACAGATTATATAGACACTGGTCTAGAAGTGACTGTAATCAATTGGTCAATTTCATTGTTTTCTATAGTCAGACATTCTTTGATAATATGTATATCGACATTATCGATACCTAATACATATTATACAATCTATTTATTTCGATATATTTATACACTTTCTGGTCTATCGAAATAGAAAACTTTTCTTATATTTAAATAATAATAACGTTACACAGCCATAGAAATTTGTATAATATATCGACATTATTGCTTTTTTTGTACATGTAATCGATGTTTTATTATTTGTTCTATCTATATTCATTCGTACACATATTCAAACTAACATATGTTGCTATAAATTTAATTTTTGAACTAGAACAAATGTATCCATATCCTTTCAAGAAAAGCTTATAGTTTCAATTACAATACACACTTCCGATTATAATCACAATAACTGCACCAATATACCCAAACCTAGAGTGCCACGGACTGGTCATCTACTCAAAAGCCCCGACAATGACAATACAATCAAGTGGACCCTGTGGGGTGGCGGGCAAGGCGAGGTCTGAAATGCATTGACCAGGCCCAGATGCTCTTGCCAAACTGCTCCTTTTGTTGCTGTAGAGATGTCCACATGCTTATACAGTTATGCGCCTGGTTAACTTGTGTTGTGTTGTCTGCCAACTTGTGTGGCAAATGGGGGATGCTTACGAGCATGGCTGGGGCTGAGGCGTGTTTGGGTTTAGCCGGGATTCGGGTCTGGGTTTGGGTTAGGGTTGCATATCGCACACAGCTTTGGTTTTCGGTTAAAATGTCGTCGCAGTCGGGGCTGTCTAGCGATGCGATGTGTGCTCTGCTGTCTGCCGGAAATGCCGTTAAATAAAATTGTTTTTGTCAAAATTAATGTGCACAACAATGCTGGAGCCGGGAGCTGGGCGCAACAACAGCCACGACATCGCCATCATCATGGGGTTAAGTGTGGGTTTGGATTCTTGCGGACACACGTACGTGACAGATTTTGATGAAATTTTCGCTTCGGTGGCGCCTCTTGGGCTCTTCTGGACGGGTGTTAACTGTTTGTTGGACTTGTTATAATTGCCCCGTCGCAGGGTGAGGCATGAGGAAGTCACTTTTTTTCGTTGGCAAATTGAACTGTGGCATACTTCTGGGTCTCTGACAGTGCGACTAAAACAGGCGGGAGCTGAATGATGTTTGAATTAGTTGGATATAATACAAGTCCAAGTCAGTTTTGTGAGTAAAATGAAGACCAAGTTCTTGGACGCACTTAATGCTTAGCTCATTAGGACCTGATTAAGTCAATCAAGTTCCAGTAAGTAGTAAATTTAATTAAGATTGGTCAAGTTCATTTATCGACAAGAAGTCATGCGATGTTTATAGAGAAGAGGAAATGAGTGAGGAAAGCAAAAATATTATATTTTAAATATTAATTAACAAAATTATGCTGAGCTTTGAGACTACAATTTAGTCTGTATTTCGCTCGCAACTAACATCTTATCCACAAGACACAAGATAATCTCCGAAACTCTGCCCATAAAGTAAATACAGCAATCAAAAGCCTTCGATGACTGGATGACAAAATAACTCAATAAAACCAGTGTGTGGCTCATACATTTATGGCGCAAAAGCCTTATTCCTTTTCCTTCATGTACTAAGGTGAAACATTAAGACCGAGTGAGTCTCAGAAAATGATGTCCCAAAAATAAAGATGGTATAAGGCTATAAGAAATGTACCGCAATATTTAAGGCAATGAGGGTTAGGTAATGCATTGACGCTTTGGAAAGATATAAAGGAAGTGACTATATATTTATAATAATAAAAAGTACTAAAAACAAAGCTATTTAACTGCGGATAAGACTTAATTTAAATATAAAACTAATACAATGTCCATACCCTAGGTATACTGTACTAGGCAGAGGCTGGGCAGAGAAATTCGGGACTTTGGCATCCAGTGAAGGAAGAAATTAGTTTTAATAAGTAACTAACATTAATAGAAAAGGTCATAATTGTTTGCCGAGACCTCAACATAGTAAAATATATTTCATCAACTGGTTTTAATAGATATTAAAATTAAAACTCAGAACAATTGTTCTTAAAGCAACCCCAACTTTGGGTGGACAAAGGATACAAGGACTTGCTCTTGCTGCCTCGCTCTATCCATTCTACATTCTCTCTCCTTCTCCTCCCTTACTTCTCGCTGTCGCCTGACTCCGACATAAGTTAACACCAAAGAGCCACAGGGATAAAAGAGAGAGAGAAAAAAGAAAGCAAACAGAGAGGAGAGCGTTAGAATTATGACACAAAGCCGCATAAATCTTGTTGAAGATAAAAAATTGCAAAAACAAGAAAGGCCAGGAAAATGCAAACAGAAGTGGAAAATGAGAGATGGAGCCGGAAACGGGGGAAAGCTATAAGGTCAACATTTAGGCCTATGTCCAAAAGGTGAACTCGTTTCGAGGCGAGTGTCAGGTGCAGAGCTTTCCCTGCCTGAGTTCAAATTTGAATTCCTTTCTTCTGTTTGCCCTTTGTTCCTGCGTCATTCCATTGAGTGATTTAATAGGAAGAGTTAAAAAAAAAAGCTGATGAGAAATACTGATTGATGCCCTGAATTGAAAGTTACCTCTGGCAGGCTAATTGAATTATTGATTGAAAGGACTCAGGAGTACTGTGATTGAATTGGAACTTACTAATCGAAAGATTTCTGTCATCTTAAGAATGAGTCATTAAACTAGAATGAGTATAACTTCTAATGGGATTATAGGTTAAAATATACTAAGAATATTAATAAACTATAAAATAATATATTTAAAATTACAAATGAACCAATATAACACGCATTGCTACATCTTCACATGCTCAACGACTAATAATCATCAATCCTTCTTGCCAAGAAAAATAGTGACTCGATTTTTGGTATCAATGAATTTGGTAGCTTATTGAAACTAGTGCCAGAAAGTTCAATTGCCACAGTTGCCAAAAAGTAAAAAAAAAGTGGCCAAAATAATATGCCGGAAGCATATGTGGCAACTTTTCGAGTTGGCATCGATTTTTGACTGCTATTTGGTGGGTTTCCCCATTTGTTTTCAACCGAAAGGAACACGAGAAAACTATAGCATACTTTGTGGCCGATCATTGGGGGTTGTGGATAGGGGCATACGTGTGTCTATTCACTTGGAAGTTGCTGCGGCAGGACACTCTTTCACAAGAACACACCGAGCCACTCGACTCGAATAGAATTCCACAAAAATGCGTAGTCCAGGGAAACCACGTCCTGCCTATCAAAAACAAAAACAGACCAAAAATTCACACACTTTGGCCAGTGAACAGTGGTAGTGAACTTCCCCCACTTCCACGTCCATGACCTCCTCCCATATATACACACAAAAGGCCATTCACAGTTCACAGACCGACGAGACGAGACGAGACGAGGCGAGGCGAGACGGGTCGAGACAGACTACTGCCACTCTCTTGGCCCGTTTGGTTTGGTTTTCGGTGCTGGGGACGGGGTGGGGGGTCATAAAATTAGTATGACAAGTTGACCCTACTACTAAGTTAAGTCTGCAACTACAAAAGCTACAACAAGTACGGTTGCTGGCTACTGTGAAGCAATTATCAAAATGTCTAAAGTGCTGTTGAAACTCCCTGCGTATACGTAATATCACACATACGCCATGTGGAGCAAGGGAGGCAAGAGAGAGAACGAAATGAAATCCTGTTGATGTGCGGCTCAACTTGCAGAACTCCGCTTTTGGCTAAAAACTGCAAAAATGTGGCAACTTTTTGCCTGAAGCTCCCCATCTTTGGTTAGCCAATATTGAGTTGGTATTGGATTGCTTGAGTCGAGAGTGGCACATCGAGAGCAAACACTGTCAAAGGCAAACTTACTTTCTGGTCTGCTGGCCTTGGCATGTTCGAATTATTGATAGTAGTGCATCGGAAGCTAATAGACTGGATTGAATGACTGCAGGAGGGAAGGACATTTAATTCCAAATCTTATTCCCAGTTTCAAATTGAAATTTGATCAGAAAATCTATTTGTTATCTACCCTTTTAGGAGAGTAAATAGAGGAACATATGTTTTACATTTACTCCATGTTTTTCAGAGGTATTTTATAGACCCTACTATCCTCTGGGCTGGAAAGTAAGTCCACATTCGTGTGCATATCCCTCTATACAGTTTTAATGGCTACGATTCCCCAATTCGCCCAGATTTGCCATTCAACTGATTGCACTACGCCTAATATGGCGGCACTTGGACAAGGTGCTTTAATTGCCACGCCCAGGACGACGCCCCTGCATAGGCCACCATCCCATTAGCGAATACAACAGCGACTGTAATTATAAGCCACCCCCGCCCACACCGCGCCACACACTCTCCGGAATAAATGGCTATCTTTGTTGCTACTCCTGCCGCTGTTGCTGCCGCTGCTATTGCCGGTCTAAATGAGTCGGGTCATATCTGTGCACAAACAATCATGCCCATACGTACATTTCCACGTTTGTGTGTACACCGAACAGCGAAATGTATTTGTATACCCGAGCTAAATGTGTGCGGGTTTTCGCATTTCATTTTTTCACCTCCTCGCATCATGTATTATACTTATCCTGTGGGACAGCGGGGCGAAATCAATGGAACTTGCACTGAGGTAGGTAGGAGAAAAGGGTTGAAACATTCACACTTTAGTGGCGTCATGAAGTCTATAGGTTTAAAATCGATAATCAATTCGTATCTGATTGGTAGCATTTTTTAAGCAGTTTATTTCTATCATTTAAAAATGCTTTTAATTAATTCATTATTTAATTTCATGTACAATCCTTTTTGTCATCATTTTCTATCTACTTTCCAGGGCTTGAACTTATTGAAAGACTGAAACTACCTGCGTATTTATTACTCAAGGACAATTTAATGAACAAGATGCGTATCGCGCATACATATTTGATATTTAATTTGCAAGTTTCAGAAGAGTTGTGTATCTACAATGAATATAAATACTATACTATCTACAATGAATAAAAATTATCATAGTCAGGTAAACGAGACTGCAGTGCTTCTATGTCGCTTTGGCGACTTTTCTCTCCAAAGACAATATTAGAAATAAGATGCGCAACGTGCATACATTTGAATTTCCATGTGTGTTATTTTATTTGCAAAAGATTCTGCATAATAAGGATGTACACTATCTAAAATAAAAAAAAACCCCATACGTATCGAGTACGTCATAGTCGGGACATGCTTTACAATGATTTTATTTCCCTTTGGCGATACTTTTCTTTGCTCTCTGCTTTCTTACACTTCTTGTTGCTTCTGCTCTTCGATTCGTTTCGATTTGGTATCAACGCCGAATGTCTGTTTATATGTGAGAAGTGAAGAAGGGGGGTAGTAAAGTGCCGCCTGCTGCGGACTATTTCATTTTATTTTGCTTGTACATTTTTTTGTTGTCTTTCCTTTTATTTGAGTTATTTGTGCTTTTTTATGAGCCTCCGACTGCCTTTGTTACTTTATTTTTTATGATTTTTCTGCCGCTGCTGAGATTTATTATTGTTTTCAGCTATGCAGGGGAGAGTGTGTGTGTATGTGAGCACGGGATTCGGGAGCCTGTAGCCGAAGCTTTTTGTAAATCCGCCAGTGGATTGGATTTTTGCCGACATTCCGCCTCTGTAAGCTACTCGACAGTCGACTTGGTTGTCATTGTCGCCGACGCCGCCGTGGAACGACTTCCACAGCAGACAGGAATGGCGATTTGGCTATATTCCTCTGGTTTTGTATCATTTGTTAATATTTTGATTTAAGGAGCATATCAAAGCTAAGTATTTTGTATTGACCTGATCAAGTGTAGTTAGTAATTTAATTATTTAATTAACTTTATATTAATTGTGAATATAAGACAATAATTAAGTGGTCTTAATCAATGTAAACACCCAAAGAAATAATAAAAAATAATAATGTCATTGTTTATTACATAAAACTCCAAGTTAATCATGGTTGGGTTATAGAAGACGGAAAAGAAAGGCATGTATGTATGTATATAATGTGCTTGGGTATAATCACGAACAAGTAGGAAAGCTACATTCGAGTGACCCACTGTGAGATACCAGATACCCAAATCAAAAAGTCAAAATCAAATTAGCAAAAATATTATTCTAAAATGTATATACAAAAACTTTAATTAACAGTATGGAAAGACAGAAGAAAATGTTGACCAATAACACCAATATTACTAAGAACATGTTGCGCAACATGCGCTAGGAACATGTTGAGCAACACCTATTGGTGTTTCCAACACAAAGCGTTACGTCTTTTAACTATTGTTATCGGATTTTACGTACATTTTTGGAGTACCTACAAACAACTCATTATTCGATATCAAGTTACTTTAAAACTTAATTTTTAAATTTAATTAATTAAGCCTAGGTACATGTTTTCATGATTTGTGACAAAAATCTAATTGTTATTTTACAACAAACTTGATATGCGTTAAAAAGATATAAATGTTGTCACCAAATTTAATAGCACTAGCATTTATGGTCTCTGAAATCTGTTTTTTCACAATGAATATGGCTAAATTGACTCTGCTGGTGATGCTGATCAAGATTATAAATACTTTCTGGTTTCAGGGAAGCCTCTTTCTGCCTGTTACAAGCTACAGTACTTTATGGCTTCAGTATATAAAAACAACGAAACCCCTATTCCCTCCAGATGCATCAAATTGACAAATATGTCGAAAAATATAAATATTTTAATATTCAAAATTCCGGGACACTGAATGGCAGCATTTGGTAAATCCCCGTTCATGGTTATTATTAGTGTCTATTTCAGCACAGTTTTGCCAATTTTGTTTCCCTTACTCTGTGTCTCTTTTTTGGTGTGTACTTGGACCCATATCCGTCTCTTTCTAGTGTGCGTTTGGGCTGCAGTTTAATGCACTCTCCGCACAACTTCGACTGCTTTTGTTGCCGCATGTCTAGTTGGTTTTTCTGTTCTTTTTCACCCGGGAACTCTCTCACTCGTGAGCTGTTCTCTTTGGTCTTTTATTATCAGCGTTTGGGTATTGTTTCCTTTTTTAAGGGATCTGCTGCCTCCATTTGCTGCTAACATTTGCAAATAGTCAACTCATCAGGCCTATAGAATTCACCTCTGTCTCCCCTCGCAGAGTTTTCTTTTGTTTGAAAAGCTCCGTGGGCTTTCCACAATCAGAAAGCTCAATTCCTGAGCTTGGCTTTAATGGGAAAAGGGGTTTTATTGTCCACTTATGAGTTTCAACCGACTTCTAAATGGACTTGTTGATGGGTCCTTGCAACTTTCTGAATGTGAAAGTCAAGTTGATAGCTACGTTTTGTGTTTCCCCAGGGAGTTCCTATTAGGTTGCAATAATTCCCCCGGTGACAGATACAACATAAGTTGTAAATAGACAAATTTAAAATATTCAAAACGTATTTTAAAAATGGTTTTTGCTCAGTGGGAACTTCCCACTATACATTGATTAATTCAATAAAAAAAATAAAAATCAGAGTGAAAGTTGGTTTTAAACCTCTATAATAGCTACAATTCCATTCAAAACTTGAATCCTTTGACTTCAATTAATGTTACTTGAGTTTATTGTGACTTAGGCTGCTTACTAGTCCTAGAATCCATCTTGCTTTCTTTCTTCCAAGTTTTTCAACTCACCTGCAAAGATAAAAGAGAGAATACAATATTAATAATCGTATGCGAAATGTGTTTGTATAAATAAAATTAATTAATCAGCCAGAAAGCCATAAACAGCAAGCCGCAATTTGCAAACCAAATGTGTGCAAAAAGAGATACAAAGAGAGCAAAGTAAAATGGCTGAGAGAAGAGAAAAGCGAAAAAGAGCGACAACAGATGGTGACGCAAAGGCAATACAAAGCACGAAAATAAAACAAGAATAATCGACGAGAGAGAATCAAGAATGCAAAGAAACAAGCAAGAAAAAAAAGAAACAGATAATAAAAACAATTCTCTCTTCATTGAGTGTCGTCGAATGAGTTTGACGCGAGAGTTGTCAACTCTTCCCTTAGCTTCGTTCTTCGCACTTGATTGTTTATTACGTATACGCCGCATGTGTCGCTGTCGCTGTTTGTGTGAAACAACACCTAGTCGCATTTGTTGATAAACAAAGGCAAATATTAACCAAAGGCTTTAAAACTTAGTTAAGCAAATGCAAACACACGCCGTAAATGTTACTTGATCTGTTTCTAGATGAGATTTTCGCCTTCGCAGGTGTTTAATCTGCTAAATACTTGACTCGAAAGATATTGCCTTTCTGATATTCAGGTGTACCATTTTATTATTTTGCGGCGCTTCTGTTGCGTGTCAATCCAAAGGACACGTGCGCACAATTGCGGTTCATTGGCCGCGCTGACGAGACATGCAACAATTAACAGCAAACACGTAAAACACGCCGAGGTGGATTATTATATTATATTTACGAAGAGAGAAAAAAAGAGCAAGTGCCACTTAACATATTAATTGAATCTATATTTATTTAAACATCTTATAGATCTTTTGTGTGACAGTTTGAACTTTGATATCTATAGCAGGCTTTATTATAAAGTAGTATTAATTTACTAACAACTTATATTTGTATATAATATACACATTAATATTATACAATCTATTTTAATTAGTATGATTTAATAATAGTAAATCCGATCCCCCAATAATTTGAAACTTATCCACAGTTATTCGATTAACTTAATAGTGATTAAGTAAAGCCCACCCACTGACAAGCCAATTAATGATTCCTGTAAACCAGGAGATGCCTCCAGTCCCACGAAAGTGCCTCTCTAAACCCTAATGAGGGGATTAACCCGCAAAGTATGCGCACATTGACCAACTTCGTTTTCCCATTCAAACTGAGCGGCAATTACTTAAACAAAGGCCTCGACAGAGGGCAGGGGCGGGGGCAGGATCCATCGCAATGCTAATGGGTAAAGTGCGGATGCCGAAAAAAAAATGAATTGAGGGTAAAACGAGGGGAAAACCATAGGAAAATTGTCACACGAAACTGGCCAGGCTACGAACCGCACACACCCGCTGGTGGCCGCTGTGGGGGATGTGGTCAGTGGGTGCGAGGGGGCGGGTTAATGACTGCCATGCTGGCAGTGGCCATGTGTGGCCTGCCATGTTATGCGATGGCAGGCAGGCAGGCAGGCCGGCCGGAAGCCTCATCCTGCGCTGCCACGATCCGCCAAGTGCCAAGGACCCAACTAAGCCCAACTCCTTCATCGCCGGCCTCCGGGCCACGCAACAATTTTGCGTATCGCGTTTTTCATGGTCACCATACCATATGGAGGAGCACTGCGTGTGTGAGAGGGGCTTGTTCTTGTTATGTCCTTGCTAACGTGTTGCACGGAACCACGCTGGCACGCCCTCTTTGCCCCATGTCCTTGCTGTCCCGGTCGAGTTTGCTTTAATTGCCCTAAAGGATCATTTGCCTTTCAGCGAAACCGATTTGCAGCTGCTTCTTGCTAATGGGATATAATTCATAAGTAAATCGAATGACTAACAGAAGCATTTATAAGATTGATCAGTACTTTTCAAGTTTAAACGGCAAGTTTAGATGTTTCTTTTAAGTAAAATAATTATAATCAGCTAGAAAGAGCAGAGAAACTTAATCAGCAAATAAAAGTATGATAGGGCTTTCCCCACACCCTGTGTGCGCTGTCTAATTAAATGCACTATAATTCCATAGTTAAAGTTAAGCAGCAAGCTCTACAAGCCCCATATACATACATTTAAATTCAAGGACAGATTCACTCGATTGATTTGCATAATTCTATAGACACGATGACCAAGAGAGAAGCGTTAAAAAATAGAAGCCGAGCTGTTGCTTTTCTGCCACAATTTGTATTTTTCCCTTGTTTGTGTTTTGGATCTATTTGTGCCAGTTTAATGATTTGTTTTGACTTTATGTTACGTCAATTATGTTTTCCACCAGCAGCGACTCTTGGAAATGTACTTTATTAAATCAAATAAATGCACTTTATTCCATTTGTTTACGTTGCTCTGCTGTCGTCGCTTCGCTTGGCTGGACTTTAATTAGTAACAAAATGTTCTCTCCCGCTTTGCTCTGCTCGCCCCGGCTCCTTTTGGCTGTGTTGTTGTGTCGATGCACTTAATACGAATTTAATTTATTAGCTCGGCATTTGTAATTAGCTGCCAAATGGGAAAAATAAATCGTGCCAGTGGTGGGCAGTCCAGGGGCGTTATGAGGTTAATGGCCATGAAAGGTTTGTCAGCAAACAACAGGCTGCGGCCAGTTAAAGTGAGTCAGTCAAGGAAATATTGCAAAATTAATTAAACAATTTATTTGCTTTGAATTGGATTTAATATCAGCTAAAACTCTCTTCCATGATTATTACTCTTTCAAGGCTTCACTCATCAACATTAAATAGACTTTTGCAGACTATTGATTTATTACCACCATCAATTTGTTTCTTGTTATTAACAAACAAGGCAAACAATATAATAAATAAAAAATAACTTAAAACTGAAACCATCAATAATATGCAAATAAAAAATACAACAATATCTGTTGGCCAAAAGTCAACATGGTGACAAACAAAAAAGTACCTGAATAGGAGAACGAGGGAACAAATGCAAAGGCCATTAACAGCAAACAAACAATAACAACAAGAATGTGGGGAAAAGAGATTATATGAAATTGACGAGCACAAAAGTTAAATAAAACCCGAAAGATATAATAGATGTGGTGTATCGAAGCTTAGAATACCCTAAAAGTCGAAGTATTCCTCTAATTTTTAAAATACTTCTATACTTCAAAGTCAAATTATTCCTCAATTTTTTAGAATATGTGTATAGTTTTTCATATTATATAACTTAAAGAACAAATGTACTATTTTCGCTAGTCATTATGGCATAATGTCTACAAAATAGTATAACCTTTGGCAGGGCATACAAATGTAAAAAACAAAACAAATACGCAAAAATGACAACGCACAGTCAGTTAAATTATTAGACTTAATTTTTCACGGTGGGAACGGCTGGGAGGTGGAAGCTTTGTAGATAATTGACCTAGCACGCGACGGCATTAGCAATAATAATAAATAATAAAACAATGAATGGAGTATACTATAATTGTCTGTGGTGTCACAGGAAGCCTTGAGTCTTGTGAGGGATGATTTTGAGGTTTGGCTTTTCTTGGTATCCAATAATCTTTAAGGGCTAACAGCAAATTAACAACTAACATAAGTTATATTTATAAAACAAAATGCATTTCTTCCATTGAAACTCCAATTCCTATATATCCAAAACAGACAAATTTTCAAATATTCGATTACCGGATATCCAATGAACTTTTGCAAGCTTCAATTAAGCCAAGACAACAGGCATTTTGCGTTTTGTATTCACTTTCCGCTCCCTCCCCCTTACCCCCTGATGAAGCAAAGTTTTCTGTTATTCCGAAGTTGGTCCAAAAATGTCTGGAGTTTTGGCTCTCTTCATGGTTTCATTTTCCTGCTGCTGCACGTTTCATTAAATGCTTCCAGCGAACCCATCGACCCCTCCGCGACGTTTCACCCCCGGTATAAATTATCCACCCTGTCATCGGTTGTTCCTGTTGTCCATTCCTCCATTCCCGAGTCGGTGGTGGCCCCATTTCTTGGCCCCTTGGCCAAAGTCGCTTCTCCACTTCATAAAATGCCGTTGCGACGCTTAATTTTCCCCGCCGTCTGTCTGGCAAGCAATGGAAAGGACACCATTTACCACCCACCAGCCGAAGCCCAACCCCTGGAAAAAGAAGTGAGCAACAGCTGCCCCATTCCCCCGTTCTCATCCCCATTGCCACTTGCTGGAAAGAAGAAAAAAAAAATGTTATAAAATTTATTAAAAGTAATTTGCATTGCAAATTAATTTTCCTCTTTGCGCCTCCCTACGTCTCTCTCTCTCTGTCTATCTCTCTGTGTGTTTTTCTCTCTGCCCCGCGTCAAAATTACTATTTTATTTGAATGGGGAAAAGATAGGGGGCGTGGGGATAAAAGCTGGCACAGCGTGTGGCAAAGTAAACAAAGTTTAGAAGTTTTCACCGTTTTTGGGTTTGACACAGGGACTTTGTTGTGTGGGAGTTCGGAAGTGATTAAGGAGTTTTGGATTATAACAGAGGAACATATATTGACCCGAAAATGTTATTGGCAATGACTATGGTAGCAGTATATTAATTTTCTTCGTTATTAGCAATACAGTAGTAGTCGGTATCAATGATCACTGCCTTACCAATTTAAATAATTGCAAATTAAAATATATAGCTAAACGAAAACAATAAATAAATAAATAAATACGAAAATCAAGGAAGGTAAATACACCTGTATTATCAACGTCATAGAGTTCATGGCTGACAAACAGACAGACAGACTGGCTGCCGGCTACTGATGACTGTTGACTGCAGTGACATTCAGTCAAAACAAATTCAGCTTTTCATTTATTTTTTATTTCCACTTTTTCGCATTATTTATTTTCCTTTTTTCTGCCAGCCTGCGGTGCGGGGCGTAGCAGGTGTCTGCGACAGATGGAGAACAACTGGCGGAATGGCGAATATGTGGCCCCGTCTCCCATTTCCCCCATGCCTCATCCAGGGGGATCTCCCGTCCATCAGTTCGGAGCGCGCACATGACAAAACACGCAAAAAGAAAACACAAAATAAACAAGGGAACGAGAAAATGAATATTGATACAGTTTGGGGACGGTGCCCATCGTAATTGCAAGGCAGTTTGAATTACAAAAATAAGCAAATTAAATATAAACAATATCAAAGTAATGTTCTCAGTTGTATTTATCACTTCAAAATCTACAAAATGTGTCAAAATATGTTAAGAAATATTATATTATATCACATAATTAATTTGCTGTTTGCTGGACATCCACTTTTAGAGAAAACTCCTGTTTTGATAGCCTTTACTTTCACTTTGACTTATAATCTTGGTACGTACTGTCTTCACGTGACACGATACACAACGAAAGTTATTTGTCTCCCCTCTGACTTTATTTCTTTTTAGAGCAAGTTTTGTATCAAAATTTCAGCAAGAGCTTTTCCCTCGGGACAAATTGCACATGAGTGATACTCAAACAGGACCCGATTTTCAACAAAAATAAAAAATATATATGTACATGTACACATACATCGACGCCACTTCGCCCTCTGGTAAAAACCCAAATTGAAGTGTTTGCATTTTTCGGCTCGAATATAAAAATTGTTTTGAGCTATTTTTGCATCTGTTATGTATTTGTAATTTGGTTTTTATTGATAGCCATCCCTTCAACCTCTGTCAAATTGCCGATTTGTTGATTTTCGTGTGGTTTGCTGTCGTATTTCTATGCTCTTGTAAAAGGTTGATATCATTCCCTGAGTGGAAATTGATTGGGGAATAATTTGGCAATTTATTAGGCATGCATGTGAAATGTGAGATTTAATGATATCAATAAAGAATTGTCAAGGATAATTCCAGCAAATGGTTTGTTATAGTAGTGGGACAGAGCGAATTCAAAATATTGGTCAGGATATTGACACATTTTCGCTGGTATATACATATATTTATTTATTGAATTTGTCAGTGTTGTCTTTCCTTTTTTTGTTATGAGTTTATCTAAATCGATTCGGTGGAAGGCTTAGTTAGATTTAAACACTTGTGCTAATATTATTTTTACTTTATTTATGAATTTAAATGATACTCAAACGTATGTAAGCTAATCGTTATGTAGCAAATAAAAATATATTTCTCAAACATACGTTTCTGCAAAACATAGCAATAACTTTAAAACTCATTCTGTGAAATTGGTTAATGTTCTAAAATTTATTTAAGTTTAATCATTCTTTTATAAGCCAGAAACTGGAAAATCTAGGCGTTTAGATGTTCTCCTAAATAGAGTCGCCAACACACACGCACTTTCGGAAAAGAACTCCCAGCTCTCCACCGCCTGCCTGTCAACGCCGTTTGCCATTTTTTACGCAGCTCTTTTTTCCTCTACATTATTTTATGTTGTTTTGGGCTAGGCCTATTCATAGAGTGAGTCAGTCGGTCGCTGGAACAGTGGAACAGCAAGTGAGTTGGCGGCGGCAGCGAATTCTGCGATGGCGATGGCGATGATGATGATGATGGTCGGGGTCTGCTCCATTACCATAAAAAATAAAATATGCACACAAACAAATGTACGAGTGTTCCCTCCGTGGCAGCGGCGAAGGCAGCGAAACTTATTTAGGTTGTTAGATGAACGACCGCAAGATGTCAGCGGAACCGAGCCCCTTCGACTCTGCGCGACTCGCAGCCTGGCTCTCTGCCTGTTTTGACTGTTGCGTTTGTTAACCGAAAAGCGAAGGAGACACAATATATACGTAAGTATGTATACAGTGCAACATAATCATCAACGGGAGTCCTGTCACATAACAGTCAGTCGCCCCGTAAGGGCAAAGACTTCCGCAGCAGACCAATTGCTCCCCATTTTCACATTTTCCTTTTAAGGAACAGGAAATACATTTAAAGACTAATATTTTTTAGATCACCTTCTAAATCTTAACTGTAGTATAGATTTTGGATTTTCATAAATAGTTTATTAAGCTTTAAATAAGTGCTAAAACAATTACTAAACTATTTCCTTAAATTTGATATATGCAAGTTACAAGGACAAAAAAAATATTTCAGGTTCTTACTATTCCCCCAAAAACAGGTAGAAGGTACATCGTCAACCCTATAAAGTATTTATAATCTTGATTAGCGTCACCAGTCGAGTCGATTTAGCCATGTCCTTCTCTTTGTCCGTGGGATACAAAAGATCTCAAGGATCTTGAATGCTATCTAGTGCTACCAAATATGTTGAAAACATTCACATCAACATCAACATTGTCTACATCTCTCAACATTTTTTATGTTCTATATGTTTTTACTATATTATATTATGGCATAATTATTACAGTGAACTATAATTAAATATATTAATATAGTATATGTCCATGTTATGTTTCTCTTAATTAAACCCATAATACTTTTGATACCGAGTATCTTTCATAGGGTCCTACTCGACTGTAGCTTTCCTAATTGGTTTTCAATAAGCTGGTTTTTAGCCTTCATAAGGTTCTCCAGCATTTTACTTTTTTAAAGGTTTCAAATACTAATTGCTGCAATTATTCCTTGAGCGAACTAGTAACAAAAAGTCAAATATTTCAAAAACAACACGAACTTTTCTCACAATTTAAAAATATTCGAGATGTAAACAAGAATGCAGATTCTATATAAAAAAAAAACAGGCTAAAACCAAACCCAGTGGGGAAAAGAATGACGGAAAATACAATTCCCCTTTTTTTTTTATTTTTCCAACAATTAAACGAATGAGCGGAAATAAATGATTGATAGACAGACAAACCAATTTTATAGGTCAGTAATGCAAATGGGATTTAAGTAAATAAAATAGCAGGAACGGGATAATTGAATTACATGATTTTGTTATTTAATTAGGTGTATAAATAAAACTCAGTCAGATGGTAATATTGCGGATGAGTAAAATTTGTGTGTTGTAAATTCTTAATTTCATTTAGAAGTAAAATGCCTTGCAAAAAAATAAACTGCAATTGCAAATACCCAAGACGCTCTCTTTGCTTAAGATAAAGCCATTGATTTTTATCACACGTTTCGTTTGTGTACTATGGGACCACAAATCAAGCGAATAAACAAACCACAATGTTTTCCTTGCATTTTTCCCTTGGTTTTTCCTGATGACTTGACATTTTCATCGGGGCCGCAGCTGGCGGCGGGTCGCCTTGCCATTCTCACAAATGTGGCGATGCTGTCCGACTCTGACCATCGACCCTATTAATCTCCGATCCGTCCAGCCAGGCGGCCAGCCACTTCATCCCACTTCAACCCCCTGGCTCACGGCTAACCCCGTTCCGAAAAAGCCCATACAAATGAAATGATTCATGAAACATTTGGCAAACGATTTAAAAGACCAAGCGATTGTCGTTGCTTATGGTTATTGTTATTATTGCTATTGTTATTGCTCATACATTGGCACACAGTACGGTTGTTGTGTTTGTTCAGACTTTTCTTTTCCTTTTGTCGTAAATTAAAACCAATTTACAAGCAAATAAAGGTGAAGACGCCCACGATATGTGTCAACAAAATGAATGAACGATAATTATTTCCGCAAATTTTTCGCGCAGGTGACAAATTAAAAGTCAAATTGCTGCTCTCCTTTTGCTCTCTTTTGCACAGATTGTTGAGGGAATTTCCTCAGTCTCAACAGAAAGCATAATTTATTTATTTATTTATCATTCGAATGATAACAAGCAAACAAGGAGCGAAAGAACGAACAGCTCAGCATATGGCGCTCGTAACTTTTATCCCTGTTGCAGGCAGCGAGAATGACGCGGAATAAATCGACATGGAATATTTTCATATGCACTTTTGTTTTCTTTTGCTTTTTCCCTCATGGAGGTCAGTCGAATGGAGAGTTTCTTTATTTTGATTTGTGAAATTAACAACAGAGGTAGAGAAATGTATAATTAACTTTGCTGTTACCCACCCAGTGCCTTATTCAACAAATACTAATAATTATGGCCAGTTTAAAATATTTGAAATTAATCTATTTCAAAATAGAATTAATCATAATTACAGTTACTAATCTCCTTCAAAGTAACCTAATTAAAATTGATTTAACTTGATTAAATGTGAAATCAAACGTAAGCCAATATTTCAACGTTTAATTTACTCGAAATATGATAATTACGCAAAGCTTCGATGGATGGGTGCTTGTATCTCCCATCCGAATTGCTGGCCTTTCCAAAAGGTTAACCATAAACCCCTGTTAATAGCCAAGCATTCTTCTTGCTGCTCATTATCCTTGGAACCATTACCCACACCGGTCGGAGAAACTCATTACAATTGCATGGGGAAAGCGGAAAACTTTAAAGTAGCAGCAGCGGCACCAGGAGCAGAGCTCTCTACTCTCTGCCGGGAGCGAACCCAATCTCATTCGGACCCGTGGCGGGGATGCAGAGGGGCCAAAAATAAACGGCCTACATTTCAGCCACCGCACCGCGGACATCTTCCGCCCACCGCTCCGCTCTGCGCCATCGGTTAACCCATTTCGAGAAATACAAAAATATCTTTAGCGAAAAGTTCAATAAATGCTCCATTTCCATTTCGCCAGAGAGCCTCTCGTCGGGCGCTGTGTCTCTCAACTGAAATTACTACGCCCGTCAACCCAATTGCCTTTGGTGGGGTTAGTGGATGGATAGATGGGAGCCCACTGTGGAGGCCGTGGACCAAGAGGATGTTCCGCGCTTTTCATTTTGTGTGTGCGTTTTTTCCCTTTTCTCCCTCGGCTCTCAGCACTCCCATTGCCCATCGACGAGGGCTAGGAGCGATTTCCTGGCAGCAGGAGGCTCAACAGTAAAACCGGAAAATTTCCTACTTCCTGGCTGGCTGACGAACTGGGGTAGGAAAAATGCACTAAGAATCAACAACAACTGCGAAACTAACACACAAAAATCAAAATGAAAGAGGAGATGGAAACTCAAATGAAACGCCTTTTTTCTCCTCTTTTCCTATATATATTTACATATAGTCTATATCTATTCGCAGCTGTGTGTGTGCGCCCAGATATGCCATGCTTTTTTGCAAAGTTAAATTTTTGGTCCTGCAAAGAGGCACGAGATGTCCCCATCCCAGAGTCCCCAGGATCCCCCGCCCGACTCTCCGCCTAACCCCGCCGCTGCCACTCAACGCGCATAAAACTCTTGAAAATGCTTTTGCTCGTAAATTTTGAAGCAACTGGGAGCCCAGGCTGTGGAGGGGGATGAAGAAGGGCAGGGACTGGAGATGAGCAAGTGTATCCCTGCAGGCGGCCACTGGCTGCTGATGCTGCTGGAGCTGCTGCTGCTAGTTGCCGGTTGTTGCTTTTGCTACTGCAAAGTGGGAGGCGCTGGGGCGTGGCAGGACACTGCCGCAACAATTGTTGGCTTGCCGCCGCCATCGTCATGCAAATTTATTCTCAAATGCGGCCAGCAAAGAGCCATGTGTGCAAACATCCTGTGCTCCCCAACAGCAATATCTATGCTAGTTCCCTTTCTATCGCTTGGCAATAAAACAAATTTCGTGGAAAATATCTTGGCGCTTACTAGCTGCTTAACAGGCAGGACCGAAATACTATTACTGAACATTTAATAACTAAAAATGTAATACAGATCTGTCTATAAAAAGTAGGAGTTCACTTATCAAAAATATCCGATTCAATAAGAATCAATCATAAAACATATGCCAGAGCATCACACCGATAAAAATACTGAATCATTGATCATTGGATGAACTTAGAGGTGAAGAATTCAAGTGCCTCTGGCAATTCTATTCGAAAAAAAAAGAATAAGAAATAAATAAATAATATCGATAAATCCGATAAATAAGAAAATCGATATATGTGATAAAAAATGGACCTACTTTAATCGTATCATAAACTAACCTAAAGTAGGACCTATACGAAGCTATTATTATTTGTATTATATTTTTTTTATTATCACTTCACTGAATACTGAATCATTGATTACAGGATGTACTTAGAGGTGAAGGATTCAAGTGCATCTGGCAAACCTATTCAAAAAAAATAACGATAGATCCGATATAAAACTAATATCGATATTTTCTATATATAATAATATCGATATTTGCGATAAGAAATTGTTCTACTTTAATCGTATCATAAACTGACCTAAAGTAGGACCTATAGAAAGTTATTATTATTTGTATTATACATTTTTTGTATTATCATTGCAATATGAATTCTTTGTTGAAGTATATAACATACAGCAGAATGTAAATTTACCTCAAAGAGTTAACTGAAAATCTGGGCACACACAATTTTCGAAACCCTCTTCTCTGGCAGAGATTTTTTTATTTGTTTGGATATAAATTGTTTTGCATTTTTTCTTGCACACTCCTTTGTTTTTGGGTTATAGCTCAACATCGAAAAGCTGATAAGATTATGGTTGAAATATGACTTTCCGCTCTTTCTCTCTACACTTTTCCTCATCCGCTGCTGCACATGTATATTGCATCTTTCGGATGCTTTCATTTTTGTATGTGTGTGCTTTTTATTTATTTTACTATTTGCGGTCACGTAGCTTCTGTGAATTGCGATAAAGCGGAAAAATTACCCTATTGCCAAAATTCGCTATGTAAACTCGTATTACAAGGTCGGCATTAGCAAGGAATGCCAAGCAAACATTCAAGTATTTATTACACATATTCTCTTCGGGGAAGTGTATTAAAAAAGAAAACAATTATTAATAGTATTTAATTACAGTAAATATAACATCCTGTTTATCTGCAGAATATTCACAGAATCCCAACCACCAAAATGGTTAAATGGGCGTCTATTAAGTCAATTCATTTGAAGAGGATTCCGCTCACTCATTTCCTATTCAGGCAGTCAGTCAATCATTTCAATCCACTCCCGTACAGCCCCCTGAAAAGGGCATCCAGTCAGTTAGTTAGTCAGTTAGTCATTGCCACAGGCCAAATCACAGGAGCCACCGCAGCTACTGCAGGCAAAAGCGAATAATCACGGCTCATATAATCATAATTATGAGCAGACGTGCCACGCCTCCGCTCTCAGCTGCCCCCGCGATGCCGCTCACTTTCTTCATCGCCACTGCCGTCGCCGTCGCAGTCGTCGTCGTCGTCCTTTTTGCCCGCATCTCGCGTTCAACACGGCGTATGAGCAATTTGCTCACACTCAAAGCGAAAATGCGAACGCATTTTCAAATGCCAAGCGGAGCATATGCTGAAGCCAAGCCCTCCCACTCGCACTCCCACTCCGTGCCACGCCTCACGCCCTTCAGCCATCCTTAGTTACCGCAGACGATGGCAGCGTGTTAGTTCAGTGCCTCATTATGAAATTATGCACAGATATTTTTTACAGTTTCTACGTTTGCGGCGGGGCCAGCATTTAAGGGGAAAGTAATGCATTTCTGTGCTCGTGGCTCTGGTTTCATCATTGTTTACTTCTCACCTTTCTCCATTCAGAATCATAATTTTGCAGCATTAAAATATGAAAGTGGACTATGGAATTTCCACTTGTATGAAGGATAACAGAGAGAGAAGAATTTTCAGAAATACTTTATGAATTAACAATTATAGTAATATGGCCGCTTTATAATGAAGTGTCATTTCTGCAATTTTACAAATTGTATGTGTAATTAATGGTATTATTCCTTAGCAAAGGGTATTTATTCTTGAGCAGTAACAACAGACGAGTTGATCTAGCCATGTTTATCTGTCTGTTTTTATGCAAACTGCTCTTTTAGAGCTATCTGCATATAATCTTCAAACTATTAATTCTAATCATTCTATTAAGGAACCAGACTAGAGATCCCCAAGAGATCAGAGATAGGCGTTATTTATAGTATGTTAAATTGAAAGTTTTTCAACATAGTTATAACTACAAGGGTATTTAAACTTCGGCTTGGCGTAATAAGCTTCCCTTGACGTTCTTAGCTTTCTAATTAACAGGTAAGCTAGCTCTACCTCAAAGCCCCCGAAATGGAAATCACAGTTGAAGGGAAAACCCAAAGCAAAAGCCCCACATCGTCTTAAAATTTACCTCGAGAGAATGCCGTTTGCATAACGAGATCCAAATGAAAAGCAAAAAATCAACAAAGAAGAAAAATACGAAAAAGTGAAAAACGAAGCGAAAGAAATTGACAAAAAGATATAACACACAACTGCAAAAACTATATAAACAAATCGACAGCGACGACGAGAGTTTGGCAAATTTTTTTTCTGCTCTAGCCTTTGTTGAAAGAGATTGTGTAATTGCCAGTTCGCTTCATGTTTGTTCACCTACCCAATCCCTACCCCTCGAGTTTTCCTTTGTGCTAATTCCTGGTCTAAGTAACCAAACCAAGCGACGTCCTCGGCAATTTGTAGCCGTAGTTTCCTTGAACGGAT
Organism: Drosophila jambulina; assembly: GCA_018152175.1. NCBI lineage: Eukaryota > Metazoa > Arthropoda > Insecta > Diptera > Drosophilidae > Drosophila > Drosophila jambulina. The sequence continues at coordinate 24,278,134 of JAECXH010000114.1, read as the reverse complement.
TTGGTGGGCAGACCGAAAACGAGCGGGGAAGGATATCTGGAGCCAGCCTACGACGACGACGACGACATTTGAACTGCGAACTGCAAGAGCACCCAAACTTTGATGTCAACCTGTTTCCAAAGTGACACCCAAAGCGAGACATCCGCTCGCCCGTTTTTCGTGAGCCTAAAAATAGATGTCGGAGACAAGAAAGTAAGACCGAGTGCCCCTACCACGGAATACCTGGTTTACTCACAAAATATATACATGGTTGAAAATATGTGATGTAAACAAGTAGATGCTAATCTTTTTTATACAATTGACTTCATTATTTTCCAAATTTTCTCCCCGATATGAATACCTAGAAAACGTTAAAGATGGAGCCCTATATGTTCCTTATAGGTCTTATAATATACTATACAGATATCTAGATATGTCGTCGTCTCTACTTCAATACAATATACCCCTTTGATGAAGAATTACTGGGTATAAAGGCCAGAGAAGAAACCTCTGGATATGTCGCCCAGTCGACATCAACAGTCGACGGCATTCCCCCAGTCTATCCGATTTCACCTTCAATTCGACTCGATTACTTTGGCAAATGTAAAGCCCACAAAAAAGGGGGAAAACAAAAATAATAAAAAAAAAGTTCCTCTTAGCCCAAAACATTTCTTCTGCCTCCTCTTTGGTCGCTTATCCTTTTCTGTTTTATTTTGCGGGCCTTCGGTTCGTTACGTGTTTTGTTGTAATTGACATTTCAATTGATTTAAGTTGACATTAAATGACACACATTAAATGCAGACCAGGGAAGTGCAGCAGCAGCAGCAGGTAAGACAAGCCAAGTTCCTTGTAGGTCGATGGTTTCGTGGGCTTCCCCAAAGTTTTGGAGGTTGGCCCGGGTTCAATTTCGGTTGGCAAAAACTTGCAGTTCCTTATTTGACAAGTCCGTGAAATGATGCGAAAAGTTATACAACTCTTGAGCAAACACAATAACAGTGTTTGGTTTTCGGTTAAAAGTAAATGTGTCACCTTGGAGAGTCCAAGCAGTTACTTGTTTGATTCCTAATTAGCTTAAAACGTAACGAAAGAGTAAGAAATAATAATAACAATAAATCATTATGGCATATTTTATCTGGGAATAAATTTCCCTTGTTTCCCGCACATTTTATTTAAATGAATTACGGCAAAAGTTACGCACAGATAAATAAGAAAAGTAAATAAAATCAAATGAAACAACAAACACAAAAAAAATGTTATTCAGTGTAAATTAATTACAGCACATTACATTTACATTGTTGGCAATTAAGAACGCCACAACAATTGAAATTAAATTTTAAAACAAAAAATATACAACCCTCTCTCCATGACTGCATTCATGAGTAATTATCATTGCGATATTGAACTTAATTTGACCTGGTAAAAGGCTAAGTTTAAAACTAAATTTGCAATATCGTTTAAAGGGAAAACCCCGCTATCAAGTGTATCTTCATTGCAAAGTGAATTGAATAAATGAAAACTAAAACTCATCATTAATCATGGATTGCTCTTGGTTGGCAGCGAAGCGAAAAAATTGGCACAAACGGTGAATACACACAAGTCATACGGTGAAAGATGGCCCCCCAATGGAGATACTGAAATATGAACACACCAACATCATTGCGAAAAGGCCGCCCAATCTACATACAAATACCTATATCTATATAAATATGTATCTGGCAACCCATGTCAATTAAGAGGAAAAACCAAGGGAGAGAGTTCTCGCCAAAAACATCATTAAGATGACTGCTTTGGAGGTGGTGGCCAGAATGGATGGACGGAGGGCTCAGATGGGTTGCCAAGGCAATAACACAAATGTCGGTGACACGTTTGGCCAATTTATATCAACAGGGAAATGGGTCAGGGGCTTCATTACAACACCCCAGCAATCCGATTCACACAACAAAGTCTATTTGAAGCTAGCGTTGGTTTAATTCTTTCTTTCTTCTGTTTTTCAGCTTTTAAATTAATACAAATGTTCAAGATAGTTTTGGTGAATTCGCAAAGGATCAGATTTTCAAATTCCAACCCCTATTTAACTCCAAACTGTGGGGCTATCCCCGAGTGAACCATATTTCAGCTTGCTTCTCTGCTTTCACCTTTTCAGTCGTAATCCATTAGTGCCTTCCCTCCAAACGAATTGTTTACTTAATTGCATCGCGAGCTATTTACATAAGCAACCCACCAATCTACGCGAAACCAACTTGGAAAGTATTTCAGAGCCATCGAGTCCTAGCCATTTTTGAGGGATAACCGCCCCCGGTGTGGCCTTATGCCTTATGAGAGACACAGCTCAAAGAAGGAGAAAAAACTACCAATTAAAAACTCATCAAATGCTCAACGAGACCAAGGGGCGGCGGCAGCGGCAGGCGGTTAGCGACTCTTCAAAGGGAACTCCACCAAATGTTGGTCGTGGTGGAAGTGGTGGCAACTGGTTGCAAGAGGATGTAGTTGGAGCTGGAGCTGGAGCTGTTGCAGGTGGAGCTAGAGCTGGGGGTGGAGCTGTAGATGGAAATGGTGAAGTAAGGGGCGTGGCAGGGAAAACATTTGGCAACCGAAGAGGCGACCTTATGCCCACAAATTCCCTCTGCCCTTTAAGCCTCCAGAAACTCCGACTGTCGTTGGTTGGGAATGAAGTTGAAGCTGTTGCTGCCTGCTGCCTGCTGTTGCTGTTGCTTTTGGTTTTGTTTTTGCTTGCTAGCCGGCGGCAGTAACATTTCGTCTGTTTGTGTTTTGTGTGTTGTTGGCCAAGCCAAAGCTTGTTTCGTACATTTTGGCATCCTCCCGCTGCCTTTATTACCACCTCGTTCCACCGCTTTATGTCCCGCTCGTACTACCAATTGCGTCCTTGTTCTTGTTTCTGTGCGCTCTATTTGGCTCAAGTGTTTTCATCTTGTACATTTCTTTCCTGCTTTTTGGCCGCTATGTAATTACTTTTTTCTGCGTTTTTGACAGTCAAAAATAAAGGTATCTCAAAGCTTAAACAAACTATAGAGAATAACAAGTGAAATTCCCAAAGTTGAGTGTTAGAGGTACTTCGCTCTCCTATTTTACTGCTGCATACCGAAAATACTTGGAAATGAACCTAACAAGTGTTGTCAACGCAATACGTGTCCGATTTTTTGCGTACCTTATACACTGCCTATAAAAAAGACACTTTGTTTTGAAACTATATATTGTACATCCCCGCACACGCTTTATCGCATTTATCTGGCAACCAGCTGCTTGTTGACCTCGTGCAGTATTTTGCTTTCTATGTGTGTCTCCTTGAGCTTAACTCGAGTGCCTCTCAACTTGTCAGCTCCTTAAAAATTCCTCCGTCCTTTAATCAAAAGGCACAGCGCGGTGGAGGCGCTTCTTCATGCCTGCTTTCTTTCGAAGCAAATGGAAAACTCGGTAGCAGGAACTTCACACAACTTTCCGAACAGCTGCTTCAAGTAACGCTCCAGCTCTCTCTCCGCAAGCCCGTATTCACAGAAGGACGTAGGACGGAACGCATCGTCCAGTTTTGACTTTTCAACTTCTTTAACCACTTAGACTCATCAACTTGTTTTGCTGCTACTTTTTTTGCCAACAACACAGTCCTCCTCTCAGTAGTTGTGTGGGTGTGATTGCTGGCATTTTCTTAGTTTGCTCTTCTTTCTTTCCTTTTTTTCTGTTGGAAAACTTCTTCTGCATGCCACTTTAATTTGCGCAAACTACCAACTACCTATCAGTGGGACACGGATGAAAAAGGCGGGGGCTAGAAGGTATTATACCAGAGTACTCATAGAGATATTGAAATTAATTAAAAGGGTTGTAACATATTAATACAAGGAAACAACTGTTTGGATAGCTTTTGCCCTAGTTGTTTTATAATAAATCAAATCTGTGTAGTCAAAACTCGATTTATGTTGCTTAAGTCAGCCCAACTAGAAGCATTTTTGCTCGGTATATACAGGATCTCTTTGTAAATGATATATATTATAAATAGTTACTAAAAAATGTTTAAAACTATCAACTATATATATTTTTTATATGTATTTTTTTCATTTACAATGTACTCAGGCATTGTACTCACACCTCCATCTCTTCCCACGCTTCACAATTACTCAGCACTCGTGTCAACATTGTAGCCTCTGTGTACGCGACGCGTAGCACGTTCGTTGCTTGCCATTGAGACTAAGCCGCGTTTATACGGGGTCAAATTCATGCATTTAATACGTGAATTTGGGAAATTCGATACATGATATGAACACTGCTAGAATTAGGTGGCAATAACAAGCAATAAAGTCAACCAATTCAGAAAACTGTAGAGTTAACAGATGGGAGGATACCATCTTAAAGATTGTATTGGGTTGATAAGAGATGATGATGCTAAGGACACAAAAAATTACCCTTTTTATATTCTTCGATTATGTATGAAAGTTTAAATTTTCTTCTATGTTTTCACGTTATCAGGAACTCATGTATTCCATCACATAAATATAGTAAATGATACTACAAATCATACAAGAGTTGTTTCCATCATAACTTGATGTTCATCGAAATCACAGCATTCAAAAAAGCCTCATAAATGTATATTAACTCTATGAGATGATTTGTTAATCATATTTTCTAAATGTTTTGAAATCAACCTTTCATTTCCATTTAAAAATCAAGTAACTAAAGAGCTTCTTCAAATATATGTGTTAAAATTGTAATATTGGTAATTTTACTAGATTATAAATTAATTTATCATTTCGTGTACCATATATTTTTCTAGTCAAATGTTGAGTTTTTGGCAACATGACAGGGTATTAGACATGAAAATCTCCTAATTAGAGTTTAATTTCAATTAATTTCCCTTTTAGCTAAATATATTCTCTCAACGGCTTGGTATTCTTCCCCTTTTCTACGGCTGACCCCAAAGAGAGCCTTTCTGTTTGTCTGTCTGCCGCCCCCAGGAACCTGCCTCTCCGCCTAATTTTTTTTCATTCCTTTTTTTGACAAATGACCAAATGACGTCGACCCAATGTCTGTAGCGTGCCGTTGACACCGCTGACAGTCTTGCCGTAAATAACAAAGGCAACAGAGTCGAACGACCAATATATGTCAGTATATTTGTCCTACTATATACTATATATACACACATCCTTGTGTCCTATCTTTTCACTACGCGGAGCCACAATTAACTAAGTATAGCAGGAGCAGCAAATAAGGTTCGATTTTGTTGTCTTGGCATAATGAAAAATTATTGTTGGCAATTGCCTGAAGTCCTTTGAACCTGTGCCCTTTCAATAGATCAAATGATGGCAGCAGTAATAGCTGAACACACCAAATGTAAATAAAAATATATAATATAGTACATATAAATATGTCTTTAGTACTAGCTTGATATTTTCTAAAAATTTGACTTCTCTAGAAACTTAATTTTTCCATGAAGGTAGTCATAGATGTAAAAGTTGAAAGCTAAGCTCTTGCTTAACTTAAGTTATAAAAAAATACAGTAATCAAAAGTTCTTGAGTGCTAAAAAAACGAAATATGAAAATCCTTGACCTTATAATTTACACCGAAACTGCCAAGTACACAACAAAATGAACTCGATAAGTATTCAGTATTTTCTTCATTCATTTTTTGTATTTATTATTTTTTATTTTACTTCTTTTTTTTTGCTTGCTGTTTATTTTCCACAAAAGCCAGGGAAAGGAGCGAGAGAGCAACAGCGAAAAGCGAAAAGTAGCTTCAGCTAAATGAGCTTGATGCCAAGCAATAACTAAAACAAAAGCAAAACCAAAAACAACCACAATACCAATAGCAATAACAACAAAACTGGCAAAAACAACAACAACTACAAAGAGCCCCCTCATCGTGTAATGAGAGAAATTTGTTTGTTTTTGCGCTCTCTTTCGGCCTTTTTTCTCTGTTTTTCGTCTTGGTTTCGGGTAGAAGGCAATAACCTTGAGGCAGGTTTTTCACATAACGACGATGTCAACTCGAAGAGAAAGAGAAAGAGACGGGGACGCAGGCGGAGGCGGAGGCGGAGACAGACAGAAGCAGAGAGCGTCACATCGAGCGGTGTGTAATAAAATAAGCTTCATAAAAAGGCGGGCAAAAAAAATTAAAAAAAAAAGGTAAGCATGTAAAATACATGTATATTGTATGCATGTGAAATGCCACAGAAAATTAAGGCAAAAGGAAAGTAAATACTTTTCGTGTGCGTTGGCTTGTCCAAAAATTAAAAATGCCGCTTTCCTGTTGCGTCAAAATGATTAAAACTTTCGGACACATTTGCTTACAAGCGTGTCTACGTATGTGTATGTTTTAAGGAACTTACTAATTGAGATACAACATAACTTTATCTAAGAATTTACCGAATTTTAAATAAATTAACTTTTACTTAAATGTAACACTTATCTGATATTGCTGAAACAGTGACTCAAGATCAACATCAACGAGAGACTCAGAAATGTAATCATTAAGTTGGTCATAGTATTTCGAATTCAAATTATGAATATAAGAGCAGGGGTGCCCTTAAACTCACGAGTTAATCATAGAATGTGTAATGTAACTATGACTTTTCCAGCTATTTTTTGATTAAGATGAATATTTTTTCGGAAAAAAGGCTTTCCAAATTTGTTCATATCTTTCCAATAAGATCTATCGTTAGGTAAAACACACTACCACCTAAATTAAAGTATATATTACCTATTTACACACAAACAGTAAAAGTTTATTAACCAGTATATGTAATTTTAAATGTTCACACTATAATTAACACGTAGTTTTTCCTTCCAAGAATCCCCAATATACTCTCAGATTGAACTCCATTCCAATGGTGGACCCAACGACCCCCAACAAAATGAGTCAGAGACAAATCAATAAAAATGCTCCTTTTATCGCTCTCGTCGTCTTTGTTGGGGGGCCAAAAATTCTAATCACTCTCGAGTGGTGAATGGTAAATGGCAGCTGGCTGTGAAGACAGCGCAAAATGTTTCTGGGTCACTGGCAAAAAGAAATGCCAGCAATGTTCCAAGACCCTCAAACACACCTCCTTCGCCTCCTCCTCATCCCAGTTGTTGTTGTTGTTGTTGTTGTTGTTGTTGTTGTTGTTGTTGTTGTTGTTGTTGTTGTTGTTATTCTTTTTCTTCTTGTTGGTGGCATTGTCATTAATCATTGCCAGTTAAACAATAACAAGCACAGGCAGCTGAGGCATCCAAGGGGGACGGGCAGGCAGCAGACTGAGCTGGTGCTTGGTGCTGGTAACTTGGTCCAAACAAGTGGCACACGCATCGCGTGTCGGCTGAGAGACAGGAAAAGTGAAACCCAATGGCTGCCAAACTGCACGATGACAAACACAATGTGGGTACATGAAGTTTGTGAGCAACTGGAGGGAGTTAGCAGAAGAATGTTTGTCCGCGGGTTGTACAGCCTGTTGAAAAGGTCAAAGGTTGACAGCGAATCTAAGCGAGCTTAAGCGAATAACTTAACCTGGCATATGAAGTTAAGATGCTCTGCCAATCAGGCATTATGACAATAATCTGCACAGAAATTAAAAGGAAAACAAGAGAATCAATTTTAGAAAGTTATTACTGGTTGCGTCAAAATTCCCAACTGGTTCAAGATGCAAGGCTGTGCATGGTCAGAATTGTCAGAATTCACAGAAGTTTATTTTTAACAAGATTGTTTTGATTCCACTTTTTTTATCAGAAAGTTAAATTTCCCGATAAGAGGAGTTAATCAAGAAACCTAAAATTAAAATGAAGTTCACAAAAAATCACAGAATGTTTAGGGTATCTATTAAAATCAAGAAGAATTTGCTTAGTTGAACAATCTTTTGACCATCGCCTTGTGCAGTACAGCTCCGACCTGTTTTCATAAGCCCATCGTCCGGGGTGGACGAAGGGTTTTAGAGCGGGTCAGAATGTCGTAAAAGCCATCAAGCATACGCCTCGTAAACTCTCCTTTGGCCCTTTTCCCTGCCATCTTTAACCCGCAATCTTCTTTTGTCCTTGCTTGGGGAAAGTGAAATCTATAATAACATTTTGCACACAGCACTTTTCCTTACGATTCCTTGCGCACACAACAATGTTTTATGCCTCCATCCCTCTCTTTCTCCCTCCCTTGAAATGATTGCGGGTGGATGCGACTTTTCACACGTTTCCAGGCAGTTAAAATTTTAATTTTCCTTCCCTGCCCGATTTTGTGACTTGTCATAAATTTCCACTCAAGTGGTTTATCAACTGCAACACACACACACGGACTCTCTAACAGCTAGAACTCTAGCATAACTTTCGCTTCCTTCGACTGACACAAAATTGGGAATCCACTTACTCAGCTCTGTCGTAATCTAATTTAATTGTATTATTTTTTGTTTGGACAACTCACCTGCAAAGATATAGAGAAAAAAGGTAAATTAATGAAAGGAATTTAATGCATTTTAATCTTAAGTTTGAGCATGTAGATGTAAATTTAAAAGGAAGTTTACTCATCAAGATATACCCAGTTATTAGAATGGTCACTCTACCTAAAAAAAATATCTGTGGAAACTAATCTTTTCCTGCCAAAAAATACTTAAAAAACTGATTTCTTATATGTGCTAATTTTAATTGATAAAATTTTGTTTTGCTTGAAAGCTTACAAAATAATTGCCCATTTGCGCCGCACCTCACTCACTGTGTTTGATTTATAGGATTGAGGTTAAAATGCCATTCCCAGAAATGGTTACAGTTCAAGATTGATAAAACGAATCATTTAAATGGAAGCCGTTTTATACTTAATGTAATCTCATTCGTGATCGTTTAAATACACCACCGCCCATTCCCACTCGGTTTCTTTGCAATTTGTTTGCCTGCCTGATAAGTGGTTTATAGATTCGTTTTGTTTTTACTTTTAAGCGACTCGGAGCTCTTGATTCGATTGTATAATATTTCCCCTTATCAGTATGTCATGTTTGCGGTTACACACATTCACTCACTGGGGACGAAACCGCATGAGAAAACAAGAATTTTAAAAATAAAGTAGACTCAATACGTGCACAATGGTTTACACATAAATTCAAGAAATGACTGCTTGATAGAAAGTTGCCTCGTGTGTCTGCTCTGTATTTTACTTCTTTCAGAAGTTTTCACATAGAAGTTAATATTTTTTAAGTAAAAGTAAACTAAGATTTTTGGTTTTTGAATTTACATTTGAGTTGCCATAAAATTTAAACACACATTCTACAAATATAACAAGTAAAATTGTCTTTTTACAGATTTATATTGATCTTTACTCCGAGTTTGACGATTAGCGTGACCAGTCTGAGAAAGAATATAAAAAAAATAATAATACATTTTACTTATATCTTTTACTTTTACTTTCTAATATTAAATAATTTTACATTTATGGTACAGAAAGAATATTATTAAGCCATTATTATCAGTATTTTCGAAGGGAGTCTTTACCGATTGTATTACTAAAAATACACATTGTGTTTTGACTTGGTTCGAAGTAATTATACTTCCTTTTTTTCTTTGTGCCACGCAGTAAACTCCCCTTTTGGACGACCTTGACACGGCTTTTACTTTATTCTTGGCCTATTTTAAAGTTGTATCGATCAAACTGCGTGCATTCCATCGAGAGTGACAAGTGGAAGAAATGGGGGCTTTAATGGCCTCCCTTTCGTTCGCACTGAAATCAGATTCGTTTGCTTACTTGCTTGCTTGAGCGTAGAAAGTCGCCGTCGTGTTGAAACAATTTTATCTTTTTCCTTTTTTCTTATTTATGCTTTTGGTTTTCTTTGCTTTCCGCATCCATTTTATGCTTGCATTTCTGATTAAAATATTTGCGGAGAGCCAAAAGCTTTAACACTTCTGAGTGGCCTGGTTTCGATTACTTTTTATATTTTCCTTTTATTTCAGTCAACCCAGAAATTTTATGAATAAACCTGAAAGTAAAATCTTGCTGCAGAAAATCACGAGCCGAAATCAACTTAAACCGAAAGCGTACAAAACAGATCTGACAAAATAACGATAGTTACATAAAATAATTATCGTTTTAATATACAACATTTATATGGTAAGACAAAATTGAAAAATGTCAATGTTGGAAAACGAGGTATTATTATAATTATAAAATTAATTTCCAGAAATTTCGAGTATCTGTCTATTTTATTATATCGAATTTGTCACCGATTAACCGAACCTGTCTATTTATATCGATTTATCTAAAGTAACAATCGTTTTTCATATGTTTTTATTTGTCATTTAGAGCGTTCTTTTATCGATAGAAATCATATCAAATCAAATCAACAACAAAAGTCCGAATGAAAAAAAAAAAAAAAATAGAATGAAGACTCAAACTGACAAAAACTGAAGAAAAACCGAAACAAAAATTTAGGCCAAAGACAAACAAAGCGGCTACCAAATTGCATTAGCCAAATCACAGCAACGCAAAACTTTTCGAGCATGAAAAAGAACAACAACAACCGAGAAAAAGAAAGCAAACGCCAGATAAAAAATAAATAAAAACCCGAGAAGTGAGAAGAAAGAGACAACAGAGGCGGCAGAGAGAAAAAACTAAAACCAGACATCGAGACGAAAAACAAGAAACATATGCAAAAGCCAAAAAGAGGAGGAAACAAAGAGAATGAGCAAAAACATAAACTAAATAAAGCAACCTTGACAACAATTAACACACACATGTGTGTTTATAGGGAGCCAGAAAGAGATCGAGAGAGAGAGGAAGAGAGAGGCACGCGTTTAAAACCGCACGCGTGCAAAAACGCAACAAAAGTCGCGCCTCCGAGTTAATCAATCAATGTAAGCGTTTTTAAACGGACGCTACCGAGAGCATAAGAGAAAGACGGCCATATAGGGAAAGAGATAAATATCGAGAATGTTATCTAAAGTATCGATTAACTGGAAAATATTAAATATAACGCAATCAAAATATTAATTAAAATTTTAATTGAGTATAATTTATAAAGAAGCAAGGTAATTTTAAAGTAAAGAAAATCAACAATTTATAAAATATTTATCATTTTTAAATCAAATAACTAGAAGATTCTATGTAAAATAATTCTTCTCGAAGTTAATTACAACACAAAACTTGCAATATCTATACGCCATTAGCGACGTAAAATTGTTAGCCATCTCTTGCACATTCACTGCATAATTGGAATTGATAAATTAAGCAAAGTATGTCGGTCACAAGAAGCTTGCTTAATGAAGCGCCTACCAGTGCACCGGTGCCACCGTTAAATGGCCGAACAGAAGAACAAGTTGCAAAAACGCGTGCAAAACCGCTGAGTGGAATTTGCAATCCGCTTTGAAGCTCACTCGGCAGCGGATTAAGTTGCTGTCCGTATCAAATAACATGCATTGACACATATAGCAGCGTGTAAATATTATTAAATCTAGGTAAATAAAGCGACAATATTGGACATCAAATATCAAAATATTTATATTATTCGTACAACTACAATAAGCATAATTGTTGTTCTTTATTTGACACACTTATTGGTTTGGCTTATGACTGAGAAGTTGTAATCAACAATTCTGAAATCGATCTAAATATGGTGAAGTACAACAAAGTTTTAATACTTTTTTATTATTGTCCCATTAATTCTATGAGAGCTTCATAATATAGTTCTTCCTACCTCTTATTATGCCTGAAATAGAAAGAAAACTATCAGCAAAGTCTGATTCAGGTAGCTCCTGAAATTGAGAGACGTTTGTGAACGGACAGACGGACAGACGGACAGACGGACATGACTTTATTCACTCGTGTGTATGTTGCTTAACATGTTCCTAACAAAATTGATCTTTATTTGAGTGTTGCGCAACATGTTCCTAGCAACATTTACTGACATTTGTGAACATCTTGTCCTTCCTTTGTTTAAATTTCGTTTATTTTATATAAGTTTAGAATGAGACAATGTGAATTAGCCATGAACGTGTTTCAGGTCGCACTATCATTATCGCCACATAATCAGTTAATCCATTAATTTATTGCAAAAACCTTCCTGTTTTAATTCTAAATATACAATAGCAATAGGCGCATAGTTCATTTACCCATTCGTAGACGATATATTGCAAATGGCTATCATATCAATCATGTTGGATTTTATTGCCATGAACCCTGCCCACTCCTATAGGCTATTTTCCATTCGTAACTCAAATCTGGACTCCTTCTTCGCTGCTCCGGGACCGGGGAAACTCCATTTGCACACGCTCAATTAAAGATTCGGAAAACTGAAGCGTAACTGCCGCCAATGAGCTATAAAATACATATCAGCAGCAACAGAGGCAACAGCGGCTGGCAAAAACAAAAACAGGCGAAAAAAGGGGGAACGAGAGAAAAAACCAAAGGGGAAGAAAGCTTCAAAGGACTCCCGCCACAAGGAGAAAGGGAGGGGCTACAAGTCGAAAAGAATGAAACTGCCACTTGAAGCAGAAAACGAACGAACAGAAGAGACCAGGAGAAGCAGCGAAAATGAAAACAAAAGACATGGCAGAAGCCCAAGGAGGTGGCCCGGCAGGACGAAGGACTCCACATCGCCGTCGACGACGACTACGACGACGACATCGAGTCGGGCAAACTCAAAAGCAATGATGATTTATGTACGAGGGCCAAGCCTTGGACTGCGATAGCGTTACAGGAGCGGCAACGGAGAATCGGGAGCAGAAGGAAGCACTTTAGTATTCATGCAATTTCTGGGTTATAGCCACCATTAAACTTGCCCCAAACTAAGCGACGACCGGACCCGGAGCGGAATAGAGACACATGCACACCCTGAAAGAATCCCCCCGGACCGGCGATGGAACTCGCATAAAAAGTGGTAGGCGAATGCACAGATTAGAGATGGGAATGCGCCATGGAATGTTTAACATATTGCAATAACTAAAAGACCCGTTATTGGGATATTCAAGTATGTTGATATTTAATAATGTTAATATTATATTGGTTTTTATTTGTCTCTAAATTAAAATAACTAGGTAATCGATCAGTATTGGCTCCCTCATAGCCAGTTCTAGTTAATTCCCAATATCCAGAATATAGAATGTCGGTATCCTTGAAAGGACATCCTAGCCAAGCCATCGCCTTAAATGGCAAACGACGATTTTGTAGGCTGTACGATGCATTTGGAAATTGCATGCCAAAATGCAATGGATTGTGCGACGCCGAGGACGAGGACAAGGGGGCGTGGCAAGAGCGGAGGCAGTTGACAGTTCAATGTTGCATTTTCAAAGTAAAAAGGATGTGTTCCACTCCTGCCGCCGCATTTTAGGCGCTCAACTTGAAAGCGAGTGGAGTGGTGCGGAGTGGAGGGGGCGGGACGCAACGAGACCATATTAGAAAGGCACAAAAGAAAGTGTCAGAGTGGGGGAGGCCCTGTAGGATATGCAAGGATATGCCGCAAAAGTAGCGCCAAACGAGCAAGTCAAGTTGAGTTAAAGGATGTAGACCAGGGAGGTATATATATGTATGTACTCCATATACATATATATGTGTGTGTGGAGGTGGAGGCGGAGATGGAGGCTGGTGGAACGTAAATGTTGTTGGCTCTTTTGGGTGCGGTTTCTTCTGGCTCGGTTTTACGTCCTTTCCCTCTCTGAGTAACTGTTGCTATTTCCCTTTGGAGGCTGCTGCTGCAGTCACAGTGCAGTCTGAGCGAGCTCTGCACTTTGTTTGTTGTTTATGTTGATGTTGCAATTGCAATTTGCATAGCCTTTTACGTCATTGAGGTGAGTTCTGTGGAAATGTGTGTGTCCTGTGCGGCAGAACGCTGCGAGTTGTTTAAGGGATGCGGGGCAGGCAAATCAGGCTTGCCTGTTAGATTAAATGGTTGTAATAAAGTTGTTCAGGAGGAGCCCTGCTCCTTGCAGAAAGTTTAGCTTGAACAAGTTGGAAAGAAAACGAAATTACAGTATATGCGAAAATATTTGGCACACGAGACTGACTAACCACTGAAATATTCAGATACTTGACTTGCTGTATATTTTATTTGCTGTTTTAAGCTTTGTACAAGTACAAAACATCTGGTAGTTGAATAATACCCTCTGCATTAACCCACATAATGAAACCTTTCTTTTAAAACAGTTGATAATAATAGGATAATAGGATAACAGTAGGATTTACTAAAACTGCAATACAAGTCCAGAGAACTAGGAAATAGTTAGGGGGAAAAAAAAGAACAAATCTGAACCCGTTATTTCTTTCACATGGTGTTGCAAGTTTTTATGGTAATTTCATTCGACATAACCTATACAACAAGATCCCCACTGCAGACCCAACTGTTTCCCGACCTAACCGATTCCCCGATTCTTTATTGACACGTGTACCGGCTTGGGGCGCGGGGAGAATGTCACGCGTGGGCGTCAGGTGAGCCAGGTGAACAGGTGAACTGGTAAGCGGGAGCAGAGCAGTCGGGGCTCACGTTCCACGCATCTCTCTCACAGAATTTCTGACTGGTGTGTGCAGCAGTGTGCAGCAAGGACTTTGGCATTTTATTAAATTACGTGACTCGGAATCCTGCCCCTTTCCCCTACCAAAACGCTAAATTCTACACTAAGAGAATTATATTATCCCAAATCGTATTCTTAAGACATATAAATTGATAGATTAAAAACCAAATTCTTTGCATATTATATAGAACATTTTTAAATTACGTACGTAAAACAATAATTCTTGTCAATGTGTTGAAGTTTTGTATAAATTAAAAAAATTTTTTAGTTTACATTTAAATTTTATTAAAATGATCAACCCACTTAATGGCTATGAAACGTTGGTTATGATTTGGAACAAGTGACATGAATAACTTAACAGGAATAAAATAATAACATGCTGTACTGATAGGGTACAAGGTAGAATGTATTTAACAGACAGAGAAAGATATCTACATTCCCATGAGGTATTTGTACTCTTAATAAACAAACCAGTCAAGTCGATTTAGTAAAGTTCGTCGGTCATTAATACAATTGGGTTATTAGACAAAGTTTGAAATAATTCTGAGCTTCTGCAACATCTTAATTTGTTTTGGAAGCACGAATTGGAGTTGCTCAACATGTTCCTAGCAACATTTATCTTCATTAGTTAAATATATTCTTCTGTTTTCCGAGCTGTTCAATTTGAGTTTTTCATATGTTTCAGAAAGATAAAGAAAATAGCCTAATTTATTCTTTGAAAAAAAAAGGTAGGAGGAAATGCATTATTAGTTTAGTAATAGTTTTGTATTAAAATTGTAAAATGATCAATGAACACCCTTTTTTTTTTAAACTGTAGTCATGTGCGGTATTTGTGTGTTGCTCGGGGAGTGGCGAAAGGGGAAAACTTTGTTACTCCAAGTTTGGCGCCGCGCGCGTTGAAAAGAAATGAAAATGTGTTAAGGTTTCTGGTTAGCAGGGTGGTGGCAGGGGAGGGGAGAGGGCTAGGTTTGGCAGGCAAATTGCTTGCCAATGTGCAAGTGGAAGTTTTTCTGAAGTGGCCCCTGCGCTGCTGACTCCACGCCTGTCATAATTCGATTGAAGGTATGAATGAAAAATGGGGAAAGTAATATCAGATTTCTCCCAGTTATCGATAACAAATTGAGTTGATTTGATTCACGCTTCGCATCCCCGTGTAGCTGCAGACAAATTTATGGCTAGTATATATAAGATATATATTTTACATTTTATCATTTATTATTACAAAGGCAAAGAATGTTTGATTATTAAACAATAGGTAATGCTTAATTTTACTATAATTATTTCCATCACTAATTGAACAAATTACGGAGAAAGTCTTCACACTTTTTGTAAACAAAGAATTTCAGAAGAACACTTATTTACTAATTATTTTAAGTATTAGCGGTTAGAAACCAGAACTACTACACTTTATGTATAAATATCAAATAAATGAAATAAAGATAGTGGAGGAAAATATTTAGCTACCTTATCGCGCAGTGAGATATCGTAATCATTATTAAACTTGCAATAAGCAACACATTCACCCAGCTTTTGCAATACGAAAGCAAATAAAAGGCCGTTCAGTTCAGATAGGAAAGCAACAAACACAAAAAACAAAGAGTCGCGCCCACAAAAGCGAAAACGTGCAAAAATGTCCGAGAATAATGCAGTACATAAAAATCGAAAGAAATATCATTTCCATCACAATGCGAACAAAAATCCGACTCTGCTGTCTTATCAAGTGGCAACTTATCAGACAGCCGAGCAACGTACATACATATATATCAAATATATAAGTGTACCCCTGTATACTCTCCCTCGCTTTTCGTCGCTATCACTATCTCTGTTTCTCTATCAGGCAGATGAAACGTGATGCCAGCAAGCCCTCAAATCGGCAAAAAGATTATTAACTTGGTTAACCTTGACGGCGAAGCGAGTTGCCTGAGCTGCTACTTAATTCTAGGTGCTCCCAGCTGCTTAGGCAGTCTCGGCTCGATTTAACTTCAATGGGGAAAATTGTGGAAAAACTATAAATAACTTGATTATGGCGATGGTAATGGCGATATATTCCGGCAAAGTTAAGGAGTTTGTTGTTGGTCAAAGTGATTTGGTTGTGTTGAAAGTTTATTAGGCATAATGTTGATGGGGTATAATGTTGAGTTATTAATTAATGGTTCAAACTTGAGAGTGGGACACAGTGGTATTTTAAGCGGAAAACTATGTGAAAAGCAAAAACTTTATGCCTGTTTATGTTCTATCATCAAAACATATTCTTATTTGCAATCTGTTGACGACAATAATCAATTAGCACTGATTTCAGGCAGACAGAGATATCCCACTCAGGCAACAAAATAAAAATAAAAATAAAAATAAAAATGAAAAGCAAATGTTTGCTTCCAATAAAGCTGCACAAATCATTTGGCAATTTAAAGGCCATAAAAATAGCGCAACTATAAGTTATATTTAGCGTAAAGCCAAGGAGGATGAGGACGGGGACGGACAGCAGACAGCACACCTGATGCTCATTTTCGGGCAACTTGTTTGTGAACTGTTACCCGTTTCTGTTGAATGAATCACTCAGCAAGCTTATAGAAAACTCAAGAGATTACGACAGAAATAGTCTTGGGATTAACTTTTAAATTAAAAAAATAACTTTTATTCTTTGTTCGAACCAATTACTCTCTATACTTTTGCAATTCTCCTGGCAATTCTCACCTCAGTTTCTATCTATTTTCTGTTGCCGCCGTGTGAGCCTTGTCGATGTTTATTTTTAAAATAGCCGCCGCATTCACTCAACAAACTTGTAGCTAAAATTACATTTTTTTCTGATTGTTATTTTGGTTTTATTTGTTGCCGCCTGCTTTTCATTTGCGTTAAGTGGGCGGTCGGTAGAAGCAGCAAAAAGAAAGAAAAACCATCGTCGCCGGCTATCTGGATTTTGCGGAATTTCCCCTACTTTGGCATTCAGTGAAAATATATTTTCAGGAAAAACGCAACTGACGCAGACGAGCAAGGACGCGCAATATGCCAACCCTCAGGGAGTTTGCTGTGCTATTTAGAATTGAATGCTTATTGATGAGTTTATAAATAAAGACAGTATGTTGGAAAGGATATTTCTACGTTTAGAAACTACTGCGTTCTGTTTAAACTTAAATAAGTTTATTTAAACATTCAGCAAACTGAATACGCAAGTATACTAACATTGGCAATCAAAATCAATAGGAGGTCTCTTATCGAGATGCTTGTAAAAGCTTATGTTTATGGAATTTCTATGTATTTCGTGTTCAATACCATTAATTCTAATGATCACGGAGAAAGCAACATGTAAGATGTTTCCGACATAAAGAACCCAACAAAACTTAACAAAAGTTGAAGCTGGTTTAAATGGCTTTTTCTCAAAGCGGAGGTTATATATGTATTTCCCTTAGGCAAAAACAATATAAACTCTAATTTGTAAATTATGTACGCATTTATTAATCGCAATGCTGCCCAATTTTGCATTTAAATATTATTGAATATTTGTATTTTATAGGGTCATTAATCAAAAGACCGTAAATGTACTCATTTCGATAATTGGCCAAAATTTAGGTACTTTAAAGATAACTTTTTTATGGGGCAACTAATTAAACTTTGATAGCTGGAAAAGTAAATATTTATAGTCGGTTTGGTGTTTCTAATTAATGTTTTAAAATAACAACTTAATTTACAATAAAATTGTCTTTTAAGTGTTACCGAAATAAGGAGAAAAAAAGGCTCGAATAATTAATGCTGTTCATTTTGCCTGTTGATATTATACAAAATAATTAACTAGTGCAGATTCTAGAACAATCTATGATATTTTTCCTATAAGTCAGTTGCATTTGACTAGACTATTTGCTGAGTTAAGAGACGAGTAGTTTTGGATGTTTTTGCTTTTTGCCAGGACCTCTTTTTACGCTTTATCCCCCTTCATTCTACGTCCTTGGGTGTTAACATTCATGGCACATGGCATCGACACGTTTTTCGCATTGTTGTTGGTGCAATGACGACGTCATCATCTATCGTCGACGACGCCATAGTTTCCTAGTATCTAGTGACTGGAGTTTTTGCATGCAAATAGAGTGTTAATCCCTTTATTGTACCTGCATGGAAGTGCCTAATGTAAGAGAATAATTTATACATTAAAGTTAAAACTGAGTGCAGGTAATATTCATGATAAAATATTAATCTTACGTAAGTAACTTTACATTGAATAAGCATTAAAACTCGAAACTACAGGAATCCTTATAATATGGAATTTGGGACTCGCTTCAACACAACTTTATGAAATGTGTAAAAATTCCAGAAATGGAAAAATTAGTTAATGGCATTCCTTTCGGCTTGATTTTCTTTCTCTCTCTTCGGAAATGTGTGTTATTCATACCGTTTCTGTGGTAAACTATTCGGAGAATAATAATGGAGTAAGTTATGATGATTGCCAGAATTTCCCACAGCAACAGCAACAGCAACAACAAGAGCAAGCCAGCTCGGCTGACTGACTAACCCTCATCATTCGTCGTCTCTTTCCCAACCGCGCCTCTGGCCGTCTCTGTCACGCAACTAGAGCAGCTCGGGCAAGTTCTCAGTTCTCAATTCTCAGGGGTCTGTTCGGTCCGTTCGGCTCACTTTTTCCCGTTCTTGTTCTGTATTTACGAGTGTGTCTAACCCTTGCCTGCGCCACACACACATTTCCCCCCAATGAATATATTTTCATAAATGAAATGTGGGCTTGTCCCAGAGTCGGGTCGATGATGTTTTGCCACAATCCCCGCTGAACTGACATTCTTATTGCTATTGTTGTTGCACTTTTCCTTGGTGTTATTGGCGCCCGATGTTTCAGTTGAATAATTAACGATTTGTTTCTGGTTCGATGTTTGATCCTTAAAAGGCCACTCCCACCTAAATTTAAATTGCTATAAACAATTTGTTTTTTATTAAGATTCTAATGCGGATAATTTTGAAATACTTTGATTATTATTTAGTTTTCCAATAGCTGACTGTTAGGTGTATAAATAGGTTTCCATATTGTTTTATCACACATTTTAGCAATTACATTCTATACACTCGCTGCTATTGTTAACCTCCTATGGAGGGAAATCCCCTCGACATTCGATGGGTAATCGATAAACATTTACGACGAGCAAACGTCTCAGATAATGTTTAACCTAAAGCTACACCAGCTAATAAAATAAACAAAGGAGGAAGAGGAGGTTGAGAATAAGAAAAGTGCAAAGAGAACTCCAGGGGGATGCTTGTGACTAGTGGTGCCTACATAGCGTCTAATTTTAATTCTAGTCTTAAAACTCGCTATAACTTTAGCAAACATAAATAATTTCTGCGATTTAATAAACAAATTTATATTATACTGATATTATGTTGGGTCAAGGCACAATAGATACCACCAATTATATATACAATCGAACCATCGATAATATATCATTTCAAACTGTCAACACTGCTCACACATTAACGCATTTTCCAAAACATTTTCCCAGAAACACAGAGAAAGAAAATGGGAGATGAGGGGAATCAGCGGAAGAACAGCATTACAATGTTAATCCAAAAGTAGCAAAACTAATACACTGACACCACATGCAGACACACATATACCCAGACACACACGCACACTCATTGAGTTAAGAGCCGCCGACAGTTTATTGATCGCTAGGCAAGCAACAAAAACACAAAATTGTTGTGAGCAAGCAAGCGGGCGCTACAAGTAAAAAGCACTTACTCATACAAATGTAAATAAATAATAAATATACAAAAACACACAGAATTGTGTGTGTATATACAAGCACGCAGAATAGTGCATAAATATTCCAGGCTGCATAAATATTTCAGCTTGCTTTTTGCTCAGTCGTTGTTGCTGTTGCTGAATGTCGAGCAAAATGTCATATTAACACCTAATTACGGTAAACGTGTGAGCCAAGCAGCAGAACAAGACGAAAGAGCACGGAGAAGAGGAGAGGTGCCAAGAGAGAGGCGGAGCAAGAGGAGGAAAAAGTGAGAAGGCAGTAGCACCCACACAACAGCCGGTCTTATTATTATTATAGTTGTTGTTTTTGTTGTGAGTGGATGACGTTGGAAAAGCCCCACAAAAATGGCAACAATAAAAACAACAAACTAACGGGCATAAAGTGCAAAAGGAAACAAAAGGGGGGAAATGTTGGGGGTTTTTTATTGCGTATTCTCGTTTCTGCAAGTTCTTTTAAAATATTTGAATTTTGAATCACTTAACGCGAAAAAAAATAAGTGTTTATAAACGTCATCTACAAGAACCTTGATAACATAAACAGGATCCCGGACTCGACGACTCGATAAAAAACCAGCCGACTTGAGAAAGCCACTAAAAATATTTTTGGTTTGTGTAGTTTTTCAGATACGAATGGTTTTTGACAAATTTATTTTATTTTACTTCTTTTGAAAAGAAATGGAAATTAAAATCTCTAAACAGCATGAACAGGAAGTAAACAATGAGCACATTCTACTGTTCTCCCGGTTTGGTCTTTATTTTATATATTTTGCATTTCACATCCCAGAGCACGTTTCGCACTGCAGCGTGATAGTTTCAAGAATCCATGAAGCGACTTCCTTCGCTTCGGTTCTCAGCAATCAAACACAAACACTCATTAAAAAGTCCTTCAGTGAAGCTTCAGGTTACAATTTTCAACCACAACCACAGCTTAAGTCCTCTGTCCTTAGTCCCGAGCACCGGAAGTGGAAAGGAGCAGGAGAGGGTGATAAGGCGGGCTGGAAGCGTCCAGTTTAGCGCATTAAGCACAAAAACAAGCACACGCAATGCCGATGGAAGGTCCTTTCTCCACTCCAACCCCCCATTCAGCCTTGTCGATTTCTGCCCTCTTCTTGTCAATATTAATAACGAAGGAACAAAGTCAACTGCAAATAAATGGCAAATAAGTTTTTGTTTTTATTTGTCGGCTACAAAAGCCACCAAGGACACCCACTGCTTTGCTCCGCTCGATTTTCCTAGGAAGAGAAGGTTGATGAAAATCCACCGCACTTTCCACCCTCCGGTAAGCGGAAAAGTGCAACTTATTTACTGTTTCCGCTCAGGGGTCGCTGAGAGGGAATAATGTCTATGTAGAGGAATTGGGTTTTCCAGGAAGAAATGCCAGGCATAGGACATGTGCGGCGGAAAGTAAGCATACTTAGGCAGGAATTCAATGAATTAAAGTTTAGACGAAAATTTATTTAATCAAGGTCTGATTGCCTTTAATTACTTCTTTGAAGGAAGTAAGTTTTTATTTCTGGTATGTAATACACATTTTAGTAGTATTTGATATACAATTACAAAATCGAATGAAATATCATTCTGGCAGGTAGGTACCGAATAAATATTTTAATTTATTTGCAGGAAGTTCTTAGTTCTCATTATAAATCATATTTGTTCTTATGTATGTACATGACTTTTGCTATAGAACACCCCTGAGGCATCCAACCTTTGCGCAAACCGAGTGCAAAATAACTTATATTGAACCAATGCCTTCTAGCAGCGAAACGTCAAGTGAGAGAACAACTTTTTCTACGCAGCTTTCGACATCATAACTATCTTAAAGTACCCAATCCTTGGCTAGGAGGGTACACATAAATCAACAAGCAGGGGAAAGGAGCCACGGTTCCAGTTGCAGTTGCAGTTGCTCCTCTCGACTCTCCACCGCCTGTTCGCGCGGGCTTAAAGTGGCAGCACTTGTGTGTGAAATGTGCGAGTCGAAGGCGACAACGATGATGCAAGACGCAAACGGAGTGCTGGAGTGGCGGAGCAGGATGCAATGGCACATGGACATGGACATAGACATGGACAGCGCCAAGGCAAAGCGATAGAGCCCCTCATCGGACCCCGTTCTACGTCGTGTGTCCTTCAGCTTTACTGCAACTGACTGATGGGCGTGGCGACGCGGTGTGCAACAGTTAATCATTTTTGAGGGGGAGGCGGCAGTCGACGGGGAGACATCATCTTAGGTGAGAAGGCCTTGGCAGGAACGGGGACGGAAGGTGCTACATTTAAGGTCGCCATTTCTGGGAGTGGCACCTAGCAACGACTTGTGACGGGAGTTCATGAATCGAAAACTTACTGAGAAGTCAGACTATTACAGGGTTTGTGATAGATTTGAAATTGAGATATTTGTAGTCGCTTTTAAAGGATTTTAGTTCGAATTATTATGTTTATAGCTTTATATAAGTCAACATAAATATTACTCGCTTCATTCGTATTATATTTTTTAATAAATGTTCTTAACAATCACACAAATAATTTCACCAGTTCATCGTAGTCAGGGTTTAATTAGACGTTGGATTTATCATGGCTCACATTATTATATGTCTCGATGATGTTGTGTATATGCCACATATGAGTGGGCTTTGATTCCAGGGTTTCCCTATCCTTGTAAGCTACCACCCCGCAGATGCACACACCGAAATCCCAACACGTGTCAATTGTGGCTCAGATTCGTTGGCTGATTTTCCCTTGCTCGCCGTTCCCTGTGTTTTTGTTTTTGATTTTCGGCTGGGCATCAAACACAAGCTTCGGGTCATTAAATAAAAGCGAAGACCGAAGCACAAACACACAGGCTGGGGAAACACACGCTGTACATGTGTACATAAAAACGTAAGCAGTCAAAGGACGAAGGACTCGGATGAAAAGCCCCTTGTAAAAAGTATGAAGCGAATTATTTGCAAACAAAAGTGCGAGAAGGGGAAGTGATTTACTTTATCGATAGACATAAAACAATTTGGCTGCCTCTCAATGACAGTTCTCGTTCTTGATGCTGCCTCGTCCTCGTCCTCGCCCGCCTCCGCATCTTTATCCTCCACATTCACATCCTTCCTTCCGGCTTTCCACCCCAACATCTCTCATTTGTGTTAGTGCGAGTAGTGTCTGCGCCACACACGATTCGGTATTCGATTTCTTTTGTTCTGTTTTCTGGTTAAATTTTATAAGGTATAAAAATTACATGGGCCTGCTTCTCGCCCTGATCTTTTCGCTAAGTCCTTGAGGAGCAAAAAAGCCCTAAAACTTTCGTCCTTTAATTTGTTCACTATACAGTTGTACACAGGGAAAAATAGAGGTAAACAACAAGATTTTGACAGACTGTCAGCTTGTTTTATATTTCGTATAGATGACACTGAAGATTTTTAAGAACAAAGGTACGACAATAATGAAGAATAAAGGTTAAAAGCTTAGTTTAATTTCAATCTACCTTGGTATAGAAGTTCCTTGTTTCTTTAGAATCTCACTTTTTTTTCCGTGCACCTCCTCGAATGTTTGTTTTCCCCTTTTCTTTGCATCTCATTCTATTTTCCACCTTGTTCACTTTTGCATACAAAATGAAAGCAGGGCTACCCTGCACTTCCTTCCTGCCAACAAGCTCTCTCCCTCTCTGGGTGCTCTGTGTCCTAACTGTTGCTGATTTATGGTCTGCCATAAGGTGGGTCGCCCCGGGGAGAGGCGAAGAGGAAAAGGGGCCAAGGGATGTTGGATGACTGTTTAGTTTAGTTTGCATGTTGCTGCTCCTCCGTTCCGCCCGCCCCTCCCTTAGCTTTACGTTCAGTGCCTGCCTTTGTAGCATTAAAATGACATAATAAAATGTATAATTTCGACATAAAAAGTAAAATCCCCAGAGATTTCCTTGCGCCCAATTCGTCGTCGTCTCCTATCTCGCACACTTCCACCCGCTCCCGCACACACACACATATCGCACTTTGATTGCCGTCTATACGTGTAGCATATCAATTAGGTGTGTGGGTCAATAGTGCAAGTGGGCCAATGATGGAGAGGTGAAAGGGCGGCCACAAGGCGGCCCAATCTTTGGGAGGCCTCAATGCCAAAACAGAATCAGCTTCTTCCTTATTTATGGAGGTTGTTTAAATCATCAGTTTGATGTTGAAGAAATGCGGATGAGGTCTTTGAATGGTTTATTGAATTATACAAATTAATTTTCATTCTTAGTAACATCATTAGTATGGATAAAATTCTTACGAATTTCCTTACGTTTATAATATTTATGTTTTACTAGCCAAACACTAACAGTAATAATGCTACAATATTATATTTTTTCCTAATATTTACTCACTTTGACCTATTTTTAACACAAAAACCAATCCCAATTTCTATTTACCTGTTTCTAAAGACCTTTAAATATTGTGCAAGTACGTTTATCTTTCCAGTTCACTTGAAATTAGTTACGGAATGACAACTCAATAGTTCGAGTTATATCACCTTCAAATCGTGTGCATAAACCATTTCCTCCCTGCTCCATCAACCAATCCGCATAAGTGGGCTTCTTGAGCAGACCATCCGGTGTGTGTAGGCTTATTCCGCTCCTTGGCAGCCACTTGGCTATTCATAACTGACACATACACACACAGGCAGACAAATTTTAATAATTCAACTCTATAATGTGGACGCAGCGGAGGAAATTCGCTTTTTGGCCAATGCCAAAGGCGGGGAATGTAATGGAAAGTCGCCCAAAATGGGGGCGACCGAAATGCAATAGAATGTGGTGGGGTTTTTTCATGGTGCTGGGGCCTAGCAGGAGAGCAGGGCAGGGAACCCACAAAAACCAGAAACTTGTGCGCGTGTGTGTCTGAGTGCCACATAGGGCTCGGGCTTTGCACATTTTCTACTGCAAGGTGGGGTGGAGGCCAGAGTGCAACAAAAAGAAGAGGTATGAGAAGCAGGATGGCGGCGCCGCCGCCGTCGGTGGTGCAGGGGCAAACCGCGCTCTAGACACACATTAAAATTTCAATTTTGGAGAAATTAAAATTTTATCAGTTTGCTGAGTGTGTCGCACACGCTGACTGGCTGCGCTAGTGTTCCCGGTCTCGTTCCCTAACCCACATTTTCCCAACCAATATCCTCCCAGGCGGCACACACGCACACGCGGACCTACAAAAAGTCATAAAATGACCAAGGACTCAAACCCACATCAGGTGGTGCCATCAAATCGTAAGTATGTATGTATGTGCATTGAGTTTATCCATGTAATTTAGATCAGGCCATATTACCAGATAAAGTTTCGTAAGGATAAATATACATACATATTTTTGTCAAAAAAGTGTATTAAAAATTTCCCAGTCACCAACAAACGAATTGCTATAAATGTGTCGATTAATATTTTGTTTGATTAATAATCAAATTTTTATTCACTGCCTAACTGCTTAGTTATAAAAACTACAAAGTCAAATCTATCAAATTTACGAAAATTCTTAAAGGATTTCAAGAGGTTTCTTTGGTGCAACAACTCATTATACTGTTATGTAAACGTATCTCCGGCTCATCCAAGATTTTCAGCCTGTTAGATTTTTTTTTTGGGCAGAAAATGAGAGCTGAAGAGTTTTAGGGGCCATAGCAAGCCCAACATAAAACCCTCGCAGCACCCTTCGCCCTGACGGAAGTGGTCTAAAGAAATCTGTTATGGTTAAACTTTCGAATGAACAAAAAATAAAACCAAGTTTTCGACAAATTGCAGCGAAAAGTGCACAATGGGTTAGCCATGGGGAAACAGTGCGTGGCGACGCCGGCAAAATGTATAACAAAACCGAAACACGAAGGAAAAGCGCGGAAGAAACGAGAAAGAATGGTGCTGCGGAATTTTTCCTTTACGTGATACCCTTCTTAAATCCAATTAAATCCAAGTTTCTCGTTTATTAATTATATTCTGTATTTTTGTAATGGACTATTCGTTCTTTGTGATATAAGAATACCAAATTATAATTACGTATGAACATTTAATAAGTAAAAAATATTGCAAAGCCCCGAATATGAATAAAAACTGTATATAAAACACAGGTCACTTGATACCAGCAGAAATTTTAAAATAATTGTAAGCCGTGTTGCTTTTTGATAAGCCACGATAATACAGAAAATCCAATATACCCCTTGCACTCTCTCCCAGAACCGGGTATTAAAAAAACTTGGATTTTTCTACTTTGCTCAAGGTGGGACCACAGACGACCAGAGGGGCCGGTTGAGAGGTATTGAGAAGACCATCGTCTGTTGGGTGGAAGAGCAGGCCAAGGAAATCCAAGCAAAACTTGGCAGCGCTCTCTCGCTCTGTTTATTGCATGGCGCTAAAAGCAACTGGGGACCGTTTTTTCTTCTCAGTTTTCTTGGGTTTTTTTTACTTTATTTTGTGGGACTGCCGCCTCTTTATACGTATCTATTATGTGGATGTGCATGTGCTGGTTTGTTTGTTTGCTACCCCCCGTGTATGTGTGTGGGCGTACAAGTTTCAATTATACATTTTAGTGGCCGCCGCAGCTCATTGACAATAAAAAATGAGAAAATGAGGAAAGGAGCCGGAAAGAAAAGGGTTGCAGAAATGAGAAAAGTTTTAGGAGATCCGATTTGCTGTCGTGTGCGTAGCATTTTGTCTATTGTGTCTTGGATACGGCCAGGGAAATGTTTAGAGATTAACTTTGGACTTGAAATTTAATCGGTAAGTTTATGGGTATTACTTTGGCACCTTAATTTTGAAATCCGTATAATTTCATCGGTTTTAATTTTTGCCAAATAATTAATTATTTACTCATTTTTGGCAAAGTTTATCTCTAGAATTTGTATTATGGTTATAATATATTAATTCTCAACTCACCGTGGCTTAGGAAGTTTTTTCATATGTATATCCATATCGGGTTCCAATCGCTGCTGTGGCTGCAGTTGTCGGTTGTCTCATGGAGCGGAGTCCAGCTCGCCCTAGATGGGCGTCGCGCGTTAGTCCAAGGCTCCCGGGTTTTGTTGATGGGAAAGCGGCGTATCCTTTTCCCTTTCCCACCTGATCTCCTGCTCGTTGAGGAGATGCTAACTTTAGTTTTCGTGAGATGCTAAAGTTGGCGATGTTTCTTGGGCACCGCATTAGTTGTGGTGTTTGTGGTTGTTGTTTAATTTTTGTTGCTATTGGCAGGCTGCTAGCTTTGATTTAATTTGAAATGTAACAATTTTAACAACAATTTTTAATGAATTTTTTATTATTGATAATATTGCTCGATTCGCTGTGTTGGTTGAGGTTGTTGTTGTTTTACATTGTTTTTTGTTTGGTTTTTATGGTGTTGTTTGTTGATTTTGTTATTAATTAAGCACTTGGGGCGCGTTTATAAAATTTTGCATTTTAATTTTTAAACCTATGAATAGTAGGATAAATTGATTTTAATATTTGAAATCTCCTTTATAATTCTTAAATTTTTTATTTGTAATTTGCACTTCTTTATTTATTTATTTTTTTAATTTTTCTTCAATTTTTGTTAATTGTTTAATTCGCATTTCTATTACCGATAAAGTAATTTTCTTAAAGTAATTGCATTGGTTGGTTTTAAGCTGCTAACTTGAGGATTGTAAAAATTTTTTTGTATTTTTATTTGTTATGTGGATGTAAGAAATATATATGTTTTTAATGTATATATATTAGGGTAGCCGTAATATCATTTAGCCACGTATAGATTTGCATTAAGGTTTGATTGCACCGTTAGAATATAACGCACTTTTTCCACGATTAATTACCGTTCTTTCATTTCCCATTTGTTTCTACATTATCTAAGCGTTGTATATATGTTTATGTGCTATGGCTATGTATATGCATGTATATAATGCGTGTATATATAATAACTATTGGAAGGCGTATTTTATAGGCTTGCTAAGTTCTGCTCAAAATGTTTACGCGTCTATTTGTTTGTTTTTTGTTTTAGTAAAGCTAATAGCTACGATTTCGTTAATGCAATGGGTAATAAACTTTTTATTCTTTACTAAATGTTTAACTTTTTTCTTCTGTTAATTTATATTCGGTTTATTAATATTATTGCTTTTATCTGAGGCGATTTTATTAATAACGTTTGCTGCGAATAAGAAAAATGTCTTAAGGTGATTGTTGTTAACAATTAATAATAATAACAAATGTGTACAAAAGTCCACCATGTAAGATCGTCGCACTTTCGGAAAATTTTCTCTTTTAAGAAAGGAGCTTAAAAATGATTTTTAAGGAACTGTCGATTTGAGCTCCGATAACTTTGTTTCGATTAGCACATTTAAAATATCCCCGATGACATAAACTCCCGCTCACAGCTGCAACAACTTAACGCCACAAAAAAAAAAAACCCACGCAAGGACATATACGTATATATGTACATACATATACAAACTTATGACATGCAGAGATATTTGCTCGCGCTCTCCCATTTCGTGTTCTCTCCTTCGCTCCACCAACAACAGCTGTTGATCGCAATTGCAGCAGGCACACACACATACATGAGTACATACATTGCAGGCATAGAGTTGATGGAAGAACAGCAGGTGTTAAATATAAAATCAAAAATGAAGCGTACATAATATCATAAAGTCACCAGATGAGCGAGAAAATTATCGCGATGTATCTGATTGTGCGCGTTTCTCATTGTTGCTTTTGCTGTTGGCTTTTATTTCAAATTCATTCATTAGTAGTGTGTTGTTTTTGTTGTTGTAACGGCAAGGCAAAGGGCAACGCACCTTTTCCTTTGCTTTTGACTTTTGCTTTTGCCTAACAACTACAAAACGACAGCGACAGCAAAAACAATAAGACGGCAGGCAGTTCCGTTAGCCGAAGCGAAGAGCAGAAAGCGAACGGCGAGAGAGTGAGCGTGCCAAAGCGAACGTGCGGCCAGAGCGAGAGCGGTAGAAAGAGAGAGCGAGAGAGCAACATAATCACACGGTCCAGGTCCAAGTGCCGTTTGAAAAATTGACAATAAAGAAAAAAAATACAAAAAATGTTCCGAAGTCAATGCGCATTTCACTTTTTTTCGCTCGCCTCTTGCTAGTCTCTTCTGTTCCGTTTTCGAGTTGCTCGAATTGTTGTTGTTCCTGGTATTGAAATGCGAAAGCGAAAATTGTTGTTGTGTTTGATCTGTTGATTTCTATTCCATTTTTGATTTGCATTGAAACTTTGCAAGCGAATTAAAAATAAACCAGTGGCGAGAGCGAGACAGAGTGTGCGAGCGAACGAGCGGTCGTGTAGGGAGAGGTAGGCGGTGAGGCGAAAGAGGCCTCTTGATTTCGTTTTATAAATATTTTAATCAAACTTCCATCGCACTCTTCATTGCTAAACTTACGGTTTCAACTTTTATAAGATTACATTTGATTTAGATTCGGCTTTGCCTTTGCTCTTTTTGCTTTTACTTTGCTCTTGCCTTTACACTGCTTTTGACTATGAACTTTGTACACAGAACAAACATCGATTGAACGCACTGCTCACCATATCATTAAATTGTAAGCACTCTTATTGGAATTTGATTGCCGATACTCCTTATGGCAAAAATTACACGATATTTTCGGTTGATGCCGTTTGGGTATGAATTTTTCTCTTTTTTCTTACATATTTCCATTAGCTATTTTCGCTTTTACATTTTTCACACGTCGCGACGTCGGCAGCGGCGATTGTGTTTGCGATGCGACCGCTGCGAAATCCAAAACAGAGTGACAAAACAAACGCCGATAACTGAGATGGCAAGAGAGAGCGGCGAAACTGAACTGGCGCCCGATAACTGAGCGAGCGAGCGAGAGGCAGTAAGAGCGGCAAAGCAATTGCGATTGCCATTGTGATGGCGAGAATGAGACGGAGCGAGTGAGTAAGCATGCGCAGTGAGCGTGAGAGAGCGAGCGGCATTTGAGCGGGGAGCTGTTTAACAGTGCATCCAAAATTAACAGTGCCAAAGATCGTCTTTACATAGGCATGTTAATTGGTTATGAAAATATATAAGTACTTTTTTTCTAATTATCCAATACATTTCTTGAGCATAGTGAACAAAAAAAAATCTATCCCCCCACAAAAAAAGTGTGAATGAATTTTGAGCGAGCGGCAAGGGGAAGTGATTTTATGTGCTCTTTTGTTGCCACTGCTGGATGTTGTCGCCAGCTTAATGTTAGTGTTGCCAATACATTGGAATTCGAAACCGTGCGAACAACAAAAGGAAAACGCTCTCATCTTCTTATTAAGCAATAGAAGATTTCAATATATCTTTTTATTGCACTTAAATAAGAAGATGGCCAATATACATATTTTTAAAACCAGCTTCTTTCTATAGTAAAAATTCTTTATAAATTAATACTGCATGTTTATATTTCCAAAAACCATAGTTTCAAGCTGAGACGATTCAAGATGAAATTTTCTTGTTTGTGGTAGTGTCACCTTATTAAAAAAAATTTATGAAAGGATTTGTTGAAAATAACAGTCGCATTTATTCTAATAACACTTCAATCTTGAAATTTAACACTAATATTAGCTATTGAAAAAATTTCACTAGATCTTGAAGCAAGGATAGGGCGAATTCAAATCATATACATATGTATGTATCTACATATGTACATATATGTAAAAATACTTGTTTCGCATCTGTGAGCATAAATTTATAATACGAATAAAAAAAATTTGGGTAGCCTAATCTAAAGAAACACATCCGGATATGTTATTTTTTTTATTCTGATAGCTGTGGTTTTGTTGAATATATATAAAATTGATTCTATAATTGATTAAACAATTTGTTCAATAAATATAAATGTAACTATTCAGTCGAAAATTTTTCAAAACTTCTTGGAAAGCGACACGTATGTGAGCACTTGGAAAATTTAAGTTAAAAGATTTAGACATTTGATTTATTATATTTCTTTACATATTATAAATATATGCAAATTTTAATTGATGTATCGCATAATTGGAAAAACTATATACATACATACAAAATTAAGCATATTAAATGCAATCATGCCACATAAAAGTGAAAAACACCAAACATTATTATTTAAATTATTTAAATATCTCTAGATAAATTACAAAGAACAATGAAATGAAAAATCTTTGATGAATATACAAGCTTGAAACACAAATTTTTTGTTTGGTAAGTTTTCGTTCCTAATAGATTTTTTTTAAATATTAAAAAAAAAATGATTTATATTCAGCTATTCGGGATTTTTCTAATAAATTTCTAAAAACTATTTAAGAGAAAGCAATGTGGACCCGCTTTACAGCATAATTCATTGAATTACATCAATAATCGATACCTAACATTGTCATTGTTTCGCGATCGGATAAATTACTAAAAGAGTAGGATATCCATTTGCTTTGCGATAAGTTTATCTGGTGACTATCTTTCCCGGACAAATAGATATCGGGTACTTCACCAGTGAGTGCAGAAACTGGCCATCTATAACCCGATATATATATAACACGTATATTTAATAATACTAAAAGGAAACCCCATTAACCGAAGAAGCTAACACGTATAAAATCATATCAGTTGTATAATTTATCTGAACGAGAAGAACTGAAGAGTTCTGATAAGCTTTAAATTGTGCTGCAAACCACACAAAATTCACTCATTTCGAAACAGCTGTGATACCTTTTATAAGTTGATTGTCAGAAATCAGCTGCTATTTTCCCGAGCCTAAAAACAGTCCATTGACTTAATCTGTCCGGGAAGGAAGAAGGAATCAGCCCAATACATCTTGAAATCACTTATAAAGATTTTTATCTCAAGGACCATTCCAAGACTTATAAATTAAACATTTTTATACGTTTTATGATGAGGAATTTTATAAAAGGAATAAAATAGAATAAAAGTGCTGATTATCATTTTAATATCTACTTTTCGACAACAATACTGTGCCTTAATTGAAGCTGGGTATAGTGTGTAAAAAGAACACGCAAAGACAAATAGATGTAATTTTCCATTTAGTCTTAATTGGAATTTTTCTGAGGCTTTGAAAACTCATTAACCTAACAATAAACCTGTAACTTTTAGTCATTTGTAAGTGAATACATGAATACATACATATACACATAAATACTTATTTTATAGAGTTATCTCTTATATAAATAAAAAAAAAAATCCTTAATTATAGGCAATGCAAGCAAGATTAAATAAGACCTTCCTATTAATATGTATAGCTTTTTTACATCTACCCAGGGTACATTTTCGCCGATTACTCTGACGACGCTCGGCTGTATTATTTCATCAGTTACAGCGAATCGAAGAGCGACTGATTTTACGGCGAACACAATTCCCAATTGCCGATTTTTCATGTGGTTCAATGCGGTTTAAATGGACTATTGGAATGTCGGCTTTCAAACAATTAACAATTGTTCTTATCAGAATTGCCTTGAGGTGTGTTTGCCCCCTCTCTCTTCTTTTCGCTGCGTTGCTCTCTGATTTGTCTTTCTTTTCTTTTTCTGCGCCAATCAAATAAATAACGAATTGAAGGGTGATAAGGCTGCGAATTTCTTTCTGGCTTCGGTACTTCTATTTAATGCAAACACCTAAATAAAAGATAAAATACAAACTTGGACAAAAACAAAATCGAGCAAACCCAAACACAGCCATTCGCACACACGCACGCCACAGCGGCAAAAAGAGCGCGCGCGAGAGAGCGTCCGTCTGGCATTTGACGTTTATTACTTGGCAATTGTTGTTGCTGCCTCTTTTTTTCTACCTTTGCGCGCGAATTCGCTGCGCATAGCAAATTAAAATTAAAATTTTGCGAGAGACCAACAAAGACAAAAAGCATGGAAAAAATTCAAAATTAATTTCTTTTCTTTTCCGACGGCGTGGCGGGAGAGAAATTGAGAGAGTAGTGTATGGGAGAACGTCACAGAGAGTGAGAGGAAGAGAGAGCGAGTGCGAGAGAGCAATGACGAACTTTTGACACATTTGGCTATGTTCACATATTTTGTTTATAACAATTGGGCTGCTGACTTTGCATTTACCTGCTTTTCGTTTGCTCCAATCGTATGTCTGCTCGCTGAGACTGGTGACTGCAACTTAAATTGTTTCTTGTGTGCGAAACTCAGAAATGTTTAAACATTATTCAACACAAATACGCGCACTCACTCGCACGTACGCACACAGTTACAACTTTCCCGTGTAGTAATAAGGCTGTAGTAATTTTTTGTGTTGTTGTCGTGTGATGGTGATAGAGCCTTGTAGTTGTTGTTTCGTTGGCGGCAAGTTGTTTTTGCTGTTGCTGCCGTCTCCAGCATTTTCAACAAATGCCGATTTTCGCTCTTCTTTTCTCACATCAAATAAGTTTACTTTTATTACTGTCCATTTGTGTTTTATTTGTATAAAAAAAACGAACGCGAACTGCAGTCAAAGTCACACACAAACACTCACACGCACGCACACACACAGCAACTAGTAATTCTGCTGTGCGAAAGAGACCACATTAGAGGCAGAGCGCTTACGAAAAAAGGTTTGTGTAAGTTTCCCCAAAAGCCCTTCCTTTCAGAATATTCACTGCGCTCGCTTTCGACGGGGCCGCGTTTGCCACTTTATCACTTAATTGGTTCCGTTTGCATTGTTTTTAATGGGGTTTTAAATTAAATTTAGTTGCGTGTTTTGTGTTGGTGCAGAGAGCGAGCACGAAAATACACATCGTTATCGATGGCTGGCAATCGATATGGGAAAACTATCGGCCAGCTGATTCCCAGAGATCAGCTGTTTGCCTGACAGCTAGCCGATAGACGATAGTGGGAAAGAGTGCTGAAAAATTTAACGTTTCAGTTTATTATTAGTTCCAATAAAACAGCATTTTCTAGTTGCTGTACAACTTACATCTATTTTGATGAAGTCAAAATTAATACATTTATCAAGAAGTGTCAAGTAAGCCGAAATTTACTGATTATTTTTTAACAGTGTTGAAAAATATTGCAAGGTATTTACTCCGATAATAAATGACATCTTTGCTGGTCATAAATTTGAAAATACCATTACATGGTTGAATTTTCAAGAAATTATGATGAGATGGAATAGAATAAACAGTTTCACGGTTATTAATTTAAATTCAAAAGTACCTAATGCTATTATTTTCATGACAGCAATATCGGAATCTTGCTTTTTGATAATGATGGCTAGGCAAAAAGCCTAAAAGCCAGAGAAAAAAATTATATTCAAAGCATTGCTCACAAATCGGTGACCTACTAAGGCAAAAACTATTCTAGACGTAACTTTCTAAAATGTATGCATTTACATTTTAAATTATAGGTATTTAAGTATTGTAAGTAACTTATTTTAGCGCTGGAGCCAAGATCCAATATTCATCCCTGCATGTCATCGAACCACTATCGATCATGGATGTCGTAAACGAGAAGGGATCAATGGACTCTATTATACAATCTCAATACTGGGTTCAAAAATAGTGTGAATTTGGCTCTCTTTAGCGATTTCACATATCCCGAAATCAGAATATTGCCATTGGGCCATTGCGCCATTTTACAACGCCATCCAACTATCTAGTGTTTAAAAAGGAGCCCGCGATCCGTCGTTCCTTGTCCCTCGCTCTCTCTTAATAATTAAAAACGCATTACGTAGCTCTGCGTACATAACCTTAGCAAACAAATTTAAATTTTTATTTCGTTTTGGAGCTGTAACGTATTTTATAAAGTTAATAAGGATTTCAAGTTATTTCTTTGTGATTGTGTTTAAATAGTCGGAACAACGAGACCGATAACCGATTGCCCGATAGACGCAAACAGCTGACAGGGCTGCGGAGTATAAGTGAGCGGGTGGTAAATAATTGTTTTTAGTTTATTTAAGACGCCATTTGGTGCGCGTGGCGGTTGCAGCTTGTTTTCGTTTTGTTCGCAACGTTTTTTTGTCGGTAGGCGCGCCGCCAAATTAGATCTAGATTCATAGAGTTCAGTGCGTTCCAACTTGGCGATCGCAGGGCGCAAACACATACCATCGAAAGTAAAAAAAATAGGCGCCGCGCCGTGTTGGCTAAAACGTCCGTCTATTTACATAATTAAGTACAAAGTAATAAAACAGAGACAACAACAACATGACGAACACCACCGATGTGCGGAAGAGAAAAGTAAGGCAAAGGTTAAAAAGGCTAATAAAACAACATTTCGTACGCCAATTTGCTAACACACCCGCACGCAGGGCGCTCGTTTCTGAGGCGGAAGTTCAAAATCAAACGATTCTCACACAGAGTTCTTGGTATATTGGTGCCAATTTTAATTTTAAATTGTAGTTTACATGCCATTTCAACGTTTAAACTTAAGGCGAGAGCGAGAAAGCAGGTTCCGGTTGATTAACTAATTATATGCAAATGTATTTTCCACACATGAAACAATGCTTGTTTGTGCCAGGCTCGCGGTTGAAAACAATATTAGTTTCTCTGTCTTGTCTGAGCCGGCCGGTTTATTTATTTTTTGTTTTAAATAAACCAGCGCCAGATGTCCAGGAGCATGCCACCCGCAGCTCATCTGCTCAATTGCAAGGTCATTGGGGGCTCAAAAAACAAATAAGAAATAAAAAACCCACATAAAAAGGCCACACAAACAATTAGTTGGCAGCGGTTCTTGAATCTAGCTAGACGGCTTTTCAATTGCTTTCTCGGAGATACGGATAAAGAAATTCAGATACACACGAGACACCTACGCCGGTGAGAGGCAGTGAATGTAGATGCAAGTGGACCAGCCCAGGACGGTGGCGGAGGAGGAGCCACTGCAGCCCGCAAGGAAGCCGAACAGGTTGCCAGTGAGTGCGGACGTGGCCTTAACCCTGCCTGCGTGGCTCTTTTTATCCGCTTATCCATTCGTCCGCTCAAAGGTCAATTTGTGGGAGAAGCGTTAGTGAAACAGAATTTATATTTATTTATAATCTGGCCCGTCGCTCTCTCACTGTGCTTTGAAGTAATTCAAAGTGCCCGAAGCCTTGCACATTTAAGAGTCTTTTCCAGATAACTCTGATTCTAAAGTATTTGTCAAGTACTCTTAATGTTTCATGAAGTTTTTTATTATTCTAAATTTCATTGTTTCTTTTTTGCGAGTTGACTGATTTTATAAATATCCCTTTTTATAATTATCACTCTGTTTTGACAATGTACCCTTAGCAACGGTTTCTCCTATCTATATTAATGTATCTAAAACCCCTCTGAAGGGAAGATTAGAAAAATCGTTAAAGCAAATTGATTTTCTACTAAAAATATGTAATAAATGCTGTTATTCTGCTTAACTTTCTAGCTTAGACTCTATCTGCCCGTCAAATTTTAAATGGCAAATATTAAGCCATAATGAAACTGGAATCCAAAGTAGGAAAATTTAAGGAAAATTAGCGAGCTTACAGAAAACAAAGTCTTCAGAAGTACATTTTTATTTTTAATTTTCTTTATTATGTATATTTTTCTTCTCTTTTCGTAATTACCAGCGTGTAATCTCTATTTGCTTACGCCAAATAATTCTAGACAATGAAATAATAGTTATCAAATCAAGGGACATCGCATAGCCAGACCATCAAAGTATTTCCCAAATGGATTTAGAATGTATTTTCTGATAAGTTCTGAAAAGTATTTCATGCTTCCCTTGTGTCTTACTCATCGTTAGCCGGCATAACAGGCGGGCGCCCACGTCCCTTGTTATCAATTGATTTATTGATTACAGTAGCGGCGTGTCCAACGGAACATATGCGATAGGTTCACACCGTGAATATTAAATGCTCTGTAAGTGCTGTATGTCTGTATAATTTCTATGAAATTAAAAACTAGACTATAGAAAGGCACAATGAGCACTTATTTCACTACCCTTTCGTTGCCAACTCCATTACCGCCAAACTAAACATGTTTTCTTTGGGTCTTGAAAGCTATTTTTACGTCAGCCACTTACCAATAGCGGAACATTTGTTTAAATAATGGGAATTTCATCAGTTTTGTTTGCTGCCCTCCAGCCACGTTAATATTTAATCAAGCTAAAAGATCGCTTATTGCCTGCCCCACTTATGATTATTATTGTTAGTGGTGGCCGAGGCATGTCTGTCGTAGTCAAACTGATTGCGTCTTATCGTTGTCATATCGCCCCCGAAGGTTACGCGATAAGGCGCCTCCAAATTCTCGAATCTAGACAAATGGACGTTGCTGTTGCGGTGTCCACTGAATATTGTGTAATTTAGCATGACTTTGAACTTTGGGATTGCCGTTTTTTTTTACCCCTAGGCAAGAGACGGGTTTCTATTTGTATCAATGCATGCAAGCACGCTTAGAATAATAAAATTCTGCGGGCAAGGGAGCCTTAGTGTTTGTATTTTTGATATTAGGCAGCATTTTAAGAATAAACTAAAACAAAAAAGATGTATGTAATTATTATTTTTAAGAGTCAGCTTTCTTATAAGCTTACTGTTCAAGAGATGGTGCCCTAGTATTTAATCGGATACGTTCTGTCCCTTTTTAAACGGCCTTTCGACTTTTCGTATTTGTTAACAAATGATTTAGTTTTATTGTTTTAATAGGCTTGAAGATTTGGGTTATTTTGTATACAGGTTACCATTTAACAAATGGAAAATAAGATCGACATCATCATTGCATACTTTTGTGCAGCTTTTTAACAAATTAAAAAGGTCGGATAAATTTATGTTGGTAATGGAAATGTAAGCCAAGTTACAAATATTTTCTTAGAACTTAGAGTTACTTATTGGGCTTGAGTCCCGCGTTCTTTTAAAATTACCATCGAGAAACTTTTCTCCGACTGGCGCTGCATTACCGTTGCAAACAGTGTGCGGCAGCCCTGGCTATCGTTATCGGTGCCGCAATGCCGCAGCCCTGGCCACATGCGAGCGATAAAAGCCCAAGAAGAAATGAAATGAAAACAACATAATCATTGACATTTCAAAAAAAGATAGTAAACAGCGTGCGTGTTAATATTTAAAGAGAGCCAGCCAAGCAGCTGAAATGTGTTGTTCTGCACGAGTCCCGGGTTTTGCATAAATGTTGTGGCTGAGCAGATAGCGGGAATCTCCCCGAGACGTTGAGCGATGAAATACGAATATAAGCTGGTAGAGATATAAGAAAAAGATCTATTAACTATATGCCGAACTAGGAATACCTCACTTACTAAATAACCCAATGTTCTATTTGCAGCTGGCCACCGATGAGAAGCCGCTGCGGCGGAAAAACAGCGGATCCCCGAATGGCAGCAGCGGCGGCAACCGTGGTCCCAATGGGCTCAAGATCTTCTTCCTCTGCCTGCTCATCTCCGCCATTCTGTTGCTTTTTGTGTTTGGTGTGTATTATTTGTATTATGCTAAGAGCGATGTTCCCAAAGTTGTGCTAACCAAACCCTCTGTTTTCCCCACGGTCACCGTTCCGTATGTGCATGTGGAACCCCATTTTCCGACACCTGTCCGACCTGTCGTACGCCCAAAACCAAAAACTACCACCACTCAACCCGCTGACGATTCAGGCTTCGTCTCGGAGAACGCTAGCCCGTACTTGGCCCGCTTGGCCTCCAAGTTTGGCTACAGCAAGGTGCAGTATGCGGCCATCATTGACGCCGGATCTACGGGAAGCCGCGTCCTGGCCTACAAGTTCAATCGCAGCTTCATCGACAACAAGCTGGTGCTCTACGAGGAGCTTTTCAAAGAGCGCAAGCCTGGCTTGAGCTCATTTGCCGACAATCCAGCCGATGGAGCGCACTCCATTAAGCTGTTGCTAGATGAGGCGCGCGCCTTTATACCCAAGGAGCACTGGTCGTCCACACCGCTGGTACTGAAGGCCACCGCCGGCCTGAGGTTGCTGCCAGCCAGCAAGGCGGAAAACATCCTAAATGCCGTCCGGGATCTGTTCGCCAAGTCCGAGTTCAGCGTAGATATGGATGCAGTTGAGATAATGGATGGCACCGATGAAGGCATCTTCAGTTGGTTCACCGTGAACTTCCTACTGGGACGCCTGTCTAAGACGAACCAGGCGGCTGCCTTGGATCTGGGCGGCGGCAGCACCCAGGTTACCTTCTCGCCAACGGATCCGGAACAGGTGCCCGTCTACGACAAGTATATGCACGAGGTGGCGACCTCCAGCAAGAAGATCAACGTGTTCACACACAGCTATTTGGGCCTGGGCCTAATGGCCGCCCGTCACGCTGTCTTTTCGCACGGCTACAAGAAGGAAGTCTCGGTGCTAGAGAGTGTGTGCGTCAATCCGATTATTGCTAATCGCACGTGGACTTACGGCAACGTTCAGTACAAGATCAGCGGCAAGGAGAACCCCAAGTCCAGTGCCGAGCAGCCGATTGTGGACTTTGACGCCTGCCTGGAGCTAGTCAAGAGCAAGGTTATGCCGCTGGTCAAGCCGAAGCCATTTACTCTCAAGCAGCACGCTGTGGCTGCCTTTAGCTACTACTTCGAGCGGGCCGTCGAGACCGGCTTGGTGGATCCGATAGCTGGCGGAGAGACAACTGTGGAGGCGTTCCGCAAGAAGGCCCAGGAGATCTGCGCTATCCCCAATGATGAGCAGCCCTTCATGTGCTTCGACCTCACGTTTATCTCGACGCTATTGCGCGAAGGATTTGGTCTCAATGACGGAAAGAAAATAAAGGTGGGTTCGAAAGATATTTCCTATTGGACTTTTCCTATCAATATTTGTGCATACATTCCTAATTCTAAATATTTTTATTGCAGCTTTACAAGAAAATCGATGGACATGAAATCTCCTGGGCCTTGGGCTGTGCCTACAACGTGCTGACTAGTGACGAAAAGTTCAGTAATTCCTAACGCTCCTCTCCATTAGTCCATAGTAGATGACGAAATACATTTTTAACAGAATTGTTAGCTGAAATTGTTTATAGAGTGCCTTAGACGTGCATCGAGTATACTACAGATTACACACATATAAAAACCACTCGGACATTGCCTATATACATATCGTTTAATATCGTTTTTGTGCTCTGTAAGAATCATTTCAATTGTCTTTGATTGAAACCCACACACACTGTGACTACACTTAATGTTTAGTTTGTAATTCCAATTTCGTGTGATTCGTGTCTTTTTCGTAAAGCAATCTTTTTTGCCACGCTCTTAACTATTTAGTCCTTACACTTGGATTCCTCATGTACATAACAATTTACACATCGATATGTATTTAGCTTAAATATGTAAAACGGCCTAGACTATATACATACATATATTAGCGAGAACATTTGAAATTGTTTTTGTCACATATGCAAATGTTAGTTTAATTATTTTTGCAAATAAATCAATAAAATGTTAACATTGGTCTAAATAGTGTTGAGGCTACTGCTTTTTGACTAATTTTCCAATTCTTGGGTGGGCGCCTAGTAGCTTTTTCAGCTCCAAGAGGTCCAAACAGGTGGGTTTTTAAAATAAATAAAAAATTTAAGCTAATCCAGTGGGATTTTCGGTCTTAAAATAATGACAACTTCATGCTGAATTAACAGAATACAAATAAAGTAAAACATCGATATCTACCAAGTTATAAATTTTGGTCAATATCCAAAGTCATCTTTAAGCTTCGGTTTTAGCGTGGCTTGGTAGAGAGTTTAAAATATTGATAAAATGCAATGTATAAAAATAAATAGAATATTTAATAAAATTTTAACAAACTGTCTGAAGAAGTAGTACATTTTTATTGTGATTTCTAGTGAGTAAGAATTCAGTAGATGTAAATATGACATCCCTATTACCTACGAATTCATTAATCAGCTTTTATTCCAGTCAGGTGTTTCCTACTAAACGCGTTGTAAAAAATTCAGGAAAAAATTTTTTTTAATTCTATTCCAGTTTTATGTAATGCTGAACTAGGTCTGCGTTCCTATAGAATTTTTTCAACAGATCAAGTTTGTTTTAGTGCCTTTTTCATGTTAAAATAAAACACCCTTTGGTTGCTGTAATCAAATAATATATTTATTTAATGCTTCTTTTATGTTGCGTTATACAAAATATACATACATATCAGTTAGAGAATGGGTAAATGCACAGCGTAATAAAAGAAAAATAGAGCATTGAGTACTACGTGAATAACATATTCTTACGGTGGAATTTTGGTCTTTTTTTGTTCAAATAAAACTAGGAAATACGGGAGAGGTCTGATCGGATAAATTGGCTACAAAAATATATCTTCAATGCCTTCGTTCACGGCCTGCTCAATCTCTGCGGCTCGATGCCCAGCCTGTCAATGATGTACTGCGGCATGCATAGCGTGGGATTGATGGCCTTCAGACCGGAGTGTCCCAGCAACGAGAGGCCACCGATGCCGAAGAGCGTGTGGAATATATCGGGCATGTTGCCGGTGCGATCGGAGAAGCCGCCGGTCTCCGAGTCCTGGCAGGACAGAATGAACTGCTGTAGCTTTTCGGAGCTAATCCAGTGCAGACGACCCATTATCGTAAGGGATGCAAGCACCCACCACGAGTAGCATACATCCGGCAACTTCTCGGGACGACCGTTCAGACCGCCAGAGGGCAATTGGCGCTCGCAGAGCCACCAGCCCAGTTTGTCCACATCCAGCAGGTGCAGGCGATTGGTAAGCGAGAAGAAGCCAACGCAGCAATAAATCAGACCTACGGAATGCGAAAAGTAAGAAGTAAGTATAAGGTTAAACCTATTATTATATCAGGTTGTTTGGAATTCATATAACTTTCATATTGAATGGGAATAACTCCACTCGGAAGATAGAGCTTGGGAAGGGGTCACCTTAAAAGTATCATGACTCACCCGCATGTGATTCCGCCCCCGGCTTGGATCCGAAACCTCCGTCCGTTTGGTTGCAACATGACAGCACGAACTTGACCGCCTTCTCCACATCGATGCTCTGCTTCATACGCTGCAAAAGCGTGAGCGTAGCCACCGCGCAGAAGCTGAACCGTGTGTCCACCTCGCCCCACTTGTCGCCAAAGAAGCTGCCATCTGGCTGCTGCAATCCCACCACGAATCGCACCACCGCATCACAGTCGATCTCCTCAAGGGCATCGTAGGTGCACAGGATCTGCACAGCAGACAATGTATACAGCAGGTGGGGATCGTGGCCTTCGCAGGGCGCAAAGCCTCCCGTTGTTGGGCATTGACATCGCTTCACAAACTCAATGATATACTTGCGCTCCAGACGATCCAGTTGACCCATTATGTCCAGCGCCGTGGTGCCCCAATAGATGCCCGACATGCGCAGGAACTCGGTCATGCAGTACTCATAGTCGTCCTCCTGCTTCCCATGGTTCTCGATGTACTCCACATGCTTCCAGAACTGCAAAGTCTGGGCGCCGTTGGCGTCACCGCCGCCATTGGAGGGCTTGACGAAGGTCGTGAAGTCCATCGCTGCTGATTGGCCTCAATTGAATCGGATCGAAACCGTCCTCAGCCTGGTGTTTCGCTTGATTAAGTGAATTAATTGGCACAGGAATAGTTGTGCGAGCAAACAAACAAATATCTAGAAGAGGCAACGAGCCGCAGCTGATTCATCAGCTTCGATGGTTGGCAACGCTGGCGGTATGTTATCAAACAGCTGATCGCTTCAGGAGCGAAATAAGGGGGCGCCGAGGTAGGGCTGCAAAATTCTGGTTATTCTATAGAAAACATTTTTTACGTGGTTTTTTGCATTTTATTGAGACGAAATGAACTTAAAAGGAGAGTTATGACACTGTACTATTGCACCAGGAGACTTGACTGTGGGTCGGGCTCGTCGATGCTGAGGGAAACAATGTGCTTGCCGGGCACCATAACGTTG
Source organism: Drosophila jambulina (assembly GCA_018152175.1). Taxonomy (NCBI): domain Eukaryota; kingdom Metazoa; phylum Arthropoda; class Insecta; order Diptera; family Drosophilidae; genus Drosophila; species Drosophila jambulina. Next base: position 24,235,230 of record JAECXH010000114.1, on the reverse strand, counting down.
CCCAGGAGGCGCGGCTCCTGCCCCTCTACCAAGTACTCGGCGCACATGGCTAACACAATGTTAGCATCTCTATCCGTGCAGTTGAAGAACCCGACCAGGACACGGCCGTCGGTGATAACGATACGCAGGACACGGCCCAACCACTTCTGCAGCTTCTTTCGTCCGGGCGACAAGCTGGGGTCGTTCATCTGGTGTGGAGCGTTCGTGGTGATCCGGAAGGGTTCTGCGATGGGCTGCGCCGCCAGCGGCACCTGCTGGCCACTGATGCTGAGATTTGTCATCTGGATTTTGTCGTCGGTGTAGAAATCAAAACACAAAATTGGATAGCTTCTAACAAGTGTGACCGAAAGCTCATAGATATTTAATACCGTCCAGCTACGAACAACTATACCATACTACTTTAATTTTTGAAAATATGACGAGAATATACCATTAAATTAATATTTTAAACTTTTCTATGCAAACTAGTTTCTCAGCCCCCAGATACCGCTTAAATATCCCTCAAAAACGAGAACCAGTTTTATTAAATTTTTTATTCTTTTTCTCCCCGCTCTCGAAATACTGAAAGTGTGCGTGCATTCACGCCATTGACTCAATATTGAAACGGTCTCACTAAAGCGATCAGCTGAATTCACTTATCGCGGCAATTTTGTTTCCGATTTATCCAAAACTTTTTCATCATCTTGACCATTCCAAACTATTAGGCGAAAATGTCAGGCAAGGCATTAAATATTGGTGATACGTTCCCCAACTTTCAGGCGGATACGAGCGAGGGAAAGGTTGATTTCTACGATTGGATGGGAGATAGCTGGGCTATCCTGTTTTCCCATCCGGCGGATTATACTCCCGTCTGCACCACAGAATTGGCCCGAGTGGCGGCCCTGATCCCGGAGTTCCGAAAGCGCGGCGTTAAGCCCATTGCCTTGTCCTGTGACACCGTTGAATCGCACAAGGGCTGGATCGAGGACATCAAGAGCTTTGCTGGTGCGATTCGTATGCGAAGGATTGTGCCAGCTGTCCGTTCTCACAGTTTCTTTTTGTTTTCAGAATTGGGCAGCTTTGACTATCCTATTATAGCCGATGACAAACGGGAACTGGCCCTTAAGCTAAATATGCTGGACAAGGATGAGCTCAATGCGGAGGGTATTCCTCTCACATGCCGAGCTGTTTTTATTGTGGACGAAAAGAAGAAGCTGCGTTTATCCATCCTTTATCCAGCCACCACGGGGCGTAATTTCGAGTGGGTCTTGAATATTTAATATTACATTTTTACATTTTTAAATTAAATCCAAAACTCGCTAATCGTATATTTTCCTTGCGATTCTAGTGAAATCCTTCGGGTCATCGATTCCCTTCAGTTGACCCAAACGAAGAGCGTCGCTACGCCGGCAGATTGGAAACAAGGTGGCAACTGCATGGTGTTGCCCACAGTTAAAGCCGAAGAAGTTCCGAGACTTTTTCCCAGCGGCATTGAGACAGTTGAAGTGCCCTCTGGAAAGCATTACCTACGCATCGCACCCCAACCCTAAGGGCACTTCGTTTTCAAATGTGTCATTGTTTTTATTACAAAAATTATAATACAACAAAAATAATGCACAATAAAGTTGACGCGCTTACAACCGTATTTCAACAGAAATTGCGACGAACGCCTTCTGCCAGACGAAAATGTGCGAATACATTTGACTTACAAGCTAATATCTGATGATTGGGGGGAATGTGACAAAATATAAGGTCGCGTTTCGATCTACAAAATAAATATACATAAATATGTACGAGTACAAAAGTAGGGTAAAGTAGGTAAAGATATTGCAACTGGATTTGTAAATTGTATAAATAAGGCCAACTTTGTACAATAACCGAAGAACCGCTTTCGTGGATAAACGAAAGCTAAAGACCAAGCTCGTGCCCGTAACCAAAGGTATCTATAAATGAGAATAAAATGTAATAAGGATTATTAAATCACAATGTGCAGAAAATTTAATATTGCTGATGGAGAACATGTAGAAATGTACTTGTCTCCTTCTAAGTTACGGTCAAGAAACTATAAACAGACGAGCAAGACACGCACTTTCCCTTGTTTAAATACTCGAAGATATTCAAACAATCAGCATGGGCTTCAGTGATCGTTTCCTTAAATATGTTAATGAAATGCAAACAAGTATACATGTAAAAGCTTTCGCTAACAAACAGGTTTTACGGGCCCGTGAATCTTACGGGAATACATCTCTCGTATACTGAATATAGGATTTAGACACAACTTAAAATTAAGGAAGGTCCTAAGTGGACACGAATAATTTTTCGTGTACTTACAATTTAACTACCACATGTCCCTGCATCCATTTGCATATTTCATGTGTCAGCGTCTGCGCTGCGGCGATGTCTGCTGAAGCATTCGCGCAAATCGTCGCACCAGGAAAGGCCACAGTATGAGGACGGCGAACCAGAGCGGGGAGATGTTCCTAAACGGCCACCAGGCTGGCTGTGATCTTGACGAAGTAGCTGCCGCTGCCCCCGTGGCTCCAATTGACTTTTGGACGTTTCGCACCTCATTAACAGCCTGTTCCAGGCTTCGAACTCGCTGCTGCACAGCACTCACATCGGTGTTCATGCGCGAGATGGCGGTCTGAATTTGGCGCAACAGGTCCGTGTTCAGGGCTATCGCCTGGGTCAGCTCATGGCTGAGGTCGTAGGGATCATCGTACTCGTCGTCCGATGGCTCCACAATCGCAACGCTGCTATTGCTCGTGTAGTTGTGGCTGTCATGTGCATAGTTGGTGGATTTGGAGACGTAGCCATTGGTCAATGGAGGCGAGACGTGGCCGTTGGTCATTGGGACCACTGGGACCGCATTGGGGCCGTTCTCTTTTATCGTTTCGGAAGTGGCAAGCGGTGCCTCTTCCAACTCTGCCTCCCCGTTGCAGCTAGATCCATGCTGTGGACTGTTTGTGCGAGAATGGAACGGCGAGTTGGGATGCGATTCGGCTAATTCGCGCATGCCCGGCGATACCAGCTCCAATTCGTCTAGATTTATGTTTCCCAGGCCATCGAGGCTGCCGACAAAGTTCTGCACGTTCTCCGTGAACGACATCGTCTCAATAATCTCCTGCAGACTCTCCACGTAGCGCTGCATGGCCTGCTCCTTGCTTAAATGACGGTTGTCATTCCAGGCGTCCCACTTGGCCTTTCCAACGATGTCCCAGAAGCCGGGCTTCCGCTGCATGCAGGCGCCCTCCGTGGCCTGCTTAAACAGGCCGTAGAACTTGAGCATCATGCTGGTGCTGGGCTGGTAGGGTCCATTCTTGGGCAGCCCCTTGATCACGTTCACGGCGGCCTGGAACCGTTCCTCAATGGCGGCCATTCCTGCAAGATTAGGTCAATGGTTATGATGGTTTTCCGTGTAAAGTCCGATTATCGGACTGCAAGCGATAAGATACATATATATATATATGCTCAACGGCTGTCCGAGGCGATAATCCCAGTTTCGAGATGTGGTCAATAGCTCTTGGCTGCCGCTTACAAATTACCTAATTATTTCGGTATTTTGCAATCCGAATTGGTGTTGCAAGCGTCTGCTCCGCTGTCTGCTCTATTGTCTCCCGTTTATTGATTCCGCTGGGCATTCATACATAGATTCGTTCGACGTTTTTGGATGCGAGGCGAACGCTGGCCGCTGGTGACAAAGTTCGAGTTCTGAAGTTCAGTTCTTCTGAGCTTCGGCTGAAGCTTTCCACACTGTTCTTATCGACCTCGGTTAATCGACGAGCAATTACTGCGCTGTGCTAAGCACTTGTATGGCGTAAATCCGAGTTGCAATCAAATAAAACTAAACAAAAACTCTCTCCGTGAATGGCAGCAGGGTTGCCAGGTGAACATTTGGCTTTCCCCCTAAAAAATCTCAAAAGGTCGAAGTTTCCTCCTAAAAAATACAAGTGTCCCGGTAAATTCAAAAAATATATTAATTTTTTGAATGTATTTTAAATATTTTTCGAATTTATGCTTTATTATATTTATGACTTTGTTTAAATTTTGATATAAAGAAAATCTGTAGAAAAAACAATTAACATATTTGGGTTTATCTAGCCACCACCAGTCAGGTAATTTGTTGTTGCAAACTATTTTTGCTAAAAAATGTTTTATTTTTTCTTGAATTTTTCTAGCTATTTGTTTATTATTTTCTATTTAATTTTTCAAAAACTAGCCCATTCTAGTGATCAGGCCTGAAAAACTTAATAATGTGTTTGGTTCAGAAAAATTACAAAAAGTTAGACCGCAATCTGGGCAATAGAATCGGCGATTTATTTAACAGAAAAAACATAGGCGCGATTAAAAATTTAATTTTTATGTTTTACATACACCTGTTTTACGTACCTGTTTTTAAATGGTTGCTTTTGTAATTTTGATGGAAGTTTGTAAGTCGGGGTTAGGATTTGATTGATTTGTGACTGGTTTATACATGTGTTAAGTTTTTAAAATCGAACAATTTGTTTTCCATATTTTTTTTTACAACTTATATACTTAATGTATTTGAATGTATTTCGACATCGCAACAAAGTTACAGCACTGATAAGGAATGTTTTTCAGAGCAGCGAAAAAAAAAAATAATTCACACGATTTTGCAATTAAAAAACTCTCATGACTTTGGAAAATATTTATTTATCATAAATATCAATATTGCATAAAATTCTTTGGTCTCATCTTCTTAAGGTACAATGCTACTAAGATGAAAGGACTTTCCACTCTACGGCGGAAACTAAATGGTATTTCCCCTTTTTTATGCTAAATGTGCAGTTGATTGTTTCCTTTCGGGTCGGCCGATCAGGCAGAAGCGGACCTCTGATCGTATAAGTAAAATTTTCGTCTAAATTTTGGCAGCTAACCGAGCATTCTCCGATTCGAATCACAGCCACAATGGCGTCATCGAAGTCGATGTAGGGATGTCCTTCCGCGCGCATGGCCTCCACGGCGAAGAACGAGGGCAGGAAGCGCATCATTAAGTCGCTCTGGTCTCCGCATAGGCTCCGGCCCCAACTATCGCGGCGTCGCGAGGTAGAGGTTCCTACATGATTGTTACTCTCCACATCGATGGCAATCTTCGTGGTAGTATCGTTTTTACCGGGGCCAATCTTGTGATCACTCGGAACTTGATTGTTTCCCGGGTGGTCACTGGCGTGTATGGCCCGCAGGAGATCCTCGGATCTGGATTGACATTCTTCCGAAAGTTTGGCTGGCAAACCAAATTATTGATTCAGGAGTTACTAAAGATTCTTTTTGAAGTTCCATCTCATAAGCGAAGTCCTAGGTTAAAAGGCGCTATTAAATCGCCGAACATTGACCACAGCTCCTATTTTCATTCTCCCGCCATCCATGACCATGGTGTCCTTCGAGGTTTCTCCCCGCTCGTTGGGTGATCCTCCATATCCGACAGCTCTGGCACATAGCAGCCTCTCGCACTAGGAGATATCCCCACTACGGCATTTTGCGTCTCCCTCGAGCCACCCTGGCTCAGATTCAAAATTCGCCAGGCCTCCATGTTCGCCTCAATGTAGTTCTAGGTATTTATTAATATGGGCAACAACCGACTAGATTTTTTAATTTAACTTTTGATTTCTGGTGCTAAAGTTGTTGTATTTGCGCTAACGCTAATCGACAGTCTGTTCTAGAAAGTATATGCCTTGATCTATAAATTAGTCACAGTCGAGATCTTATATCTAGGAAGCCGTAACAAATTAACACCGAATCGAAACCATTTAGAAAAACAGTTTAAAATATATATTTTATATATTTTTTTAAACAAAGAGACTCTATTCACCCTTATTTATTGTTGGATAATAAAATTTTTTAAAATATGTATTATACAAAGTTGTTCTTAGCTGACCTTAGCCACCAAGCACTTAAGGTATTAGAAAAAAGAATAAAAAACAAAGAAATAAAAGAACTAAAGCAAGCTTAAAACGTTGTACCAAGTAAATCAGAATAGTAGAACCTCAAGAATTTCACTCGAGTAGCAAAAATTTGAACCCTTCAGTAAATAAAATAGTAATCAGTAGATAAGAAACTGAGCAGAAACGATGAGATCATGGTGACCGCAACTTGTTTACAAGTTCAAAATACGATAAATTAAACGTATATTGAAATATCGATATCAGAAATGTCGGTCGTCGCTGTTAGAAACACCATCGTCATCCTAGGGATTTTGTCGCTCTTTGGTCTACGGTCACTCACTTTTTCATTTCGTCAAAATCAGTAATCGAAGTGCTTAATTATTTGCATTATTTTTAACCAAACGACCGAAAAGCTTTCCAAAAGCTGCCACCGTCGAGTCAACATAGTGCCAGTGCTGGCCCACGCAAAATACCCAATATCCGGAGGTTAGCGGAACGGAATAGGGAATCGCTAATCTAAAATCGACATTGAACGCAAGCAAGGGAATTTCACAAGAGCAGAGGGCGGGTGTCTGCCAGCGCGGAGAGTGACTTCATTGCAATCAAACATGAAATTTGCTGCAACGACGACCAGAGCACGACATTTTTGTACTATCGCCCAGCAGCAGAGTGTGAATAAAATACGCCCGCAACAGCCGTCGACCTTCATTCCGCGATCGCAGTTGAACATTTGCAAGCGCCGCGTGCAGCAGCTGCAGAGACAATCGTGTAGAATTTCCAAAAATTGGAAGCACCAAAGCTTCTGCATAGGTGCGTCCTGATCAAAATCGTTTCCAAACACCACAACTAGCCCCCGAGAGACAAGAAATTCTAACCTAAGTTCCGTTCGAAGAAGAAATCAATAATTTGGTGAAAAGGAACCACGTGCGTTTAGTTGCCGCCAAAGCGGGAGAGTGTAGACATTTTTGCTGTCGTGTAGACTTCTTTCTTCTTCTTCGTCTCCATCTTTGGACAGAAGGACACTCAGCTACACGGAATCGGTTCCGATTTTTCCTTTGTTTTCTGCTTTGCCGAAGCAGGCCAAACAATAACAAAGCAAACGTCGTCGTCGTTGAGTTCAAACAAAATACGTGAACAACGCAAAAACAGATCGGCTAACAACAACAGCAACATGCCGCGACGCAACAAAAAAGCAGGAGCAGGCAAAGGTGAGTCACACGAGGCGGAACGAGATGACTATAGGTGTGTGGGAGGGAAGATGTGCCGGTGCAGTCGAATTTTCACAGCTGCTTTTTCGCTTGACCTTTGCATTAGTCATTCCATTCGTCATGACTAACAAATACTGTGTACTATGTGCACTAGATTCGGTATTTCGTTGGCTTCCAAAAACAAAAGCTTTTTGTGCCCACAACCTGTTTGGCAATATCAACCGAAATGTTTACGGGGCACCCCCTAGACGGTGACCACATTCGAAAATCAAGCAGTTTTGTTTAATTTAATAACATTATTTAGTGAAATGTTGGCAGTGATTTGAATGTACCCTAACATTAAAAAAAATAATAATAAGAATTTTTACCATCTTAATCTCCTGATAAGTTAGTATCACAGGGTATTCAAATTATAGAGTACCCACTGTTTTTGCGCTTTGTTGCTGTGCTGTGTTGGCACAAAAAGCTCTTCACGCGCTCAGCTGGCTACGCAACAACACAAGTAATGAACCGAACGCCAAATATATATAAACACTTGAATATATATAAATGTATATGCATATGTACATATACGTATAGAGGTATTCAAACATACATATGAACGTTCAATGCCAGCTTATCAGAATCACGCAAACGAAAAAAGCAGAATGGAATGCCTCAGTATTATAATCGAAGGGTATCATTTTGGGTTTGATTTTAAAATAACTCAGGGGTTTTATTTCAATGCTGATTTATGGATTTTTTCAGTGCCTTAAAGACATTTCTCTTGGGTATTTAAAAGCTTAATAATGCGAACAAATATTGTATTTAATGCAAGTTAAAAAGAGTGAGGTTATTGGTATACGGCTCTAGGATCATTGTTTATAAATGTTTCTTTATATTTAGAAAATAATTACAAGCTTATTTGAATGGGTTTATAATTAAATTCCCTTGTTTACAACAGATCGCATGATCTTAAATACAGATCCTGTTTAAAAATATTTGATAATATAATCCATTATTAGTTATACTCTACATTTAGGGTAGCATTAGGTACATACATATATACATAATCATATTAGCTACCTATTATATTTCCCCATTGCTTTTGAACATCAAGAAAGACGCGGAAGTTTTCGCTCTGTGAGGAACTATTTCTATCCTCTCGTTGATCAGCCGCCTTATCGAGGTGACCTAAAAATTATGCAACTCTGTGTTATGCAGTATGTACCTTCACTTGGGCCAGATTGCTTACTCTCCCGAATCTAATCCAAACAACTTTCAGACCGCACCAACAGCTGCTTTTTTTACCTCCTCGTTGCTGGCCAGCAGCCTTAGTTACAGCATGCTGTGTCGCTGTTTGCCTTTGTGTAAAAGGTGAAAAACACGAGGCTGAGGCGGAAACTACCTTGCCCCAAATAGAAAACAGGCAGTGGAAAATCGCCTTAATGAAAGTTGTTGTTGAGGCCGTCGACGGGTTTTCTTTTCTTTCTTTGGCTTGTCGCAGTAAGCAAACAAAAACTGCAGAGAGAAAGACGCCAAAACTTGTTGCACAACATTTGCTCTGAAACCATATGGTCTTGAAGGTCATTGCTGTGCAGCGAACAATATAATTGAATTTCTAATTTGACTTTACAACTACGTACATATGTACATATAAAAGTGTATGTATTCAGTTGAAAATAAAATGAGTACACGCAAGAGAATGGAAACGGCTTGAAGGCGGAAAAGCTTGGAATATTGCGGCGTTTGGTTTGACAATCACTGGGTTCAGTTAAATGGGGATACAAATTTAAGCGAAAATTGTTTGGCATTTATTTATTTTTATATACCGTGAGAGTTTTATTATCAAATTCGAACTCCATGTTCCTCAAATCAAGCAAAAGTGAAGTAAATAAAGAGGTATTATGATCAGCATAAAATTATCTTCAACCACATGTTGGTAATAAAAACTATTATTCTTTAAGTGGCTGGGAAGTGAAACGTCATTTGCTAAAAATCCAATTTTTTTTTGGTTCAAATAGAAGATAAACTTATAATAAATACAAATAATTTTTGTTTTTCAATTTCCGACACGAATTTTGAGCTCTATCATGTCAATAACCGAGAAAATCAAATATCGAGGGGCAGCGTCATATACTCCATAAGTCCGCCATTTTCTAAAATGTTTCCAATAAACAATTTTTCTATCACCTTCGATATCCTTTCTAACTATTTGTCACGATTATTAATTTATTATTTCTAAAAGAAAATATATTTTTCAATGTATTCAACTGTTCCATATTTGAGAAATATGAAATTGAGCACAAAAAAAGTTAGTCGATATATCGGAAATAGCTAATTATTCAATTTAGCAAAAAAAAAAAACAGATGTTCCACATTTCTGGTACTTGCGTAACATTAAAGTGGGAACATTAAAATTCCATTTAAGCTTGGGTTACGTTAGGCTTAGGTTTTATTAACACTTGTAAAGTGGCAGCTTTATTATACTTTTAATTGAGAGTTAATTACAAAAATACTAATTTATATTTTCGCAGGCCGCACCAATGACTCAAATTCTGAAGACGAGTCCTTCGACAATGTTAGCGTTTATTCGCACGTCTCGGAGGTCGCTTCCTCGGAAGCCACCGACGAACTGGCCAACGAGCGGTTCGAGGAGAAGTTTGAGAAGGCCCTAGAGCAGGCCACCGAGAAGTCGGCCCAGACCCGTGTTCAGGCTCTTCAAGCGATTTGCGAACTGCTCATGCACCGCTATATGCCCGATTTTGTGGAGGACCGCAAGATGACCTTGATGGACTTCGTGGAGAAGAGCATTCGCCGGGGAAAGGGACAGGAGCAGGTGTGGGGCGCTCGGCTCGCTCCCCTTCTGGTACTTCAATTGGGCGGCGACGAGGGTTTCTCAAAGACAATGAACCAGTTCCTGTTGAACACAGTGCAGGACAAATCGGTGGGCTTCGATGCGCGCGCCAAATGCTGCACGGCCCTAGGACTGCTGAGCTTCCTTGCCTGTGAGGATGTCGGAGAGTTGGTGCAGCTGATGCAGTACTTCGAGGCCATCTTTGCCGGTAGTTATTTACGGGGCGATGACAAGACCCCAGTGTCTGTCACCGCTGAGGCGGGTACTCTTCATGCTGAAGCTCTGTCTGCCTGGGGACTGCTACTCACACTGATACCGTCCGGTGACTTTGTTTCCCTCATGACAACTGGTCAGAACATGTTCCCGTAAGTACTATTTGAAACTTACTTAAAAACCCTTAAGCCTATCTTAAATTTATATAATATATTTTAAATTAATCGATTGCAGTTCTATCAAGAAGTTCTTGGGCCTTTTGCAATCCACTCACTTGGATGTACGCATGGCCGCTGGCGAGACTATTGCTTTGATACTGGAATCGGGCCGTGCCCACGACGAGGACTTCCTGGAGGAGGATATCGGTGAGCTCTGCGAGGCTGTCAAGCAACTGGCCACCGATTCGCATAAATACCGTGCCAAGCGTGATCGCAAGGCCCAGCGGGCGACCTTCCGTGATGTGCTGCGCTACTTAGAGGTGAGTGAGCTTTAGCTTTACCAATTTCTTATCGGAGAGAGATGTGTGTGTGAAGACATTTATTCAAACCAAAATGATGCACAAGACTCTAAATTAAAAAAGGACTGGGTTACTTCATGTCAGTACAAGTGAACTTGAGCTCGTGCTTGCAGTACTTGGCCAAGCACTTGGAGTGATCGTGCAGCTTGTTGCGCATAATGACACAACCATTGCGACTAATCGAGTCCATGTACTCGGTGAAGGTGGGCATCTTCCTGTATGTGGTTGGAGCTGCGCTCCAATGCGAGTTGCTGCCCGATTCTACAAACTGCGAGGAATCCGAGAAGGTAGTCTTAAACGGCTTGTATGTCTTCTCGCACTCGTCCCGCGACACCTCGAAGCCGGCGGACGTTTCACGTTCCAGTTCGTTCATTACGTTCGAACGGAACTCTGAGCAGGGTCCGCGTTCGGTCATTATCTTGTTGGTGTATGGCTTAGAGTCGTCATCGGTCTTCAGGCTGTCGTATATGCCGTCCGGATACTCGTTCATGTTGCAGTAATCGATTTGATAGGTCGTGTACATGCGGTTCTTCTCCAGTCTTCGGCTCAGTTCCTCTTTGGGCAGGACTTTGAGGCGCTCGTACAGATCGGGGTAGACGGTGCGAAGGATCTTCAGGAAGCGATTGGGTTGCAACTTGTGGCAGTCCGTCTCCCCCGAGAAGGCCATGTTGTCCACCTGATCCTGGGTGAGCTGGGTGGGTATAAGTCGAGGATCCACCAGCTTACCCATTGGCGCAATCCCTGTCCACTCAACGCCGCCACAATCCTTGGCTGCCACCGGGATCTTGATCTTGTCCTCATCAATGCATTCACACTCGACAACCTTTGGAGGTTCCTGACCCCCGGGGCGTGTAAGGAACTCGTACCTTTTGGCGTTCGGCGGTACATAGTCATGCTGATAGGTTGATAACATCATTTTGATGGCAATTTATTTTTTAAAAGTAACCAAGACAAAATTAGAGATCCAGCAAAGATTTTTTTTTTTTTTAATTTTTATGATATTTTACACCAAGAAATTTTGTGTTAAAACATAGAATTTTAGTCTGCTTTTCGTGAAAAGAAAATTACAACTGATTATTACACATTTTCCAATATTAAAAATGAATTTCCAAGCGTTGCCTACCTTGATTAAGAATTATTTATTGTTTGCTTTCATAGGAGGACATTTCACCCGAAATTAGCATTCGCTTTGGACACGAGTCTCTGACTCTGGATGCTTGGTCCATACACCATCAGTATTCGGCTATGTGCACGGTAATGGGTCCTGGTATGACGTCGCAGCTCCAGGAGAACGAGTTCATTCGCGACATTTTCCAGCTGGGACCGCGTCCCACCAACACTGGTATCAATGGCAACGCCAAGGTCAAGCCATCCAAGCTGGAGCGGGTAAGTTGACAATTATGATGTTGGCCGCGGAGTCTTCAATAATAATTTACCTATAAAAAATGAGGCTAATACTAGTAGGTCAAGCTTTGATGTGATATAAACCATTGATCAATGACATCCTGAACTCTGATGTGATTGATCCATGATGTCCAATCTAAAAATATCTCGTAATGTTTGATATCTAAGTTTGAAATTTTAAAATATTTAACTTTAAACGACATATTTTAAAGATTTTTAAATTTTATAAATATTAAATATATGGATATTTTCTGCCATCCCGACTGTACGCCTTCAGACATAAGCCAGTTTCCTGGATTGCCCAACTAACGTACTCTTTTTTCGTTTTCAGCACCTTGTGAATGCCGCCGCATTCAAGGCACGTTCCATTACACGCGGGAAGAATCGTGACAAGCGTTCGGCCGTTGTTACCTAAAACTACACCAACCACATTTTCAACTGTGACCCATATACAATGACCCGGAAGCATCAATCTCAAAGCCCCGATAGCCAAGAACTCTGGACTAACTAGTTAAATTTATTTAATTTTAGCTCGAATCAGGCAGAGCGTGTAGCCAAAGCTGAAGAACTAAGTCTAAATTTAGGATAATTTTTGCAAAGAATGTAACAAAATTGTTCTAGTTTTTAGCCGCACCAAGAGCAAGAGCCATTATTTAAATATTTTTGAATATTTATCGCTTAGCGCAACTCTAGTTGTGTTTCTCTTACTGTAAGGTAGGCGCCGCAGCTTGATTCTTATATTCTGTGAATTTTCACTTTGAATTCGCACTTCGGTTGTTATTCTACTTCAATGGGGGCCACCGAACCCTTAAGTTGTTGATCATTATTTAATTACAAGTGTATACAATATCTATTTCTGCTTCAAATAGTTGCTAAAATAGTTGAATGGGAAAATACTAAAGTTGGTCATAGCTTGACTTGCTTTTATTACATGTATATTATATAAGCTATATAATTCGTACATATATATATATATATTTTGTAGTAGATACGTGTAAAATAAATGATTTTAGGCTTAAACACTAATCACAACCTTTTTATTTTGACCCGGAATCGGATTATTTTCTGATGTGAAAATACTACCAAAGGGAAATTTCTTATCCCAACTCAAATTTGGAAAATTCCCTTACGATTTTCGGAGTGAATCTCCCTAAAATGCGTTGCTTTATCCAAAAGTCGAGAGCAAAACATTTCGGGGGACCCAGCTTTAAATCTGTGATTAAAATGCTTCTTTTGAATATGGTATCAAAGTTTCAGCTCTACGAGTCTCAGTTGTTTATCCTGAGAACCTTGTCCAGGACTACCCACAAGGAAACAAGTCGTTACGACCACAGTGGGGACCGCACGCTCAAACCTGTCGAACCCTCTCGAGATGTCAAAGCCTGGTGAGGATCCCAGTGGTCCTCTTTTGATCTTGGAAAGGCCGTGTGTCGATAAAGGTCTCGGATGGGTTCTGCTTGGACCACTGTTTTGGTCTGTTGGAGGAGGAATTACGTTAGAGATGGCCGATAATATCGAAAATGTCTCGATTTACACGCAAAAATGTATATATTTATCGAGATTTTAATGTTATGGTCCAGTGTAATAAATATATTAAAGTCCCACCTCAATAAAGATAACATACAAATATTACTGTCTTTAAGTTTTATAAATTTTTAATTATTCTTTAATTGTTTGTTTTTTTTTATCACAAAAATTGTATGGTAGCTTAAATTATATGTGTTGGATTTTGCTTTTCTCTTCTCTTAAGGATTGTGTATGTTTTACTTTGCTTTCGACAAATCGTGTGTGTAGCAACTACAATAAATTGCATATATATGTAAATGTATATATGGGCGCAACATATATGTGTAGGTATATATAAATTAGCTTCTTAAATGGTTAACTTAGGATTTAATACGAAACTTATGCCAATCGAATACAAAGTAAAAACGTATGTATAGTTCGCTTATTTTAATATTCGCCAAGTACTTGTTCCAAGGATGAAACCGAATATGAAATGGATGATATCGAAAATGCCTTCATAAGTTAGGTAGTAAGTAAACAAGGAAAAAAAAAAGGTAAAGTAAAACTACAGGTCAGCATTATAGGCTGACTTACTGGCGCATCTCATCAGCTATCAGCTCATCGGGCTACTTGGCAACACGTTCATATACTCATCATAATCTCAAGAAATTCTCGGTTCTCTACTGACCTACGCCTCTTACACTACATATAATATTTGGCTTCTTTTAATACATTTCGCTTTTGGAAATCTGCATAATGATAATTTGAGAGACGAAATTGACTCGCTAATCGAAACGCTAACGTGTTAGCTAAACCTATGTACACGGTTGAGGTTTGGGGGGAGCAGGCGGGAGGAGGCCATCCCCATAAACTAATAATTGAGCATTGAGCAAAATGTGTGCTAAACGCATTCTAAACTAAGGTAAGTAAGTAGGTTTTTAATGTCTGTAAGTTCAGCTGATGTGTGTTGGGGGAGCGATCGTCTTAGGAGGCCTGTGCTCCTGTCCTTGCCGCGGCCGCTGTTGAAGTGCTGGCACTGCTGACCTCCTCGCAAATGGTGTGCAGCTTCTCCATCTCCGAGCTGGTAACTATATTGATCGAACTGACTTTGGCACGCTGATAGGCCACCACTGTATTCTCGCCCAGGCACTTAACGCACACATAACCAATAAGGACGGCGATGCCAACGGTCATTACGCGCACCAACGGGTCCACATACATCTGGATGACAACCCAGGCAGTGGCACCGGTCACGCACATCAGAGTGATCAATATAACCGTTTTAGACCAATGCTGGATGGTGAAGCCCTTGTCCCATTCGAGTCTGCAAAAAAAAGAAAGAGATTTTGGTTTTGAAATCGCTTTGGAGGAGGATTTCCAGAAAATATCGAACGTACGAATATCGGTACTGTACCAATATTGGAATACTTTAGGATTTATGTTTGATAAATCGATATTTTGATAATTTTTCGATAATATCGATATTTTAAAGTTAAATGCTATCATTTTCGATTTTACACAGTTTAAAGATCCAATGTTCCCGATATTTTCGATATTATATTATTTTTTATCAAAGATTTGTTCATATAATGTAAAATTACTTTCCAAAGACAAGTGCAAGCTAATGTTAAGAATATCGACAAAATATTATCGAAATAGTGATATAATATTGAAGTTATCAAGATATTGGGAAATTAGTACTCACTTCTTGGACTTCTCGATCTCGTAGGGATGTCCGCAGACTTTGCACGATAGCTGAGCCTCCGAGTTGCTGCAGCTCTCCACCAGCCAACGCTTGAGGCACTCATGATGGACCGAGCTCACGTCGCCGGTGCAACGGCAGGGCTGGATCAGAGGTTCTGGCTTATCGCTGTCATAGCAAATCCAGCAGTCCTTCTTGGTCAAGAACGATTGGCCCTCCTCGGGCGACAACTTGTTGGTATCCGCATTGAGCGTGGGTATCGATGGATCGATTTGACGCGATAGCAGCTTGCGGGGATTCAGGATCCATAATTGTTCGGGCGCCATTGAATTCCA
This sequence comes from Drosophila jambulina, assembly GCA_018152175.1. Classification (NCBI taxonomy): domain Eukaryota; kingdom Metazoa; phylum Arthropoda; class Insecta; order Diptera; family Drosophilidae; genus Drosophila; species Drosophila jambulina. The sequence continues at coordinate 24,219,627 of JAECXH010000114.1, read as the reverse complement.
CAGGCAGCAGGGAAACCACAGAGCCACTCCTATCTCGGCGATGCGGAAAATAATGTCATGCCAGTTTCGCGAATTAACAGGAACTCTGTTTGGTTTGTAGAGACGTAAGGCAGCTGTTTTGGCTAATTACATTGAGCTTTTACACTTACTTGGCCTTCCAGAAATCGCCCAAAGTTTCGGAGGTGAGAAAGCCCACAATCACAATGAGCATCACAGCCTGACTCAGCAGTCCGAATCGCGACTGATGCAACTGCGAGGCATTCACGATCGCCTCACTGGGACCAAGGATCTTGCCCGTCTGATCATGAACGAAGCCGCCGCGCAGCTTGAAGAACACCTCCACGCCGTAGATGAGGAAGAAGACCACTACGATGAGGAGTAAAACTGCATAGCATCCGTTGAAGATGTGGGCGTAGTCGCGTCGTTCGGCGTTAATCAGCGAGTTGAAGACCTCAATGCCAAACAGACTGTACAAGAAGAAGTTGAAGGCCACGAAACCGAGGAAGCTCTTCGAGAGAAACTGCGACTTCTCCCAGCGAATGTCGCGCAGGTGAAAGATCTGTAACGGCGAGCAGCACAAATGCGAATGAATATAATTATTAACTAGATTCTCCTCCTCCTCACAGTTTCTATTTCGTTTTGGGTTCTGGTGTACGTCCTCTCGCCTCAAAAGTTAATTAATAGCGTTCCCCTATCGGGAGGGAGGGAGGTAGGCCCCAAGATACGTTCCGCAAAAACAATTGAAATTGGCCCGAGACTTGTGGGTGCGATTGTACTCGTCCGTTATCGCAACTGGCAAGTGCAAGTGAACTTCGGATACAAGGTAAGAGCGAAGCACAATGGTGCTTGGTCAGAGAGTTTTCCCCAGTTTCCCCGTCCAGTTGTCGGAGCGATCAAATAAGTATATTGCTACGTCAGGCTGTTCAATCGCCATTTTGGAGCTGATTAGTCCAACTTAGTGGTGGACTCGTGACTAGGAAATATTACCTAGCTTTGGCTTATCGCAGAAATTTATGAAATGTGCTCTTTTACTTAGTAGTGAAGATATGTTATCATTATTCAAATGCGTTACGCTAGCCAGAAGCTTAAAAGTGATAGGACATTTTCCTTAACTTGGAATCAGCATTAGGGCTAGACTACGGGGCCATTTTTGTACATTTTAACATTTCTTCAAAGGAATTACTTTAAATATTCTGTGTCCACCGTTACTCACATGCTTAATCTTATTGCGTGTGCACTAATCTAAATATTCATTTTTAAAGCTTTTTTAGTAAATACATCCCAGCTGATACGGTTAGCTCTATCAGCTTGATTTTTTAATGCCGTCTTTTTGGCTTCAGACGCCCACCGAAGCGATTCGAACATTTCCCTAGAAGACTAAAAATTTAGTATTTTCAGAGTTTTTAATTTAAGCCAGAACTTGGTGTAAAGGGAGAGCAGTTGATTATAATACCCTGAAAGGGTATAAAAATAAGAAGTGTAACAGGTATATAATATTATTACCTAGTTAAGCATGTTGCAATAATCTAGCAACTTCTATTGCACATGTTTTACTCCCTGAATTTAAGCTAGCAGACATAATGACTATATATCCAAGTTCTACGCCAGTTCTACGTGAAACAAATAATCTTATTTTCCCTACACCCATACTCACCTCGGCCCACATGCAGACAATTAGGGATGCGCAGGTCATGAGCAATGGGTAGTAAGCGGACATCAGGGTAACGGCCCATTGTGGCTGCAGATCCAACTAAAAATACAAAGATACCAGACAGGGGTAAGTGCAATGATCAAATTGTAGAAGATTGAATTACTCACGGGAGTGGAGAAGTAGGCTCCACGCAGAGAGGCCGCCACAAAGACCATGAAGTAGAGCAGCTTCTGGGTGGTGATGCGGCAGGCGCGTAGGATCGAGGGCTGCTTGAGCCTCTTATACTCGGCTACGATGCAGATGAGCAGCTGGATGACCGAGAAAAGAGCCACCCCATAGAAGACGGTGGAGATGCCGGCGTAGTAGGCTAAATTGAAGATGTCGCACTCGTTGCCCGCATAGCGAATGTCACAGACGCAGGTGTTGTTGACACAATCGCCACGTCCGGAGCAGCTGAGATCGTTGTCCGGCGTGAAGGGGCCATAGATGCCCCCGGCTGCCGCCTTGCTGTGGCCATTCCGCATCTGGCTGGCCACTGCCGCCTCCAGCGGCGACTGCAGAACTCGCTTCGAGCAACGCATTAAGGTATCCAGGCTGGGTAGCATTCTATATTAAATCAACTGCAAATAGAGACCAGAGTCGTTCGGTTAGTCGGGGGTGTCAACTTAATTAATACATCGGCGGAGCATCAAGGTTGGCAGATGGATGGCCAACAAAAACACAAACAAGCTCCCCTAAGGGGGCAGAAAAAGGGTGGGGTGTCGTTTAAATAAACATTGAATTTGTTTTGTTGTCTGGCTGGCCGGCTGCTCGCTCTAAAAGCAAATGCAAATGTTTGCACAGCCGACCCCGGCCTGGGCCGCTGACATCAGGGGTACGCCTATTGCTTTGACTTAAATAAAAATGGAGAATCAATTTTCTGATTTATTCGCCAAGCTGAAAACATGCTCAAGAAACGCAGTACAATTAGCACTGCGATAGAACGATAATAGAAATAATACTTTGGATTTTGAAATCAGCTAAAAAATATGTCTTAAAGTATGCAGTAAAATGTTTAAGGTTCTAAATTCATTACAAATTGGATTATAATTTACGATGTAACATATTGTAGCATATTTGTAGACATCTCTTCAAGAGATTTTATGAATTCTGTAGCAAAATAAATTATTTTGCAACATTTAAGGTTAGACACAGATATAAATATTAACAAAATTACTTAAGCAGACAAAGACTAAAGAAATAATTGTTTCAAATTATTTGATAATTTTAAGAAACGGTTTTGGATTTAAAATCACTTCAAATTCGATCGAAAACTATGCCAAAAAGTGTTATTAGCTTCAAGAGATAATAAAATTTGCATCCCAAAATATTTGATTGCGTACTTTTTAAACGCCCCTTTAATGAATTTTAAATGTAAAATCTCCGATGTTCAGAATTTTACACGAATAAAATCAATATTAAACAATATTTAAACCCATTTTCAGGCCACATTGCTTAACCCTACTCAGTGAAAACAAACAACTGACAGTGCCCAAGGGTGCTGATGGAATACGAAAGAATATTGCTGGGGGGTAAAATGGCGAAAACAATGCCAATGGGCCTTTGGCATTATTATGCCAGCAACAATTCTAAGCCAGCCACAGCCGTCCGTCCATCAATCAAAAGGCACACACATCGTCGACATCAGAAATGGCGAGAGAGCGAGGCATCGATAAAAATGCCTGCCAGCAACTTGACACCCACAATATCAAAAATACATATATATAAAAAAAAAAATAACCATCCAACATTGGGACACCAGGCATCATGGCAATCCATTGAGCTGTCGTTCTATGTTAACCAATTGAAATGCACGAGACTCGGTGTCGCACTCTTCGATATGATCAAACCCATTGATATATACATATAGAGAGAACGAGAATTGTAAATTCCTCTTCCCTTTAAATGGGATATTAATTACACTTTAATGTTTAACAACTTTTGCTAATTGCTACATTTGTTTTTAATTGTTATGGGCTTGTTGTTTCCGTCTCAGCTTTTATTTCAAGAGAGGTCGCTCTTTATCATTGCTCGGATTGATAAGAATCCTTTCTTAGAAATTCAGAAATAAAATTTTTTACATACGTGATTAATACTACGTAAGGTGGGGAAATTGCATTAAAGATAATAAAAAAATATACAAATGTTAAGCAAAGAAATTAAATTGATTTATATTTACAAACATTACTGCGCTGCCAGTTTTCTGCTCATCTTAAATTGTAGTCTTTAATGGCTTAGGTTGATTAATGTATAATTTGCAAAAGGGAAAGATAGGAAAAATCGAGAAATACTTTCCAGGGCGTACAGAGTGAAAAATAACGGATATACACCCTTTTAGATAAACAGGCTTGAACGTAAATCAAGTTTTGCCACATTCGGGAAATCCTTTTTTGGACAAACACAAATAATAATATAAGCTGAGGGGCGCACAGGCCATAAATAAAGTGTTAAGGTTAGGCACATAATGATGTTTTTTCCATTTTAGTACGTTATATTAGTTTAGCTCGCTGTTGCCAACAACAAAACGTCGACTTTGACGGCGACAAACGGACGGCGATAAGATAAAGTTAGCCAAAAGTCGAAAGACAGTGTGCAAAAGCTCAAACAGTGTGCATTAGTATCGTTGAGTGGCTTTTTATATAAGTATTTAATTTAATTAAAATTCAACGGCTTGACATTTGATAACAGAGTTTTTGTTGTTTTGCCCCATTTCATTTGCGCTTATTACAACGCTTGATAAGGCAGACAAACATTTGCCATATATATTTTGTACTCAATAACTGCAACTAGGATAGAGAACTGTATGAGCAATCGATAATGCAATACAGATAACGCACTTGAGTCTATATCATATATTTTTTCATATTTTTCAGGGCTGAGTCACAGTTTTAGCTAAAATAAGTTACTTTCGAAACGTCTGAGGTGTGATAAGGAAAGGTCAAGGCTGTATGCCAGGGCTTTAATTTGAATATGACTTCTGGAAGCCACTGTCGCTGGTTGCCACAAACACCGCTGACAGGAGGACCCAAGGGAAATTTATTGGAGCGGAAATATTAGCTAGCACACACCACACCACACACAAGACAAGCCAGGGGGCAATCAGTGGCCCAGATGGTCTGATAATGGGCACCCACCATTATAATAAATTTAATTCCTCTGCGCTTCGCTTTCGGTTTCATTTGTTGCACAGATGATGATCATGGGAAGCCAAGACCGGGGCATTTTCACTAGTTTCTGCTGGGTTGGGGCTATCCTCCTCTTCCCTTCAATGCATGTGTATTACAGCACACAAAAATAGCACGCAAAAGCACAAAGGCGGATATATTTATGAGCTGCACACATATGTGTTGTTCAGTTAGTGGAACGCTCCGGCACCGATCATCGCGCGAGCGGTAAAGTTTTCAGACTGAAGTGAGTACATTTACAGCCGATCTTCACTGCGTGTGAGTCCATTATAGCATATGGCTCAAACATTATAGTATATAGTGCCTCTCTGTGCACATTCTCTCCTATTCAGCGCCTCTCTTCCACTCACGAGCCAACTTTGAGTAGCTTTGGAGGAGGCAGTTCTTCGTTCTTCGGGTGCCGGCTGCTCGTATCTCTTATTAACTCAACACAGCAACTCGGCAATTAATTTCCATCACGAGTTGGCGGCCCGCGTTGGCATTGGCTTAATAAATGTATCCATAAACAAACAGAGAAATTCCTGCCAATTCTTTTTTATCCTAAAGAAGAAAAGTTTCTGGAAATTGAAATGAATTTAATTTGCCACATGGACACACGGCCTACGCGGCGCTCTGCCTTTGAGCAATTAACAGAAATATTTGAAATGTAAAATCCAACTAATCAGCGAATTTAAATGCGAATGCAGGAAAACATTACTTATAATTATATTTGCATATTTTTTAAGACCGAAAAACACTTTACTCTAGGAAATAAATAAAATGTTTTTTTATGTAAAGCTATAAAAGACAACCTGCAATTATTACGAGTGTCAAGATACTTTATAGGAGGTAATTTAAAAGTAACTACCCGGAATTATAGACTGTATATAAGTTGGATACTAAAAATAAACACTCAACCTAATAATAGTATAACAAAATATTGCATAAATTAAAATAATTGGGGCGCTATATATGTAAATCACTAGGGGTTTGAAAATTCTTGGAGCGGGGTTAGATCGTAAAATACAAAATGTATACGAAGTTTAAAATCTCACACATCATTGCATATTTTTAGACACTTTTTACAAGAGATTTCAAAGCCCCAGAAATACCTTTAACACTCCCAATCATCTATATTTTATAAAACATTAAATTATACTGTAATCCCGTAGTTCGAAATTCTTGAACCTCCTCACGCTGCACATCATTGCATACTTTTAGACACTTTTTACAAGAGATTTCAAAGCCCCAGAAATACCTTTAACACGGCCAATCATCTATATTTTATAAAATTAAATTATACTGTAATCCCGTAGTTCGAAATTCTTGAACCTCCTCACGCTGCTAATCATAAAGTGTTACTTCCCCGCAGTGCCAAAGCAAGTTTCTTGGTTTCTTTACAAAAAAAACTCAATTTTTGAAACTAGTTTTTCAACGCCCGCCAGCTGAGTTACAAGCAACTGGTTTATCTGATCTAGGTAGAGCTTATTTGGAGGAGAGCCCCTATGAGCTCCGAGCTACTGAGCTCAAGCTCAGGGCTCTTGGTTGAACGAACGCTGCTCGCCAGTGTTTTATTTACACGTACTCGCCTGGCAAACATTAAATGTTGATCACGTCACGATAAAATATACTACATATAAGTTAAAAGCACTCTCCCAGCGATTAAAATCCGATGTGCGCTGCTTCTGTTGTCCCCAGCACTTAAGATTAGGTTCTTTGAACTGCACGCAACTAGACTTGTTCCGATAATTAAGGAGCAAATAATTCATGGTAATTTTAATTTGATTATGCGCTTCAGGTGCTCAGATATATAGAATTTGAAATAATAATCTAATTGCTACGATACGAGTTCAGAAGTACGCGACGTGTATATAGATGTGGCGTGGCTGTCCACGCCCATTACCGAGCGTGCAGTAAGCACTTGAGAACGTTGAAAGAAAATTATAAACATTTGGCTAAAAGGGCAAGTTTACGAAAGGAAAGTTTTCGGTGGGTTGATGGAGGGATAGTCTGACAAAAAAATATCGCAATAAATCTATTAAACTGGGGAAAATCTTAAAAAAAAAACATGTTTAAGGTTGAAGAATTCTAAATTGACTAACTGCGACACTCGATTCGGCCTACGTGAGGTCTAGGTGAGCATTCTGATTGATAATAAATTGAACAAATATATGGAGGGAACACCTTACCAAACCCAATTGAAAAGCAAACTCACGACCTTCAAATTAAAATTGAATTAACTTTCAAGTGACGCGAGCCTCTGCGCCTAAATTGTACCAGTTCGGTACATAAGTCAATTAATTTCCATTTAGCTGTCATTAGTGTTCATTAAAGGGAAAACTGAAATAGTCGAGCCGAAAATTGTTGACTCAAAGGCAACATCCCATGAAACGTGAAACTCTCAAAGCTGCTAATTGGGTCTATTATGAAGTGAGGGAAGATTTCGCCAAATCGTCCTTTGTTGGTAATTTCTCAACAAACACGAGAGACTACAGCTGGAAAGCCGGCACGAATAAGAGTGACAAAATAATTACTTTTGATTAAATCTTATTTAATAATTAATAACCGGCGTTTGTTTTCAAGTTTTCTCTCATCTAGTTAAATCTGCAAGAACTGGTAGGGAACTGGTTTAAAGCCAGTTAGATGTAGAGAAAACTAACTTAACCGGCTTAAAAGCGGTTGAGTTTTTGCAGGGTTGCATATATCTAACATATATTATTAAAGTCGGGAAAAGATATTCCCGGAAAATAATGAATGGTGGGAGCTTATCGTCTAAACTCGTGACTTAAACATTGGTGGGAGTATGGCTAATAGCTTCTGAACGTGTATTCATTGAGAAAGCGGGAGATATATGAAAATAAATCCTCTTTTCGTCAACAGTTACTTCTTTTTATCCATTTAAAAAAAAAATTAGTGAAGTTTGCTCTTTGAATTCATGGTTTCAATCATTAAATACTTATTTAGTGACGCCAATTAATTTTTGGAATGCCTGTTACTCATAATACGTCATATTTTCTAGATTTTCTTATCGCTTCCCATATCTTTCTCTTTAATTAAGTATAGCCATACTAACCAAGCTGATAATCAAAAATATAAGACAAGAAAGTTAACAAATTGACTCATTTTTTACTGCATTGTGACGAAAGTTGAAACCTTTGCAAAATTTTTAATACAAGCTAACAACATTGTAAAAGTTTTTTCTGGAAATTACTCATAATACTCATATATTATAAATTTAATAAGATAATTTATATATACAAAAACCTGAAGTTATCAATATTATGTAACTTGATCAATTATCAACTAAAACAATACCGGTACTGAATATATTCATAGATAGTCTCTTACAATTATAATTAATCTATAATTCTAATTTTAAGAGGAACAACTACTTTTTTCATGCATATAATTACATAATAATTGAACACTTCATGCGGTTTGTAACGATTCTAGAGCAACAACACCTTCATCTAAGTACTCACAAAGAATCCATTTGGGCAAACGATTTTTAGAAGATTTTTGAGGAACCTGATTATGAGTGCAAACTGTGACCCGCTAAGTTGTGCTAAGCGTAAGCTGAAAGAAAGGCGCTCATGTTAGCTAGTTGGTATACATTTTATGTAAAATTTAACCCACGAATGCTAGAATTTGAAGAGAAAACAACAGAAGTCATCTTGAAAGTCACTCGAAACTAAAGGCAATAAGATTGAAATTTCATGTGACTAAAAAACAATTTTTTAATTATTAATATTGTCCAAAAGAATGCCCAGTGTTTTGTTAAAAATTATGGTTCATAGACAAGTTATTTTGAACATATTCTATATATAGTTATGTACATAGTACATGCATAGATGATACTTATGAAAAGTATCTTTAAGGGAGTTGTCATATCACCAGAGGGAGAATATTTAAAGAGCCCACAGTCTAACCCTATTAAATAAATTCTTTTTCCAGCTCAAAGAAGCCAGGTTGGGTAAAATGAGATTTTCGAAATTTGAAAGCTGGAATCGTTTGCCCATGTTTGCCCACCCTTTACTTTTTTTTGCCCACGTCCAGTTTCGAAAATATGGAATTTCGAAAATTTTCGAAAATTTTCGAAAATCAAAAAATTGACTTTTTTCAAAATTTTTTTTTGGAAATCGCAATAGAATCGTTTGCCCACGTTTGCCCACCCTTTAGAATTTTGAAAAAATTTCAAATTTAGAAAATGTTCAAAAATGTTCTACCAAAATTTGAATTTTTAAAATTTGAAAGATGCAATCGTTTGCCCATCTTTTGCCCATGATTGCCCACCCTTTACTTTTTTTTGCCCAAGTCCAGTTTTGAAAATATTCAACTTCAAAAATTTTCCAAAAACCAAAAATTGACTTTTCTCAAATTTTTTCTTTGAAATCAATATAAAATCGTTTGCCCACGTTTGCTTACCCCTTAGAATTTTGAAAAAATAAAAACTTTAAAAAATATGGAACTTTAAAAATTTGCTCCGGTTTAACAGGGAAGAAATATATTTTCCATCTCCCAACACAAAATATTTCCAACAAAAACGTTTGCCCACCTCTTAAAACTAAAAAATAAGGATTGCCCATCTCTTAAAACTAAAAAATAAGGAATGCCCACCTCTTAAAACTAAAAAATAACGATTGCCCACCTCTTAAAACTAAAAAATAAGAAATGCCCACCCCTTAAAACTAAAAAATAAGAAATGCCCACCTCTTAAAACTAAAAAATAAGAAATGCCCACCCCTTAAAACTAAAAAATAAGCAATGCCCATCTCTTAAAACTAAAAAATAAGAAATGCCCACCTCTTAAAACTAAAAAATAAGAAATGCCCACCTCTTAAAACTAAAAAATAATGATTGCCCACCCTCTAAAATTATTTTTTATCGTTTGCCCACCCTTTAAAAATTAACATTTTTAACAAAAAACGTTTGCCCACCTCTTAAAACTAAAAAATAAGAAATGCCCACCCCTTAAAACTATAAAATAAGCAATGCCCATCTCTTAAAACTAAAAAATAAGAAATGCCCACCCCTTAAAACTAAAAAATAAGAAATGCCCACCCCTTAAAACTAAAAAATAAGCAATGCCCATCTCTTAAAACTAAAAAATAAGAAATGCCCACCTCTTAAAACTAAAAAATAATGATTGCCCACCCTCTAAAATTATTTTTTATCGTTTACCCACCCTTTAAAAATTAATATTTTTAAGAAAAAACGTTTGCCCACCTCTTGAAAATAAAAAATAAGGATTGACCATCCTCTAAAATTAACTTTCATCGTTTGACCACCTCTTAAAATTAAAAAATGATTATTGACCACCCCTTAAAAATAAAAAATAAGGATTGACCATTCCTAAAATTAACTTTTATCTTTTGCCCACCCCTTAAAACTAAATAAAAAACATTGAAATAACGCTCAATAAATTAACCCTTTCGCACAGGTGAATATATCAACCTTAAAAAAAGGTTAAAAAGTTGCTTGGGAATTTCTTTAAACGGCTACCTGTTAAATTCTATATTCGATTAAAATTTTCCGTTCATTCAATTTTACACGAGACAGGTCAACTATTCCCGATTAACATCGTAAGGCAAGTGGCGGAACGGGATACCGGGAAGAGCCAGGCAAAAATCGCAGTTTTGGGATTTCCCGCCACTCTGTCGCCAAATTTCAGTAGCACCAATGTCGTAAACATGGGCCAGACCAAAGAGTGTATAAGGAGTAAGAGGCCGCACGCCATACGATTTTTTTGCACACGATTTTTTCGGGCTGGCTTTAGAACTGGCTCCAGGCTCTCTCTGGCTTCAGGCTCTCCCTGGCTTCAGGCTCTCTCTCGCTGGCTCTAGAGCCAGCCGCTCTCTTTTACGCATACAGCGAAAGTTGCCGACTGTTTGTGTGCACACGTATTCTCATGGTTGTTCTTGTGTTTACTCATACAATCAATCTCAATCTATTTTTTAGAATTTAGCGCTCTCAACTTTGGGAGAGCGGAGAGAGAGTGATTGTCGTTGCCATCGAAAAAGCAGCTTCATATTGCAAAACGAATGTATGGCCGTTACTTATCTTAATGTTAGATGGTCTTTGGCCAGACAGAGTGGCGAGCGAACGACCAACAGGTGCGTCAAGGAATACACACTGTCTCTTTCTTGCAAACTCGGGATCGCGGAGTTTTGTGGTTTCTCCCGCCACTCTGTCGCCAAATTTCGGTGGAATTTGTTTTTGTAAAGTCACGGATCGCTGAACGCGAAGAAGTGTCTAGGACGACTTACTGGCGCCTCTGCATGCCTGTGTATGCTTTTTTTGTGGGTTCTTTGCGTTCAACGATTCCACAAAAAAAAACATAACGGGAAAAGCCAGGCAAAGGCAAGCCATACATACACAGGCATGCAGAGGCGCCAGTAAGTCGTCCTAGACACTTCTTCGCGTTCAGCGATCCGTGACTTTACAAAAACAAATTCCACCGAAATTTGGCGACAGAGTGGCGGGAGAAACCACAAAACTCCGCGATCCCGAGTTTGCAAGAAAGAGACAGTGTGTATTCCTTGACGCACCTGTTGGTCGTTCGCTCGCCACTCTGTCTGGCCAAAGACCATCTAACATTAAGATAAGTAACGGCCATACATTCGTTTTGCAATATGAAGCTGCTTTTTCGATGGCAACGACAATCACTCTCTCTCCGCTCTCCCAAAGTTGAGAGCGCTAAATTCTAAAAAATAGATTGAGATTGATTGTATGAGTAAACACAAGAACAACCATGAGAATACGTGTGCACACAAACAGTCGGCAACTTTCGCTGTATGCGTAAAAGAGAGCGGCTGGCTCTAGAGCCAGCGAGAGAGAGCCTGAAGCCAGGGAGAGCCTGAAGCCAGAGAGAGCCTGGAGCCAGTTCTAAAGCCAGCCCGAAAAATCGTGTGCAAAAAATCGTATGGCGTGCGGCCTCTTACTCCTTATACACTCTTTGGTCTGGCCCATGTTTACGACATTGGTGCTACTGAAATTTGGCGACAGAGTGGCGGGAAATCCCAAAACTGCGATTTTTGCCTGGCTCTTCCCGGTATCCCGTTCCGCCACTTGCCTTACGATGTTAATCGGGAATAGTTGACCTGTCTCGTGTAAAATTGAATGAACGGAAAATTTTAATCGAATATAGAATTTAACAGGTAGCCGTTTAAAGAAATTCCCAAGCAACTTTTTAACCTTTTTTTAAGGTTGATATATTCACCTGTGCGAAAGGGTTAATTTATTGAGCGTTATTTCAATGTTTTTTATTTAGTTTTAAGGGGTGGGCAAAAGATAAAAGTTAATTTTAGGAATGGTCAATCCTTATTTTTTATTTTTAAGGGGTGGTCAATAATCATTTTTTAATTTTAAGAGGTGGTCAAACGATGAAAGTTAATTTTAGAGGATGGTCAATCCTTATTTTTTATTTTCAAGAGGTGGGCAAACGTTTTTTCTTAAAAATATTAATTTTTAAAGGGTGGGTAAACGATAAAAAATAATTTTAGAGGGTGGGCAATCATTATTTTTTAGTTTTAAGAGGTGGGCATTTCTTATTTTTTAGTTTTAAGAGATGGGCATTGCTTATTTTTTAGTTTTAAGGGGTGGGAATTTCTTAATTTTTAGTTTTAAGAGGTGGGCATTTCTTATTTTTTAGTTTTAAGGGGTGGGCATTTCTTATTTTTTAGTTTTAAGGGGTGGGCATTTCTTATTTTTTAGTTTTAAGAGATGGGCATTGCTTATTTTATAGTTTTAAGGGGTGGGCATTTCTTATTTTTTAGTTTTAAGGGGTGGGCATTTCTTATTTTTTAGTTTTAAGAGATGGGCATTGCTTATTTTATAGTTTTAAGGGGTGGGCATTTCTTATTTTTTAGTTTTAAGAGGTGGGCAAACGTTTTTTGTTAAAAATGTTAATTTTTAAAGGGTGGGCAAACGATAAAAAATAATTTTAGAGGGTGGGCAATCATTATTTTTTAGTTTTAAGAGGTGGGCATTTCTTATTTTTTAGTTTTAAGAGGTGGGCATTTCTTATTTTTTAGTTTTAAGAGATGGGCATTGCTTATTTTTTAGTTTTAAGGGGTGGGCATTTCTTATTTTTTAGTTTTAAGAGGTGGGCATTTCTTATTTTTTAGTTTTAAGGGGTGGGCATTTCTTATTTTTTAGTTTTAAGAGGTGGGCAATCGTTATTTTTTAGTTTTAAGAGGTGGGCATTCCTTATTTTTTAGTTTTAAGAGATGGGCAATCCTTATTTTTTAGTTTTAAGAGGTGGGCAAACGTTTTTGTTGGAAATATTTTGTGTTGGGAGATGGAAAATATATTTCTTCCCTGTTAAACCGGAGCAAATTTTTAAAGTTCCATATTTTTTAAAGTTTTTATTTTTTCAAAATTCTAAGGGGTAAGCAAACGTGGGCAAACGATTTTATATTGATTTCAAAGAAAAAATTTGAGAAAAGTCAATTTTTGGTTTTTGGAAAATTTTTGAAGTTGAATATTTTCAAAACTGGACTTGGGCAAAAAAAAGTAAAGGGTGGGCAATCATGGGCAAAAGATGGGCAAACGATTGCATCTTTCAAATTTTAAAAATTCAAATTTTGGTAGAACATTTTTGAACATTTTCTAAATTTGAAATTTTTTCAAAATTCTAAAGGGTGGGCAAACGTGGGCAAACGATTCTATTGCGATTTCCAAAAAAAAATTTTGAAAAAAGTCAATTTTTTGATTTTCGAAAATTTTCGAAAATTTTCGAAATTCCATATTTTCGAAACTGGACGTGGGCAAAAAAAAGTAAAGGGTGGGCAAACATGGGCAAACGATGGGCAAACGATTCCAGCTTTCAAATTTCGAAAATCTCATTTTACCCAACCTGGCTTCTTTGAGCTTCTTTTTCCGACTGTCTAGTTTTGCATTTCTCACCCCAAAAGCTGCCCAGTTTCACGTCGCGTAATATTATACGGAATACAGAATTTTCTGCCTACATTTACATACTATATTCCCCTTGGTCTGACTGTATACATATATCCTCTCTCTGTCCCCGTGACTTGGTTGTTTAGCGCGTGCCGTCGGCATTTGGAAAAGCAGAAGACATGCCAACAAAAGCCAACTGAGCTGCGAGCAATATAAACGAATTAAGTGCACGATGTCCCGCAGAAATTGACTTCTTGCACTGACCTGCCCTCGATTTCGTGAAGCGGAAAACTGCGAGCGTTGCAGAAAAATCACAAGAGTAAACAAAAAAATTTAAATATATATGTATGTACCATATACATAAATATGCCCTCGCACGAATGTTGCTCAGGGGATACCAATTAAACTGATTGAATCACTCTTAAATGAAACGCTTTGGCATTGTCAGACAGTTGGTGGTCGGGCAAAGCGGGTGTAGATTGGAAAAGTGAAAATGAGTGGATCACAGCATTTCGACAGTACAGTGCAATCTGACTAAGGATTCTATACTTGACTTATTTACTTATTCACTCATTAAAATTATGTCTGAATTATAATTTTTTTATAAAGACATTATTATTTCACCAATTGATCTCAGGATGCTCGATCTGGAAGCGAAACAGACTTACAAACAACCTTCTGCACTTCTTTTCTGACAAAGCCAATCTGTTTGTAACCCGGTATTTATGTATGTTAAGTGTTGATTCGTTATTACATTAAAAGGACAAGACCTCATAACTAAAGAGTACTAGATACTTATTTTATTCTTAATTTAAAATTAAGTTATAAAATTATAACAAATGTGTTTTTTGAAGTGTTTTTGATTTCGCACTGTAGTAATATAGTATAAATGGCTATTCAACAAAATATGAAACTATTTTTCTCACAATAAATGTTTATAAAAAAAATTCTATTAATGCCACTGGAAGTATGCAATGAATTAGAAACTAAGCTACGTACATATGTGTATTCTATAGTCGCGACACCTGAACTAGTGGTATTTCTGCTGCGCAGATACACATGTTGAATCCCAGATATATGTAGCTTATCTAGATACTGCTTAGACATTGATAACTCCACACGTAGTGCTTTGCTGACGTTTATCAGCACTCTTCGTATCGACCATTTATTGCCCCGATTCACACTCCCGAGTGCCGCATCATTTCTGACCGTTTTGTCATTGAAAGCAAGGGTTTCCTGTACCCGCCAATCAGTCTTTGGGTGCAAGTAAATAGACACAAATATTTGTTCGCAGACACCCAGATAATTTTTAGTTTTGTGTGGCTAAAATGATAAAAAATATAATGTGCAAAAGGCAACAACGACGAAGCCACCAAAGCACAGCGAAACGAAGTGAATGAACGTAGGTGAGGGTGTGTGTGTTTGTTTGCGCCAGTATATGTATTTGTTGGAAGCCCGTTACTTATGGCGAAAGACGATGTGCAGAAGAGAGGGCGAGGAGAGAGGCGCTCAAATTATCGTTCGCTCGGTGCGAGTTAAGTGCAATTTGGGTGCAAATGTACTGGGCGAAAAGTGGGCGGCGCACAGTGGCTCAAAAGAGGGGAAATGCCAAGGCCAAAATTCATTATTTACGACAATATTCGGGAAGGGTCTTTTATTCTGTGCTGGCTTTTCAATGCTCTTAGACACAATGCTAGGCAGCCGTCCCAAAAACAGAATTTCCGTTGTATTTTTATCTGTGGCAAATAAATTTGGCAATGACCACACTTTCGTCTTGACCACTGTACGATTCTTGGAATATAAATAACAAATGTCTAATAAATATCGAACGCGATCAAAGATCAATTATTATTACAGCGTAATTACCGGGCATGTAATACCAAACAGAAATTCTTGATTATAGACAGGTAATTGAGTATAATCCTGGTTATATGAAAAGCTAAGCCTATTAAATATATACTACCTAATGGGTGATGAAATAACATTAATTTATAGTTAAACTTTATTTTTTATATTTTTAACTTTAACGAATTTGAAATAAATATTCTATAATTTCATTATTAGATTTTATCTTTAATTATAAACTTAACTTTGTTAAATAAAAAATATTAAAAACGTATTATAATTGAATTCCAATTAGATATTCTGAATCAATCATCTTTTTTCCCCTGTGCAACAACATATCAGATCGTTGTCTCCCCCGTGGCTTGTATGCATTGTTTATATCCGTGAGTCAGGGGCTCAGCACTGTGCACCTGGAATCGCTCGTTTATGAGTCAGAACCCAGCACGCGACAATGCAAGAATTGGTAACTCGCACAACATAACGAGCGAGAGTATTATGCTTTTGTTTTTGGCCAGCGCACTCACCTAATACTTTTCGCAAAACAATATTAAAAGTCCAGAAGACGGCTGAGTACTTTGTCCCAGGTGATGTGGCTTCACTGAGGTACTATTTCGTTGTCCACTTATCGCATTACATAAATAATCCCGAGCCTCAGTTGGATTTTTGCACTTTGTTGTTTTTCCTTTGTCACATCCTTTTGAGGACGCGCAGTTCAGTTTCCAGTTGGCTTGGTCGCCTTGGTTTTTCCCCCACGCGCAGCACCGATTTCTTGTGCTCTAAACTACTACAACTACAAAAGCACTGTCACTTTCGACCCCACCGATGGACAGTTTGTTTTCTTCGCGGAATTTAATTAAATATCTTTTTTCGACTCGCGAATCGCGATAAAGAATAATGTCAAGACTAGAGGTGCAAAATAGAGGTGGAGAAACATCGATGCCAACATTGGTGTCATCGATGTTTACGAAACATCGCTAAATCGATGTTTGGCGAATAATCATCGATGTTTTTCCATTCTGCGAATAAAGGAAAAAGCGGAATAAATTTAATTTATATAATGAATTTTCCATATTTAGTCATAGTTATTAATAAATAATATAATAATAATGTGGGCCATATAATAAGAGGCTTTCATCATCATTTGTTCTTGAACAAGAATAAAATTGTCTGTTATAAAAACAATTTCAAAAGTTAACACAAACAGTAAAACATCGATGTTTTCTGTCTAAATCGGAAACATCGATGTTTCTTCACCTCTAGTGCAAAAACGCATACATCGATATAATCGGTATCAATGTTTTTAGTTCGATATTTTACGCTTTACGAGTACGGTCACACATTATATTGTTAGTTTTTAATTTAATGTATAATCAGTATTACATTCAATAAAATTAAAATAAATAATAAAAATAAAAAAACCCCGTTACTTTTCGGCAAGGTCATTCAAGATGATTTTATATATTTCGAAGCTTAAATAATCAATATTGGATATTGTAAAGATATTATATTTGAATAAAATCAATAATTTCCTGGAGCCAGCAAAATATGAACAGAAAATGTGTTAATTGTTCTTATTATATTTGCCATCGGAAAAAACTCCGATACTATAGGATAATTTTTATACCCTTGCAGGGTATTATAATTTCAGTCAGAAGTTTGCAACGCAGTGAAGGAAACATTTCCGGTCCTATAAAGTATATATATTCTTGATCAGCATCAAGTCGATCTAGCCATGTCCGTCTGTCCGTCTGTCCGATTATACACAAACTAGTCCCTCAGTATTGAAGCTATCTGAATGAATCTTTGCAGATAGTCTTCTATATGCTCTCACTACTATATAAGTCGGAACGGGCCGGATCGGACGACTATATCATATAGCTGCCATAGGAACGATCGGTAAATTTTCAGGAAAAAAATTATTACTTGTCCAATTTTCAACATATCTTCATATAATTTAAGACATGGCCATTTTATATTATTCTAGAGTTTCGGTTTTAATTTGATCAAAATCTGACAACTTTATCATATAGCTGCCATAGGAATGTTCGGGAAATATTACGTATACGTAATGTTAAAACCGAATTTTTATATGTATTAATGTTGCATACAATTAATGTTAGTTTTACTTTCCATTTGATAACATTTAATTAATTCATAATGATCCAAGTGTAAGCTGCAAGGGTATACAAACGTAGATTTCTTTCTTGTTTTATTATAAAACAGATTGTTGGTTTCACAAGTGCAATTCAACACGATTGTACATGTTGCCTAGTTGAGAGATATTTCAATGAAAAAAATAAGCGCAAAGCTCATTTATTGCTGCTGCCAGTAAACTCCTATGTTTCATTTGAAAAAGAAAACAATGTATGCATTTCAGTATACCTTAGTTACGGGTTTTCAACAAGACAAGACAAGCTGAAGTGTCATTTCCCCTTAGTCTTTTTGATTTGTCTGTTTGACCGATTGATGGACTCGGCTATGGGATCGGAGATCACACCTGACTTATTACATACATTCATGGTTGGCACTAAGTTATAACACAATATTTTATAAAAATCAAATGTGTGTATGTATGTACTCGCAAAACAAGAGAAAATAAGACTATTAAAACATAGACTGTTGTTTTCTAAGCGTAGAGGCAACAGGTAGTTTTTGAACTGGATTTCCCTTCTGGTGCCAACCCACTTCTTATTGGAATATTAGTTTTCCAATTAAATCCCAAGAACTAAATCCATTCGTTGATTAGTTTCAAAATCACGTCAAGTGTTTTCATAGAATTTGTTGACAACTCGCAGCTCGACCTGAACTCCAGATGTAAACACAACAATATCCAAGCCAGCTTATCCTTGACATGCAGCTTTCGGTTAACACTGTTAACAAGCTGCTCCTGAAAATACCCTTTTAACGTCTAGTTTAAGCCAAAACAAAATCACAAAGACCGAATGTTTTTACGTTAAATTACAAAGGGAATTCGCTTTATTACCAAATCAAGTTCTATTTAATGTTTGCACATATTTAGAAGTTCCTGAAACGATGAACAGAGAAATCGATTAGGAGCCTGCCAGGCCAAGGAGGGGCAATCGAGAGACTTACTTGGTAATGAGGCCGTCCTTCTTGGCCAGACGCACGATGCAGTCGTCGGACTCGCCCATGCGACGGATCTCACCGCAGATGGCGTAGGTCTTGGAGCCGTCGGTCTGGCGGCCGGTCTCGGGGTCCACATCAACGATGCTCAGCTGCACGGAGGCGTGGTCCTTGGCGTGGATGATCCTGTTCGACGCCGAGCTGCACATTCAGAAGAGGAACGCGTAAGCACACAGGGTCAGAAATGCGCGGGGAACACGTGTTTCACTTACCACTTGCGGGGCACGTACAGATCAACATTCTCACCGGCGTCGTTCTCCATTTTATGGGGCTGCAAGGTAGACAAAACAATTAGTATATAGTTTACAAGCTTTTCGGGGCTCGAACGGCCGGTTAACTCACTTTTTTGTAGAAATTTACAAATCTAGCGACACTCGTCGGTGGAGGCGAAAAAGAGAAAGAGATAGCTGGACGTGAAGTTGGCTGCGCTGCGGGCAGCGTTGCCAATTTAGCATATTCCCGCTAGATCTAGAGGGTTTCAGTGCTGGTTAGGGATTTTGATAATATATCAAAATATCAATATCAATAATCTAAATACTAAATTTTTTATTCCATATTTAACGTAGACACCAAAAAAGTTTTATATAAGTACATATATCCATAGATAAAATGGAAAGAACAATGAAATAAAAAATCTTTGATGAATATTAAGAAATAAGTGTTTTTTAAACTTTTTTGTATGGAAAGAGTTTTAATGTTAATCTTTTACCCATTTCTTTCACGAGCTTACTTATGCGTCGCTTTCCAAGAAGTTTTGGGACCTTTTCATTTAATAAATTTATATTTGGAGAAAATAGATTTATCGATTATAAAATATATTTTATATTCAGCTTTACAGAAAAAGCGCCTAAGCGGTGAAGCGTAAATGTCAAAAAAATAATTCTTCACGCTTATAACAACAATGGTGTAGAATTTCAGGCGGTAGAGTTCAGAATCGGTAAGTATTTTCCCTACCAAAAATCAAAATTAAAAAAAATTTTCATAAGTACTATTTTATATAAGATAATTATTTGTTTTGATAAAGAAAGGATCATCATCGATACGATTTTTAAAAATATCCAACTTCCCTAGTTCTAGTTGCTTTTGAACAAAAACTCTGGCAGCGCTGGCAGCCCGTGAGCGAAAACTCTGGTAACGCTGGTTGCTCGAGCATCCAGTGCAGCCCATACTTTCGTTTATGAGCATCCAGTGCTGCCAATCGGCTATTTTAGTGCTGTTTTTGAAGCGCATCTGGTTACACTCGCCGAGCCCAGTTGTAGGCTACAATTTCGCGACGGGAAAATTGTATTGCATATTCCTTGGTGCATCAAGTAAATGGTTGAGATTCTCCATAAATAATAGCACCGATTTCGGCATTACTCAGCTTTACTATAGACAGAACGTGAGTATTGATTTTTGGCCAAAGTCTGTCAGTCAGGCGTGGAAACGGGGCGGGGAGCGGGGGAGCTTCTTTTGACCTCGCTCGGTGTCAGCACCGATTTTCGTCAATGGCAGGCAGGTTTCGTTATTTCAGGCACTTTTATAGCCTTACACTTCCTTCGATTTCGCGTGTGAATGTGCCGTGGGTGTGTGAGTGGACGGGTGGGAGTGAGAGAGATTGTTTTCGTCGTGGTTAATACGCGCCATGTCCCGGAATTTACAGTCCACGTTGCCTATTTATAGGCGTTGCTGAGCATTCGCAATTCCAGTCGCGTGTATATTCAATGAACTTTCAACGGCAGCGTTCAACGCCTGAGGTCAGGCTTATTTGTTTGTGAACTGCTCTCGCACGGCATGATCCCTCTTATTTTTGTTCTCTTCTTTGTAAGAGAACTGGTACTATGCAGATAGAGTAGACGAAGATATATCCTGTATTGAACATATGAAAAAATTTAAATAATGCTGGTTTAATGTACGTTCGTTCTCTCTAAACGTTAACATAGCAGTCGTTCGAAATATTTTTACAATCACAAGAAAACTTAACTCTATAAAAGTTGAGAAGTATTTTATAAAAAATGTTTAAGGTGCCACATTCAAATTGAATTTGCTTTGATTTTTACGATGTAACATTTTGAGAAAGGTTTGTAAAAACTTTTGTGATTTCTTAAGACCCTCAAATATCAATATATACAATAATGCATTCTGTTTAATTTTTGTGTAAATTAAAGGTTTTTGGCCCATAAGCGTTTTTTGGCCCGGCTTTTAAAAAATGTTCCCGAAGCGCCTTTAGGTTTTCCAACGTTTTACCAATTATCAAGTCGTATTAAGTATTATTTTGCTTAGGTTGAAATATTGTCAAATTTTCGAGATAAAGGGTGACGAATTACTACACTGATAAAAACGTACTAACGAACTGGGAAAGTCGATTTAAAAAATATAAATCTGGATAAATGCGGACATCGCATAAGCTATGATGTTTTCCAAGAAGAAGGTGTTCTAAACTGTGTAACGACACCGAATATCGAACAATCCATAAAAAAATGTCAACCCCACTAAAGTAGTTATTTCTGTGTATATTCGGACATATGAAATTAACAAAAAATCAAGTGTAATGTTCCATTTTTCAAAATTGTTTCCTAATTGCAGTGTTGAACTCTGATCAAAATTCAATAAGCCCTGGCAATCTGACAGTACAGGGTGTTGGAAAAGCTGCAGCTCTCTGTAGTCGCTGTGGGATTTGACTTTCTCAGTTGCTCGCCAACTTTGCCAACAATCGGTCCCCTCCGCGTCGTTTGCTTTTCGAAAAGCCAAGCGGCGTGACTGTTGGTTTATTGTGGTTGCTTGTTTCTGTTGTGTTTCGGTTCCTGAGACTTCTTGAGGTGAGATCTCACAAGTGGCCAGGTTGCCTGTTGACCTTTTGTTTGTGCAAATGATGATAGTTTTGCATAATGTGTTGGCTCTTAGCAAAATTCAAGCGAGAGCGAGAAGATAAAATGAAATGAGATCATGATAACGCGAGGCGCTATTAATAAACTGAAACACACAATAGCGAAAAGACCCCAGTGACTCGTAATAAAGCAGCAAAATTGTTAACGAAACAGAAAGTGAATCTAATCATTGGTATTGTTAAAATATCACTAATTACAAAAAAAGTTAACTCATACAGACCATAATTTCGGTACTAAGTTAAAAAATATTTTTTTTCTGCACTTTGGTCAAGGTTTAAGGTCTATGGATAAGCACTTCCTTATGCTAATTATATTGCAATTGTTGTTAATTACTTAAATACAATTTTTGTAGGAACATGTTTTAATAGGAAATAGGTTTATAGATTGCTTAAGGCAACATGGTTCAATACTGATAAGATTTTGAAAAGCTATTGATCATTAATATCTCCACAACATTTGGTAACTTCCAAGTGTCCGTCAAAACAATCTTATCAGTTCTTGTCGAAAAAAATTATGTTGGGTATAAGGAATACATACATCATATCAGTTGTTAGGTTTGCTTAAATTGTTTTTTATGATAATTCTACTATTGTTGGTTAATTTTTCAACTGTATTGTTAAAAAAATTCACTAAAGGCCACAATCTAACAAAACTAACTTATATCAACTAAAAAAAATGACTCGTAAAGATGCATCAAAAGAGCTAATTAAGACTTTTTACAAACCAAAGAAAGGCCAATAAAGAAAACTGAGGAAAACTGTAAACCCATGATGTCACTGCGAAGTGCGTGTATGCCCTAGAAATGTTGATGAAAAGCCACATAAAAAAGGCCCAAAATCTAAAGCACTTTCTAGGTCAAAAGTTGAGAGGTAAAAGGCATGATGATGCGGCTCTTAAAAAGAAAAAAAAATAGAAAAAGCTGGAAACCAGAAAAAATGCGCTTGCATGAAATGCAATTAATAAGGCAACGAACAACAAAGTAAAAGCCCGCAGAAAGAAAAGAAAATGCTTCACTTTGTCTTACCTATTGCGTGTTGATAGAGCCAAGTCAGGTCCGATCTGAGGGGCCGCCGCCTGTCAATTGTCAGGGGGAGTTACCATTAACAACACAGAAATTACAGCATGCAAAAATTAATAACAAAACGGGGGAAATCTCAGCAAAATACATGATGTGCACTATTGGACAAAAAGCCAATACTTTCTTTAGTAGTTTTATTACTTACCATATCAATAGCAGTTGGCAAAGGAAAAATGTTTTAGTCTTGACTTCATAGCAATAGTTTACAGCCTTGACCCAAAAGTGCTAAGACATTCTGGGTCTATTAAAAAATAATGCCCAATTAGGAATGCAAATTGAGTTAGGTCGGAACAAAGGCAGTACCATTGCAGTATTACTTATTATATATTTATAAGTTTGCCAGAAGTATTTATTAGTTTCCTAGGACTTAGTTAAATTTAAACTATTACATTCCCCTTAACAAAGGAGTTAAAGTTTTTCTCTGACTTCAAACTACTTTTCCCAGATCGTTGCTTCCATGTAATTTTATTCCCAGGAACTCCTCCCGATGGGAGGCAAACTTTCCTTTTCCTCGTCTTTTTTTTTTGCATTCTAATTGCAGACTTTGGGATTTGAAAACCTGTTGTAAACGCGTCGGCAACTTAATTCTAATGCAACTCGTGCCTTTTGCCTCTCCTATTTGCAGTGCTTGACTTTTGGGAACTGGTCGCTTGGACTTAAACATTGAGTTTGGATGGCAATGATGCTGCTTCCCCAGTTGCCCGTTGTAGTTGGTGCGGCTGCTGGTTTTCCCGGGATCTGATTTGGTGCCACTTGCTAGCTGGTGCTGCCTGTTGCACTGTTACTGTTAGCCCGAAGTTGTGTTGCAGTTGGAGGAGCAGCGTTACAGTTCGGAAAATCGGTCAATGGAAACGGGCTTGTAAGCAGGTGCAATCGCTTGGAGAGCCGCTACAGACCCAGACCCAGAGGCCAGCACAGAGCGGAGCACGAGCATGTCGCTAAAGGTGAGTAAATGCTCAGGTATTGACCCATTTAAGACGGTAATTGACTCATTCGGAACGGGCCTGTTAGATCTGCGATGGGAAAACGATCGGGCGAATGGAGTTTGGGGAAAACAGCTAACGAAGTCATCTTTTTAAATGACACGAGTGTGATGGCGCAGAAATAAATGTATTTTTTGGAAGATGATGTCCTGTCTTTTTCACATACAATGAACATATGTTTGTATTGCCAGAAATGTATTGTATCTATTGCATTGTTTGGCAATATGATTTACTAAGTGCATATGTCTGGCGTATGTCTGAAGCTTTAAAAGTGTTTCTCACCTGCCACTGACAATTGCTACTCGCAGCCTATAAATATCTTCGTCATCATCATCATCAGGGGCATGATTATCATCGCACAGGCCGTCGTCATTGTCATTATGTCATTCCGAAGTGCAGCAGCAGCATTTGCATTGTTCCCCTGGCCAACGTCTTGCCGGACCAACTTGAGTCACGTCATGTTCGTGTGAGGGTCTTCACTTGTCTTTGCCCGGTCTTGCTGTTGTGCCTTTCAACAGGTGCTTCAGTCCCTGCATTATTGCCTCCTGCCTGGCAGACACACACACACGCAGCGGCACATCTAGACCACTTAATTCGCTTCATTACCGCAAAGTTGACATTTTTACTCTGCATTTAGTTTATAAAAACATTTCCAGCATTTCCCTTTTTCTGCAAATTGTCATGGGCCCCATGGGTGACCGGAGTGATTTGTTGTGCGACATAAACCTAGGATGATATATATATTTTATTTGTGTATATACATATAAGATTATAATGTTTCACCATAAACGACTTAAAGCTACAATTGGACTATAGAAATAACTGAAAACTGAAATCACTCTAAAATCTAAAAGAATACTACTAAATATTTTTTGGGGAATTTATTAATTGATTAGTGTATTGTTACCTAATTGTGACAACTTTATATGTTATGGAGTATAAAACAAAACAAATATTGAGTCTACTAAATTGGAATCTTCATAAAATTGTATTGTTTACTTTTGACACCTTCATTAACAACTTTATAATTAGTATTTTATGTAGCACTCATGATAGATAGAATCTTAAACATATCATATTAATATTCATGCAATATATGAATAAACATTTAAATTGCATATATGCATTTAATAACTTAAAATGCTAAAATGCTTACTTTGGTTCGTTAAATATAAGTACATTTATTTAAATATCGTTGAAAGAATAAATCCCATACTTATTTAAAGAAAATAAACTTACCTGATAGGGTTAAGATACATTTAACATCAGAGCTGGGCGGCAGCGAAAGTATTGAAAAAATGCATTCAATGTGCACCGACATCCGCTGTTAAATAACTTTTTGCTGTTTGTAACTGGTATGACCCTAATTACAGTGAACAGGAAAAGTAATTTCCCCACATCGTCGTCGTGTTTTCCTCGACCGAGGCGCCCCGGATGAGGCAACTTTTGAGTGGGGAACGGGGCCGTGGGTGTCATTATCCAAATACCTCATTGTTTTCATAGCTGCTGCAGCTCCGAGTTGTTAATTGATTTGATTCTGTCTTCACCCTCAATGCAGAAAGAGACGCCGTCGGATGTGCAGCTGCACATGGCAGCCATGAGGGGCGATGAAGTGGCTCTGCTCAGAGTTCTGGACAGCGGAAAAGTTCATGTGGACTGCAAGGATGAGGTAAGTCTAATGTTTACGCAAGTAAATGGGGCCAAAAGATATTGATTTAGATATGAGATTGATTTCGGTAGGATCAGATATAATATTTTCAGTTGCCCTATTATTACTTCCTCATTGTGGTTATGTGACAAGTTATATCAACTTTGTTACTGAACTTACACATGCGATCCGTAAAGCGTTAAACATGCTACTTGAAAATAAAAGCAGTTATTATTACGAAATATCTGTCAAAATAACTAATATATATAAACTCCTAACAACGTCTAAATCAGTTAACAGTTAACACCTTGTTGGCTTTAAGTACGCACCAATTGGCAAAGAAGACGAAAAGTGCAGCAAAACGAAACCGACAGTAGCCATAAAAAATAATAATTATTGAGCCCATACGCCGAACACCGACATACACTTTTATTTAGAACAAAGATTGCATAAAATCTATAATTTAATTATCACATCGCCACATTAAGTGCTGTTATTAGTTAATTAATAACTCATTTTTCAATTGTATCTCGCTACCTTCGCTTTGCCTGGGAAGCTGCAGTGAGATAGTTAAATCACGTTCAAACTGTTAACTTTAAGCATTTGGTCAATATTTTAATACCCCCTGCAAGTGTATGAAAAAATGAAATTAAATTTCACTTGACGCTCAGCGAAGCGTGGACCGAAGAGCGAAGGAAAGGAAAGTGGGCTGCGGGGGCACTGTGCCAGGTATTATATGCCGGCTGGTCTGCCAGAGTCCACGGAAAGGGCACGCCGGCTCGGACTCGGCTCTACGTGACTCCCCCACTCGGCTCGGATTCAGTCCAAGTGCATCGAGAGCGATTTGCAATTGTGGCGCGATTTTCGCTTGGGGATATACTGTCTTCTTTCCGTTTTCCGTCTGCTTGGTTTTTGTCGAGTCCGTCGAGGCACAGACATGCATGCAAATCCACACGAAACACTTTGGCGTTGAGTTGGTGAAACTAATCGCAATTTGCTATTCAAATCACTTGATGGCGGGTCCATTAAACAATTAAAGCAAATGGTTTTTCATTTATCGCTTTGGATCTATAAAAAACTTAAGGATTTTTGCATTGCTTTTTGCCCAGCGAAGCCTTGCATTGGATTTTTGTACTAATTGGATTAGTTCTATTTTATTTGCTATATGTTTTGGGTTTATTATGAAAATTAACCTTTTGATTAGGTTTAGATACAAAAAAATATATTAATGAAAATATGAGTAAACTCTGATTATTTTGAGTACATAAGTTACAATAGCTTGTTGGGCTATTGAGCTGCAAAATATCTCAATAGCCTTTTTAATATCATAAAGGAAAACTTTTGACTAGAAATCTAATAGTTTCTTTGGATTCTTGTTTTCAATTATAATTTGTTTTTTATTATTTAATTGATGCCCTGTTTCCTTGCCCTCTGACAACTTTATCTAAACTTTTTACAATATTTTACTTTAAATTGGTCTTAAGCTTTCATATTGGAGTTAGGGGAAGTATTATTATAATTGATATTACTGATTTATTAACTCAAGACCGGTATAAATAGAAGTGTACATAACATATATCATATTTAATGACACTTTTTCATGGGATTGCGTTGTTATAAAGAGAAGTTTGTTAATGGGTATTTTCAATTATATTTAAATCCATCGAATTGTAAACTGCAGAGAGAAATTTACTTTACTCTCTAATTTCAATTAATTTAAGAATTCTATTTTCCATACAATACATTCACTGTTTAACTTACTCAAAGTAATCGCATCTCAATAAACATGCTTTTCGATTATCCTTCCCATTGGCAGGATGGAACGACTCCGCTTATTTTGGCTGCTGCCGGAGGTCACACCTACTGCGTGATGGAGCTGCTCGATCAGGGCGCTGATCCCAATTCTCGGCGCTTGACGGGCACCACGCCACTCTTCTTTGCCGCCCAAGGCGGCCACCTGGACGTAGTGAAGATCCTAATGAAGGCCGGCGCCAGTGTGGACACACCGTCTGCCGATGGAGGCACACCCCTCTTTGTGGCCGCCCAAGGCGGGCATGTGAAAATAGTTCGAGAGCTGTTGGACTGCGGAGCGAATGTGAATGCCCACATGAAGGTACGTACATGGATAATAAATGAAAATTAATATTTTACTAGGCTACTCCTATAATGTTTACAAACTTGATCAAACAAAATCCTATATTCCGCAGGACCGTGCCACGCCAGTTTTCATATCCGCTCAGAATGGGCATCGCACAGTCCTGTCCCTGCTGATTCAGGCGGGCGCAGAGATCGATATCAAGCGCATCGACGGCGCCACGCCCCTTTGGATAGCCGCCCAGATGGGCCAGGACCACATATGTAAGGTGCTGCTGCAGAATGGGGCAAACGTGGACACGGTGCGCTGCGACGGTGCCACACCGCTCTTCAAGGCCGCCCACAAAGGACACGCGGCGGTCATCACTGTTCTGCTCAAATACCGCCCCAATCTCGGCCTGCTGCCCAACGGGGAGACCGCGCTGCACGCGGCGGCCATGTTCGGCCACATGACCGTCTGCAAGCAGCTGGTCGGCGCCGGCAGCGATGTGCTGATGAAGAACCAGGAGGGACTGACGGCCCTGCAGCTGGCGCACCAACAGAAGTACACCTCCATCTGTGATTACCTCCAGGAGCGGGTCCGGACGATGGTGGCGCGCAGCACGAAGGCGATGGTCACGTCCGGAGTTGGTTCTACAGTTCCGACCATGTCGGCGTAAGGGGATGTTCGCGATTCAGAGACCATGCCTCCCAAGTACCTTTATGCACAATACGTTGGCCTTTTTGCTTATGTTGAAAAAGAGGGAAAGCGAGACAGAGTGTTTATGGCAGAGGTATCCACAAGGTGCCAGGATACTGGGAAAACGATATGGATGGGCAACGAAATGGAAAGATTTAGACGGATTTCTTAATACCCAATAATAGTCAGTTGTTGCTGGTAATTAACTACAACCCTAACTGGCAGAAAATTCAATTTCATTTTCTCGAATCTCTGGAATATAAACATAAGGTTAACTATTAACTGTTGGTTCGCTTAACTGTCAGTTTATATTCTAGCTGGTAAATTTTCATAGACAGATAAAGTCCCGGTTAAGAAAATTTGGTTTCAATATGAGAGCTAACACTGACAAGGAGTCCCTGTCAAATCTTTCCCTTGGAAAATAAACGATCGATATTTTATTCATTCTTTATTTACAAGGAAGGTAGACAACTTATCAAATAGGAGGGACTTAAGAAGTGGTGGCAAAATGCAATGCTAAAGCTTGGGGAAAAATCCAGAGCCAAAAGAGTATTTATTAAAGTTATCCACATCCATATCCCCACGTTTGTGTTGCTGGTAATGCCATAAACACTCAATCTCACAACTAAGTAATTATCCAAATAAAAAATCCACTAGTACGAACACGTCCAAGCTAAACTAAATGGCAAACCCCATGGAAAGCAAACTAAATATATATATTAGATAAACCGTATCATCCATATTAACAACCACTTGGAGCTTGTATTTTGAATTTAAACATTAACCTTAACAATAATGTTAGCTATTATAAAGAATGTTAACAAGGACCCAGAACGACAATGTTACAATGTCCCCTGTACATAACCATTACTATATACACACAAACTAATATTTAATTATGTATATTTGAAACTATTTATAGTCCTACTTTATCCCTAAGCAATTGTTGACAAGTGCTTTACGTTTAAACGCCTTTTTGTCCCTAAATTAGCTATTAATAATAAATTCACTCAATGGGTTTTGCTTATTTTTCTGTAAACTAGATACGACAATTAATTACTTCCTTACTTTATTACGATTTAAGTGTAGCCCACAAATTTTGCAAGTTTAATAAAATGACACACGATTACGGCAGAGATGTTTTTTGCTAATTTTTATGAAAAGAAAAGCCAGAATGTATGCATTCTAAGCCGAAAGCTAAAGGAAAGACAAACGGAATGTGTATTATTAGCGATTTTTAGAAAATGTGCCTAAAAGTATGCACATTACTGTTTTACCTAAAATATTTCTTTGAATTAACATAGATACATCTTAGAGAATTTTACTGCTTTATTTGAAATTATTTAAGAGAATTATTTATTGATATACCACATTAATAATTTTATTGGATTTTGCTTCTAATTAGTAAACGGGTCTAACAAAACGATAATTATTCTACTTTATCCAACCCACAAGAATTATTCATTGTTATATCTCATTGATCTTACTCGAAAATTATTTTACTTATAGCTCGATCGGGTGTTCATTATTTTAGGATTTATTATTTGGTTTTACCTACCAAATGCTACTGTAACATATATCTATGAAAGGATATATGTATATGTATATGTCATTTACATAGCGCGCTTTTTTTAAAACTTATATTTAAACAACTGTTTCATGATAAACCTATTTTCAAACCATTTGATCAGAACCAGCCGAAGTCTTTGCCACTCAGTCGGTTCACAAACGCATTCGGGTTCAGTTCGAGCTGAACAACATATTGTCTCAAAGTTTTTACGTAACATAATGGTAAACAACGAGAGATTCGAGACAAAGCCAACCTGCTGTTGACTCAAGTGAACTCTAATCGTTTCCAGTTGAAAGGGAAATTTAAACTGACCTAAAATAGGTAGCTCCTTAAGTGAAAAGATGTCCAGCGCCAGTCTTCTATCACGGTCGCTGCTAACGGAAGGTAATTCGGAATCGGAGCAAATTAATTTTCATTATGATAATTATATCCCCATGGAATTCTGTAGTAGTAATTTATTAAGAGCCTAGAATCTATAAACTAGGGTCTCGCAAATACTAATACCCATTATTTTCGGTCTACGTGTGACCTCTAATTGCAGCTCCTCGTTCGAAGAACCGTTCCATATTCACTCTCATTGTCGGCCTTGTGGTCGGCTATTGCCTGGCGGTGCTTTTCTCGAGTATTTCGCCCCATGAGAGCCTGTATCCGTACTTCAGTCAGCGCCTGCGCAGCCCGGCAAGCTTGCATGCTGAACAAGGACAGCTTGGTCCAGCTGAGGCGCCCGAGCACAGTCCTTTCCAGCATGATCATCCCGACGACAACACCACCGTGGCCGAGCAGCTGAAGCGGGAGGTGCGCATCCTCTGCTGGGTGATGACGAACCCCACCAACCACAAGAAGAAGGCGCGCCACGTGAAACGAACGTGGGGCAAGCGCTGCAACACCCTGCTGTTCATGAGCTCCGGCCAGGACGACGAGCTGCCCACGGTGCGGCTGAATGTGGGCGAGGGCCGCGAGAACCTGTGGGCCAAGGTTAAGGAGGCCTTCAAGTACGTGTACCAGCACCACTACAACGACGCCGACTGGTTCTACAAGGCGGATGACGACACGTACGCGGTGATCGAAAACATGCGCTACATGCTCTACCCGTACAGCCCCAAGACGCCCGTGCACTTTGGCTTCAAGTTCAAGCCGTTCGTGACGCAGGGCTACATGTCCGGTGGCGCCGGCTACATTCTCAGCCGGGAAGCGCTCCGCCGACTGGTGGTAGAGGGCATACCCAACCCGAAGATGTGCCTCCCTGGCACGGTGGTCAACGAGGACATCGAGATCGGTCGCTGCATGGAGCATCTGAATGTGACGGCCGGCGACTCCAGGGATATGATGGGGCGCGGACGGATGTTTCCGTTTGTCCCGGAGCACCATCTGATACCGGCCAAGTGGGACAAGAACTATTGGTACTGGAAATACCTCTACTACAAGACGGATGACGTAAGTTGCTTCCTTCCATCTTTACTGAATTCAATATGAGTGTCATGACATTTCCCCTCCCTTACCATTCGCACAGGGTCTAGACTGCTGCTCGGATCTGGCCATTTCCTTTCACTATGTGGCCCCGAACATGATGTATGTCCTGGACTATCTGATTTACCACCTGAAGCCGTACGGTCTAATGCGATCCCTGGAGGCGTTACCTGCCAAGCTCGAGGTGGGTCAGTTGCTTCCCGCTCCCATTGAGCAACCTGCAGCCAGCAACGAGGACTCTGTGGATGATTACGACAGGATTTACACGACAACAACTGAGAAGCCAAAGGAGCCCGATGCCCGGGAAATGGACTCAAAGGAAGTAGAAAAGGAAGAGGCTAAGTACAGGGAAAAGGAATTAACAGACGCAGAGGCCGAAACAGAGGAAAGCGATGAGGAAGCGCAGGAAACTGATGAGGAAGTGGATGAGAAGTCGAAGGAAAAGTAGGCACCACCGAAGGATGTAAAGATGTGCAAAATAAATATAGTTTAATTTAGTAGTATAATCAATCACACAAATCACTTAAGTTTTCCCGTTACCATATTAGTTATATAAAGCATTGTAAATGCATTTTTTAGTCATGTTTCGTCGACTAAACAAAATATATCCGGTGTACTATAATTAAGGTATTAGTTCGTATATGGTGAAATTAAAGTAACTGTTCACACAGGAACACGCACAGATAAGAATAAATACCCTTCAGTACCAGTCCCCGAAGACATAAGAAACGTCCCCGGGGATTCGCTGGGGACATTCATACATACATCATACAAATCCCATGCGGACATTGCACAGAGCAGCGGAGAAATACTCGGGGATTCGTCGGGGAATCCGCAAGGAATCTCTGGGATTTAAAAAAAAAATCTCCCCAGGGAATCTCATGTGAATTTCGAAGTCAAGTCCCCGAGGAATCGCTGGGGACAGCCAGGGGAAAACCTGGGGAAGGTTCCCGAGGAATCGCCTCGGAAACCTTATTGAAAGTTCCCGAGGAATCCCAAAAAAAAAACCAGAGGAATTTAAAGAAAACAATAAGAATTATTTATTTATTTATTATTTATTCCTGTTTCCG
This sequence comes from Drosophila jambulina, assembly GCA_018152175.1. NCBI lineage: Eukaryota > Metazoa > Arthropoda > Insecta > Diptera > Drosophilidae > Drosophila > Drosophila jambulina. Next base: position 24,187,430 of record JAECXH010000114.1, on the reverse strand, counting down.
AGATTTTGTTTTATTTGGATTATTTTTTACACAATACATCGCGTGGGCAAGGGCCTTCTCTGGCGGCTGGCTCTGGTCTTCCAATGAAGATATGCTCTCTGTAAAGAAAATAAAATAATGTCAGTAAAATATCTTCTGCATGATGCCCAAAATACGAACATACCAATCAAAACAGTCAATTTTGAGATCTGCTGTGTGCAGGACGCCACTTCCTTCGACATGTTGGTGACGCTCTCCTCCAACTTGTCAACTCTTTTGGCTACGCAAGCCTGAGGGTCGGTCTGCTCCTGAGTTTCTATTATGAAATCATCTTCTAAAATAAGATATTAACAAGAAAGAAAGCTAACTTCGGCACGCCGAAGTTTGTATACCCTTGCACCATACAATTGGATCATTATGAATTAATAAAATTTTATTAAATGGAAAGTAAAACTAACAGGAATTGTAAACAACATTTATACATATAAAAATTTGGTTTAGCATTGCGTATACGTAATATTTCCCCAACATCCCTATGGCAGCTATATGACATTGTAGTCCGATTTTGATCAAATTAAAACCGAAATTCTAGAATAATATAAAATGGCCATTTCTCAAATTATATGAAAATATTTTGAAAATTGGATAAGTTATAATTTTTTTTCTAAAAATTTACCGATCATTCCTATGCCAGCTATATGATATAGTCGTCCAATCCGGCCCGTTCCGACTTATATAGCAGTGAGAGCATATAGAAGACTATCTGCAAAGTTTCATTCAGATAGCTTTAAAACTGAGGGACTAGTTTGCGTATAATCAGACAGACGGACGGGCAGACAGACGGACAGACGGACGGACAGATGGACGGACAGACGGACGGACAGACGGATGGACAGAAGGACGGACAAACGGACGGACAGACGGACATGGCTAGATCGACTCGGCTGTTAATGCTGAATTTTGATATGTATAAATGTTGTATACAATTCCTGTTAGTTTTACTTTCAATTTGATAAAATGTTGTTAATTCATAATGATCCAATTATAAGCTGCAAGGGTATACAAACTTCGGCGTGCCGAAATTAGCATCCTTTCTTGTTAAGAATAGTATTGAGAAATAAAATAAAATGAAATATTTTTTCCTCTTCAAGATTATATATTGGTTTGCTTTAATTTGTATTTATATTTTCCTGGAATGTATGAAGTACGCCTCAAGCTGATAGCGACTGACTTGCTTCTTATCAAAACATGATGTTTCTTCGGAACATTGTGATCCGAATCCACTGCGACTTTGTAATTCAGTCGTAGAATGTCGCGGAGCTCTTTATTAATATTGATTGCTTTTGGCTGGCTTTTGTGTGGCCTGAGTGGGTCCAGGACGCCCTGTGGTGATCAGAGGGAGTGTGTTCCAAATGCGCTGTGTCGGGAAGAAGGCGGGAGCGAATCGGATTCGTGCCAAAGGGCAGAAACCTGCTGTCACTCTTCGCAAATGGTGAGTGTTGAAATCCAGATTATGTGGCGGAACAACTAAACGACGATCGTTTGCAGTTCAGTGTCGGTGCTCCGCTACACTGTGGCCAGAGTTATCCAACCGGACTGTATGGCCAGGAGCAAGTGGCTGAAAATCAGGCGCAGCCCCACGAGTTTCCCTGGATTGTGGCGCTCTTTGAGCGGCATACGTTCCTGGGCGGCGGCTCCCTGGTCACCGAAAACTGCGTGCTGACCGCCGCCCATCTGCTGGTCAACAAAACAAGGGAGTCTTTATTAGTCAAAGCTGGCGTTTGGGATTTGACTGCCACCAACAGCCGCTATGTGGAGAAGAGAGCAGTGGCCAGAATCGTACTGCATCCGGAGTTCACGTATACCGAACCCTCTGGGGCGAACAACGTGGCGTTGATCGTGCTAGAGTCTTCGTTTCAGGCAAAGCACCACATCGGATTCATATGCCAGCCCAGTCCAGAGGCGACCTTTGATCACCAACGCTGCTTGGTATCCGGTTGGGGCAAACTTAACCAGAAGGACAACGACTTTGCCTCCCGCCCAAAGAGGATTTCCTTGCCCATCGTGGACAGGTCCATGTGCCAGGCTCGGCTACGGAGGACCCGCCTGGGCAGGGAATTCGAACTCCATCCCAGCGTAATCTGCGCGGGAGGGGAGACAGGCAGAGATGCCTGCCAGGGTGACGGGGGATCTCCTCTGATGTGTCCCATAGCCGGGCATCCCACGCAATATGAGTTGGCCGGCATTGTCAACAGTGGCTTGGGTTGCGGTCAGCCAGATGTACCTGCTCTATACACGAGCGTGTCAGAGTTGAAGCCGTGGATAGACGACGTGCTAAATGACGACAGAAATGCGCCTTTCAAACCATTCCCCATGTACGATGTGTTAATCTAATGGCAACTAGTGTAGCTTTGAATAAAATAAACATAAAATGTATTCTTACATTTAGTGGGAAAGTTCTCTTAACGAAACTGTCCATGATCTACTCCAATCGGTCAGGAGTTAGGCCAAAGACATTATAGTTATTAATATTAGAGAGCGGCTGGCTCTAGATTCAGGGAGAGAGAGCCTGAAGCCAGAGAGAGTCTGAAGCCAGTTCAAAAGCCAGCACGAAAAAATCGTGTGCAAAAACATCGTATGGCGTTCCCCATCTTAGTGATCTAATGTCTTTGGTTAGCCAAAGTTAGTTAGTTCCCGATTGCTCTTCCATTTAAAAAAACCAAGTCTATGAAGTTTTTAACATTGAAAAAATTAAAGTGACTTATTTTGAGATGAGGTTTTTGACTAAAAAGAACGCAAGCTAATTGTGGCAAGCCGAAGATTATATACCCTTGCAGTAAGAAATAAACAATTCGAGAATTTAATGTTTCCAAAGAATAAATAATGTCTTCACTTCGAAGGCAGTTCACTGAATGAGAAATTATTGTTCCAACTGATATCTAAACTTGTTAAATTAGGCATATTGAGAAGAAAAAAAAAAGGAAGCTAATTGTGGCTCGGAATTATATAAAACATTTGTACATTCGGTTTTAACGTTTACCTATCGTACTATATTTACAGTCTTACAGTTTCAGTTTTACACTCACAGTTTTGCATTTTCCTATACATTTAATAATAGTTTTGCATTAAATTTAAATCGAAATACTGCAATAAAATAAAATTCCTACATGTGGGAGCAGATAAGAACAGCGACAATAAAATTTGTTTCAATAAGATTCTTGAAGGACATGGCTAGATCGATTCGGCTGTTGAGGCTGATCAAGAATATTCTTCTTCACTGCTTTGCCAACTTCTGATTAAAATTATGATACCCTGCATAGGGAATAAAAATAGGTTGGACTTATTAAAAAACAAGTAGGAAAGCTAAAGTTGAGTGGCCAGTCTGTGAAACACATGTTGCGCAACACCCAAATAAACTAAATGTTTCTAGGGACATGCTGAGCAACATCCAAAAGATCTGTCAACATACACAGAAACCTTACTCTCTCATAACTCCCATGTTTATTAACGCATCGGTGTAATTATTCTAGAATTATTTGCTTTACGCCAGAATTAACTATTAAAGCTCAGTTAGTTAAATAATTTTTTTTATCGAATTTTGTTGCTGTGATTTTACTGATGTTTTACATTTGAATAATTTTCTAAATTTTTTAATTTGTTCGAAATAAAAGAAAATATACAGAAGTATGTGCCTGAGTGTAATTTCTACAAAACAAAACTAAAGAAAAGCTTTTAAATTTAGACATAAATCATTTAAATCTCAATCGTTGTCTTAATTAGTCTTCCTCGGAATTTAGATTTTTCATATACTGGAATCAAAGGCCATATTGGTCCTATGTGGATCAAAGATTAGAGAGGTCAAAAATATGACATAAGTAATAATTAATCGTTTCAGATTACTGAATGATTTTTAAAATCTGTATGCTCAATATGAACAAATTCTTCGGTATGTCGAGAATTTACTTTACTGTTTATGATAGGGGTACTTTTTGGGTTGGCAATTAAACAACCTTGATTTGATTTGATTAGTGCCTTAAATTATGAAATGTAACTGAGGCACATTTGGAAAGTTTTCTCTTGACAGAACTATAATTCCTTATAAAAATAAAGTAACTTCCGTTGAACGTTATGAAGACGCTGCTGAAGGAGTATCTCTGGCCATTGGTCCTGTCAACCTTGGTTTGGTTAGTCGTACTCGAGGAATTGATATTCTACAGGAGCACTGCCTGTGAGAAAACTAACGAGTTTGTGTTCAAGCCATACAAGGAGCATATAAATGAGTTTAATGTGGGATTACGGAGTGAGCGTTGGAACGACTATAGTATAGCGAGGCTCCTTCGGCACCACGTGCGCGTCCATTGCCTGGTTTATCTGGATGAATCGGACAAGAAGTTTGGTCCTCGGAAGTTGGCGCACATTCGCAATACGTGGGGACGACGGTGCAATCGCCTGACCACCATCAACCGGTGGGAGATCCCGCTGGTGGAGGCCTACCGCCACATCTACAGGGAGTTTCGCCATGAGCTCGACTGGCTGCTGGTGGTCTACCTGGACTCCTATGTGATTGTGGAGAACCTGCGTCACCTACTGGCCTCCTATTCGCCCAACCGTGCCATTTACTTCATTGCTCAGCATTCCTTTTTCATCTACGCCCATGTGGGTCAGGTTCCCAGCACCGACTACATATTCAGTCGCGAGGCCCTGGAGCAGCTCTGCACCAGGAGTTGCCTGCATGATGACTTTTCCCTCAAGGACTGCCTCGGAAGAATGCAGAGTGGTCCCAGCGAAGCCCTCCTGCCCTTCAACGTTCCGGACGTACTGGTCCCCTTTACTATGCGCCAATCGTTTTGGCTGTGGCCTTGCGCTTTCCGATCCGTCTACGACAACCAGGTAAGCTCTTCTTAAAGTTTAATTACTTTCCTACATGTCTCTCCTGAAATGCAGAGCTGGAACAGCTGCTTTGGCCGAGGAGTCCTGTTCCCTTATGCATCGGCAGAGCAGATGGAAATTCTGGAGTTTGTGTTTTATCACCTGAGAGCGTACGGTTATGTGAATCCCCTCCCGGAACTGAAGTCATTGAACATAGCACCAAGACCGCCCAACAACGTTGTGGCCCGTCACATGTTTCGGTCCGTGAGGATACTGTGCCTGGTACTAACCTGGCCCAAGGGGTACATGGAGGGTGTGAAGGCAATCAGCGAGACTTGGGGACGTCACTGCAACCGGGTTGTCTACTACAGCCAATCCAGGCTGAGCGGCCTAGAAGGAGTGGAGACCGTGGCCCTGAATGTCAGCGATGAACGCATCAAACTTTGGGGCAAGACAAAGGCCGCTTTCAGGCATGCCTACAGGCATTATGGCCATGAAGCCGAATGGTTCTACAAGGCCGATGACGACACCTATGCCATTATGGAGAACATGCGTTATATGCTCCGTCCCTACTCTCCCGACACCCCCATTTACTTCGGATCCACCTTCAGCTTGCATTCGCAAATATATATGTCCGGAGGAGCCGGCTATGTCCTGAGCAGAAAGGCGGTGGAGCTGTTCGATAACGCGACAGCAGAGAACTCGCTCTGCCGGCCCGGGGATGTCGGCACCGAGGACCTTGAGATGGGCAAGTGCATGCACATATTGAATGTTACAGTCGGCGACTCCAGAGACCTATATGAACGCCATAGGTTCTTCTCGCTTTCTCTGAATTACTTTCTCATCCCTGAGAACGATGATCACTTTTGGCTGCATCAATATCTGTACCATTCATGCAAAAATGTGAGTGCAGCCATGATCTGACCTTTTAAAGTGTATATCCCACATACCAATATTTGCAGTTTCCCTTCTCAAGTCTCTCAGTTTTAGAGATAATCGAACGAAAAAGTTTTATTCTTGCAGGGTTAATATATTTGTATATTTAGTTTAGTTTGTTTACATTATTTACATTCCTAATCATAAACAAATGTATTTCGCAGGATATGCGGTGTTGCTCAACATATTTGATTTCGGTTCACAATTCGCTGCCTTATGATATGTACTTTCTGGAAACAGTTTTGTATGAAGCGCGCCCTTATGGACTCATTGCTGGACATCCTCCGCCAAGGAGATCGCGAAAGAAGAGGTCGCGCTTAGGGCCTGTTGAATTCTGATGAAAACTGTCTATATCTTTTGATTTAATGAATTAACTTTTGTTATATTAATGTATATAAATATTAAAAATTAGTTTAAGGATTTCATTAATGATTACTTGGTCGTACTCTTTGGCATTGTTTTTGGCAGTCACATCAATAGTAAATCATTTATCTAATTGCGATTTATCCTTTGACTTTGGCTTGTATTTGGCTTAAGTGAATTTTTTTGTAAGTGCATATTTATTGGAACAATTTTCTCTGGCTGGGACCTGTGGCTAATTTCTAAGTCATCCAGATACGACTTCTTAGGCGGCAAGTATACTTGACCCTTGTTGATGCCAAATGGCTTTATCTTGTAAATTATATAGTCCAGGACATAAAACTCCTTAGCATTGCCAGAGTGAAATGAGATGACCGAGTTGGAGCAACAGTCACTGGATTCCTGTGTAGAATACATACATAAACCTTAGTTTCTGAGTAGTTTTGTAGCAAGCCTTACCTTTTCTGTAGTGTAGTTCCTGTGATCCGTGTACCAGTGAAGGGGTGAGAAGGGTACAAAGCGAGGTAGGCCCTGCTCATCATGGGAATCCCCGGCCGTCACGCCCACCGACTGCAGGCAGCGTCCCAGCTCCACTTCCTCGTATCCAATATTGAGGTTGCTGCAAATGCTGCTGTTGTCAAAGGCGGACTTCATGAACTTCTGCAGGGCCGCTTTGCTCAGAACATATGCTCCCCCACCTGATATGTAACCCTATATACAAGAATATAATTTATTTGGATTAATTTATAGAGTTCAAAGAGAAAGCAAATACCTCTTTCACATGCTGGCGTAACTGGCTGCCAAAGTAAACTGGTGACTTGGGGCTATGGGCATATAAAAAGGCGCGCAGGTTCTCCATTATCAAATAGCTAAAGTCAATGAAAAATTAGGTATATATATATATACAACAATCCCGTGCTCATTCCCACTTACGTGTCATCGTCGGCCTTCAGGAACCAGTCATAGTTCCGGAAGTGGTGCTGGTACACATATTGCAGGGAGGCTCGCGTTTTACCCCAGAGGTTCGAGTACCCCTCCCGCACATTGAGCGCCACGGCACCCAGCTCCTTGTCCGCCTTGGTGCTCATGAAGATCAGCTTGTGACAGCGTGTGCCCCAGGTGCGCTGGATGTGAACGGCCCGGCTTTGATGAGTCTTGGGGCTGGTCAGGACCAGGCACAGGACTCGGGTCTCGTTGAAAAGACGAGTGGCTACTGAGTCCTCAGTCGTGATGATAGTCTTAGTTGTCGGTAATGAACTTGGAGGCGGAGAAGTGGGATACGATATGCTCCTGCCACTACTAGGTAAGAAGCTACTGGTGGCGCCTTCATCTATGCCCTGATTGTTTCGCAATGCTCCTTGCCAGCGAGTTCGCCGCATCAGCTCGGATAAGAGGATGCCCCAGGCGAGGCCGATGAAGACCATCAGGATCAGTTCTACGCGCTTCCAATATTGCCGCATTCCAATCATTTTGCTAGAATCTAGGTGAGTATAAGAAAGCATGGTAAGTCCACAAGAAAAATACTTTAAGACACCATTCTTGATAAAATTAAATAGACAAAAATTAAAACTTTTTAAAGTCTTCAAAGTTCTTCATAAAAATTACAAAATAATTGTGTTAAATATCAATTGAAAAAGGAATACGTATATTTTCAAACAAAGTAAATGTGAAACTTTAAATCAGAAACAGTCTGAGGTGGATTAAATAGGTAGGTTAAGGTTTGTTTCAGGAGACAACAATTTATCACATAAAATTTTCTATAAGTTCATATTTTTATACCCTTGCAGGGTATTATAATTTCAGTCAGAAGTTTGCAACGCAGTGAAGGAGACATTTCCGACCCTATAAAGTATATATATTCTTGATCAGCATCAACAGCCGAGTCGATCTAGCCATGTCCGTCTGTCCGTCTGTCCGATTATGCGCAAACTAGTCCCTCAGTTTTGAAGCTATCTGAATGAAACTTTGCAGATAGTCTTCTATATGCTCTCACTACTATATAAGTCGGAACGGGCCGGATCGGACGACTATATCATATATCTGCCATAGGAACGTTACGTATACGTAATGTTGAACCGAATTTTTATATGTATAAATGTTGAATACAATTCCTGTTAGTTTTACTTTTCATTTAATAAAATTGTATTAATTCATAATGATCCAATTGTAAGCTGCAAGGGTATACAAACTTCGGCGTGCCGAAGTTAGCTTTCTTTCTTGTTTAATTTTGTAATATCTAAAATCCTTTTACTGCTAAGGAAAATCCGAGTTCATATATTGACTGCATTACCTTGCAAACGAAAAAGTCTTTATATTATTTAACATAAGTCTATATTAAAAACCAGAAGACCATCAGTTGGGGAGATTCCCACTTTCAGGGAATTACGTTATAAACCTACTCGACATGTCATAGGCATTTTTCTTGAATTTGAATACTCGTCACTCTCTCAAAGCGTTGGCAATATGAAACTGATTTTGTTTTGATTATTTCTCTCTTTGTGAAGCACCTTCTTCTTATGGGCCGCTTTTGTTTACTTTTTTATGCAAATCTCGTGTCGTCCGGTGGCAGGCAACTGTCGTTGGATAGGCAGCGGCGGTGTTTGTCGAAATACCGAATTAACACATTCTTGAGGCAGTGACGCAGACGCGAAAGCTTGTAAAGATGCGGTTGACCTTCGGGCACACGCTCAGGTGCGCAGGTGCGACCGGTACGGGCACGGAGTATGGCAGAAATTGTATAAGTTCACTTCGATTCGCAATTGCTGGGTTATAAACGGCCTGGCCTCTTTGACGTCTTGTCAAGACGTTGCAATCGCATTTGGACCGTTTCGAATCGGTGCCTTCTGTCACTTCTTCAGTGTTTCATTCCCAGATAGCTTTTCACTTTATTTACCGGCGGTACTCGCGCAGAATTTCAAATGGAGGCCCTCGAGGGAGCGGCGATAAATGCGGCTTGAAACGCGACTTGAAGCCCAAAACAAAAATAAACAAAGAGTCAGGGCCAAAACGAAAAAAAACAAGAAACAAGTAAGCGCCGAGCAACGGAACGTCTTCGCGCCTTGCCGGCAGTTGACAGACCTGGCTTAAATGGGCGCGTCGGAAATGTTGTTGGAGAAATACCTTAACGCTTGTTCGAGCACAGTGTTGCCAGACTTGTTTAATTTTTAATGAGAGCCGCACTAAGGGGAAGTCCCATTATTTGTAAGTTATTCATATTCGCGAATTGCACGCTTTTAACTAAATTAATTACATTTTCTTTGTAACATATTTTTTTTGTTAACATTTTTCAATAGAAAACAAAATGCAGAAAACACTATTTTTGAAAACCCTTTTAAAGGCGTCCAAAACTATACTACAAAATGTTACATAATAAAAAAACAAAGCCAATTTAATTTATTGACTCATTGTAGTCAAAACAATTTTTATACACTGATTATAATAATAAAAATCTAATAAAAAAACTTCAAATTTAATACCTTTAATATACTGCATACCTTAAGACTGTCTTTAAAGGGATTTAAAACAACAATACCTTATAAATTATTTAAAATAATTTACTATTTCTGCGTCACTGCTGTTGAAAGAACATATGTTAGTTACTTTTGGATACACTAAGGAAAGAAATTGAAGAATTTAAATCCTGAAGAATTGCCTCCACACCGAAATATTTGTCACCGAAGTTGCAACATTTTCTTTAGCAGCTTGGAAAACTTTTAACCTTTACCGAGAGTTGGGGAAAATAGTTAAGCCATTTTTGTTGTCAACTCGTCTTCTTTAGCAATAAAAGGCTTTACCTTCTTTGAAGTCTTGAAAATGCCGGTGGAAAGCTCTTGAAGAGCTTCAAACCATTAATTTCAGCCCGAAACTTGGCAACGTTATTTTTTATGGTGTTTTATTTTTTAATTAGAAAACTAGTAGTAGATGAAGCACGATGAAGGAATATACAAGCAGCGCGTAGCCGATCAACAGGACTCAGGCGTAGGGACCACCGGATGAGTCCAGTCCCCGAGGAGCGTTGGCGTAGCTGTCCTCCGCGAACGTGTTGGTTACTCCCGAGCCCGAAGCCGAACTGGACCCGGAGTTAGAGCTCGATCCCGACCTAATTGCAGACCCGGAGCCAGAGTTTGACTCCAGCACAGTTGGTCCCGACGAACGGAGGATGTTCTGAGACTTGGCGCGCTCATCCAGGGCGACCAGAGGAGTAGCTTGAGCCACCTGGGCCACTGGGACAACTACAGTTTTCAGGGCGTAAGGCACGCGATTGACCACAGCATTGAAGCCGTGCACATCATCCGCCGTGTAGGTTACGGTGCGCTTGTAGCCATCGGGATCGATGAGACTGTAGAAGCCGCGCACCACATAGCCGTCCCGGGTCTCGCTGTGCTCCTTGATGTCGCCGGTGGACTCGTCGTTCACGGCGTAGTTGAAGCTGTAGCTGGCGGGGGGAAATACCTCCGGCTCTTGGTGCTGGCGCAGCACTGGCAACGGCGAGGGCAGCAGGACGGGTGCGACATTGTTGTCCGCATTGGCGGCATTGGCGGCATTGACGGCACTGGCCGCGTTCTGGAGAAGATTCGAGGCCTGCACACTGGCGGTACGGCTGCCGGCGGCGAACTGATTCCGAGTTGGTGTGGCATAATCGTAGCCATCGGGCGTGGCCTCCGAGTTCAACGCATTGTTGCTGGGCGTGTGGTAGTCGCTGAGGAAATCCTCGCCAGAACTGGACCCAGAGTGCTCCAGTGAGTTGACCGCCGTGGCCGCCTTCTCGTTGTAGTTGTACTCCGCTTGGACGGCAGCGAAGAGTGCCAGGGACAGCAGGACAAACAACTGAAATTTGATCAATGAATTTGGAAATCAATCCCTCAAAGAAGCAAGGATCGGGAACCTCACCTTAGCTGTCATCTCTGAATAGTTTGGATACTCCTTCCGTGCGAATGCCTCCACAAATTGTCGGGTAACTGTTGGCATAATTGAAGCGACTTGGAGTTTATATACCTCATCCCAATTGCAATTGGTTTATTACTCAATGAGAGACGTTATACAATGTCATGCGCCTCAATTGATCGATTTCCCATTGTGCCAAGCCACCGCAATGTGTTGGCAACACTTTCATTTTCATTTCGATATCATTTTTATGCTGCGTAAGCGCACACGAAATTGAATGATGATAGCTGTGAGTGACAATAATGAAATCAGAACTGGAGCACAACCTTGTGAAAAACATAATCCTAGTGTATTAGCCATATTTAAATTATAATAATAAATGTAATTATAAATTAATAAATGTGTTTTCTTTTGTAATATTTATAAAAGGGAAAACACAAAAAGTATGGTTCCCAAAACAAACAAAGATTGATCAATATAATTTCCTTTGAAATTTCGTTAGACAACTAAAAAATTATATGAAATAAAGTTTCTATTAATCAAATGTGCTTTATTTTAAGCTCCTTACTAGCCGAAAACCAAAGCCGCTATGGCTGATATTATCCTGTAGCTTAATTTATTATTAAGTATACAGTGTACAAATAAATAAATTTCAAGCTCCTGTTGTGTGTAAATAAGGGATGTCCATATATCGACAAAAAAATGCTGATATGATATTTCAACAATTCAAATTTCTTATAGAAAAGATACTAAAATTATGTATATAAAATTTTTTAATGCCACATTAACCGTTAGAATATCGATATTAAAAAAAAGTCTAGATAAAACGTTATTGAATTTATTTATCTTTCTTTCCGATTATACATATATAAAAAACCCCACCATATAGCACATGTATTTCAAAATAAAATATCGACTTTAAGGTTTAAACATCCTTTGTTTTGTTGAAACATTTTCATTATAAAAGAGTCCCTTTTAAAATACAACAAATTCATACATTATAAAATTATGATATATACATATGTTAATCGTGAAATGATTGAACGGTGATAAAATGGTGGTAGGAAAATTATAAGAAAACGTTGGCATTAAAATGTTCCTAGAACGCTCGTTAGCTCATTACCAATTTTTAATGTGATATGATTGAAATTCTATGAAATTAAGATATCCAATTGTTATTTTTTTATATTTCTATTTTAAGACCTACTATTATAAAAATTTAATTATAAACCATCAATTCTAGCTGGTCATAAAAGAAATAGAGATTTGGATTCTTTGAACTCATTTAAGTACTATGCCTAATTAAACTAATATGTACTAATGGCGAAGATAGGAATCCCTGGCTTCCAGGTTCTAAATCCACATTAGATTATCCCTATTTAAATCATAATCACAACATAGTCAAATCGACATCTCTAATCTCCCACCGAATCGCAGTCGTTTGATGGTTGTGATAAGAAAACAAAACAAACCGGTTGCTGGCTATAACTGCTTCCATGCTGCTGGGTGATTTTGGCCAAAACAAAGCAATGGCCAGCTGGCGGCAATCGGGAACCGAGCGCCGCGGAGAACACACCACAGCGCGCAGCATGTCGGCCAAGATCAAGCTGCGCTCCCAACTGCACCTTCTGACGGGCTTCACGGCGGGATTCGTCAGCGCCTTCGTCCTCCTTCTGTACGTCTACGATGTGAGTCGGGTCTCGCCCTGTTGGACCAGCTCCTCATCCTCCTCCTCCCCGGTGTCCGTCGCCACGGACGCACTGTCCCGAGCCGAAGGACTGCAGCCCACTCGGATACTGTGCATGGTGCTGACCTGTCCGGAAAACGTGGAGGATCTCGCCCGATCTGTTTACGACACCTGGGGCAGGCGATGTAGCCACCTGCTATTCGTCAGCAGCGAGCACTACCAGCCGCTGGGCGTGGTCCAGGTGGTCGAGGCCAACGGCGGCGGCTACGAGGATCTGTGGAACAAGACCCGCGAGGGGTTTCGTCATGTTTGGGAGAACTTTGGCCAAGACTTTGATTGGTTCCTCAAGGCGGATGATGATACGTAAGTGGGCCTGCAGCAGGGAGGCCCCCAAAGGGTTCTCAAACCCTTTTAAACTTCCCTAAAATTTAAAGGACACAGAAGGACCATGTCTGGGCATCCCTGCTTGTGAGTTGTGGTCTTCGAACTTCCTAATTTTGCCACCTCCACAGGTATGTCGTCATGGAAAATCTACAGCACCTGCTGAGCGGCTTCGATCCGGATACACCTGTATACTTTGGCTACAAGATGACACGCTATAATGTGGTGAGTGATAAATGCTGATCATAACTCGACATTAACTTCCTCATGTGCTTATGTTGTGGTTAATAAGTGGCATAATCGATTTCATCTTGTGCGCACTGTGACAAAAAAGCATAACTTTTAAATAAAGAACTTAGGGAAAGAATGGTTAAAAATTATAGTTGCCAATACAATTATTTTAATTTAGAAATACATTATATCGTAATTAGAATTGTATGTATATTTTTTTTTTAATACATTCCCTAATTTCATACAATTTTTTTTCTGTGCTTACTATTAATGCGGTAAGTGATCGACTTGATCGTTGGTATCAGCGTCTAATTAACTGCTCATCTTCCATGCTATTGTCGCCCGCTTTCGAAACTGATTTGAAATGCAAATTTTTCATGAAACTGAGAGTTGGGTTAAGATCTTAAGCTTAGAGCAAAGTGAATTATGTCTTCAGAGCTCAGCGGGAGCGCTTAAGGCGAAAACACTTTGTATATGTCAAATTAATGTGAGAAACATGCGTTCTGGCAAAATTTTCGCACTTTTTTACTAGCTAGCTAATTTAATAAATCGTGAGAACGATTATTACAACTATGTTATTATAACGTGACTTAGGTATGAATAGCTTTGTATTTATTATTTAACTATTTAATCTTAAAACGCTTATAGCTCATGCGAATGAGTAATTTTTATCAATATCTTTGAACTTTCTTTTCGGTTTTTAATTTCGCTTCGATATCGATATGAGTTCTTTGTCCCAGTAACCGGTTCTCTTTTGTGAGTGTAATCCCATAATAATTAACAGCGATTTATTGGGCATAGACTGCCGGTAAACAAACATTAAATCTATTATTGGTGGGATGATATCATTGGGGCTGGCTGTTGCATATTAGTTAAGAGCTTGACTGGCCAAAAGCTTCTTGTCTTGGCCTTTTCCGCGGGCATAGATCACTCGGGGATCGGGCAACTCGGCATTAAGAAATTAAATTCGCATTAACGATGCTGCAGTCTGCACAAGCTAATGGCCGTGCTTCACCTGAGGTCATCGCGGTTACCTGTCACGCATCTCTCACAGCCGCGCCTCGTCGAAGACTTATTTCGCCTTTTGACATTTTGGTGCGTTGTGCAAGCCTTATGTTTCTTGGGACAAAGTACAAACACTTCGTCTGCATACGTTTGTCCGCATAAATATAAACAAATGAGCTACGGAGGGCCCCATATGATGGTCGGCTTTACCTCCATGCGAATATATTTAAAAATATTTCTTTGTTTCTGCTTCTGCGTCTCTCACACTTGGAAATCCGTTTATCGGGGGCTAATTATTCCTAATGCATCATAAATGTTATAATGATTTCTGATTGATTGCTGTGAATATCTCCCTGACTATAGTTCACTGGGCTTTTGTTTTGTCTTCGAGACTTTTGAGATCTTAGGTATTCGGCCAATTAACATATTTGTATGCTTCCATGAATTATGCATTTATTTTATTATATTTGGGTGTTTGATGGGAACTCAAGTGTTTAGTTTATGAATGTTATGAATATTTATGTTAAAAATTTATATATCTTAAGTATTTTGTTTTCTCCCAGTGCAAAATCTTAGTTAAATTTGATAATATTACGTATTCTTTTGGAGTAGCTTACTTATCCGACATAATCATAAGTCTTGAGTGACAATTTGCTAAATATCATTATCATTTCTATTAATTTGGCGGCTTTGCTTGTTCACATTTCAACTTGATGCGTATTTTGACATCTCATTCCCTGCTGAGCGGCCTCTAAAAGAGGATTAAACACAGATTTTGTTTTTGGTTGTGGGTATGCTAAAAACCGAGCACCGTTACGAATGTTTGAAATATCTTGGGTACCACGTGGTCTTTTCGGAATTTTGAAGTGGATATTCATGCTCAAGGCTAACCTTTTCATAGAGGGCGGGACAGGTTTGGTTAAATTAATTCGGGGCGTGTGGAATATTAATCTCAATGCGTATGGAATATAGTGTTTTGAAATAAAAAATGTCAAGCTGTGAAGCTATTCTATCCAGAAGATAAAAATGTGCTTTAAATTGTTTCATTAATTTATATATTTATTTAAATACCCAGAGTTATATGTCCGGAGGCGCTTCTTACGTTCTGAGCCGTGAGGCCCTGAATCGCTTCATGACCCAGGCCTATGGGTCATCGGTGATATGTCCAGAGCCCAAGAAAATGGGCATTGAGGACTTCTACATGGGCATTTGTCTGCAGAACGTGGGAGTTCACTTCGTCGACTCGGCCCAGACCCTGGATGGAGACCCCAAGCCCAAGTTTATGCCCTTGAATCTAGAGCACTACCTGGCGGACTCGAACTCCACTATTCCGGACTGGTTGCGTCTGATGAGTGTGTCTCGAGTTGAAACCGTAAGTCTGGACATATAATTATTCTCGGCACTCAACCTTCTAAAAACATATCCCAACATCCGTTTTAGGGTTTGCTATGTTGTTCTAACTATTCAGTGGCTTTTCACTACGCCAGCCGCGAACGCATGTTCCTCTACGAGTTTCTCATCTATTATCTCCGAGTTTTCGATCACAATTCGAGTGCGGGAAGGAACCAGAGATATCTGCTAACTTTATCTGATTTAAACAGCCGATTTCCACTGGAAGATAATTTGAATATAAAAGACTTGATACAAATGTCTGAGAAGCCGGAGAATTTCTAGATATTGTCGTGTATACTTATTTATGCCATTATTAGTTTAAGCATGTGATGTGATTTTAATTTAATTAAATAGGAAGCAAGTTACCGGTTTTAGATTCGTAAAGGTTCTACCCAATTTATTGTGTGGGTTGTTTGTTTATTATACCCTTGCAGAGTATTATAATTTCAGTCAGAAATATATATATTCTTGATCAGCATCAACATCCGAGTTAATCTAGCCATCTCCGTCTGTCCGTCCGTCTGTCCGATTATACGAAAACTAGTCCCTCAGTTTTGAAGCTATCTGCATGAAACTTTGCAAGATAGACTTATATATACCCTCACTACTATAAAAATCGGAAGGGGTCGAATCAGTCGACTATATCATATAACTGTCATAGGGACAATGGTACATTTTTAGAAAAAAAATTACAACTTAGCCAGTTTTCGACATTTTTTCATATAATTGTAAACATGGTCATTTTGCATTAATCTAAAATTTCGAATTAATTTTATCAAAATTGGACTACTATACCATTTAGCTCCCATAGGAAATATTACGTATAAGTAAACGTTAAACCGAACTTTTATATGTATAAATTTTGTATATAATTCCTGTTAGTTCTACTTTTTATTTGATAAAATTTTATTAATTCACAATGATTCAATTGCTGCAAGGGTATACAAACTTCGGCGTGCCGAAGTTAGCTTTCTCTCTTGTTTTTACCGACAAGATGGCTGGCAAATCAATAACTGATTGGGATATTTTAAAATGAAATGCTTTAACGATAATCAATGCATTTTTTTTCCAATTAATTAAAAAAGACCTCCATGGCCCATTGTTGTTTCATGTATATTTGTATGAAGTTATGTATGCTTACAAACCAAAATCATTTACTCTTCATTTTACACGAATTGTACATATAAATCCTAGCATATTTATGGGCTTTATATAAATATACTTGTGGTAACATTTGGCCTTGCGATCTGTTGACCGGTTAACAACGTTCTATTTTTAACATTTTTATTAATGATCAAAATATTTCCTTTCTCTTGCAGGAAGGGTATTAAAATTTTAGTCAGAACATTGCATCGTAGTAAAGGAAGTTAAGATCCATTCCTATCGACTATTTATAAAAAAGATAAAACCAAGAAAATTAAGTTTGTATGCGCTTGCAGTTTGCAATTAAATCATTAAATATCGATCGGAAAAGGAACTCTAACTGGAGAGAAAACAATTTGTATAGGTAAGACCACCAAACGGTTGCTGATTTTTATAGGTACTCATATAGATTGACAGCTTTAGTATATAGTAATCAGCTTTTGACTAAATTTAAAACATTACTTTTAAATAGTGGTTAATTATTTTAATTTCAATCAGCAATACTCCTGTGTTGACAAACAAAAGAGTAATTAAAATGTTTCCATATATTTTACAATTTCCTGGATCTTTACCAATTATTCCTATTCCTATTCTATAAAATTAATAATATATATTTATATTATTTTAAAATCGTACCAAAAACCTATGCAAATATATTGAAAAATAATTTCGTTTTTCGGCAGTTATTTGAAATATTCGTTAAATTTTCATTAGATTACTATCTAAGGGCTTATGACATATTTCAAAGCAGATAAAAATATATTGAAAAACGAAGTATTTATTATTTTTTTCAAAATTTTTCAATCGTTCCTTTGCCAGCTATCTTATATAATCTCTGATCTGATCCGATTTTACTTAACTGGACCTTTAAAATTAAGTTTAATATAAAAACTTGCAGAAGATATAATAACATAAGTGTAATAATCGTTTTAACTATCTAATAAAAAAGTGTGCGAATTTTGCCAGAACGAAAGTTTTCCCATAAGACATCATTCAGAAGGGCAGCCGGACATGGCTCAATTAATATACTATTTAAAAATCAATTGAAACACTTGGTTGCGAGGGAGTTACTGCACAATTATGTTCTTCTATCTCCGTCTTGCTTGCACTAAGGTTGAACTTAATCTTAGCTTAGTCTTGAATCGTGGTTCTCGACTTTAGATTATTTCATGCTAAACGTAGCTTATTACTTTTTGCGCTCCATTTATGTCATCAGTTTACATGCATCGGAAATATTATCTAACTATATCTATTTTATGTACCCTTGCATAATCATATCATAATTTTAGTCGGCAGGTATGCATTAAAAATAAGAAAAAAACTAGCTATAACTTCGGCAGCTATTTCTTTAGGAAATACTTTGAGTATTTTATATGCTGAATTATAATTCTATGCCATATTCTCCTTAAATAGTATCAGGTGTGTGACGCATTGCCTTTTAGATATATTTTACATATAATAAAGTTACCTTGCTAGTTTTGCAGGTATTTAATTAACATTTAGCGACTACAGAGAGTCCACCGAAAGGCTGTGGCTCAGCGAACGAATAGTGCCTCGTAATCCTTCATCGGCGGCATTCTTGCATGAAGGGCCGGCCGACTGAACTGTTTTGCTTTTCATTACCAAAGTCAATGCCTCTGTCTCACCTTAATGCCGCCTCACCTGCTTCAGTTTAGCCGCAGGTTTCAGCTGTGTCGTTGCCGAGCCAGAGTCGGTTAATTAATTCCGAAATCACGTACGCATGCTCTGTGTGTGTCAGTTGGCATTTTGCCATTTTGCCCCTTTCCTCCCCGAGATCCGGAGTTCGGAATGCCTTCGGAGATTGAGATGTTTCGCGAGACTCTTTATGGTAAAATTGCATTACAAATATCGTAGATGGCACAATAAATTGGATGCCTTGGTGCTAGAAGCTAGTGAAAGGGAACTGGGAGCTTCACTTCGATTTGTTGCTGCTGCTTCGCACTTACTTTGTATCGTTGCTAACCAGGCTTATAGTTAGGCATGAGCTCAGTGTGTTAATGGGTTAATACAAGCACTTGAACATAAAAGCCAAGCTCATGCAGGCCAGCAAGTCTATTGAGGAAGCGAGTTCTCCGGCACTTGTTCAAACAGGGCGCTAAGCCGGTGCTGGGAGTGGGCCACGAGTGCACCTTGGAACTGCACTCGAGTGCCGTGCTATGGATATGGGATGGGTTCGGACTCGGTCTCATTTGGGCTCTAATCGCTTGCCCTCGTTTGGGATGACTGTGGGAAAAACGTATTCTCATATTTGTATGGGTTTGATGTAATTAAGTAATATAATAACTATTATCACAGGTAATTGTATTATTTAGGTGTTAATACTAAAAGAAATAAGTTATACCTTCTTTTATAATAAGAGGGAACTGAAGAAGATTTTATCTTAAACAAAAAAGGAAGCTAACTGCAAGGGTATAAACATTCTAACCTATTTAACAAACCATTTACAAGAATATTATATTTAAAAAAACCCTAAATAATCAATGATATAGTAATTTGAAAAGAGTTTTACTACTGTATTAGGTATTTATGTTTATATCCTTCATATTAGTTAAATAAGTTAAATTAATATTCCAGCTAATCATCTAATTTTCAGATCAAGGTTTTTATTTCCAACTTTTTAACTAACTTATTTTTCAATAATGAATGAATAAAATTGTAAATTTTTATTTGAGTCAAAAAGCTCTTTGTATAAACTATTTCTTTTAGTTTAGTTTGACTGAAAAAATTATTTGTTATAAAATAAAGCACATTAAATAAATAACATATTTACAACCCTTTTTTCAATTACTTTCTCTTATCAGGTGATCTATGTTTACTTAGAATTTAAATTTGAGAAATCATCAATTTGAATGCTCGGCTTTGGCAATTTCGAAAACCCTGGAAACATGGAAATAAATTTAATTTCTAATTTAACCTATAAAACTATTTAACTCAAATGCGATTTTTGTACAAACCCTTAATTGCCCCTGACGTGTTCATTCGAGTCTAATCAAAGAATCCAATTAGTGGCAAATCCGCGTAATTTATGAGGCCTACCAAGTCTAAGCTGAAACTATTTGCTAACAAGCTAAGCTAACACGGCTACCAAATGCAGCTACCTGCTAGTTAATTCAGTTTACTTATTTGCCCAAGCTCAGTGTCTCAGCGGTTCTCCACTCCAAAGCGGCCGTCACACAGTGCGTATGCTTAATGCGTTTTGCCTTAACTTTGACTTACTCTCCGCGTTGTCGGTTTCAATGGCGCGTGTTCCATTTTGTGGGCTGACACAAGCTACACAAACTACACACTAGAGATTGGCTGTTGTTGCTGCTCTTGTTATTGTCACCTGTCCGATTATTATTATTATTTTTATGCGCTGAATTTTTCTTTGAAATGTGCGTTGTCGCTGTCTAGCCACATTGCGTGACCTTCGATCGAGCGCTCTCGATTTGCAAGCCATTAAAATTGATATTATCTGGGACCGAAATTGAAATTGTATCGAAACCCGAGCTGTTCGAAATCAATTACTGAGCTATGCGTAGCCGTGTCTTACTTATAAATCGTCGTTGCCCCATGGCTTTTGGTGTTTCTTTGCAGTGAAAGTTGTTAAGCCATCAAACATAATTGTTGTTTTTTTTTCCTAAAGTTTATTTCGCTGAGCCAGACAAATTAATTATTAATGTGGATCAAATTTTTTCAGTCCATTTCACATAAATACTGAAATTATTTCTCATTTTTTCTACCCTTCACTTTTTGCGGCCAAGGAATGCTGTGTATTTTTTGTTGCCTTCCACTTTTTGTGTTCTGTGTGCGTAGATGCTTGTGGAGCTGGGCGCTGGAGCTGGGGGCTCAAGAGCTTGTTTAGAACACGTAATTGTTGTTGACGCCGAAAGTGTTTTGGGCTTGGTGGTCACAAGTAACCTTCAGAGGGTGCTCGAAAAATCGGGTCTGGACTCAAGTTTGATGGGCACGCTTAATTGTTGTCTATTTTTGGGTACACCAAAATTCCTGGCTTTGAGAAATGGGCAGGAATTAGACAGTTTAAAGAAACAACGAAAAAATCGGGCATCTGCAGGTTATCAATTTATATTTGTGCTATTATTCCAAATTATTGCATGATAAATTCTTAATTGTCGTCGCTGAATTCCATAAACAGCTCACAGCTGCAGATACTAATCGAGCGAACTTAGTCAACTTCAAATTGTCCGCCTAGAAGGCCCCATCGTGAAGTAAAAAATCATTTACAAGTTGCCTCATTGCACGCACAGATAAATCAAGAATCGACGACAATCGGCGGCACATAAAAATTAATTAATTTAATTACTTATCTAACTGAATTGCTTTGGAGCTTCGAGTGCCCAACTTATGCTTGTGTGTTTTCAATACTTTTCTTCATCTGTTTTAATGACAATTGCACATGAACGTGGCGAACGTATGTACATTTTTTTGTGTTTTCCTCGCGATTCACTTAGAGTGCACTTCAAAGTTAGCATTTATATTTTTTACGCTTTTCAATGCGTGTCAAAAGTTGGCTGCGAACGTTCTCTTACACTAATAAATATTTATAGATGCGCCCGTTCTGCCAGATGCCTGCCTGCACTCGTTAAGCCCGGATCGGATCGAAGATACTAAGAATTTTAATTGATTTTAATGTGCACAGCTGCACTGTGGAGACTGACTATTGACTGACATCCAAACAAAGATCGAAGAGGCTAGTAAGGGGTCAGCAAGGGGCTCAAAGAGGTAAGTGAGCTGTTGACATACTCATTGCAGAATTGACATAAAATATTGTCTCTGTACAATGGCTAAATGTTTCACAAATTAATCATTAACTGCTTGTCATGGCATACAATGGGACTTTGTCTTGTGTGTTTTAAAACACGAAAATATTATACTTGGTTATAAGTATTTAAATATATGATTTAAATATATAATATAATATAGGAAAGCCAAAATTTAGTGTGATCGGTTCCTAAAGCATATTTGATACATTTAAAAGAAACATGGATATCGTTAAATAAAAACAAATGTTTCCAAGAACATGGTGTGCAACGCACAAATAAAATGTCTTATATTTTGTACCAAAACCTGTCTTACCCTAAACCAAAATTCCCTATAGTAATCTAGTTCTTATCACTGGTAAGTCAAGCTCTTGTGGTCTCTGTATTAATCTGTATGAATCAACTCACACGAACGAACAGGCGGACATGTCTAAATTAACTGGGCTGGTGATACTAATCAAAAATATATTTACTTTATAGGGTTGGAGATGCCTCCTTATATCTGTTACATACATTCTCGGTTGGCAGTAAGCCATAATACTCTTCCAACCTATGGCTACTTGGTATAAGAACTATAAATCATACAAGTTATCGATTAGTACTCTCATATAGTAATTAAAAGACTGGTTTATGTTCTGTCAGTAAAATACAGATGAGACTACAAATGAACCATAATGAGAATTGCTTCTATTTGACTTCTGCAAGCCAAGATCACGTTTTTACGAGAATCATAAACACCCAGTTCCACCTCATGAAGACGAATGGCCATTAAATTGGCCTTATGCAAGTTCAATGTAATTCGACAAAATCTACGTTTATGCGGTGGCCAACTTTTGTATGTAACTTAAATGCAAAAATTGTGCACCTTTGCTTGTATTAAATATAATAAATCCGTTTAAGGCGAAGCTAAACCAATTCGTTGCAAGCAATTAGCAGTAATAACCCGCTCTCTCTCTCTCTTCCAGAGGCAAAGCATCCGCCAAGCTGGGAAAATCCCTCTCTGCTTTGAGAAAGGGAGAAAGGGTGCGCGACACGAGAGTGATTAATACGACGTGTCATGTCAAACATGACGGAAGTCTTTAGAAGGCGGACACGATCCCGGACCCGAAATCAGTCTCCAAACCCGAACGCCAGCCCCATCCAGATCCCGGCAGCCGAGGCGAAATGGAGCAGCAGCAGCTGAGGAGCTGCTCAGGAGCGGCAAAAAGCGGATGAGCGGAATGGAGCCGCACTGGAACCGGTTCCGCTGGCAACCATTTCAGCGGGCCCCACTGTGGAGGTCCCCGCACAGCTGAGCTCAGTTTCGAACCAACTCTTGGCCGCTGCGGACGTCGTGTTGGAGACCTCGTCGCTCACCCGCTCCACAGCCCACCAGCTCCCCCGCCGCTATCCGCTTCGCGTGTGCTGGTGAGAGATCGCAGACGAGAGTGAATGTGAAACGTGTCGCGCATGCGCCGTCTTCTTCACCGTTATTGTGTGCTGCTGCTTTCCGTTTTATCGCCCATGCAAAGTGAAGACCGCAGCTATGCCAAATTGCTCAAATTGTTTGGAAAATAGTGCGAAAACCCGATAAACATTGAACACCCACCAGCTGGAAATCGTTAGCTATTTTCGTGGATCTTTCTTGGCGTTCGCGTTGCCATCTCCCTTGCTCCCCCACGGCGTCGATTCACCCTCTCTGTCGCTCTGCTAGTGTGTGTGTCTTTTTTTGGGTCCCCTTCGGTGTTCGGAGTCTTCTTTGTCCCGTGCTTCGTCGCTGTCTTGGCTTTGCTTACGTTTTCGTTCATGAATTTAATTTATTTTCGTGTTTCATATTTGTTGTTTAGCGACCGCCTCTCCTTCATCTTCTGCGCTTCCACAGCCTTCGCCTCCCGTGCAACAACAGCAACATTATAAACAAAGAAATATCGGTTTTTGCGCAATTTTAGCAAAAGATTAAAAAAAACGAAAAAAAAAAAGCAGAGAAAACGCCAGAAAATTCACGGAGCATTATAGCGAAATTAGTGATTAGACCAATATGGTCTTCACCCGTCTGGACCATACCTCAAATACACCTTAAACGGTCTGAGTTATCCAATAGAATTTGTATGTTATTTAAATAACATTCTGCTTCTGGTTTCAGAAGCGGTTCTTTCAATGAGTATGTGGAAATTAACTTGATTTCTTCTTAAAATAAATCTTCGAACTTTGCCCAACAATTTCGGCAATTAGCCGCAGAAAATGTTTATTAATTGATGTGAAGTATCCGGGGGCTATGGCTAATGTTCAGAAAGCCAGCGCTTCTACCGCAAAACAATTTGGTCTATTATACCGTAATTCCACAGTGATTATTGCCGTTCAGTCTTCCACGCTTTCTTGGCTTTCTCTCCTTCTCTCTCTTACTAAGTTTATGCGGGGGAAATTATGAATTATTAGACGTGAAAATAATCTTGTTACGCAAAACAAATGTTATTCACCAATAGAATACAGAAATGTGACTATTTTCTCTCATTTTTACTCAGTTGAGTTGATTACTCATCGCCCTTGATGAAATGCGGTGAATTTCAAGCAATTTCATGAATTGGGCATCGCATAAACGCAGTAAATCTATAACTACATACCGCCTCCTCCCCATTCTCTTGCCCCTTTTTCTGCTCGCCCACAATTTACCGTCCGTTCGTTGTTGGCTTTTACCCCGCTAAGGTCTGCTTTCTGTCTCTTCTGCCACTTAATAATAATTTCTAAACAAACTCCGAATTGCATTAAGCGGAAAAATGCGAAGCTCCTCGTCTTTATGACTTTGTTAGCTTTAGCACTCGGCAGTTGTTGTAATGTTAATTGTTTGCAGTTGTGCAATGGCATTTTATATGTTTTTTTTTGTCTTTACTTCTTCTCTGGGCCTCCTCTTTGTTGCTAGTTTGAACATACATACATATGCATTTGAATGTTGCTTAAAGTTGTTGGTTTTCGGCTTTTGTTGCTGCCTGTGGTTGTTGCTGTTGCCATTTCAGCCTTTTTTCGGCTTCTTTCCCGACTATTGTCGATTATGACTAATGGAATTCGTAAGCTCGCAGAAGGTCAATTGTTTTGCGGGTAATTCCGTTTACTTAACACTGCGTCTCGTTTCGTTTTCAGCCTCCTCCCCGGCTCCCTTTATTTGTTTTGCCATTTATTTGGCCATACACCGCACTGCACTCGATAAATGCGATTTTATTTGTTCGCTTTACAATTAATTAGAGGCATTAACGAACCATTTCGCCATTTACTTGGGTCTTTCTGTGGTTAGGTCCGTTTTTTCATCAATAAAAATATCTCCAGCATGAATTACTGTAGTTAAATTTTGATTGAAAATGTAAGACCCGTAACGAACATAAAATTGGAAACCGAAATAGTGCTACGTGAATTAATATCATTCAGTTTATTTATGTATCTTGATAAACGTCAGTAGGGGTTTTTACTAAATAAAAAAATTAGTATTGAAATGATTAAATCGAGTTAAATATTTAATTTAGTTTAATAGTTTAAACATTTAATATATAATAGTTATTTAGAAACTTTTTTTGCGGATATGGAATACTTTCATAGGCTTTGATACATTTACACTTGGCAATGAACTTTTTAATTTTTATATTACTAAGAAATGAATATATGTTTGAATTTTATTATATAAAATGTTCATACTTTACTTTCAAAGTCCTGGCTCGTAACTATCCACAGATTGAAAAAAATTTACCAGTGTAGATGTGTATCTAAGAACTAGAGACTTTTACCCTTAAATAGAAAGTCTTAGTTATTTTCAATGAAATATTAAACAATAAACAATTGTTGTGTTTTTAAATTTATATCTAGCCACTTTGTTATATTATTCAATCACATGTCATTGTTTTACCTGGTAACTACAGCTTTTGTGGGAAGTTTCTCTGATATTTCAACACCCTGTTTTTGCCTATCTAACAACTCGAATTATCAGTCTTAAGATTTAAGCCATTTAAAAACCAAACAACAAGTGACTATCTCAAACCAAATACATGCACAGATAACTTCATTAGGTCTTATGCTAATTTGAACGATAGTTCTGCGCTCGCAAACATTTTAAACGAGAATCGGAGTGAGTCGGTAGCCACAAAAATGCCCAACAATGACTCAAAACAACGCATAGTGGAGTCTCTGTATGAATAATAGTCAATCATGTTTCAAAGAAATCGCTTTACTCTACAGTGCAATAAATGAAATCATGGGATCTCAACCACGCAAATATTGAAGTGTGAAGTAAAAAGTTCAATCGAAGCTCTGTGATCAAACGCGAAGTAATGCAAAGTTAAGCCGATGCCCTCCCAAGTCCGTCCTCACCCCAAGTGTTAGTTTGCTTAATTAATTTAACAATACAATCGCGCCGCACCGTAGCAAACAAAGGAATAATATATAAAAAATAAAAATTGTTTGCAATCAATATGAGTGTTCCAAGCGCGCCCCCTCAGAGGGCAGCAAGCAAAAATCAAAAACCATGTCCAAATGCAAAGCACAGGCCCCGGCGTCGGTTGCCGGGGGCGACCTGTGGAGGAGCTCTGCTTTTGTTGCTGATTAGTCTGGGCCTGGACCTGGGCTCCGTGCATTGTTATGGTGAGTACCACACAACGGCCTACAATACTTAATAAAAAGTTCCCCGTGGATTTAATTAGTACCCATTTGATTTTATGCCCCCTTAGGATCACATTGTATGGTTATTTAATTCAATTTGATATATTTGCATTGACATGAATCGTGGTGATTGCGAGGTGTTTGCTCAGTAAGGGAATGCAAACAATTTGTAGATAAAGTAGAGTTAGTATGTCCCTTACCCCCAATAATATCAGGAGATCCATACTTACCAATAAAATCTCTTTTCCCTGTAAACTGTAAACCAGAAATGGTACTCTCTTAAATGCAGTTCTTAAATATTTCCTAGTGCACATTAACTTCTGGACACACCCATATGTATATTCCTTATGATGTATTTTATGGCTGTCATTCCTTACACTAAAGTTACTCAACTTGTCAGTATGATATATGTTATCCACTTCGGACCTCGGACACAGATTAGACAGTTTAAATAGAATGCCCACTCCAATGGTAGTTGCAATCGCCGAGAGCAGGAAAACAATTGTACGGTTTTTAAGGCAAATAAACCCATCATAATTGCACTCGCACAATAAAAACCGGCTGCAGGTCTGGTCAGAATTGACGTCATCCGTCTTGTTCAGATCTCGTGGCATCAAAATGACCGATTAGATTCCACCGCAAACAGTTCGACAGTTTATTATTCATAAAATTCTATATAGGTTTTCAAATGCACTGACAGAATTTTACAAAGTGAGAAAGTCAAGAAAAATCGGATAACAGACATGGTATGTTTCTGCTAAGCAGAAATCAAGTTGTCTGTCTATAAGCCCACAAACTTCAAACCAAATTTAAGATGATTTATTTTATATATTTTGACTTTTTTCTCTTAGTGCTACTTGCCAATTTCAGGCTTAAAGCCTTAGGAGGTGGAGGGGCGGGCTGTGCGGAACCCATAGATTCCACGATGTCTAGCGATCTGGTCACGTACCGCCTGTGCAGGGGAAGGGGAGTGGGCGTGGCTCGGCGTTAGCCAAGTCAAATGTCAACGCACGATCAACGGACTTCCCCTCTGTCCGCCGACTCTCGATGGATGTGTTTAGTTCCCCTCTGCTCCCTGCTCCCACCACCAATTCGATCCGCATTGTTTCACCATTTTTTCTATTTGTTATTTTCCCTATCAGTTGATTTATGCACAGCCAGCACGTTTTGTATACTTTTATTTTGCAATATTTAGCGTAATGAAATTACTGCAAACAAACGTGAAATATATCCCATTGTTTTGCCCAGCTATGCCCCCCGCGGAGTGACTGTCTATGTGCCGGCATCTTCCTGATTGAAAGATCGATGATTTTAGCGATCTTCGAACTCCGGATCTCCGATCTCCGCAGGTGGCTTTTGGGGGAAGTCGAACATTGAATTCGTTTCGCCTGTTGGCACCAAAAAATTTGTTTCGTTTTGTTTTCTTTTCAGCAATTTATAAGCATTTTCGTGTGGATACGTTTGCGGGAGGTCTTTAAGTCGCAAATTAAAGCTAGAAATACTACTAATAGTAAGATAAGAGACGATAATAAGTGGGATACTAAGCCATAATCTTGTACACGTTAATAATAATACCTTTCTAAACATTTACTAAAAAAAAAAACTATTAATAATTTTCGCCGCAGCGGTATATTCGAATGAGTCAACGACAGGGAAAAAACTGACCACGTCCGATTTGTATACAACAATCAGTTTCTTATAAGATGACGAAAGCTCATATGTGTACACTTATAGAGAGATAAGGTATTTGATTGTGCTAGCCTTACGCTCTTGGGCTCAGAGAATGTTAATAAAAACACACGAAGAGAGCTAAAAAACTCTTATAAATTGTGTGTACCTTTTGATTGAATGGTTTAAGTTTAAGTAAATCAAATTATTGTACCTTTTTACCATTTCATACTCATCTTAAGCTCCTTAATTAGACATACGCATTCACATATATTAATATATAATAAATAGATGAAATTATACATTATGTTGATAATACTTTCGGTAATAATTTTATTTGCCGTTCTTTCTTATCAGTATTTGGGAAATAGGGGAATCCCCTTAAACATGAACGTTGCGGTATTGGAATTGTCGAAGAGTAAACATTTTTGCCAGTCGGTTTTTGAGTGGCGAGGCGTGAAGTACTTATAGTAATGAGCGGAAGAAACGAGAAAGCCTCTGGAAGTGCCGGCAAAAAAGCTTCAGCTCCCACCACAGAGCAGCTAGGTGGGAGCAGAGTGAGAATACACCATGAGGAGCCTTCTGAAACAACAGCAAAAAGGTCCAAGACAACTGATGGAAACCCAGCGAATAATGGGGCGGTGGAGCAGTTAATCTCAACTGGAAATAATGTAAAAAGCGCGAATGGATCTCCGTCTCCTAAATCTATATTAGATTTAAGCGAGTATTGCTGGATTGTCATTTTTTCCTATCTTAGTTTGAGGGACCAACTAAAGCTGGCTGGTGCTGATAGAAGGATTTCAGAAATTTACAAGTCCTATATACAAAATAGATACAGATTTATTGATGAGCGCGTCACGACCTACATCGACAAAACAGATTTGGAACATCTTCTGGAATTGATGAGCGAGAAAGTGGTCAGTTATGAGTCACCATTGGATCCTCGTTACGATGGGGAGCAGCATTTGTGGCTGCTGCGAGACTACACCAAGGGGCTGCAGCACTTGAAGATGACTTTCCGACGCCACAGGTTAGAAGACCTTCTGAGTTTGCGCCAGCTGACCTCCCTACATGCCCGCCTGCATTTCAAGAATTCGGAATCCTGTACTAAATTTGTTTCCAGCCTAGTGCACTTGAAATGCCTGAGGAAACTAATACTGGAGACGTCTGATTATAATGGCGATGGGCTGCATTTGCTGGAAAATCTAGAGTTCCTGGAAATTGGCGCCCATCCTGGATTCGATGCTGAGAAACTGGCGATTTGTTGCCTGAAGATGAAAGGGCTTCGCCACCTCAATATAGGGAAGCACATCGACAACCTTACGGCGGAAAACTTTAGGGTGATAGTACGGAACTGCAGAAATTTGGAGCGGCTGGCCTTTGGGGAGCACCTCCTTGATCCGAATGTACCCTACGAGGTGATCTGCCAGCTGCCCAGGCTGAAGCACTTGCAGTTGTGGCATTCTGGCTCTATCAAAGCAGATTTCATCGAGAGACTTGTCAACAAGGTGGGCGACCCGCTGGAGAGTCTCGTTTTGATCGGAAACGAACTAAGGGTCGAGCAGGTGGAGCATCTGTGTGATATATCCTCGCTGAGAGAGCTCCATGTAGCCTGCGACACTGTTCCCCTGAAGGATCTCTTAAAGCTAAATAATATTGAGTACCTGCATATTGACATGCCAGATATTACCAACGGTCAACTCATGGAGCTGCTAAAGGGCTGCCCGCTCCTGAGAGTACTCAGTGTTCAGAACTGTTATTTAATTACCTCGGAATTAGTAGGCGACGCAACTCGGTTCTGGAAGCAGGCAGGCAGTCCATCCGACTTTATCAAGGACGTCTATCTGCATAATTCATCTGTAAATTGGAATTTGGTTTGGATGTTTAATGACGATAAGGTCATTCGGTTTCTACGGGGCTCTCTACGCTCTCCCATTTTAATAAATGAAGAACTCACGAACAGAAATTAGGTGAACATTCGTCAAAACTTCTCAAAATAATTTAAAAGAAATCTATTATCCAATGTATTTTTTTCAATTATAAGTATAAACAAAATTTGTATAAAATATAAAGGCATTAAATAATTGATTTTATGAAGTCTGGCTGCTGGCTTTTTTTTATATTTTGTTGATCTCAATAGAGGTTTGAGGTCGAACAAACTAATTTATCAATGCCTAATCATTTTCACTGGGATTTCACAAGGAAGCAAAACTAGATGGATGGATCTCGAACACACGAAAGTATCTCGATCTTGAAATTTAGAATGGTGCCTCTACAACTTAGGCCACCTCAGCTACACTATTACGAAATGGGTAGTTCAAATTATAGAATGCGATTTGTGTCTCAAGATTTTGTATAATGAAAGAACCCCAGTCATTAGCATATAAATACATATTCCTATTTTCCCCAACTAAACACGTAAAGATGTTAATAATAGTATATGTTAACTGCAAATGAAAGACTCCTACTAACACAAACTGGTTTACATACCAACACATTTGTTCAACGAGCCAACATTGGTGATTTTAATTAGACAAGAGGTATTTTGATTAATGGAATAAAAATGCCCAAAAGAATATACTTGAAAAAAAGCACACAAATGAACTGAATCATTACTTTGTGTAGTTTTGGTTAGTGTTTCAATTTAACTTCAGTTTAGGAATGACTGCATTCTTTGGGAATCACAACGCTTAATTAAGCCGCCAGAGATAAAATAAATTCCTTGTGCTTCGTTAGTGTTGCTGTTGTGCTGTATTGTAAAATTAAATTAAGTCATGTGCGGTGACAAATTTGGCAACCAATTAACAGCTAACAAATAGATGTCACTGTCTGCATTAATAATTTTTTGTTCGTTTTTCGTAATTAGTGTTAATTTTTAATAACTCGCCTCAAACCGAAAGCGAAAGCGGGTAGCAAAAAGCATTTTGTCCTTAATCACTCATGTGACAAATTACTAAAATGTTCTAAGGATTTTGGGTGCAATTATTAATTTAGTAAATTAAAGTTACCAAGAATTTGTGTGATTTTTAATAATACAACATAAATATTAATAAAAATAAGGTTTTGTTTTATCTTGTATTTTACTATATAAATGTTTTTTATATAATGCTGCTATATGGCGACTACTAACTCAAGCATGTATGTTTTCTCTTCGCTCTTATTTTGCAAACCCATGTGAGAAAATCAGAGTCTTTTGTTTGAACAGCAACCGTCACGCACGGCCCGAGATGAAAGTGAATTATGCGACGTAGCGGCGTCTTTCTACTGCCTAGACTGGCATAAATCAAAAGACTTAGAAAACGAACGCGAAACAGCTGACGGACAGAGACGGAAAGTACAATGCGACAATTGATGACGCCGCCGAGCTTGTGTGTGTGTGAATGTACTTAGCTTTTTTAGGGGAATCCGTGATGTCGTGCATGTTTCGAGAAAAAAATACAGCACATAGCTAGACCCGAGTTTAGTGTGGAAGCTTCTCCACCGTGCAGGTGTTGGTTACTGTTTTTTTATCTTTTTCGTTTCTGCCGACATTCCGCACTACGCCAACGCAGAGTACACCAGCGTATACATATATGAGCTATATATAGTTGATCGGAGTCAGCTGAGGCTTCCTCTCTCTGACAGTTTCACAGTGAATGACTCTCCTCAGCTGGCTACGTTTTTGGTTAACCGGATCTGATTCTGTTGCCGCCTCAGCCCTGGGAATTAATTCTGTTTGCTGGCCTGCTGTTGCCATCCATCCATCTATCCATCACTCACTCATACAGCTGTGCGCCATTCAGACAGCGGCGATCATTGCTCTCGAAAATGGTACGAAATATAGTCATGATTCGCGGCTTTGCCTGCCTCTTGAGCCGTCAACGTCATAGAATAGCCGTGGCATGGCTTGCTCTCGGTGAAGAATGAATTCCAATCTTCTCATTCCAGGCTTGAGTTAATTTCGGCATTTTGCGGGTGCTCCCTCGAGAAATGAATAACAAAAGTTATATTGTGGAAATAAAAACAAAAACTGGTTTAAACGCCTGTTACGATTAGTCCATCCAACAAGCACTTTTTAGAATGTTTAGGGTATGTTTTCCTCTTTTTTTTTTTTTTTGTTTCGGGCATTGGCTTGGTAATTTTGAAACTGGTTTCCCACGAACCCCGCCATTCCCCATTGCAA
Organism: Drosophila jambulina; assembly: GCA_018152175.1. NCBI lineage: Eukaryota > Metazoa > Arthropoda > Insecta > Diptera > Drosophilidae > Drosophila > Drosophila jambulina. The sequence goes on along the minus strand of JAECXH010000114.1, from coordinate 24,155,335 downwards.
TTATTCGTAAATAAACCATAATTATAACGTTTAGCGTCAGAACAATTACGCCTTGCAGATTTTTATCACTTTAAGGTGCCTTCTGTTTAACAAACATTTATTTTTACAATGCTTATTTCATATGAGATTTATGCATAAACCCGCCTGAAAAAGGGTAGATTAATTATTGAATTTCATGTATTTAAGAGGTGTCAAGTAAGAGAACACAGCAATAACGAAAGGCAGCAAGAAAGTATATTTTCCTAATTGCTTGTTGTCCAACAAAGTAGCGAACTTCCCTTACTTAGTCTAATTTTCTTGTGTACCGATCCGCTTAATATATCCGCTATAATCATCCGGGTGTGGTGATTACTCAAACCCAATTAGAATCAAGCAAAGTAGGTACTGTAATTACTTTTTATGATGACAAGTCGAATGTTGATAATTTGCCAAAATTGCTTAGCGACTCATTGGAATGACAAAGTAATAGGCAAATATGCAAATTGTGAGCCTTAACATTCCTACAGTTTGGCCAATAGAGCAAAGCGGTTGGGTGTGACTCAATCTCCGGCGGCCGCAGCTCGAAGTCAATCAATTTTCCAGTCAATTAAAACCAAACTAAGTCAGCCAAATACATTTTCTAATATCACAATCTACAATTTATCGGATCAGTTGGACTTTGGTAAAAACCGGCTGCTACTGTGTCCGCCGCCAGCCTATGCGTAAATTATTTATCTAATTTGAGGTGAACATTTAAAGCATTCGCTGATCTTAACTAGCACAAATTTATGCTTTATTTACACGCATAAAATTTAACGAAATTACGCAAATAAATGCAAATTAATTGCTGTATTTTTGAGAGTGGCAAAGTGATGGCAAACAGCTTGCTTTTAAAAATTCACATTCTGCCCGAAAATGGTGTACTATATGTATGGAGGTGAAGGTTTGTTTCAATGTAACATTTTTCTTTTAAGCAACTCGATATTGAATATGTTTAGAAAATGTTTAATCTTTATTAAGCTTATTTTGAGATTTTTTATTAAGTAAGGCTCCTTAAATGCTTTTTGAATCATAAAAAATCAGTTTAGAAAACTTTAATACTAATTTCTATTATTATGATCCCATAACTTGAACTATTTGTACTTAGAAGTCATATTTACTATTTAATGTCCTCCAGCAGGCTGAATAACAAGTTTAATGTTTATTGTTTCTTAAAGTTATAAATGTAAATATAATTGTTATATTCAGGCTCTTCTTTTCTTTTTTAAGTGTGTGCTTAGATTTAACAATAATGTTACCGTTTAACCTTTCCCTTTACAGAAAAAATGTATAGTCAGACTGAGAAACAGCGCTACGACGGCTGGTACAATAACCTCGCCCATCCCGACTGGGGATCCGTGGGTAAGTGGTAGCCGGGACGGGAATTTCCGTCAGGCCGCTGACAACTTTCGAAAAAAGGGCAGAGCAGTCGATATCTTTCTTAATTAGAACCACACTGAAAAAAAAGTGGTAATCATATGTCATGTAAAAATAAATATAAAATAAATATTCGTACTTAACTTTTGCTAGATTAAATTGGTTGTTTAAAATACTAAATTAGTATACAGAAGTCCATGTAGTTATGGGTTTTCTTAAGATACACATTTTATTAAATGTTGTTAAATTGTTCTTTGTGCTCAATTGAAAGTTTAGATTTGCATATGACTGTAATCTTTAGCAATGCCCTCGATTTGCATAGTCACCTGCTGGATAGAGCTCACCTGTGCCCCTCCCTTTGCTTCCAGACAGCCACCTGGTGCGCAAGGCGCCCCCCTCGTACTCGGATGGGGTCTATGCGATGGCAGGTGCCAACCGACCCTCGACCCGCAGGCTCAGCCGCCTGTTCATGCGGGGTAAGGACGGACTGGGCTCCAAGTTCAACCGGACCGCGCTTCTGGCCTTCTTCGGCCAAGTGGTGGCCAATGAGATCGTGATGGCCTCGGAGTCCGGCTGCCCCATTGAGATGCACCGCATCGAGATCGAGAAGTGTGACGAGATGTACGATCGCGAGTGCCGCGGCGACAAGTACATACCGTTCCACAGGGCGGCCTACGACCGGACCACGGGCCAGAGTCCAAACGCGCCCAGGGAGCAGGTGGGTACCGGTGCTGGGCACGGCCCAGAATCACGGTGTGACCAATCTAGCAATAAATCCTCCTCCGCAGATAAATCAAATGACTGCTTGGATTGATGGCAGTTTCATTTACAGCACCTCCGAGGCGTGGCTCAACGCCATGCGCTCCTTTCACAACGGCACCCTGCTCACCCAGAAGGACGGGAAGCTGCCCGTGCGGAACACGATGCGGGTGCCGCTCTTCAACAACCCGGTGCCGAGTGTCATGAAGATGCTCAGCCCGGAGCGGCTTTTTCGTAAGTTAAATAGAATACTTAATGATATCCGAAGTAAATTAACAGTTCAATATAAATTTTTTAGTTCTCGGCGACCCGCGCACCAACCAGAATCCAGCTGTCCTCTCGTTCGCCATTCTCTTCCTGCGTTGGCACAATACCCTGGCCCAGCGCATCAAGCGTCTGCATCCGGACTGGAGCGACGAGGACATTTATCAGCGGGCCCGGCACACGGTGATCGCCAGCCTCCAGAATGTGATTGTCTACGAGTACCTTCCCGCCTTTCTGGGCACCTCTCTGCCACCGTATGAGGGGTACAAGCAGGACGTGCATCCGGGAATTGGCCACATCTTTCAGGCTGCTGCCTTCCGCTTTGGCCACACGATGATTCCGCCAGGGATATATAGGCGCGATGGACAATGTAACTTCAAGGAGACACCTATGGGCTATCCGGCTATCCGGCTGTGCTCCACCTGGTGGGACTCCAGCGTGAGTGTTTGAGGAAGCAAAAGAAGGATTTTTTAATACTAATATTCGATTTCAAAGGGTTTCTTTACCGACACAAGCGTCGAGGAGGTGCTGATGGGCCTAGCCTCGCAGATATCCGAGCGTGAGGATCCCGTCCTGTGTTCGGATGTGCGAGACAAGCTCTTTGGACCCATGGAATTCACTCGCCGGGATCTCGGAGCCTTAAATATTATGCGGGGCCGAGACAACGGTCTGCCGGACTACAACACTGCCAGAGAGTCCTACGGCCTCAAGAGACACAAGACCTGGACGGACATTAATCCGCCACTGTTCGAGACCCAGCCGGAACTCTTGGAGTAAGTTATTAATGATGGCTTAGTTTTCTAATTGAGTTACGATTCCCCTCCCGCAGCATGCTCAAGGAGGCGTACAACAACCAGCTGGACGACGTGGACGTTTATGTGGGTGGCATGCTGGAGTCGTACGGCCAGCCGGGTGAATTCTTTACCGCCGTGATTCGGGAGCAGTTCCAGCGACTGCGTGACGCCGACCGCTTCTGGTTCGAGAACGAGCGAAACGGAATCTTCACGCCCGAGGAGATCGCAGAGCTGCGCAAGATAACGCTGTGGGACATCATTGTGAACAGCACGGATGTGGCCGTGGACGAGATCCAGAAGGACGTGTTTATGTGGCGCACCGGTGACCCCTGCCCGCAGCCCATGCAGCTTAATGCCACCGAGCTGGAGCCCTGCACCTACTTGGAGGGCTATGACTACTTCTCCGGCTCCGAGCTGATGTTCATCTACGTGTGCGTCTTCCTGGGCTTCGTGCCCATCCTGTGCGCCGGAGCCGGCTACTGTGTGGTTAAGCTGCAGAATAGCAAGAGACGGCGACTGAAGATTCGACAGGAGGCTCTGCGTGCGCCCCCCCACAAGGGATCCGTGGACAAGATGCTGGCCAGAGAGTGGCTGCACGCCAACCACAAGCGGCTGGTCACCGTCAAGTTCGGCCCGGAGGCTGCCATCTACACGGTGGACCGGAAGGGCGAGAAGCTGCGCAACTTTAGTCTGCAGCACGTGGACGTGGTCAGTGTGGAGGAGTCGGCCACGAATCACATCAAGAAGAAGCCGTACATCCTCCTGCGCGTGCCCAGCGACCACGACCTTGTGCTGGAGCTGGAGTCGTACGGGGCTCGACGGAAGTTCGTGAAGAAGCTGGAGGATTTCCTGTTGCTGCACAAGAAAGAGATGACCCTGATGGAGGTGAACAGGGACATCATGCTGGCGCGAGCCGAGACCCGAGAGCGTCGACAGAAGCGCCTGGAGTACTTCTTCCGCGAAGCCTATGCCCTGACCTTTGGCCTGCGGCCCGGAGAGCGACGCCGGCGATCGGATGCCTCCAGTGACGGCGAGGTGATGACCGTGATGCGGACCAGTCTGTCCAAGGCGGAGTTTGCCGCCGCTCTGGGCATGAAGCCCAACGACATGTTCGTGCGCAAGATGTTCAACATCGTGGACAAGGATCAGGACGGACGGATCAGCTTCCAGGAGTTCCTCGAGACGGTGGTGCTCTTCTCGCGCGGCAAGACCGACGACAAGCTGCGCATCATCTTCGACATGTGCGACAACGATCGCAACGGGGTCATCGACAAGGGCGAGCTGAGCGAAATGATGCGCTCGCTGGTGGAGATCGCGCGGACGACGAGTCTGGGCGACGACCAGGTCACCGAGCTGATCGACGGCATGTTCCAGGACGTCGGGCTGGAGCACAAGAATCACCTGACCTACCAGGATTTCAAGTTGATGATGAAGGAGTACAAGGGCGATTTTGTGGCCATCGGGCTGGACTGCAAGGGAGCCAAGCAGAACTTCCTGGACACCTCCACGAACGTGGCCCGCATGACTTCGTTCAACATTGAGCCTATGCAGGACAAGCCGCGCCACTGGTTGCTGGCCAAGTGGGATGCCTACATCACGTTCCTCGAGGAGAACCGCCAGAACATCTTCTACCTGTTCCTCTTCTACGTGGTGACCATTGTGCTCTTTGTGGAACGTTTCATTCACTACTCGTTCATGGCGGAGCACACGGATCTGCGTCACATCATGGGCGTGGGCATCGCCATTACCAGGGGTTCCGCTGCCTCGCTTTCCTTCTGCTACTCGCTGCTGCTGCTGACCATGTCCAGGTGAGTACAGAGTAATGTGACTAACTGCTTGGACTAACCTGTTTTGTTATCCTAGGAACCTGATCACCAAGCTAAAGGAGTTTCCCATCCAGCAGTACATTCCCCTGGACTCCCATATCCAGTTCCACAAGATCGCCGCCTGTACAGCTCTTTTCTTCTCGGTGCTGCACACGGTGGGCCACATTGTGAACTTCTACCACGTGTCCACGCAGTCCCACGAGAACCTGCGCTGCCTGACCCGGGAGGTGCACTTCGCCTCGGACTACAAGCCGGACATCACGTTCTGGCTCTTCCAGACCGTAACCGGCACCACGGGCGTCCTGTTGTTCATCATCATGTGTATAATCTTCGTGTTCGCACATCCCACAATCCGGAAGAAGGCCTACAACTTCTTTTGGAACATGCACACGCTGTACATCGGCTTGTACCTGCTCAGCCTGGTCCACGGACTTGCCAGGCTGACAGGTCCGCCCCGTTTCTGGATGTTCTTCCTGGGACCGGGTATCGTGTACACCCTGGACAAGATCGTCTCGCTGCGCACCAAGTACATGGCACTGGATGTGATTGAAACGGACCTGCTGCCCTCCGACGTGATCAAGATCAAGTTCTACCGGCCGCCCAACTTGAAGTACCTCTCCGGCCAATGGGTGCGCCTGTCGTGCACCGCCTTCCGGCCGCAGGAGATGCACAGCTTCACGCTTACCTCGGCGCCGCACGAGAACTACCTCAGCTGCCACATCAAGGCCCAGGGCCCATGGACGTGGAAGCTGCGCAACTACTTTGATCCGTGCAACTACAATCCGGAGGATCAACCCAAAATCCGGATAGAGGGCCCGTTCGGGGGCGGCAATCAGGACTGGTACAAGTTCGAGGTGGCCGTGATGGTGGGCGGCGGCATCGGCGTGACCCCCTACGCCTCCATCCTCAACGATTTGGTCTTTGGTACGAGCACCAATCGCTACTCGGGCGTGGCTTGCAAGAAGGTATACTTCCTGTGGATCTGTCCCTCGCACAAGCACTTCGAGTGGTTTATCGACGTGCTGCGCGACGTGGAGAAGAAGGACGTGACCAATGTACTGGAAATACACATCTTCATTACGCAGTTCTTCCACAAGTTTGATCTGCGAACGACCATGCTGGTGAGTAAAGTTGGAGAAAAGAGAGAACCCAAGAGGAGCGCTTTAAGAAGTTATAACTCTATATATCTCTAATATATCCTTATTTTTTAACTCGCTCATTATCTCTTATTTCAGTACATCTGTGAAAACCACTTCCAGCGGCTGTCAAAGACCTCAATATTCACTGGCCTCAAGGCAGTGAATCATTTTGGTCGCCCCGACATGTCCAGCTTCCTGAAGTTCGTCCAAAAGAAGCACTCATATGTATGTTTAAATTGATTTAATCCTTGCTGAATATGTATTTAAATCTGTACATATTTTTGTAGGTCTCCAAAATAGGCGTCTTCTCGTGCGGCCCTCGGCCGCTGACCAAGAGCGTGATGTCTGCCTGTGATGAAGTTAACAAAACACGCAAGTTGCCTTATTTCATACACCATTTTGAGAACTTTGGCTAGGCCTGCCAGCGCCAGCGATAGAACCCATTCACACCTGCCAGCTGCCCCGTCACCCTCGGTTCCACCTGCCACCCGTTTCTCTCTCAACGAAAGCTAATTAATTGTACTCCTAAGGTTCATTCACTAGGCTAAGCGAACTCGAATCCGGCGGAATCCCCTGTACTTAACTCTCGCCCGCTCTCTTAATCCTAGGCTACGCGTACAATCATAGTTTAGAAATGTTTTGTTTAGTGTATTATATGAGAAATGTATCACCTATCTCCCATTGTAACGAAAAAAACAGAGAAAGATCAACAAAAGCAAGATCAACAACAAAACGGCCTCTACTTATATGTATGTATGTATGTATATGTGTATTTATTGAAAATATGATTTGTTATCAGTTGTTGTAAACCGTTCGCATTATTTATTGAAAATTTACGATTATATTGATTATCCGCAAACGAATCGAAACAAAGCAAATTCTTTTTCAAAAATTTTCAACGACGTCGAACTGCTTGGTACACCAAGCAGTTAAGGAAAGCAGTGCAAAAGCGCGCCTCTCTACAGTGCTGTCTCACAAGGTAAGGCACGGTACACTTACGAAAGATAGACCAGCATTGACATTTTAAAAGAGTAGAAAATCCATTTATTAAAGCTATACATCGCTTCTAGTGCGTTTATTGTCTTATCTTCAATATTTTCAAAAGTTTAGATCGATTTTATAAATATTATATATATATTTCACCTAGAAGGAAGTATAGTAGGTTCTTTAAAATAACTCATTTAAAAGAAAATCAATAATATTATGGAATTGTTTTTGTTTTTTTAAACCATATTTACTTATTTAAATTATTCATTATTTAAATTAAATATTCTTAAATTTAAATCAAAGAAAGCCAAGAAGCAGAATTCACGCAGTTCAATGATGCTCAATGGCAAAGCAATTTCCGTGAGCAGGGTTTGCTCAATATTTGTGCCATCACTGTATGAAGGGAGTACAAAGTACGCAAGTGCAGAAATCAGCTGTTTAAGGATGTTTTTATCAAAAACCAAGCAACGAGAAATAAATATTTGTTACATTCCGCGAATTCGTAAATAAATGGACGTTTAAATCGAGAATTTAGCTCAAATATTCAGGCGCCATGGAGGCTATCAAGCATTTTACAACTGAAACCTACACCAATATTCTCAACCGCGAGCTGTCCATCAACGAATGGGCCCAGGAGCGGTTTGTTCTGTCGTATTGTTGAGGGTACAAAGTAAATTAACAAATCAACTTTACAGCTTGAGCTCTGGATCCTCGCTGTGGGTCTTCATGAGCGTATATCTGGACCCCAGCAGCCTCTTTAATCTGTACATTCCGCTGTGCGGCATCTTCAGCCAGGAGCTGCTTATGCACCTTTTGTCGGCGGTTAGTCTGGTCAGCACCCTCAACTCCTTTGAGAAATGGTAAGTCATGGCTTTCTTATACAAAAAATGACTAGAAGTCAGAGTTCTTCATAACTACAACAGGATTTATCCGGAGATGCGGCCCTTGTGGTGGCTGCGTGAGCGGTTCGCCGATAAGAAGGTGCCCGTCAAGCCGGCGGTGGCCTTGGAGAGCCATCAGCTTAGCTGCGAGACAAGCGGCGGCCTGCCCTGCGCCCATTCGATGACCTTCACGGTGTTTGTTCTCATCCTGGGCTCCTATTGCTTTGTCCACTGCTGGAATCGGTTCAGGGCCTGGCGCTCACCCATTTGGCGTTGTCTGATGTACCTGCTTATCGTGGGCTCGGTCGTCTGCATGTGGCTGAGCCGCCTCTACCTGGCCACAGAGTTCTTGCACCAGTGCGTCATAGGCAGCTACATTGGCCTGAGGCTGCTCAACACCCTCGAGGGACACGCCCACTACCTAAACTCGCGCCCACGTCTCGTAATGGTGTCTGTGGTGTTCGCCTTGGGGGGACTCGCGGTGGCAGTGTACTTTATCAAGTTGGACATGGACTTGGATCCACATTGGTCAGTGCGGCAGGTGAGGTTATACAGAACTTTAAACGATAAGAGCTTTAATATAATATTTCCTCCTGCCAGGCTTTCAAATGGTGTCCAGAGCCCACATACATGCGGCACGAGGCAAGCACCATTTTCCTGCTTGCCCGAGACTTGGGTAATCTGATGGGACTGGCCCTGGCTTCTCCCCTCTTAAATTTGTAAGGACCTTGTATCTAAATGTAAAAAGAAAACTTTCATATTTTTTTTTTGCAGACCGTACAAAAAGTCATCCTTTTGGCGAAGGTGCAGTGTCCTGGGTGCCTTGGAGATCCTCAATTACGGACTCCGCCTGGCCACACCCAAGCAACATGGCCGGTTCGCTTTCCTGGCCTACGAATTCTCCAGGAACGCATTGCATTCGCTGGTGCTCTTGAAGTACACAACGAGGTTCTACTAGACTGAGGAAAAGTTATTTTTTATGTTTGTATATAAAGACAGAAAAGTTGGAAGAAGATTAGAAACGTAAAAAGTAAGCAAACTTTCATATGAAGAAGAGGTCTTTAAAATGTATTGAGTTATAATAAGTTTTAACCTTTAAGCTCTTTGTAATTAGTTTTTTTAATAAAAGCACCCAGACTAAGGGGTAGTACTTCCTTAAAAAAGAGTAAAAGCATATGAGTAATCGGCATCTGAGCTTTTATTAAATAATACAAGAGGTTCTATCTTCGGTTTGGTTTAATAACTTATGTACTTAATTCCGACCCATGTGTTTAATCCCGACTTGTACTCGAATTATTAAGAACCAAACCACATTGATACAAGGGGAAATACTCTTAAGCTTTTATTTAAATAAGCCTAAATTTAATTAACAAACACATTTTTATGAATTCCATGTCGAAGACCACAACTTCCGCCAGCTTACTCAGTAAACATTATGAATCGAAGTTTCCTTAACGTCGCGGTTGGCCATCACCAGGTTGGTGTTCTTCTGCGATTGCCTCCTGTCCGCGCGGAAGAGGCAGTCCACGCGATCCGCCTCGAAGAAGGCGTAGACGACGCGGAGGTTGTTGGTGAAGCCGCCGCCATCCTTCCACGCACTCAAGATGACAATGGGATCGCCGTCGCTGATGATCTCCATCTTCTTGGCACAGGTGAGGCCGAAGTGGACACGAGTGTCCACGTCGGTCGCGTAGTCGTTGCTCGGCTCGGAGGTGTACAGCATGGGCAGGACTCCGCGGTGTATGTAGACCCAGCGGGCGGCACGCTCGCAGCGGGTGACCGCCATGATGGGGCAGCGAGGTCTAAACTTGCTGACCAGCGTGGCCGAGCGGCCCGAGGAGGTCAGGACCAGGATCAATGTGGCATTAGTTCTCTTGGCCGTCTCCACGGCGGCGATGGCCAAAGAGTGCGCCGCGTCTAGCTCACCTCGCACCTCGCTGACCAGGTCGGAGAAAAGGTCGCGGAACCAGAGCACCTTTTCCGCCTCGCGACACAGTTTGTCGCAGGTGGCCACCACCTCGGTAGGGTACTGTCCAATGGCCACCTCCGAAGAGAGCATGATGCAGTCGGCGCCATCTATGATCGCGTTGGCAAGGTCGAAGCACTCGGCCCGCGTTGGCTGCACCTCAGTGCGCATGGACTCCAGGATGTGCGAGGCCACGATCACCGGCTTGCCGGCCTTGTTGCACTGGCCCAAGATGCTCTTCTGGGTGATGAACAGCTTGTGGATGGGTATTTGGGTGCCCAGATCCGCCCGCGACAGGAGCAGGCCGTCCGCTGCCCGCATAATCTCCGAGAAGCGGCTCAGCGCGATCTTGCTGTCTATCTTGGCGATGATCTTGATGTGCTTGCCCTTCTCTCCGAGCACCGCCCGCAGCTCCTTGATGTTTTTGGCGCAGCGCACCGCCGAGGCAAAGAGGAAGTCCACATTGGCCTTCATGCTAAACTGGATGTCGAACATGTCCTTCTCGGAGACGGCCGGTAGATCGATTTCGATTTCGGGCAGGATCACATTGCAGTTATTCTTAAGCTGACCGCCCTGGATGACCTCGCAGAGCAGTCCGTCCACGCCCACCTCCATGATGTGAAGCAGCAGTTTGCCGTCGTCGATGAACAGGCGGTCTCCGGTCTTGGTCAGATTAATGATGTTCGGGTAATCCACGTAGACGGCCTCCTTGTTGCCCTTGTCGTACAGGTCCCGGTTGATAGAGAGTCTCAAGTTGTCGCCGGTGCGCAGGAACACTTCTACGTCCAGCAAGCCCGTCCGGATCTGGGGTCCTCGGGTGTCCGCCGCGATCGCCACCGTCCTTATGTGCCCCGTCTCCCTTTGAATCCTCTCTAGCGCCTCGTTAATCAGCTCGATGGTTTTGGAGTGCATCTCGTGCGACTCGTGCGCGAAGTTCAGTCGGAAGATGTTCACGCCCCTCATGATCATGTTGTGTATGGTTTCCGTATTCCTCGAACTATGGGATATGGTAGCGATCAAGGACACCAGTCGCTGGTGCGAGGCGGTCTTCGAGATCTCCAGCTCGCAGATGTGGTTCAGCTCGGTGGAGCCCTCCCTGAGCACGGTCTTCGCGGAATACGACATGGTTATATAAAAGTTTTTATAGGACTACTAAAGAATTTTGAAAAACTTTTTTTATTTTTAAAATAAATTTTTCTAAATTTTAAATAAAGTCTTGTGACATATTACGAAAATTTAGATATGGAATCAAAGTATTTCAAAGCTACCTTTATGGAAAAATTGTCTTGTTTTGTGTCCTATTTTTGAATTAAAGTTAAGTTAGAAATTCTTTCGTTCAGTTTAATATATTTTTTATCAATCAATAATCAATGAACATATATAATAAAACCTTATTAATATGCTTTTCCCCGCACAAATTATAACATTCACTTCTTTTCTTGTAATAATTTTTTATTCTTCTATTTTCCGCATTTGCTTATCAATGGCTCAATGAACTCTACTTAAATAACGAAACTAATTACATAAAATAATTAAAGTTAGCACTTACAAACGCTATTAAATTAATTGGAGCTATTTGCTAACTACCTACATACTTCGAGTGCTTAAGTACATTGACTTTAGCTTTTGATTCAGCTTAAGCTTAACCGCGACTACAACTAATGGCAGCACATGCACTACAGTTAATTAGGCTTTAAATAGTAACGCTAATGTAAATGCTTCGCAAATGAGTTTAAATTAATTGAAGAGATGTGGAGTTGAACGCTAACTGAAATGGAACGAGAACTACGTCTAATTTGTCCGATATGTGTGTATCTTGGTTGGTCGCCACTGGCACTGGCACCGACTATCTGCAGCCGCAGGACTCCACGACCATGTTGGGAAGGGTCTTCACCGTGGCCGAGCTGCTGGAGTCCATCACGACCAGCTGCAGCGAGGAATACTGTTTGGCAGTGCAGCAGGGCACCAGCTCCAGCGACTTGTTAGCGCCGCTTGTGGAGAGAATTTTCTGCAAGAAAGAAAAAAAGATTCAATTAATAATTACCTTGTTGTATTATATTTTCAGGGCACCTACCATCAGGGAGCTGTGGTGGGAGGCCGCTTGCGTCACACTCGCCACCGAGCTGCAGGATCCGCGGCAGAAGTACGCGTTGTAACCCTCCGGCTTCAGGATCCAATTGCTCCAGCCGATGTCCTTGAAGGAAATGTACAAATGTTCGCGACAGCACTCGGTCATGCCGCTGGAGCAGTTGACGCTGCGCTTCTGGCGGCTCTTCCTCCGCCTGTTCTGCATGTCGATCATGATGAACGGCCGGTAGTCCTTGTCCACCGATATGATCTCCTCCATGTCGCCGACCTCGCAGCCCGTGCAGGTGATCTGAATGAGATGACTCAGATCGTGATCGCCGATCCAGCGCTTAATGGGCCATTCGATATCGATCTTCATCCACTCATCTGAAAGTAATAGAGAAATAGAGTTAGCTATAGTATTATAGATAATCTTCCTAAATCGAATCGAGTTCCAGGAACTACTTTAGTGACTTTGCCAGTTATGGATTTAAAGAATTCAACTTGAGCGTTATAATTATGACTATTTTATATATTTTTTGTTTTTAGAACCCGAACAATTTTTATTATCTGTCAACTGACCCGAGGAACTCCCAAATTCGAGCTTCTTGGCCAAAGTTCAATTGACAATATTTTGGCATGTTATTCACCCACACGAATCCGAGACTCAGAGCTTCGGGCTGCTATCACGAATCTGCGCAATGATCTGTCTAATTGAAAACACAAACATGATGATGGAACTGGTGGTTCAGCGGCTGTCAGCACTGCCACTTATCGGTCAGCGGTATTATAATAATTATAAAACCATCTAGTATATGCTTGTCACTGGCTTTGATTTCTCTCCTAGGGGTATTCGGGGTCAGTTTTGGCTGTTTCGTGGATGATCAAAGGTCTAAACGCGTCTCTACGCCACGATTACGTCTAAGGGAACGATTCGACTCCACCACTCACCTTGCTCATTCACCGACTGCAGGGCTATGGTCTTGGCCACCGGCAAATACTTCGAGTCCTGCTGCTTCTCCACCTCCACCTCGGAGACGACGATCGTCTGCCTCGAGGTGGTGCTGTTCAGCGAGGACCCACTCGGGATGGGTGTGGTGCGGTTCTGCTTGTTCTTGAATAGCCACAGGACAGCGGTGCTGACATCGAAGCCCTCGGCATCGTCGATCTTGAAGCTGAAGCACATGGAGGGTTTGCCACTCAATCGATTGCACTCGACCTCCTCTGTAAGGCGTTAAAAGATAAAGGTTTTGATTAATATAAATTACACTTTAAAGTTTTAATCAATGAAGTTCAAAAGGATAATTTTTAAGATTTAATTCAGAAGATTTAATTCAGAAGATTGCTTACCTCTTTTAAGCAGTATAAACTTCTTGCTGGTTCGCGCGTAGTAATCGTCCAGTTCCTTGTTCTTGGAGCTGTCGTCTGGATGGGAGAGGCTTACGCCGTCGAAGATAGGCTTCGGCAGCTCTACGGCGGACACGTTGGGACTCTCCTTAAGCCGCAGCTTCTCCAGGATCTGCTGCTTGACGAACTCGATGCGCAGGTGTGTCAGCTGCTCCTCGGTGATGTGCTCCACCTGGCGACTGCTCTCGCACTTGGGACAGCCGCCGCCACTGGGCTTCACCGATATGGTAATGTTCTTCTCCATCAGCTCGGCTTCGGGCACCACGGGAGGTACCACAGGATCCTCGTCCTGTTCTGGCACCAGCTCTTGGTCCCTCTTCTGCTCCTCCGCCATCAGTTCGTTGCGGACAAAGTCCAGCGGAGAGAGATCGAGCTGTTCCTCGGACGGGAGGTACGACTCCTCAGGGGCATCGCCGAACATGCGCGGATAGTCCTCGCTCTCCACCGGACTCTGCTGGCGGTGGGACTTCTCCTCCTCCTCCATGAGGTGCTGCCACAGGCGGGGAACCTTCAGCTGCTCACCGGGATGGTGGTAGCTCAGCTCCTGCTTCAGCTGGTGCTCGCGCTTGTGGATGGCATGGAGCCTGAGGCGGGCATAATACTCCTGCTTGGTGATCGGCGCTTCGTCCTCCTCGCTGGTCGGGTCAGGTTCCAGGTGCTTGATCTGGCGGGACCGCTGCTGGCGGATGTGGTGCTCCTGCTGCAGCTGCTGCGACGTGTGTTGAACGTGGGGATGCGGCTGGTGCTTGGGATTCGGGCGCAAAATGTCGCCCCGAGAGCTGGGATGCGAGCGGGCGTGCAGGCGGTTGTATATGTTATTGTTCTCCAGCGCCAGACACGCCAGCAGTACCAGGATAATAAAGTATTTGGCCATCTTTGTGGTTGAACTGCGTTACGTGCTCTTTAAGTTTATTGGTTTAACCAAGTTATATTCGCTTATTAGGCTTTCACTCAAACTTTTCTGTTGGGGCTGATTGCTATCTCTTGGGCAGCATTAAAAAATCAATGGTAGTGGCTTTTCGATTTACAAAACTCATAGAATTGCAGCTATTTTCACTTGTAGTTGCCGTTGTAGAGCCTGCTTCGAGCCCTGTTTGAAAACTGATTTGAGAATCTGTTGGTTTATTGCAGGCGTATTATACGCTTGGATGCATGATGAGCAACTTTGAGATTTCCTTTGGTCCTGTCTGCAATGAAAAAGGAGTTGACAAGAGGAAATTAGTGCATGTCAAAGGGGGGTCTTTTGCTAACAATAAAAGGCTCTAGCACTTTAAAATATTAAAGGACATTTTGTTAAAGTCCTCTATGTTACAAATGATAATCAACTTATAATAAATATAGCTCCTTGAGCTATCTATATAATTTTAAATTTAATTAACTAATCAACTTGCACCTGCATTTATCACTCTCTAAGCCCGAGGTCTCACTTAATTATTCAAGAAATTTCATCATTTATTTGCCTTGTCAAATTCACAGATCGGCAAAGGCGGCAAAGTGCAAACTTTTGACATTAATTTCCAGAAGATTTTGTTTCGAGCACAGTTATTGCGCCTTATCACGGCCCGGATGAAATTGCGCTATAGCCATGGGTGAGCTATAGCTTTAGGTTAACCCCCAATCGGGCTAGGACTCGGATCGAGAGCGTAGTTTTCGCAGAGTTGCTGATAAGCAGGTGCAATTAGGTGGCAATTAGGTGGACCCCACACGTACCGCACTGTGATTATTTTATTGGATTCTGATGACTTGGCACTCGATCACTTTGAACCCGGACACGAAACACGAGTGGATCTCTGGCTTTGCTTGAGGTTTGCTGTGGCCGCGTATCAATGTCTTTCCTAATTATTATTATTTTTATTGGGAGTGCGTTTCCTTTTTCCGACGTGCGGCAGCGCAAACGAGTTGTGAATGAATGAAGCGGTTGAGTGATTAGTAGAACCATTTATGTGACGAGCGCTGATTGATCGTTCCGCGAGCGAGAGAGCACGAGTCGCGAGGCTGCCCGAGGCCGGACGAAGCGCCCCGAAGTGGCCCGATCCCAGCCGACTCCACCCGAAGCCGGCACACGATCGTCGCCATGGCGAGCTTAATTTCGCCTTCCCATGGTCTATGGTTACATGGCGGCGCTCTCACCGAAGACAATTGCATGTGCAAGTCGCAGCGGTCATTGCATCAGCTTCGATGCACAAAGCTGCATAAATTCTTGCTGGCTTCTTGGCTTTTTATTTTCGGGTTGGCTTTATTTTTGGCTTCCGCTGCCCACCTGTGGGGCGCCACGCCCCTCCTCGCTATCGCGCCGCGCTGGTTTCGATTTTGGCAAGCGTTTGGCCGCAAAGGGGGGTTTTGATACCAATTGAATTTATGAGCGGATCGCGGATCGAGTGGCCCATTCATGCTAATTGCCCCGCAGCGCTATCAAGCTTGACTTTGATGATCCGACCCGATTGTGTGTCAATCAATTAATAGTGAGCACGTTGCTGATAAGCTCTCCGGAGCCCACCACGAAATGCTTTATGGTCCATTTTCCTCAAACGAGGGCATGGAGTATGGAATCAAGCCGTTAGCCATGCCCACTATGTGATTTACGCTGCCGGTCAATCGGATTCGGATTCGGGTTCCGGCAATCGATGAGCGCGATTAGGAATCACTCGCATTCCAAATGACTGGCGCCCCTTAATTGTCGCTTATATTTTCCGTTTAAATTTCCAATTCAAATTCAAACGAAAGTGTTGGGATCGGGGAAATTTGCGGGGACTTTCACGGCTATATGTTTATTTTCGTTGGGGAATTTCATCACCCAGCTGAATTTCTCTTGCTCATTCTACGCTGTTCTGGTCTCGGCTAAATGTGGAACAGTCGGGTAAGGTCAAGAAAATTGTCTATACTGTAAGTACGTACGTATAGGAAGGCCAGAACAGATCACGAGTTATAGCCGTACTACACTTAATTTCAGTTCGATTTGCCAGCGGAACACGTGCCCGCTCACGAACCGGGATTTTCTGAAGCCAATTAGATCATCGAAATTAATAGAAACTTATAATATTATATGGAAAGATGTCGATGTCCATCAAGCAGGCTGAGTAGGCATCGGAGATTAGCGAATTGTTGCAACATTGTGTTGGGGTTGAATGGCAGATAAGCGAGGCATATGAGTTAATAAGGACACTATATTGAAGGAGCTCTGTAACTATGGAACCAGGGATCTCTTATGTACAGGGGTAAGCTTCATAAAATTAATGCAAAAAAAGTATATGTTTCGGGCTGTTTCCTTTTGGGTTTAAAATTGAACAATTGGGCTTAATATTTCCTAAGAATTCGCTTGTCAGCAACGTTTAGATTCTAGAGTCTTCTGATCAATTTCCTGAGTCACGGGAACTTCCAACTATCTGCAAAACTACTTTGGGCAACTCATTGAAACCTTTTAATTAGTTTAATCTCACAAAATGAAAAGTAATTTTCACTTTAATACTCAAAATTTCCCAATCATGTCGATTACGTCCTTCCCTTCAGCATAGGTCGCCCCACTTATCATCTCATCGCATATTTTTCCACAACCAATCTACGTAGATTGCCACGTTCCAAAATCTCGATTTTTTCCACGCCGCACAAAGTGACGTCGATCGTAACAGCCTTGGGGGGCCATTACAACAGATAGAATCGGATGGGATCGGATGGGCTGAGATCGGTGGGATCAGGAAGTGCGGGCTGGCACACTTTCCTTGACGTAATGCCAGCTCTGCACTGGCTGCTGCGGTGCAACGCCTGACCGACTTATCAAAGAAACCGATCCGAGGCGTGCGCCGCGACTCGGGCGGCGAAAAGGGGGTCGGATTGGAAGAAGCTCAAGAAGGTCACTCAACGCTCGGCGATCGCGGCAGCGCGCTACGTCATCGAGCACGCCAGCGGCGCGTGATCCGTTCCGCAGCAGAAACGAAGCCCAACTCTGCCGGTTGCCAAGTCAATGCAAAATCGCAGCTGGGAGAGCCAAGTGGAGAGTGGAGTGGAGTTGGGTCTGGAGGCGAGATGCGCTCAGCGAGGTGCAAAGTACAGCTGATGCACACAAAAAAATGTGCTTTTTAAAAAGTGATCTTCAGAAATTAACAACTCTTGACTTTGAATGTTAAAATCGAGCCCTAATTAAGTTTATTAGTGTTTTATAATTAAAAATGCAGATTCTAGATACAAAATAAATTAAATATTATCAAAAAGATTAATTACCAAAAATAATTTAATTAATAAGAATTGCTAGGAAAGTTAAAGACACGTGTCTATCCAACTGGGGTTTGCCTTTAAAGTGAAGCTAGGGTTTCGATGCATTACATACGTATATTCAACATTTACCAGTGACCCAATCTTTTATTTCTTGCATATAAGTATTTCATTTATGAAACCATATCATATATTTTGACGTGAAACCAGATCTTATTACGTGTCATTCTTTTTTTCTCTGCGTGAAGAAGAAGGGGCGCCTTCTGCTCTGCTTGGGGGTTTTCCATGCCGCTGTCCATATCATTTTCGCATTAATTACGGGGCAGCGGCCGGGGCTATCGTAAGTGGCTGCCATTATCACTGGCTGCTGCATTTCTCTCGCCTGCAGTTGAATGCACTGCGACAAAAGGGGCGTACCACCTCTCTTGTTTTCGGCAATAAATCCCAAGATTCCGATCCCGATCCCGATCACGCTGTTCACGGCGATCATCGACCGGGAGCATGCCTCGCAGTGACCTTTGGAACCGCTCACGGAGATTGCCCAGATTGGCAGCCGCAGCGCAAATTAGTATTTAATCTGCCTTAATACTTTTTTGCCGCACGATCTTAGGCGATGCCCTCATAAATCCGAGGCAGGATTTTCTGGGATCAGTGGTGCCAATAAATTTGGCCAATTCGGAAGCTCTCCGCCCGGCATTAGCTTTCGAAATTTGCACACGTCGGCCAAGAGCTTTTGTAGGTTATGCGGAATAGGCTCGAAAAAAAAAGATATTCATCAGCGGCCGAGTGGCAATCAATCACAGAGCAGCAGGCCTCTGATCGATTTGTACTGTTTATTAAAAACGTTGATTAGTTTTTAATCAGAGAATGAGTTTCCGCAATAAAATCTGAAATTTCCATGCCTTGGGTAATTTCCAATTATTTTGATATCGATTTTATGATCTTGTAGTCTCTTCACAATTTTATTTCACCACAAAAAACACTATCTAAATTAGGACCCGCACTCTTTTTTGTTTTTTAAGAATCCATGAGATTTATATTCGCTTTATTGATTGCTTAAAAGCTTGGAGATTGTTTTAAGTCGCCATTTATTAGTTCACACATACTCATACAACATATTTATTTTGCGTTATATAACTCACCTAACTGAATAATAATCCGTTAAAAATGAGTTCTGTTTTGCAGGGATGGTTTGCGAACGTCCTTGAATACTTTATAGTTATTTTTCCTTTAATTGTTTTTGCAAATCATTTGCTCGGAATAATCATTGTTTTTATTTCACCATTTGAACTTGATCTCCTCGGAGTGACGAGCAATTATTTATTAAACAAAACAAATCCGTTTGGCTCTTGGCTTTCTAACCGAAAGTGTTTTTTCACCGAATGCCACCAAAGCCACCGAGTGTGTACTGAGATTTCAGCAGTTTCGTGTGTGTCACAAATTGGTTATTTCTCGACTTAATTTTTGGTCCGATCGTTGGGAACGTCTGCGTGTGAATAATTCGACGATGGACGGCAGCGACCGCAAAGGCTGCCCTGGAATATGTGCGGCTATGGTGTGGGTATGGGTATGGGCATGGGTGTGGGTATGGCCCAGTCTGCAGGCGGCAGACAGGCAAGTTGTTTGATAACAGCCAGCAGAGCTGTGACTTGCCAAGTGATGCGCAATTTTTTTTATTTTTCCCCGAGAACGGGAGCGACAGAGAGCGGTGATCTGATAAGGCTTGACTTTCCCCCCTCTGCCACACCATCACTCTCTCCGGCAGCAGCACCCCAAAATCCGGTTGACACTCCGGTTGGTTCCGATCGCCTCCTGCGTCGAACACCCACGCCGCACAGTGGGCCAGACAACGGCTTTTAAGAGAACAAATACTAAAAGCAATAGAAGAAATATGTTTGAAAAGCAAAACTATCAGAACTTCCGAAACGTTTTTGCTGTAGTGTCTTAAACAATTCTTAATTAATTATTGTATTATACAAAGAGAACTAAAATAGGCTGTAGTGTCTTAAAAAATACTTTAGTATGTAATGCAAATGTAACATTCAAAGGCAACTAAAATCCGCTGAGAGGATAAACAAATTCTCAATTTGGGGTTTTTTGGATCCTTATGTAGAGTTTTTATACTTCTCAACAGTAGAGTAAAAGAGTTCTAAGAGTGAGTTATCTATGCAGTTTAACTTTATAATAATTACTTATAGGGTGCTCTGTGCATCATTTTTATTAATAACTCCGTTTTTTTTCGGTTACAGGGCCGTTGATATAAATTATAATGTAAAATATAATATATATAAATTATAAACTGTAAAAATAAACAAATTTTTAATACCAATATAAAATTCTTTAAGAGTTGTTAAATTATTTAATGTGTTTCGTCGGTCCTAACAAGGCGCTCTCTTAAGTTCCATCAGTGAAATACATTTACATTGTTTTTTGCTTATTTACAATATAATGTTATATTTATTATTATAATATATTATCATATTCTTATATATATAAACCAAATATGTGATTTCGTTCCACTGTGCTCCGTGCCTGAAGCTTCCAGCGTCGAACAAGTTCCACGTTCGATGTTGGAGCTCGATCGCTAGCCGAGCGCGCGGCATTCGTCACCCGAAACGTGAGCTGACGTCGGCGGGGTATTCTGTGTCTGTGTTCGTTCCAACAGGTCCAAAGTTCAGCACCTGCCGGCTCGTTTGATAGCGGACATTTCTCTTTGGGGGCTAATATGGGTAACGAAAGCGAACCGCACTCACACGCCCCGTCGATACTTATCGCCTGCATCTGATAAGCCAAAGTCTGTTTTTGTTTGGTCCCTTGGCGAGCTAATCGCTTCATTTTGGCCAATTTACGATGAGCTTTTACGACGTTCTTGAGGTTTCTTGTTTTCGCCTTGCCTGTTTTTTCAGTTGATTAGCATGTGTGATCGCATATTTCGGAGTTTTCACGCCCGCCGAGCATGGGCCTTTCGAGATTACCATGGAGGACTATAGTATGTAAATTGTTTATATAAATTAAATCTCGACTTTGATACCTCGCCGCTGAGCCTCAGCTTTCGGGCCACATGACGAGCGACTGATTAAGTCCGTCTCGATTTTGCTTACCTTGAAACATCTCAATAAAGCGTTCACCTTACTCAAACCTAATCAGATCCGAGAGCTTGAACTGTCCAGAGAAAAGTTTCACTTGTGTTCTCAACATTCAGGATCGAGTCACACGATCCCTGGCGAGCTCCTGCTAACTGTGGCGCGCGTGCTGGAAAACACGTCACAAAGCTCGGCTTATCGATGCCGGGCCTCTCAGAAATTCTGTTTTTATTAGAAACCATGTTTTAGTGTCATAATTTATTCCACACTGAACCGATTACTCAATTTGTTGTACCCTATCTCAGGGAATGACGGCTTTCGCCTGAAGTTTGTTAGATAATTATTTTTTAAACTTGGGGGATTTACAGTTCAAAATTAAATATATTACTGCAGTTCATTTGTTTAAGTCCAGAATTATTCATCTCATTAAAAATGATTAATGGTAGCCTTGCTTGTCTAGACTTTGTCATTGCATTTGATCTGGACAGCACTACGTCTACGTTTCAAAAATGTTTTAGAAATGCGCTACAAAGTTCAGGCTCCAAGCCACCTTCCTGACATTTGAAATTAAAAAAATATTTCCGGCAAGCGAATGTTCAAAATATGCTAACAAAATAGGAAGCTTGAGACATTTTCATCAAATTTAAGAGAATATAGAGTTTTAACCAAATGAAATGGTTGGCTTTATAGGTCCCACCAGAGCAAAGTCTTCTGATTACAGAGGATTTCTTGTTGACAACCGGAAAGTAGCCAGACATAAACACAAATGTACAATTTATTTATATATATACTTTGATAACCATTGATAACACCCACGACTTTCGATTTAATTATAAAAAGGAATACACAAAAGAGCACAGAAATAAAAATAATCATTAGAGAGCAGATTATATATGTTATGTGTAGGAGCCTTAGGCAATTCGTCAAGGCTGAACGCAATTTTAAATAATAATAATAAACATTTGAGTACAAAAAATGCAAATGAAGGAATAATTCATGAGAGCCATTGCACCCACATAGCCCACCTCAAGACTATTTTTATTGCTGTATAAAGATTTACAAGTTATTTGACATAAATGGAAGCAATTACAAAATTAAAGAATTAAAGGGAATCATTGAATGTACTTTATAATTTAAACAATGTCCTTAGTTCTGACCATATTTAACATTGTTTTTCCTATACAAGCCAAGAGCAGAATGTGATTTTTGTCTAGTTTGGTTGTGAGTAAATTAGTTTAATTTTGAAAACTTTATTTAGATCTTATTAGATTTCTTAAACAAATATCTTGGGTTTTTCAAAAGCCCTAATCCATTGCATTTTTAGATAGCTTAAATTCACTTGAATTTTTCGGTCCGATCAAAATAAAGCCAAAATCATTAGCAATCTCATTAACATGTGCTCACGGGTGAGGGGAGGGCTTCCGTTGGAACAGGTGTTGCTCCGATTGTGGTCTGTTCATGTGGACTCAGCGTGAATCCTCGAGGAGATAATCGAAGTGGAGCCAAAAATAATTAGCCAGCTCTCGGGCTACAAGGAGTGAAATTAATTAAAATTCAGCTGAATGAAGGGGCGCACTTAATCAGTTTCGCTGGGGAAACTTTCCGCTCGCTCTGTAAATGCGAGGCAATTGAAACCAAGACCGAGAGTAGTAATTGCGGACCCCGAGCGACATTGTACCAGCTCGATGTGATGGGCCGAATTGACAACTTGGACTTTGGACCAATCGAGGCGCCTGCATTCGATGCTCAGAAGTGGGAATCCAGAACTCTGACTCGGAGCAGCAGACAGACAGGCTAGACGCCATCGGGCTATGTGTTGGTGGTGTATTTGGTGGCGGGGGTATATTTAGATTTCCTCTGGGGGCCAAAGTCCACTTACGAGTCATGCGCCAGACGTGTGAACCAGATTCGAATTTTATCGAATCGCACTCGCACTCAATTCACTCAATCATCTGGCTGCAGTAAAGAGCAATTAACGCAAATTGTCACCGCGACCACGCATGCAGCTCGTGTCCGCCGGATTTTCGAGGGGCGGGCTACCCACTACCCATCCGGAATTCGGAATCCGGATGATGCATAGAATAAACCCCACGAGTGCCAAGTCGTGACGTCTCTGTGTCCGCTCTGGGCCAATAGATGACGCCGTTGGCACTCGCTTTGCCTTTCATTTCAACGCCTTTCGCCAAGTGATATATAAATAAGTCGTTGCTTTATTATCGCCGGCTAGTGTCCGATCTAAAATTAGCAGCGCTATATTCTCGCTTACTTCGTTAAATTATTTCGGGTTGATGTGTGGTCAGTTTTATGCTCTCCCAGAGACACTCGGGCCATGCGGTGCCACACATGCCGCGAATTAGTGGGAAAGGTGCTAACGAGCTCCGCAGCGGGTTTATCAAATCAATCTGCCTGTCGAAATGGTGTAAATGGATGAATTTAGAAGATGAGGAAGCAATCTGACTTGGTGAATAATTCAATCAATCCGCTACTTGGATTCGGTGACTAAGAATATTATTAGCAAAGGTTCATAACGAATGTTTTGTTATAGAAAGCAACCAGTTTGCAACCAGATAACTTTTCACGAAACAAACTTTTGCACATGTTTAAGTGGGTTTAAAATCCCCTATGACATTCTACAGAGTCATTCCAAGTAAGCGAAAGGATTGTTCATTCTGACGCCTCCATAAAAGACCTTTATACTATCTGACTCGTATTGACCACAACTCGATGGTTCCATACGTCTCAGACTGTCTGATTAGCCAAACTGACCTTTGTAATTCGAGCCATTGGTTCTAACTTTATTTTATAAGAATCAGAAATTTAAAAACACAAGCCAAATGATTCATATACTTCGATTGGTGAAACAAAGTCTAAACATGATAGAATTATCAGCTGTCGAGTGACGACGATTAAAGGAAATTTGAAATTTCGCAAAAAATGCCCAGTGCAGATCTTGACTTTAGATTCGTGATAAGGAGCATATTAACACTAGCGGCAGCCAAATAAACAATAATATGCAAGCACATTAAAACTAAGAATGCCAATCAGGGGCACGTGTAGCCTTGCCCTAACCTCGACCACCAAAAATATTGATACCAAACAAAAGGAAAAAAAACGTAGGAAAAAACCAGAACAAAACCACAATCTAATCTGGCGATGCAGGCCAGCAAATTTTGGGGGAAAACGGAGCATTACCTCACCGATGCGCTCCGCCGCCTGCCGCAATTTGACACAGAAATGGCCCCAATTCCGATCGATTGCCTTCGATGACACAGCAACCCCAATTGCAACTGACCGCGGCCGGAGCGAGCGCGTGCCGCGTTCGCTTATCGCCGCCGGGAGCAAGTTCAAGTGCCACTGCCCACTGTGCGGCGGCGATAACAGCCACTGTGCGGCGGCGGAGATAAGTGCGTGAGCGAGTGCGTGTTTACATGCCGCTCTGCGGTTCGATTTGGTTCAACCATTCATTAATCATGGCGATCGATCGCGATCGCCGGATTGGCTTGGCCAAAACGATGGCCGTTCAATTAACTTTTCCGGCCATTACTGATTGCCAGGCAGGGGATCTCAAGATAAACGATATGGGGGGAAATCACGAACCGTGCTTGTGTAAGCGTATGGCCGGACGCCTGATAGAGTCGTGGAGGCCAGCACTATCCAATATTTACTGAACTTGTATAGATTATTTCTAGTCATTGTCATTGTATTTATATATTAATAGACAAAGATTTTTACTTGATAAAGAATCTTTTTTAATATAGAATTATTTAAGGGTAAATTACTATCTTCGATTCCTCAAGACTTGAAGGTTATAGAAAGTCCAATAAATATAGAACCTTTTTAAATGTAGAATTTGGTAAGGGTAAATTACTGAAGCCTAGAGGTTATAGAAAGAACTATACATCCCAATAAAGGTAAA
This sequence comes from Drosophila jambulina, assembly GCA_018152175.1. NCBI lineage: Eukaryota > Metazoa > Arthropoda > Insecta > Diptera > Drosophilidae > Drosophila > Drosophila jambulina. Next base: position 24,130,645 of record JAECXH010000114.1, on the reverse strand, counting down.
TGTGAGAGAGGTGCTAAATAAAAGACACGTCTACATTCGTTGAGTTGATATTTCAAACTCAATTTATTTCCTTAAAGTCCTAGCTTAGGTAGCTAATATGAACATCGCATAGACTTATCTCTAAACAGACCCACGCAGGGGTATCTGTTTCCCTAAAGGCTCTAGGTAGACGCGGGAATTTTCCGCTGCCCGATATGCCTTATCTTTAGAGACATGTGGTGACCACTCGCAGGATGTCACCTAACGTGTTGTTTGTTTTCTAGATATGTTTTATGCTAGGCCCAAGCGGCGACTGTACTTACAGATATACACACATGTGCTAGACAGTGCACTGCTGCAGAGGTTCAAATAACCAAAAGATATTTATTTTTATTTGTGCGTGTTCCTGTGTGAACATTCTGCCGAGGGCCAGCAAGATTGGCGTTTATATAAAATGTACATCGAAAAGGTTAATTATACTAAGTATATGTTTACATATTTTTAAACAATCGATTACATTTGCCTGAAATACATTACTTAATTAAACAACGATTTAGTGGACTGTATTTTATATATTTTTTACAATTTTATATTTTTTGGTTATTTTTTTTTTTTAATATTGGCATTTATATTCCTGGCAATGGACCGGCAAAGGTTATTGCTTGCAGTCTTTGTCTTACATAACATTCTCGAATAAAACATATTACTAAAATTAGCATTACTATTAAAGCGATTATTAACCCAGCATGTCCGGAAATATGATGGAAATTCAAATCTTTTAGTTTAGGATGATGTTCTTTAATATATTTAATTTCATTATTTAAACGTTCAAATTCAGCAGTATGATTTAATGTTGCTAGTTTTAGCGGATCCCAAGTAATCTTAGGAACTTCATTAACATCTCCTATATACGGTGTTGAAAATGTTTCTTCGCTTTCAGACAAAAGATTATGGTGGGCAACTAAGATTTTATCATCGGTTCTTGCCGTACAGTATGGCGCGATACTCAAGACCCCCTGTTGAGGCAGATTGAACAACTCTATTTGAGCGCCAGTACATTGTAGTCTGACTGTGGTATTGATAGGAACCTTAAACAACCAACTACTTTTCTTTTCTAGCTCTACCCAGTAACTTCTAGATTCTACTACGGTTTTGTATATGCAATTCGCAGCTCTATTTGGCTTTAGCGGCTGAATCTCACATGCGTTGTCATTCGCAGAATTCCAGGGCCAGCTTCCCTTGCATATTCTTTTATTTGGTTGCCATTTCTGGCACTGATTTAAAGTTGCTTCTGTCATTATGTGATAAGAATCAATCTCGAAATTATAAATCAAATACTGGGACGTTGTATGCACCATTATCATCTGATCTTCCTTTCGAATGGGAACAGATATGAGTCTAAACAATTTGGACGGATGCCTACTAAACAGAGGCACTTTAGCGCTAATGATCAATTTATCGTCGACAAATAAACCTCTGGCTGTTAACAGCGTATATACCTCCTTAAGCTCCGTTCCTGACCGTTTTCCCGGAATTATTAAATTCTCTGAAAGGCCTTGCTGCATTTTAGTAATTTCCCTTTTAAGCTGATTCGGCCGCAAAATGTTTGTATTTAGCCTACCATGATTTATATCAATCAAAAGGTTGATGATACCTGATTGCACCTTTTCACCCTCTTCAATCAAGGTGTGCAGCTGTTTCGTTATCATAAAAAACTTTATTGATTCTTTATAAACATAGTAATTTTCTTTAAGAACTTCTGTCATGTTCTCAACTCGTTTTTGCATGCTCCTAAACTCTGCGTTAACCTCCTCGGTTGTTAGTTTTAATAAATTAGCCGTCGAATCAACAACTGATGATTGCTTCTGAACTAGCTTATCTAGATTGTTCTGGTTATCCAATAAATTTTTCATATTTTCTTCTAACTGTTCCCGGTCTTCTTCATCCATAATACCAAATAAAATATGATACAGGGAACCCATAACTTCAAACGGGGCACGCTTATTTCTTGATCTCGGCGGCATCATAAATAAACTATTCTTTTCTTCTATATCAGATAACTTAGTTTGCATATTATTCACAACTAAACTACATTGTTCTTCAAAGCCATGAAGCCTTTCACAAACCTTTGTCATCCCCTTAAGAAGTGAATTACTTTTCTCAATCATTTTGAAATATGGATCCATTTTATAATAAATCACTAAATTCCAAGAGGTGCTCACAATTTCTACCTCTCCTAAAGGATCTAAATATATTGCTGCGGTACTATTAAGTTTCTGAACATCAAACATTTTTTTGTTGATTGTTGCCGATGAAGCACTAGATAATTGACAACACAAAGCAAGCAGAATCAATATAAGCATACTGCTTAACTTTGATAATCTAGGAGATACCCTTTTTTTATTATCTGCTACCGGAATTTTTACTGTGTCATCTACCTGTCGTACACCCATTAGAGGACAAATTTTTGTGATAGGTCTTGTAAATGAAGCGTCTTGGGTTTTCAATTTTACAACCCTTACTCTATCGTCCTTGCCCTTGTAAGTTTCTTCTACTCTTGCCATTGGCCATCTGGCTGGGTGGCAATTTTCATCTTTCAAGAGTACCACTTGTCCTTCTTCTATATTTGGAGTATCCTTTTTCCATTTAAACCTCCTTTGTAGGGTATGCAAGTAGTCTTCCTTCCATTTCTTCCAAAAATCTCTTTTAATTTTTTGTATCAATCTCCACCTATCTAAATGTCCTATTTTTTCGGTATTATTCATAGGCTCAATAATTTCTAACGGGGGTCGTCCTATTAAAAAATGACCAGGTGTCAAAACCTCATTATCCTCTATATCATTATCCGATAGATACAGGGGTCGTGAGTTCAACACTCCTTCTATTTGGCATAGTAAGGTTGACATCTCTTCATACGTCAATATACTATCTCCAATTACCCGTTTTAGATGGTATTTCATCGATTTTACGCCGGCCTCCCAGATACCTCCAAAGTGAGGTCCTGCCGGGGGGATAAAATGCCACTCAATCCCGTCTTTCTCGAGTTGAGACGCAACCACAGAATTTTCTTGTATGGCTTTACTTAGATCTTCGTCTAACTTCCTCGCTGCGCCCACAAAATTTGTCCCATTGTCGGAATAGATATTAGCACATTTCCCTCTTCTTGCGGTAAACCTTCTGAGCGCTGCTAAGAAGGCGTCAGAAGTCAAATCGCTCACCATTTCCAAGTGTATCGCCTTTGTTGCCATACATACAAATACTGCTACATAACCTTTATAAGTTTTCTGGCTTCTAATTTTGGAACACCTTATATAATAGGGTCCTGCGTAATCAATACCTGTATTTAAGAATGGATATGCCATTGTTACCCTATATTTAGGTAGATTTCCCATTACTTGCTGTGCTGTAATTTGCCGATATCTTGCGCATTTTGTACATTCATTTAGTTTTTTCTTTAGGGAATTTCTTAACCCAAATACCCAATATTTCTGTTGAATGTATGTCCTCATTAAATTTATGCCACCATGCAAGGTTTCATGATGAGCATTTTCTATAATTAACGATGAAATGTTCCCTTTATCGAGAATAATCGGATGCTTCACTTCGAATCTGGCATTGGAATTTTGCAATCTGCCGCCTACTCTGATAATATTATTTTGATCAAGAAACGGATGCAAGTTTAAGATTTTAGAATTAATTTTAATTTCTTTATTATTAAGCAAACAGTAGAGCTCCGAATTAAATTGATATTCTTGCTCCTTTTTAATTATTATTGTTTCGGCATTTTGTATTTCCTTAGCCGTTAAGTAACACGGATAAGACTTATTCCTTGTTTTAATATTCACAAATCTAACTATATAACATATTATTCTTCTTAATTTGTGGATGGAGGAATATTTTCCCAATATATTGTAAATAATATCCCCATCGGCTGTCAATATTGTATTGACATTTGTTTCTTCCTCAGCATTTGACTGGGGTGGCCAATTTTCTATTGATTCCTTCAACCACTTTGGCCCATTCCACCAAAGATCAAAACTTATTAAATCACTAGAAGATATTCCTCTTGACGCCGCGTCTGCTGGATTATCTTCTGATTTGACATGATTCCACTCTACTTCTGTATACTTTCGAATATCATCTGTCCGATGTTTAATAAATTTAATTTTGCTCTGGCCATTTTTGATCCAAGCCAAAGTTATTGTAGAATCACTCCATGCGTATATTTTTTCCGCATTATGAATAGATTCCTTAATTTTTTGAATTAATTTACTGAGAAGATGAGCTGCGCAAAGCTCTAGTTTTGGAATTGTCTTCCTATTTTTTATTGGATTAACCCTTGTTTTGCTAGCTATTATTGTAACTAACTTACCTACTTTTGCATATACTACTGCAGCATATGCTTTTTCAGACGCATCGGCAAACCCGTGAAGTTCAATCCCCGAATTGGATTTACATTGAATCCATCTTGGTATTCGGATTGTTTCTAACAGTTCCAGTTTCTCTTTATAACTTGCCCAATCTTGGGCATCATCATTAGACAATTCCTGATCCCAACCTTTTTCAGAAAGCCAAAGTTTTTGTATAAACAGCTTTCCTGTAATGGTTACTGGGGCTAACCATCCTAAGGGATCATAAATTTTTGACAATATGGAAAGCACCGTACGTTTACTTGCTTTTTTAGTAGTCGCTATGTTGACGTTAAATTTAAATTCATCTCTCTGGGGCTCCCATTGAAGTCCCAACGTTTTCACGAACTCGTTGTCCTTAATACATATTATTTTGTTGTCACCTGTATCTTCCACAACCTTTAATATTTCCGGTTTATTGGAAATCCATTTTCTTAAATTAAGATTTACCGCCTTGAACTCGCTTGAAATTTGTTTTATAATATTTATTGCGTCTTCCATAGAATTGGCTCCTGTCATCAGGTCGTCCATATAAAAATCGCTTCTAATTATTTTTCCGATTTCTTTATTTCTGCAATTATCGGCAATGTCTACCAAAACTCTGGTAGCTAAATATGGAGCCGACGCCGTACCATAAGTAACAGTTCTCAATTTATACGACTTTATTTTTTCGCTAGGAGTGTCTCTCCATAATATATATTGATATTCTTGATCTTTTTCATCAATGAATATCTGCCGGTACATTTTTTCTATGTCCGCTGATATGACGTACTCCCATTTACGCCAATTTAAAATTATATCAAAAATATCTTTTTGGACTCGGGGTCCAACCCACATGATATCATTAAGACTTTTATTATTCGTAGTTTTGGCCGAGGCATCAAACACTACTCTCAATTTTGTGGTTAGACTTGAATCCCTTAGTACGGCTTGATGGGGTAAATAATACTTTCCTTCATATTTGGATTCAATCATATGACCCAGGTCAATATATTCCCTCATAAATGTTTTATAAGCCTCTCTAAGTTTTTCATTTCGCTGGAACTTTTTCTCCATGCTAATGAGTCGTGCCATTGCTTGTGGCTTTGATTCCCCTAAGGTTTTATCGTCCTTAAATGGAATTCTAACAATATACCTACCGCTAGCATCTTTTGTGGTAGTGTTTATAAAATTGTTCTCACAACATTCGGTTTCTATGTCACTGTTATCTTCTTTTTCTAATTCCCAAAACCTTTCCAAATCTTGGATTTCAATCGTCGTTGCAACTATCGTATTGTTGCCCTTTGATTTTGTGCAGCCCGACACAATCCAACCGAACTCCGTATTTTGACCTAGAAGTCCGTCTATTTTCTTAATCCCACTTTTAAAAATGTGAGCATATAAATCGGCTCCTATGATTAGGTCCACCCTACCAGGTTTATTAAATTCGGGATCAGCAAGCCGGAATTTATTCCACCTAGTAGTGTCAATATTTATCGACTGGCCAGGTAGCGCTTTCATCAATTTAGGAAGAATAATTGCATCTACCGTCAAATTTTCTTTATTATCTTTTTTGGTTTTTATTTGCAAATTTACCTTGTATTTTGACACGCACTTTTTAATAGAAGAAACTCCACAAATTTCTGTGTACATTTTAATTTTGGGTAAATTCAGAATTTGCGAAGCTTCCTCAGAAATAATTGTACTTTGAGACCCACTGTCAATCAAAGCTCTTAATTTTTCAAAGCCTCCATTCCTTGATTTTACGTAAATCAAGGCTGTGGCTAACAACGCTTGCCCTGTTGTTCTGCAGGTATTTACTTTTTCTTGAGTATGACCCGTAATGTGAAGTAACGTATGGTGCGGTTTTTGACAAGTCAAACAAAGTTTCTCACTTGTACACTTCTTATTAAATGGATGCCTAAGACATCTTAGGCAAAGGCGATTTTTTCTTGCCCAGTCAGTCCTTTCTGCTGGGTTCATTACCTTAAATTTGTGACATTGAATTAAATAATGTCCCGGAAATTTACACAACGGACAATTCTCAATATAATTCATAGGCCTACTATTATTATTAATTATTTTCCTTACAGGTTTATCTTCCTGTGAAAATGACGAGATTGAATTGAGCCTTTGCTCTAAAAAGTCTATGACATCAGAAAGTGCCTGTATTTCTTTTGTCTTTTTGACATGGCTTTCATATAAGTTTAATGATTCCTTATTAAACTTTCGCAGAATTATGTGAGCAAAAATTGCATCCACATCTTCCGATAATTGAGCCTTTAATTTTATTAAGTAAATAGACTCATTAATTGTGTCAATAAATGTTTTTATTTGCTTATTGGATTCCAAATTCAAATTGGGCATATCCATAAGCCTATTTACGTGGTCTGAGAATATCTTTCTTTTATTCTCATACCGCTTGGTCAACAGTTCCCAAGCGGCTTCATAATTCTCTCCAGAGCCGAGCAATAAATGAGTAACCACATTCCTGGCTTCTCCTTTTAATGCAGACTTCAGGTAATTAAATTTCAGAGATAGACTGAGATCTTCTCTTGTATGAATGAGCTCTGTAAAGAGCTCATTAAACAAATCCCATTCCTTGGGATCACCAAAGAAAGTGGGAATCTGAATTTTAGGCAAGGTTGGTAATTCCTCCGCCTTAACCACCGTCGACACTTCAGCTTTATTTTTAGTTTCGCTGAACCGACTATTTATGGCTGTTAAAATATTTTGTTTGTCGAATTCTAGTTCGCTAATCTCATCATCAAATATGGAACTTTCGAAATAAATATTCACCTGCTCTATTAGGTTAAAAACTTTGTTCCATAAAAAATCGATTTTATTCTTCCTTATAATAAGGAAATCTGGACTACTATCTATCAACCTGGACGTTTCCTCCAGATAATCTCTAAATTGCCCAACATTCTTTCGAAACGCCTGCTCCACTCTTACTGCGACTTCACTCGCTTTTTCTGCACTACTTTCTGTCCCTAGACTTCCCATTTCTTCCTTGCTTGTCTTAGGGATAGCTTGCTTAGCGACAATACTTCTTTCTTTTTCTTTTTCAATTTTAAGTTTTATCTTCGCCAAAACCATCATTATTAAATCATATTGCTTAGTATTAAAATATTCATGATCGACAACGCCGATCTTTACTAAATTGCTGTGATTAGCAATAAAGCACTTTTGTAGCTCCTCTAATTTCAGAGCATCATCTTGTTTTAAATTTGACCTAGCCTCCAATTTTCTAATCTCCAAAATAATTTCGGACAGCTTGGTCAAAAATTCGATTGATCTCTCAGACATCATTTTATTTTCTTAATATATATTTACGTTTTTTTTTTTTTTTTTTTTTTTTTTTTTTAATTAACAACGTTATATATTTTTTTTTTTCAAAAATAAAAAATTAAAATACTAAAGTAAAATATTTAATTTAAAACAACAAGTTTTTAGCTTATCTGATGTCTCGGCTTGTCTCGTAGTTGCAGTTGCAGCAGCGATGTTGCAGTTGTTTAGTCGCAGGCTTCTGGGGATTTTTCTTCCTTCTGTATTAATTGATGATAATAACTTTGCAATGCGTTAAGGAGCTGGCCTTTTATCTGAGTCCCTTACCATAGAGGGGGAAACTGCAGAATAACTCGAATTTCTTCGAAGGCTCGATTGACCAAAAATGTGAGAGAGGTGCTAAATAAAAGACACGTCTACATTCGTTGAGTTGATATTTCAAACTCAATTTATTTCCTTAAAGTCCTAGCTTAGGTAGCTAATATGAACATCGCATAGACTTATCTCTAAACAGACCCACGCAGGGGTATCTGTTTCCCTAAAGGCTCTAGGTAGACGCGGGAATTTTCCGCTGCCCGATATGCCTTATCTTTAGAGACATGTGGTGACCACTCGCAGGATGTCACCTAACGTGTTGTTTGTTTTCTAGATATGTTTTATGCTAGGCCCAAGCGGCGACTGTACTTACAGATATACACACATGTGCTAGACAGTGCACTGCTGCAGAGGTTCAAATAACCAAAAGATATTTATTTTTATTTGTGCGTGTTCCTGTGTGAACAGTAAAGGTAAATTAATAATAAACCGAATTTTTAATCAGATTTGAAATCTAAATTAATTTACCAGCATTCGACTTTATATATTCCCAAATATTTTCAAAAAAGAAACCCGAATCCATGAAAAAACCATAAGGTAAGTTATTTTTATAATACCTTTTGTCATTTATTTCTTTATTCTTTTTTGTTTTTTTCGTTTTTTCTGTTCCTTCGGTCATATTATGTATTTATAATATTTTTAGTTGTTCATCTTCCTGTTTCATGTTGAATTAATCTTAACTTGGTTTAATTATTTTATTTATGTATTACCATTTACTTATAATTTCCGGTTGTTAATTAGAATAATGAGCAAGTTTATATTAATTTATGTAAGTATGCGCTTTTTACTTTTATCTTAACAGTTAGGTTCTTTGCAAATATTTTCCTTTACTTTTACTAATTCTTAAAAGTTTTCATTTACTTTAATCTATTAGGTGAAATTCTTTGTAGACTTTTCATCCAAAATTAACAAAAGCATTGTCTATATGTGTGTGTAGGGGTGTGTCGTGGGTGAGCGTGTGTTTTTGTGTGTTGTTTAACAAAAGGTGTGTGTTAATTTATATTTATCCAAATTTGAAGCTTCGTCGAACAATTTCGATATTTATTTTTAAGCCGTTTTGTGGGTCACTGGAATATACAGATATATATGAATTACACTTGTGTACACCTTTATATGTATTTCATACTGCTTTGCTTTGCGATAAACATTTATATTTTCAAATCTCATAATGACAAATTTAATGAAACAACAATTTCCCTCACAACTTAAAAGTTGCTTTTGTTTAGCTTAGTTTTCCTTATTTCAATGCCTTCGACAACAATAACAGAATTTATTTACGTTGAATATTACTTGATAGAATGACTTGAGTTCCAAATAACGATTTTAGTCAGTAACTGGTTTCTAATTTTACATGAATGTATGCGTAGTTGTCGTTCCATAATATTTATCCTGTTTTGTTGAGCCTTGGTCTCAATTTATGTCCTGAATTCGGCAATTAAAACAAAACTAATAATCAAACCAGGAGCGGCAAATAAGGAAGTGTTCGTTTCGGGGACTTGCTTTCCTTGTGTCTGAGATGTCTGAGGAGAGAGAGTTCTTAGAGAATTCGCCCAATTACATGTTCTGTGCAATTGCGTGCTTTTTATTTCGCTTCGGATTGCTTTTATAAATGTTCCGTATAGAAAGATGCTTGTATATAGGGTTTATAGAGAGCAAAAGTGTGTGTTTAGTATTATAATAATAGTTCATTTCGTTTCATTCTTGTGGTTTTGTTTTAGCAAAAAGCACGATTTCCAAAAAGCAAAAATCGCATTGTCAAAAATTTGATTTAATTGGTAAGTTAATAATGGTAGTTTTAATTGTTTTTCTTTTGTTTTCCATTCCATTAAGACCAATAAACATTACAATCGTTTTTCGTTCTCGTTTTCTTTTCATTTTCATTTTCATTTTCTTTTTCTCTTTCCGCTTTCTTTTGGTTTTTCAGTATAGGTATTCATATGTCTTTAGAAAATTATGGACTACACATACAAACATTCGATTTCCTTATAAAAATAAACAAACATAGAAAATGTTGCAGAACGTTTATTATATTATTAATACATCTGTAAAGAGTGTCCTTTAACTTGTTATTTTGATATGGAATTTGTTGTTTGCAAAAAGTTGAATACATAAATATGCTTATTATTTCCGAGTTGAAGTCATGCGAAGGATGCAATCTGTATGCAATTTTACAGTGGACTCTTGCTCGGGTCCGATGAGAGCAGGAGCGAGTGAGAATGCGACCGATGAGTAGAGTGAGAGAGAGATAGAGGGTAATGATGGGGGTTGTTATATTGTGTTATGCCCTTTCTGGCCTACCAGGTATTCCGTGTCCTTCAACTTCCGACTGCCTCGGCACAAGCTCTCCCACATTCTCACCACTCTCGCCGCTTAAAGTCAGTCAATGTCCCCAGCCACACACATGCACCACACACACACGCGAGCCCCGCCTGCCTCACAGTCACCCAAACGCGCACACACTCCGGATCAAGCATACGCACTGGTGTCCCGCTCACCACTAGCACACGACTCTCACGCACTGCAACATGATCATAATCGTCGACATTGTCATCGTTTAACAAACAGCGCTTACGAGATACGACTTACAATTGGTTACTGGTTTTGAGTTCTGCATTATAAATAGGGTTTATTACATATTTATATCAAGTATTCTGCTAATATTTCTTCTAATGCTTCTGTGGATCTTCCCCTTCCTGCGTCTCCATCTGCGAAACACCCAGCCCTAACTAACAGTATTACCTAGAATTCTATGGGTGTATGAATGCTTTTTGGTTTCCTCCGTCGACCTTCGACCCTCCACCGTCGACAGCTTATAGCCGTCGAGGCGGCAGAGTCCCTCGACCTTTGAAATTGCAAATGCTTGGTTAATGACTTTCGAGTTAAATGTTTCCTTTTACATATAGGTCCTTACATAATCGTATTTTATAATTTAAGTTAATTAGTAGTTATTGATTTATAAATTTTGTTACTTAGTATGGATTTGTTTTCTTTTTCGTTAAGTATTTTTAATGGAAGACATTTTTTATACAAGTTTAAGACACAGAAAATATTCTTTCTTTATATATTGTTTGTGTTTTGTAGGTGTCGAGGGTGTAGAGTGTCTGTGAGTGAGTGTAGATGCGTGTAGGTGATTATGTAGGTGTTTCTATTTTATTTCTTTAAATAGTTTCGTATGTTCGTTAGAAAGAAAAGAATGCATATTTCTAAACTCCGACCGATATGTTAATTTCTAAATAGTAGGTGTAACGCAAACAACGGAAACTGGACTTTAAAGGTAAATCAGAAAGTAGGAGTAGCTCAGTTATTCGATTTGCTCATCTTTTCCTCATTTCTTTTGTATTATACACATGCATGAGGTTTGTATAAAAATGTATACAAAATAAATTATTATTTTTTTCTTTTAATTTGTTTGCTCTTTTTGTTTCTTTTCTGCAAAACAATTAAAATATTTTGTTTTCAATTAACTTTTTCTCTTCGCCATCGTGTAGCTGGCTTCTGCTCAAAATTGGATGTCAACCATGCGCCTATATGTATGTACGATATTAACTGTCTATAACTCTGTTTGTGTACCTTTGTTCTTTACATTGCTGTCGGGTAATTCAAGTCTTCCGTTTGTTCAGTGAATTCGATTTAGTTCGGTTGTAAAATAGATATAATACTTTATATTTGTGCGTACGCAGTTGAGTTTAAAAGTAACTCAATCTAGTTATTACTCGTGTTGTACGTTAGAAAAGAGGAAAGAAACGAATTGTTTATCGGTAGGAATTTTGTTCATTTTGAATACTTGCTTGATACTATATACACAATCTGATCGACTGATGGCTATTTCTCGTTCGTTTTGGGTTTTGCACTCATATTTTTCGTTTTCGCTTGTCTCAATTATTGTAACTGGGAGGAAATCAGTGACTTCGCTAACGGATAAACAAAGCTCGCTCTAGAAAGTACCAGAATTATTATGTGACTAAACCGTTTAATTTAAAGTACTCAAGTTATTGCACATACAGATAAGGAAGTTACCTTTAGCTATCGTTTTGCCTAAAAATCCTCTGCAAATTAGCAAATTATTGTCTACAAACATATGGATATAAACTCGTTAGTACTTATTATTTGAGTAACGCTGCTCGCGGCTGCAATCCGTCTAATAAATATTTGATTATTGCCTTCGTCCCTCGGCAAAAGTGGTGTTTGAGGGACTGCTAATAGATCCTACTTCGGCTTTTCAAATCAACGAACTCAAACTGCGTATTTCCCCGGATCAAGAGCGGCTTTCCACCCTCTAGTGCTGCCTCGTCTTCGACAAACAAAAAAAGCCTAGTTCTCACACCTAGTCCTCAGAGCATACTTAGTGCTCGTATCACGCATTGGCCAGCACAAAGGTCACGGTCACCATCAGGAGATGGGCCACGATCACCGAGCCGGACATGTGCAGCAGGGGGCTGCCACGGCCGCACTGCTGGATCTCGATCTCCTCCGGATGGTAGTTGATGCACTTCCTAGGCCGTCGCCGGGACTCCTGCTCCTGGCTCTGTCGTCTCGTACTGCAGGCTCCTGGAATACCAAGTATGGGGACATTTTAGAAAGCCCTTCCAAAAGTAATATCCCGGCAAATACCCACCGATCACGCCCGAGTCCTCCAGCGGCTCGATATCCAGCTGCTTGGAGCCACACGGACACAGGGTGTCCACCACAAGCAGGATGAGATTGCTGTGCGGGATCTTTTGAACGCTGAACGGGCGTTCGCAGCCGGAGGCATGGCAGTTGGTCAGCTTGCCCTGAAAGAGGAGATGTGTTATAGAAGATTTACATACATCTTCCAATGGCACCCACCTTAAGAGGATTGTTCTGGCCACCCTGGTTGAGCCGTTCGGGCTGCAGCATATACAGATCCGTGGCCAGGTCGCAGCGTCTTGCGTTCTGCGGATCCGGCGTGAATCGGGGTCCGGCATGGGGTTTATGCTGCCTGGCAGGAGGCGGCGTCGTATACTCCTATTAACATTTAATTATTAATTTTTACTTTAATTATTTATTTAATCTCGCTTATACATACCACATCGGCTGTGGTGAAGAACTCATCCATTTCCTGATCCACCGGCATGTTGTATTCATTTCCGAACTCATATTCATCCGAGTAATTGTTGTCCACAAACACTACATCCTCGTTGTCGTAGGTGTACTCGTCCTGGGGCCAGGCACGCAGCGAGGCGGGCATGAGGGACAGCCAGGTGGCACTCAGGGCCACCAGGTGGCTGAAGAACCAGGAGCCCAGGCGATTCGGTTTCAGGATGCCACCGGCAGCCGTGTACGGATTGTCGGCATCTGAGCAGACGCCCTGATAATCGTTGACTGTCACCCGCTTGTAGATGCGGTCCTGCACCAGGGAGTCCATGATGGTGCCGTCGATCTGCCCAAAGAACTTGCCCGTGTGCTCCATCTCCTCGGATATGATCACGAAGCCGCTGTTGTCCAGCACATAGCAGTCCAGGTTGTCCGAGGCGCAGGTTCTCTTGCAGCCCGTCATTCCAGTGCACTGCAGGAAAATGTTTAGTTTGGGACAAATATTGCAAGAAAGTGAAACAACTCACGGCAGAGGTGATGTTTATAAAGTGTTTGGCCAGGGAATCGTGCTGGAACTGAAGGCCCACGACGCCCGCCGGTGCCTTGTGGCCGCGATGCTCCACGAAGATGGCATGGGAGGCTGTCACCAAGGTGGCATTGGACTTGATGGCATAGCCCGAGCCAAAGGGCACGCTGTACACGAAGCTATCCGGCTCAACCGAGTGCTGGTCTATGGCGCGCTTGTACCAGGACGTGTCCATGGCTCTAACGTTGTCCTCGCTGAAGTGTCTGTGTGAGTAACAAAGCAAAAAGTAGATTTATAAACGGAAATGCGAACGAGTATTTGAAGTCTCACGGTTCGGGGGTGTCCTCGGGTCGCTTGATGTGGTCAATCCAGCGCAGAAGACCCGACCTCGTGGCCACGAACGAGGTGGCAACCACAAACTTCTGATAACCTTGCCTAAGAAAACAAAGAAAATCCAAATTAGACTTCTCGGAATTGATTCGGTTTTAATCGTTCAGGGCCAGCGTTAAGTAGGTCTACGGGATGTTCCTTCAAGCCTATTCCGTGGGCTGGTCCTCTAAGGCAGTGGCATTGTTCAAAGCTACTCCAACCCCATTCAAATTACTCATCGATTTACCTCTTTAGTATTGCCATTAATGTGGCGATGGGACTATAGAAATTATTCATTTTAAAATAGTGCATTTCAGAGTTTAAGTTGCAGTTGTCAGAAAATTAACATTTTAAGATTTATTTGCGGTGGGGAGAATTATTGAATTATGGTTATTCATGTGAGAAGTACAACGTGTTAGCAAAAGAAGAGAGAATTTTTGGCCATCAAAGAAATAGAGTGAGGAAAATATGTGCGGAGAGAAAATGGTTATCTGTGCTTTAGTTAAGTTTATAAACGAAAGGCCAGAAGCAAGTGAATAAAGGTAACAACAACTGATATTTGTGATAAATAATAAAAATGTATAAACAAAATAAATCGCTTAAATACTATACTACATAAAGTATGTTGAGTGCTTGAACCAAAGAAAATGCAAAATATAATTTCACGATGCTCTTAGCTGGCAATCACAGGGCAAACTTACTGCTTGTCTTCCTTGCCGCTGGAGGTGCCAGTCGTGTTCCTGTCGAGACCATCGGTGACCATGGCGTCGCGCACCAAGCTCTGGATGAGGGTTCGATCGCAGTAGTAGGGCTCAGCCTTGCGAGATCCCTGAGAGTTCAGGTGCTGCGACCCAAAGTGGCTCGATCCGGGCGCATTGCCGTTGGAGCCACTGTGCATGTTGTGATGCGGCTGCGGCGACTTGGGTCGAACCTGAGGGGTAGAGAAACTCCAAGGATTAGCACTGAGCTCCGATGGGTTCACTGACCCGTTCTTCCAGAGTTCGACTGCTTACCGACATCCACTTCCAACCGGGGCGTCCGGCGCGAGCCAGAAAGTGCAATACCTGCTCCTCCGGTGACCCGAAGCTGGGCTCCTGATCCCGCGAGGAGTACTCGCCGGAGCTCTCCCTCTCTTTCTCCAGATCGCTCACGCTATTGTACTCGCAGTACACCCAATCCGGGTGTACGCGCCAGTTGTCTCCCTTGAAGTATTCGGTAACTGAAGAGCAAGATGATTAGATTGGAACCGAGCAGGAACTGGTTTCAGAGGTAACTTACCATTGTTACGCGAATGCCGGATCTCCTGCTGGGAGACAAACTCGTGGCTACCGTATTTCTCCGGGAGCACAATAGCCAGCGTAAAGGGAGTGTCCTCGATGGGGCCGTAGAAGTAACGATGCGTCCGGGTGGACACTCGCTTGGACTCATCGTAGTGGTTCAGCACGGTGAACTCGGTCTCGCCCTCCTTGGGCCTGATCATGTCACCACGCATCTAAGATGGAGGGAAGTTATTATAATATCTAATATATAATCTTAAGTAAAATATAGCTGAAACTAAAATCAAGCTTAAGCTGCAAGTTTTAATTTTATATCCGTCATATATTAGGTGTTGCAAGCATCCTCATCCATCTTAAAGTTGTCTAGGACATCATCAACCCACCTCGTTCAGCAGATTCTTGTTCATCTCAATAATCTCGTTGTTGTTGCCAATCTCCGTCTCCGGCAGTTCCAACTCCGTGATGTCGACGGAGGCGTACTTGGGCTTCAGCTGGTCGATATACTGGTTGGCATCGCTGAGGGGCCGCAGGTCCGGATGGTAGAGCGCCCGCCCGTTGTTATCGACGATGAACGAATAGCCATTCGGACCCAGCTTGTGCTGGGGGATCACCTTGCGGATCTCCTCGATGGGCACATCGGTGCCCACCACGCCCAGCAGGTTGGCGACGCGCACCGAATGGTTTCGTCTATCGAAGACCGGAGTTGAAACTGTCGTCACTAGGCGGCGCTGGTACTCCGAGTCGCGCCCCAGCCCGCCCGACTTGCCGGCCACGAAGACCGGACTCCAGTGGACGGGATGGTCTGCCTGGTACATGATCATGGGCCTGGCCATCACCAGGGCGTAGTCGATCACCTTGCGGCGGGCCTCCTCATAGTCGTTGATCTGGACGAAGAAGCCCTTGTTCGAGCAGGCCATGTCGTGCAGGTTGCTCCGGCTGCCGGAGTCGCTGCCGATTAGGTACGTGAAGATCCTGACGGGCATGTGCGGCCAGTTGTACTGCTTGATCACGTCCTTGTGGGACTCCGAGGTGCTCTCCGTGATCAGCATGATGGCCTGGTTGCACTGGCTTCCGGCTCCAGATTGGTTGTACTATAAGCAAAGCGGGAATTCTGTTACTCCTCCTGTTGTCCTGTCTCGACAGAAACTCCTTACCTTGTGCAGCAAGCTGAAGGCATACTCCAGCCCTGCGGTAAAGTTGGCCGTGTCCTGCAGCTTTATGGCCTTAACGGCCGACTTGATTTCCTGGATATTATCCGGCGTGGCTCGAACCATGCGATCCTTGAAACAGGGCACTGGCGTCTTCACCGCCTCCGAGAAGGTAATGAGGTTCACGAAGTCGTCCTCGCCCAGGGTATCCAGTATGTTGAAGGCGGTGGCCATGCCCAAGTCAAATGATTTCTCCGACATGCTCGAAGAGGAGTCCAAGAGAATCATCTGCGGGTTTGATTTCCATTGTTTATATAATTTTATTTTTATTTATTTTTATAGGGGATACTTACAATGTCCTTGGGCGAGGAGGCGGCCTGCACGAACCAGTTGTGCGTGCGGAAGTCGTGGATGAGCTTGCTGCCCTTGGAGCCCTCTGGGGGCCAGGCAGTCCCCGGAAAGCGCCGCAGGAAGCCCGCGGAGGAGCCAAAGTATTGCCAGGACAGGGCCGGATCTTGCTCTAAGTTGTTCTGGAAGAGCGGGTCCAAGTGGGCGCTCCACTGCAGCGCCGACTTGACGTCCGCCTCGTCCAAGTCGACGCCGTGCGGCACCAGAATCGAGCTTAGACTGAGATTGACCGGCAGGCGCTCGAAGCGCCGCATGAACCGGATGTCCATGTGGCGTGCTCCGTCCGCCAGCTTGCCATCGGCGTTGTACTCGTTGATCCGCCGGGCGTCATAGTGCTGCTGTCCGCCCGCCGGCGACTCCGCCTGTCCCTGGCCCTCCAGCTCCGAGAGTGCCGCCTGCTCGGCGGAGTCCATCAGGCGCTGGAAGAGAGTAAGAAAGAGAGTTGTTGCACATCAATCTGCTGAAATATTTCCCATTTCTCCTCTCCGGCGGATATAAGATTGGGCGTGGGTCGGAAAACTTGGAAAACTTTCCACGCTTTATGCAATTTATTCTCTTGGCGGAGACTTAAATTGCACAAAGCAGTGGAGTTTGCTTTGCTTTCTTTTGGCCAACTTTTAGTTTGGTTGTGTACAGTGTGTGCACTGTGAGTGTGTGCACTGTGAGTGTGTGTGCAGTAAGTGTGTGGACGTAATGCAGAGCTTCGTAGTATCTGTGCACAGTGCTCGAAGAGCTTAAAAGTATGCTACCACGTTCGTTATTCGCCCCCAGAAGCATGTTTAGACTGTGCCTAAGTCTACAATATCAGTTTGAAATCATGATGTTTTGCTTTTAGAGCTGGGAAATGGGTGCCAAAAGGAATTTATGCCTAATAAACTTATTTAACCTTCTATAAACTGAGTTGTGGTTTTATTAATGATACTAAATGATGATATGATACCATATCATACATTGTAACCCCCGCTTAAATAAGCCTCTGTTCAATAGCAATGGCATTCCAGTTTAAGACCCAAGATCCAACAAATCACTGGGACTGCTGTGCGGGATTTTGCAACTTGGCGCACAAATTATTCTCACAAGTTTAGCCCGGCGGTCCCCACAGTATGCATTTTCATAAGACGCAAACAAGAACTTTAGCTGCAGCGAAATTAGACCCAAAGGGGGCAGATACTTGCTCCGAAGGAGGACAAACACCTGCAGTTACAGACACAGACACCGAAGGGTGGGCCTCCTCTCCTCCGGTCCCCGCAGGAATCGTTGGAGCTGCCGCCCCCCGTCTCCACCTGAAGATGCTGCAGTGGCCAACGAGCCCGAGCTGCATGTGGGTGCATTGAAATAGTTCAACTACTTTGGCACAATGGGGAGTGGGGAGTGGGGAAGACGGGCTGGAAGACGGAATAAAAATGCTGGAGTCTCTGGGGTCCAAGCCCGAAGAAGATTTCAATGTAAATTGGCTGCCGTTGGCGCTGGCGCCACGGGAATGTGTCAGCGGCTCAGACAAATGGGAGCGAGACGGCAGAGGGGAGCCCCTGAAAACTTATTTTCAGGTGGGACGGATCCCACTCCCACTCCCACGCCGCTACCTCTGCTCTCCAAAGTTATTTGCACATTTTTCGAGCGCTCGAATTAGTTAAGGAGTCTTAAAGTTTGGCCGAAAAGGTGTTGAGTGGCAAGCTAGTTAAGGCATTAAATAATAAACACTGCCAAAAGTGAGTCAATAGAGAAAGGAGCACGCCAGGAGTCTGGGTAAGTGAGCGGGTCCTGGCGTGGAACTGGCGTCTGGATGGAAACTTCCATGTGCGGATGGAGTTCCAATCGGATTTCGAGTCCTTGGTTGCCACGGCCCGAGGGCAGGTACAAGTAGTTAAAGTTGCTGCGAACTAGTTATTCAATTTGGCTGCTCCCCTAGGTGTCTATGGAGGTGGTAAATGAGGGGTTTCACAGGAGTTTTTACCAGAGAAAAGTTTCAACTTAAAAGTAGATTAGGAGATTTAATCATTTGTGAATGTGCAGGGTGGGTAGCTATTGCATTTGAGAGTCTGAAAAAATGTAATTAATACTGTCATCCTAGATTGAAAATAAATGTGCATGAATTAATTTTTATTTTCCAAGAAGATATTGTTGCTTGATTATAAATTTATAACTTGTACCGTGCTATTATCCTTAGGACTCAGTTTTCTGAGACATTAATAAGATATTAAAGCAATTTATAGATAAATGAACTTCTCCCTTAGAAAGAGAGTGCAATACGTTCAATGTTATACTAGTAACTTGAATATTAGAGCAACTTTCTTCATTCGCAACTCCCTAGTCAAGTAACTTTGCATAATTTCCCAAGTTTTAAATTCCACGAAGAAAGCCAAGTTTACTGAGAAGTTCCTCACCCCAAATTGATTCATCAATTATTTTATGAAAGTGGCTGGCTGTCTCCCAGAACCCCTTGTTGTTCTCCAAGTCTAGCTATGTAGTACCCATGTAAATAATTTCCAACACTCGCAGTCGCTTTGTCTAACACGGCTCGAGATGGGAAATAAAAAGAGCGGCAGACAAAACATGGCCGTGTATTATGAAATATTTGTTGCACATTTTTTTTACAATATTATGCACTTATGGAAAGGTCGAGGCAGCCCGACACAGAGGCGAAGTGCTCAGGAAGGGCGCCAAAAAGGGGTGGCTGCGAGTGAGAAAGGGTTGCGTGGATCAAGCAGGGGGCGATGGGTGACATTGGGCGTGGATGGGGGCCGGGACTTGGAACAGACCCTGAGCAATGCCCTCTCGCACACAATTCTCATTTGACACCAGCTGGCTTCCCTGTCGCTCGTCCGTGCAGCTGTCGACATCTTAACATTCAAAAGCCAACAATGACAATGCTGGCAAGGAGAAGGAGTGGGTCGGACTCCGCCGGATAGGTGGGTCTCGGATCGAGACTGAGACTGAGACTGGGACTGAGACTGAGACTGCGACTGCGGCTGAGGAGACCTGCTCGAATGTCAGCGGAGCAGTGTCTGGGCTCTGCCGGAATTAGCAAAATGCAGCTACTTGCACGCAATTTGTTCGCAAGGAGGCAGCAGGAGCCGAGGCAGCAGCGCGTTGGGCGTTGGCTGGAGCAACAGCCTGAAAGTATGCTGGGGAAAACGAACCCGCGTTGACCATTTGCCAAGTGAAAAGCCAGAGTCAGCCGAGTGACTACACTCCTTAGACCCACCCCTGCTGCCGCTCCTGCCCCTCCTGCCAGTCCTTCGCTGACTTCGCTTTGACTTCGCTGGATAATGCAAGATGTGTGTTTAAGCTACGATTTCCGCCTGTCCTGAGACCTTTCCCTGCTCAGCTTTAGCCTTGGCTTCCTCCTCCTTTTGCGCACATTTTTTTGGTAGCTCAATATATTTGCCGTCTGAATGGACGTGCCAAATGTTGAGGCAATAAGTTTTTCAGCCAAGAGAGAAATTTATATTACGTTTTAATATGGGTTCAGCTAAATATTTGACGATGCCTCGCCAGGGGTGGGACTTAAATGCAGGAATTCTGCTCGTGCCAACCCCTGATTAGTGCAAGCAACCAGTCGGCGGGCCTGGGGAGACTGACATCGAGTGGATGTCACCTGTCCCTCTGCCTCCCTGTCTGTCCGGCAAAATCTGTTGGGTATTTTCAGCCACAAGTGTGACTGGCTGACTGAGCTGCCGCGCCACAGTCACAGTTACAGTCACAGTCGCATCTGATGCGGTCTTCTTTGGGGATTATAAACGCTTTTTTCCCGGGCCAAAGTGCAACTTTGCATTGTGGTTGCTTCGTTTCTTCCGGGGCGGCAATGACTTGAGCACGTATGTATCCTGCTAAGCTGTGTGGTTTCTGTTGGGCACCAGCAAGTAAAAGAAGCTCATAACTTTAAGCCTCACACACCGAGATGTGTGCGTCGTTTATAATGAAAAATAACTTTAAGAAAGATCTGAAAGATATGAAATATGAGGTGCAATATCTAATATATATATATAGGAAATTGAGATTTAAGATCATATTTAATCAGCCGGATAAAGATTGGATTCTAGCAAGCAAGTTGTTAAAATTAGTTGCTTTTTATGATCTAACTATTCAAGAATTCTATTTTATTGAATTGTGTTGCTTCACAGAGGAGACACAATGAATTTTAAGGTTGTCAGGGAACAATATCAGGGATCAATGTGCGGTTGACATCCATAAATGTGGCATCCACAAGTGCAATTACAACGTTAAAGTAGCAAGTGTCACGAAATGCTTACGCCGCGAAGGCTCTGAAGATTGGCCTTCCTTTCTTGGCCCTTTTTAGTGGAAGGCAAATGCTTTTAGTGTGAAGACATTTACTTGCCACGTTGTTGCATGTTTCTATTTAAAACACCCGAACAGCTTTCCAATACACTCGATACACACAGCCATCTTCTTGGCCATCCATTTTCCCGTCTCGCTCTAACTGCCTCTGCCATCTCGCTTGCACAATGTCAACGTCAAAGTGCAAGTGGCATTATAGCAAAGAAGTCAACAGCGAACGGGAAGGCAGGCGGGGCATGGAGTGCCCCCTCGCAAAAGGAATAGGAGCCGGGCAGAGACACTGCGGAAAATGTATGGCTGCTAGGGCAGAAGGGGCGTGGCAGTGGCCCTTTTCCGCCATTAAATGCAATTTTAAAGTCAATTTTAACTGCGAAACGAATGCAAATAAATGCTGTCAGCGACAGGACACGAGAGTCAGGACACAGCGATTAGTGGGCAGAGTGGCGGCGTAGGTGGCAAGTTGCCACTGCACTGGCAACAGTTCAGTTAAAGCGGCATTGACAGGCGTTGATAGAAATCGAATTAGCAGCGGCGATTGCCACACGTTGCCAGCACTCAGCGCTGCAGGGCCCCCTCCCGCCCACGAAGGCCAGGGAGGAATACAAATTATTACGCATACGCCACCGAACAAAGTGGAAAATGAGATGCATGTGAGCCTGCATGTGGCTGTGACTGAGTGTGTGTTCGTCTGTATCCCTGTGTGTGTGTGGCATCTGCAGTTGCCTTTATGTTTACAGGCAATTAGCATTTTAATGCCGCACCAAACAAAAGGCAACTGCAGGTGCCCGAGCGAATGATGCGAGGCACGGGGCGAGAGAGGACAGTGCATGTGGAGGAGCCGCCGGAATGGGGGGCCAGCAGGTGCTCGCCTGGTCGCGCACGAGTTGGTTTTCATTATTTTCCATGTTCGACATGAACGCAAATTGTCGACGGCAGACGGGCGGCAAGTGTTCCTGCCCTTCCACTCCAGATTCAGTTCGATTAACTTCAGTAAGCTTGAATTTACTCAAAGAAAGTATTTTTAAGCTTGGAATTATACGTTATTAAGCCATGGCTACCTAATTAAAAATTGTATTTATATTTCACAGCTCAGAAATGTTTTCAACACAAGAACCATAGTTTAAGGAATTTAAATTGATGGAACATTCTTTATCAAGAGGCTTTGAATATACATTTTAAAACCTTTTTTAAATAATCAATATAAGATAAGAACCCCATACAGCGGCCCGACTGATGTCAGAGCTCATTGAAGATAATTAGGGCCAAAAGTCGAGTTCACAAATAATTTTACAAACAGATTAATCGTATGTTGATAACACTGAAATATACTGTCCAAAAATTAGGTTTCTTAGAAAATTAAAAGAAATATTGGGACATTCCCATTTGCTGCTTTAATTTTTGATATTGTATTGTAGTATGGTATAAGCACGTGTTTCACTTTGTTTGTTATTGATATCAAGTCGATGAACTAATTATAATTATTGCGCACACAAGCGAAATTTACGCTGTTGTTTAGATGTCCAACAGATCGAGTGGGAAACGAGTTTAGATGGTAACATGCGCCTGCTTTAAATATAACGTATACGCAACGTTGTGTGTACCAAGCCCGTGGATCAATGAAATGTGCGTTGACCACCTTGCCTGCATGTGCAGCGGTTTATTAACAAACATTTTGGCTTCACAAATTACGATTCGGTTTGTTTAAAGTATTTTATTCACAGTGCCCTAGTTATGGCACCTACATTTGTATGTATACTAAGTTCAATCGTCAGGTGTTATCCCCGATGCTGATTCTGAACACAGTTCAGATGGGATTGTAAGTTTTGAATATCGATGACCAGGTTGCCGTTTTTCGAATAGAAGCCGCCATTGCAGGCGGGAGCAGCTGCCACCCAGGACCCCGCCATCAGGCAGAGGCAGCCAAGGATCAGCAGTAGGACGAAGGTGTGCGAATCCATTTCCAAGCGAGCCGTTCGTTGCAATCAGCGGACTGAAACTGCCCGCTTGGGGTGACTGCTGGCCGAGATTATATGCCGGCGTAATCGAGCCGGGAGATTCCCACAGTCCAGGGCCGCACTCGAGAGCCGCGAGCGTACTGCGCAGCTAGAGTGAGTGCGGAACCCGCCTCAATTACCGGGCGAAGAACAGGTCAACAAGTGCTGGAATCGCAGAGCTCTCCCCTTGCAAAACTCGTTGCTCGCCGGAGGAATTTCCAAAGCCAATTGAATATTGGATTTGTGCTTGCCATTACCAAGTCAAGTGAGGTATTCTCCCACAATATTAGACGGTCGCCTCGAGCGGCACACAGACAAGACCCCCTGAGGTGACGCCTCTGCCGGCCAGAGCTGGTCAGGCGGCTTAAGGCTAGGCGCCCCATAAAACCTGTATCTTTCATATGGCAATTAGAAACCGGGGTTCGCCCCGCATCTTTCCTATTCTTCTATGCCGCTGCCTATTGCCAGTGTAATCGGGACTAACTAACTTGTCTGGAAAATCTTTTTTCTTTACATGTTTTAACTAAATACTATATACTATACGTATGCTACTAAAAAAAAAAACTTTTCTACAGCTTTGAATATTTTAATTCAATACACTCTTCCTACACTTTCGTAAACAAGCAATACAATAATAATACAGAAAGAAAATATGCAAAAATTCCTTGTGAAAAAGTGACTATAAGCCTATTATATATTTCGCAAAAATGTACCATTTTAACTTCAGTTAAGAAAAGGATTTAAAGAGGTATATACAGATAAGCCAAAATTTGTTGGCGACAATTTGTTTTACTTTTCAAAATGGTTTATTATACTGCAAAAGTTTTGTTTTCGAATTCGAACTCTAAATCAAGCACGTACGCGAGCTCTACAAATGAAATCGTCAAAAAGTTTTTTTCTGCCTTTTTTCCACTCTTAATTTTTGGGTTTTTACTTTTGTTACGGACACGATTCACAAAAAACTATGCAACATATTGAAGTGAATCAAAAAGTATTATGATCAGCATGAAAATATCTTCTATTTGTTTATACATGTTGATATCAAAACAAATCATTGTTTTTAAGGGGATGGGAAGTGAAACGTCATTTTCTGAAAATCAATATTTCGTTCAAAACTGTATTAAATTATTTGGACAGCATTTCAATTGTGTTTTCTTTGGTTAAAATATAAGATAAACTTTAAAAAATAAATATAATATTTGTTTCTGAATTTCCAACACGAATTTTAAGCTCTATCGTGTTGATAACCGACCTAGACTCCATAAGTCCTCCATTTTGTAAAATGTTTCCATTAAAAATATTTTTTCTTCGATTCATTTTTAACTATTTCCAAAATATAATGATGATTGCTTTATTATTTCATTAAGAAAAAAATGTTTTTTAATTGCCATATCTTAAGCGCTTACATGTATATTCCCCCTTGTAAAGATTCCAAAAGCCTTGGAATGCTTTCTGTCTCAAAGAGGCAACGATTCACTTTTTTATTTTAAATAAGAAAAACTAAAGCTTACAAAATAAGCAGACTAAACCTTGATTTGTTATTCAGCCTCTAAATCCACTTGTCTCCGAATGCTTTTTGAATATTCAGTTTACTTTCAAATTCCGTGGCAAACACTGCTCCTAGGTCCGTTCAAAAGATTAAAAATATAAATTTTTATTTACTTTATAGAAGGTAATGAGAGTAATATAGTTTATTTACCTTAAATATTAAAGAAAGATTCGTATTAAAAATCTTCACATCCCTCGGAAATATATCATTTCATATAAAGCCATTGAGAATTAAATGGAGTCTGGGTGAGAACGACTATCCTTGTTATTTTTGAATTCATCTTTACTGTTCAAGTTCCTTTCAAAGACCAAACCCAAAGATATTTCAAAAGACATTTAAGAAGCCGATTTCTCTTTTCCAGCACGCACGATTTCCTTCATTTATATATTCCTGTTTAATATTAATATTATAACTTCTTTAATGTAGTAAAAATATATCTATAAAAATTATGGTTCCAAAAAGGAAACGAACTCATGAGAGAGAACAATGCTCCTTCACTGAAAAGCGAGAGCTTTGTGTTCTCTAGTTTCCATTTCAAATCAGAAAATATCGTAGTTCAAAAGATGAAGTATACTGAATTTTTCAAAGATGCATCTATTATAGATAAGTATACATTTTACTAAATGGTAAACAATTCCTTCATGTAATCTATTTATTTCGAAGTAAAGAACTTTCGACAGGAACGAATGCAGGTGCTTATTCTTTGTTTAATCCTGGGTTCAATTTATGCCTACGACAGGTATTTTACCATACTCTACAGTATCCTTTCTGGTGTAACTATTCATTTTAAAAGATAATGATCGAATTCAAATAACAGGTATCCAGGACTCGACTCCCTGCATCGTTCGCTTGTGGCGCCTTTCGCGTCGCTTTCTGACTGTTTTTGATGTTGCCACGTCTGTGGTTGGTGTCCATGTAGGTTGATTTTTAATTAATGGTGCTTCCTATGCGCTTTGCTTTAGGACCCGAACTTCCGGCCAGCAGTCGGGGGAGTGGCGAGGGACAGCAGCTGCGTAATCTGAAACGATGCGTAGGATGATGTGTGCGTGTCCGCAAGGAACCGAAGAGGCCGACTCCAAAAAAATATACGCATACGTATATATTTATGCGCACACAAAACAAATTTAATCGATATTTTCCGGAAATCATAAAAAATTATTTATGTATACCCACGCACTTGGACGTCGGTCCGCCGGCCGTCGGGATACACATAAAGTCGGCGCCCAGGCGATGATTATAACATTTAATTGTTAAGCCGGGCTTACGACGATGACTGTACAACGTACATGTGGCTCGTTGGCCCAGCACTCGCAGCGAGTTGTAAATAATTTCATAATTAAATTAAATGGATGCGAGAAGTTGATGCAGTAGGGCATATAAAACAATTTGCCATTAGGGGCCCAGAGGAAAACTTTCTACCAGATGAATGGCCTGACATCGAAGACGAATGACGCTGGGGGAGTAGGAAAAGGAGCAGCAGCAGCAGAAGGGCGGGCAAGGGGCGGGCTAAGGAGACACTTTTCCCAAACAATCAATCAAAATGCTTCGCTTGAAATACAGTAAATCGTTTCAGTGCTTCAAAGAGCCATTGGCATTTATAGACGAGCACAGTGGGATGAGAGGTGGCACTGTCTTGACTTAGTAAATCCATTCCTAAGAGAGTGTGTTGCAAAGCGTGACAAGTTCCACGGCTAATTAAGTCCGTATTTTCGAATCGCTAAGAGACAAGCATAGGTAAGTCTTAAAAATCACCAGAGTATTAACCTTATCGCATAGGTAACGAATCACCCCAAGAGTGTGAAGAGGGAGATTACCGAAATTTATTATCAACAAACAAATACAATTAAATTAAAATATTGGCAAGCTTAGCTAGCTTAATTTTTACTTTATTCTTTTAGCTACATTTTATAATTTGAATGTAAGTAAATTAACTGGGGAGAATTCTGAATATGATTGGGGTCAGCAAAATTACGTAGAATATATTAAATTAATTTATATTGGATTTTACAACCAATAAATCCTCATGAAAGTCGAAAAGATAGGCAGAATACAAAACCATATTTAGCGAAATGCTGAGAAAAAGCGAAGAGCTGTTCGACGGAACTGATAAGTGATTTCATTACTTTATTCTGAGAAATTGAGTTAATGAATCTTTTGAAAACTTTTTGGAATACAAGGCCTTAATTATACCTTATACTGTGGAAAATTTCCTAAGAAATTCCCAAATTTATGAACAAAAGAAATTGTTATGGTATATATATGAAACTGTTTTAGTTTTCATAATAGATAGTTTGAAGTTTCATTCTTATGTTTTCCTATTAGAGACTTAATATTTCTTTGAATACCAGTTTATTCACTTCTTAACATACTGTAATAAAGAAATTTGGTAGAAAGAATGCAAATATATCATATGTTTTAAATAAGAAATAGTAAGATATAAAGAAAAGCTTTGAAAAAAAAAGAAAGAAGAAATGTATTATTTTCTTTTCAGTTTTTAGCTCAATTTATATAATATTATTAAGAGTATTTAAAAACAAAATCTTGTACTTTTCTTTCCTAAGAAAATTAACTTCCTTACTTATTTCCGAGTGGTATATACCTACATAAATCTTAATGGTTCCACGGAAATCGACAACAACAAAGTGCAAATGCTAGCCTTATCGCATCTGGCCCCGAGAGAAGAGATCACTCCACCATATATAGGGCGGTGGAATACTGTCCACAGGCCAGTTGGATTATTAACAGCGAGAAGAATGCTCAGTCTGACGGCAGTAGTTCCGCTCCTGTGCCTGGCACTTTCCTGGGTCCAGGCTCAGAAACTGTGCGGCCATAATCGTCGGTGTGTTCCGCATCACCTGTGCGAAATTGGTTTCGAAGAAGAAGAACCTGGAGTGGATTTCCGAAACCTGCAGACTGGCAACCAGGGATGCCCCTCCACGGAAAAGTGCTGCCCAGTTGACAAAGTAGTAAGTAGCTAAGACGGCACGCGGTTAGATTAAACAATTTAGGCTCAACAAAGAATCTGAGAAGTTACAATTTAAAAACCAAAATCCCTTTTGTCATGTCAGTTGCAGGAAAAGGATCAGATCAAGCCATGGTTGAACCTACCAGAAGAACCCAAGTGCGGCCAAATAAACAAAAAGGGCCGAAGCTTCGCCATGCGGTCGGCTAGTGGCTTGGCTCAGGAGAACGAGGTGCCCTGGACGACGGCCCTGTTGCACACAAATGGCACGTATTTGGGCGGCGGCTCCTTGGTCGCCCCAGATGTGGTGCTCACCGCTCACCATATTGTCGCGAGGTTTGACAGTCATGAGATCGTGGTGCGGGCAGGCGAATGGGACTTCAACACCGACACCGAGAAGTTCCCTCATTTGGAAGTAGGAGTGCGGATGATCGTGTGTCATCCCTCGTTTAACAGGCGAACTGGAGGAGACAATCTTGCCCTGTTGTTCCTCAAGAAACCGTTCGAGCTGTCGCGCCACATCCAGCCCATTTGCCTGCCGTCGAGGAACCAAAACTTCGACAGGAAGCGGTGTTTCGTCAGCGGCTGGGGCAAGGATGCCGTCACCCAAAAGAGCTTCATGAACATCATGAAAAAAGTGGAGCTACCAGTTGTGAGCCAACGGACCTGCGAGGCGCAAATGAAGATCCATAAAGGCCCTGCCTTCCGTCTCCATGGCAGCCTGATGTGTGCTGGCGGCGAGGAGGGCAAGGACGCCTGCGTGGGAGACGGTGGCTCCCCGCTCGCCTGTCCGCTCGAAAACGATCCCGATCGGTTTGAGCAGGCTGGCATCGTGAACTGGGGCGTTGGCTGCGGAAGCGCTGACACCCCGGGCGTGTACACCGATGTGGCGAAGTTTCGCAGTTGGATTGATGAGCATATCACAAGGCATTCCTTAACTAATGGTGAATTTAAGCCCGTTGAGGATGAGTCGACGTCTGACATAGAAGACAAAGAGTGGAACTACCAGACAACCCCCCCAAATCGTCCACAAATAACCAATCGGCGAACTGAAAAACCCCCTACAAGAAGTCCGAATGAAATTGACCCAGACGACTACTTCAAAGTTACTACGACTATGAGGTACGATGACCACCAACCTATTCCCATGGTAATATTAAAAAGCAGATAAGCAGATCATCTTCTCATTGTAATGAGCTTCTGACTAATGAAATAAAACACATTTTTATTCTTGAAATAACCCCCAGTTTTAAATTTAATTTGAACAATTCAACAGGAAGCTGGCCTTAATACTACAGGCAGCATAAAGCAATTTCCTTTAGTTTCTTTAGTTTTTTACCCTGCAAGGGTACAATTCCAATTTGAATTGAGCGAATAGTATACCAAAGTTCCATGAATAGAGATAAGCCTCAAGATCATAAATAAGAAAGAATCCTTTTTTTACCTTGAAAATAATACGATTAGTATAAATTGGCTACCTACTGCCTTACAATTAGAGCGCGGCATATTTTTTGCCCCTTCGATAATACACTGCGCATCATTAGCCTCTGGCGGAACCCAGCAAATTATCAGGACAGCGGGAGAACTCCATTGATTCGCCGGCCGCACTGGAGAGCCACAAGGAGACGCAGAGGGAGCGAGAAGGACAGACCGCAAGGACCGCAGACGGGGCGGGACTGGGTACCCATCCATGAGCTTTGGGCCCGTGACATCGGCGGGCACGCACTCGCAGCAGCTGCGGGCGCCATCAAAAACTTGTGCTTGTGGCGGGGCGTACTTTAATTTCAATTTGTCGCCGACCTGCGCCTCCTCCAATCTCAGTTGCTGTCCCTATTCCCCTTCCCGTGGTGGCCAACCCCTAGCCACTGGGCCCCCGGCAATTTATTGTTTTCCACTTTACGCCAGTTTCCCACTGGAGACGGTGTCCTGTCCGCTTGCTACTGTTTTGTTGTGTTTTTAGTGCCGTCCTCAAATTTGAGAGTTTTCCACCGCCGCTTTCCCCGTGAGCTTTGAGCGATTGAGCCACTTGTCAATTGTAGATAGCTCGGGGGGATCGGAAGCTCTGGAGAAGCTGCTCTCGTACATTCAGAAAAAAACAAAATGTGAACGTGTTCAACTGGGCGTATACTTGACATTAAACCTCAGCGCGTATTTTGGGTCATTGGATACCGAAATGTCGACAGAAAAAGCTCTTAAATTTTCAGCCGTTACCAGTTAATTTGAAAACAAAGACAGTCTTTTTTTTTTCCGAGTGTAATTTGGGCAGAGAGCGAATATGTAAGTGGGTTTGAGTAGTCACTTACCATGACAGCATTGCGCTTGAAATCCATAAAGTTCTTCACCTCGGCGGCCAGTTCGCGCAGCAGGATAATGCCGTCCTTGCGCTTCACTTCGATGTCGTTGTCCTTGAAGCGCTGCAAATGAAAAACCAGAGCCATCAGATACACAATTCTCAGTACATTTTACAGCTATAAACTATAAAACCGATGGGCGCCGGTTCCAGTACACAAAAAGGGTTAAAGGGTCGTAAAACTTTTCCGCTTTCTCATTGTCCGACATAAAACTCTGATGTACTCCTGAAATGGTTCTCGACTCGGAAATGGCCGGGCAAGAGCAGGAGGAGGAGCTGGAGGCAATTCCCATGGCTACGGGGGACTCTCAAATTGATATTAAATTTATTTCAATGTAACTTATTAATTTAATTAGGTATTCATTGGCTGTGCCAGCGGTTTGTGGTTCGTCTTAAAATGAGTAGAGAAAACAAGAAATATTGGGATGGATTTACGGCCATCTTTTAAGCAATGGACAAGGACGCAAGGACTACACGAAGGTCAATGTAATGAAAAAATATTTATGAAAATATGTCTAAGTAAAATAGTTGGACCTACGGCTAAATTTCTGTTCTAACGAAATTAATTTTTTATTGCTTCTAAGAAAATTTATTAGTTAAACAAAAAATAGTGCTTATTGCTCTGCGTCTTTTAAGAGATAAGAAGAGTCTTTCTTCAAAAAAATAATACAATTATCAGTGCTGTGTTTTAGCTGTTTGTATTTTGTTTCAAGAGTCGTCAAGCTTAGGGAAACGCAAGCATGCGTAGATGAGAGCGAGTGTGACAAATAAGTCTAATTAAATTTCACATTCCATTGCACTTGTCCTTAGGGACACACTCACACACTCGCAGCTATCCTTTGCACGAGCCGAACTGAAGCGAGGCTCGCACACACACATCTAGTTGGAGATTGGAGCGAAGACACACGCATTTAGTGGCCAAGTTAATGGCTTCGGCATGCCTGCTCTGATTTTCCACGGCGCCCACTTGAACCCACCCACACACGAGCAGATGCCTTGCGCCATTATAATGATTTTTCCATTGAACGTGTTGTCATTTGGTTTAATGGGAAATTCTGATGAGTTTTCTTTTCTGTTTTCCCTGATGAATTCCCATAATCATAATCGAAAAAGTAGCACTGCCGACCGAACGGAAGAGCGGAAAGCGGCCCAGAAATGTCGCCCGGAAGCAAATGCATTTTATGACTTTTCTATGCATTTAAGTGCCGAAAATTAGCAATTTTGAAATGGAGTTTTGCGTGGGGAGGCGTGGCCATTTTCAATTGTCACTTTTCAAACAAACTGTCACTTAAATTATATTTTTGCCCGTTCGCGTCTCGTTGCATCCTAGCGAGCGAGGGCGATGGAGATAGTGAGCGAAAGCGAAGGATGACTGCCTGTGTGTGTCTGTCTGTGTGTGTATGCATCCCTGTACATGTCTCCAGCGAATTAATTAGAAAACTTTTCTTAACTGATTCAGTGCCAGCAGCAGCAGCAGTCGGGAAACTGCTTGGGCATAGAAGAATAAGCTCTGCAGCGAATACATACTTTCACTGTGAAAAAAATACATGGAAAGATTTATAGTTGGTCTAATTTAGAAAAATGAATTACCTGTTTGAAATATTGAATATAATACATTCTGGGTAAATGCCATGAATTGTACAATTAATTAGTACAACTAACACTACTTAGGAGTTTTATTTGCTAATCGGATCTATAGATTCCCGATGCTTTTTTGATTAATAATTTCAATTTTAAATTTTAAACCATTAATCCCCAGGGCCCTGCTTCACTTTAAAGCAAACTTTCTGCCTGGCCTCTGGTGTCACAAGCTTAATATGAAGAAAACATATAAGAAGGGCACTACTGGCACATTGCAATACCTTAATAAGGAAACAATTTAGTGCTCAGGGTGCACAATTCAGATAAAAACTTGTTTCTATTTTATAACAATAATTATAATAATAAAATACTCCATTTTTTTAGAGTGCGCGACGTGTCTGCTGACACACCCACACCCATACACACACATTGCAAATATTTGTGGTTGGAGCCAAAACCTAACCATGTACCATTTGTGTGCTGGTGTGTGCGACCGCAGAACTAAAACTGCAAGGGGAAACTCTTTGAGGCATTCATTAGTTGGCTAAAGAAAATGTCACCCACACAGGCTGACAAAAAAGAAAGTATTACTGGCACAAGGGGGCTCCCTTCCCACGCCGCCCCCTCAGCCCGCCTCTGTCTTGCTTGTAATGCCAGTGAGCATTATAAATTCTACACGAGGATTTCGAACGCCCAAATTATGTCTGCTGCACTTGACTCGCAGACATTTACCCGACATCGGCATTTAAGGGTTAATACGGCGCCATTAGACAGCTATTAGCCAAAAGGGATCTTGGAGATTGAGATTCACTGGGGCGAGTTATCTAGCTTCCAGCTATTTCTATGGCAAAAATATTGAACTTTAAAAACATTTCTAAAGCTCTAATTTCTTGGTAAACTGAACTTAATTTTGATTTCATAAATAAATAGTTAGACTATCGCAATTTCTTTTTTCAATGCCCTACTTAATGTATTTTAGGGGTTAATACAATAAATATATACACAAATTTAATCAAACGAAATCAATCAAATTAAACAATTGTTTTATCTTTTGATTGAGAAATACTTGTGAAGAATGTTTTAATAAGACCCAACGGAGCAGTTGGAGTAATAAAACATTTAACGCTTTCACAACTTTTAAATTGAGCCAATTTCCAGGCACTTCTCCACCCTCCCTGGCGTTCGTTCCGCCAAAGTTTGCCTTCTAAAAATGATTTATAGCATCTGGAAATCCATTAGCAAACTATTGCCAAATGAAAGCCAATAGTTAAAAAAAAACCTAGAGAGAGAGTGGAGTGGAGCGTAATAAAAATCGAGAAGGCGCTGGACGTGGCAAGGAAGAGGCATTGCAAATTAAAAGGATGTCAAGCAACAAGCCGCAGCGCCGCAAAAAGGATCAATGGAGAAAAACGCTGTGCTCTATATGTATGTGTATCTGAGGAGACGCGCAAGATGTTAGCCATGGCTAGGTGGCATAGCAGTGGCTGTAGCTGCAGCTGGGGCTGGGCCACGCCCACAAAAACCTCACCCAACTTTTATGCGATGGCAACATTTTATAAAGCAATTTCCACGAGAGCAGCATCGAAATGCAATGCACGCCTGAAGGACGCACGCGTGTGTGTATGAGAGAGTCCTGCCGAGGAGGAGGCGGGCGCTCCGGGCGGGGGGCGGTACAAAAACTATATACAATATGTATACAATATGGGTAGCACTCGAAGAGCGAGAGCAGCAGCAGTGGCTGGAGCAGCAGCAGCCATAGAAAGTTTTTCATTTTGCGGTTGACTCTGGAATTCGAAAATGCTGCGCAAGGCGGAGCCCTCGGGCGGCCCCCATCTGCCCCGAACCGCCACCCGCAGCCGGGTGCGTATGCAGCTGGTGCACAACTTTAAGTGGAGCAAGGACATCCGAGGAGCAGGCGCGGGGCAGGGGCGGCGAGCGAATAAGGAGCATTCCTGAGCTTTGGCTTCTGCTCCTGTTGAATTCCAGCACAAGTTAAGCAGCTTACGCATGCAGGAGCAGATGCAACAGCAGCATCGGCTACCTGAAGCCGCACACTGAGCGAAAAACATTAAGGGTAATGGATTTTAGAGGCCACAATTGGCGGCTCCAAACGATCTATAAAAATTACCAAATAATTATTGAAATAAAGGCTTAATCCTTATGAAATATATTATACTAGATCAGCAAAAGGGAATTTACTTCCGACATGTTATAGTTCAAATTTTCTCAGTGCAGTCAGTGCAGTCTGCTCGGTATATTGACTTTCGTCCTGGCTTCCTGCTGTCTAACTGATTATGCGCTCAAGTGGCGGAGCGGGCTCAGAAACCGGAGCACCTCAGTGCTACGGTCTGGCTTCTCTGGTCTGGTCAAAAAATGCGCTAATTAGATTTTAATGAAGATGTCGCTGGCGCCCTTCAGCCCCAGTTCCCGACTCCCCGAGTCCTGCCAGAATGGAGCAACAGTGTCCCGCATCAACGCGCATGTTTTTCTCTGTTCGGCAAGGCGGAGATTTGTTTCCCAAACAAACTTCTTGTAATTGCAGGATTTTGTTTTTTTTTCATTCTATCCTTGTTTTTAGCTTTTTTAATTAAATCTTCTTATTTTTTGCAGCTCCCTGCCATAGTTTGGAGCCTCTGAATTCCCTTAATTGATAAGCTACATAATTATCTACTTGTGAGTGCTGCAATTAACTTTTAATTACCGTGTTTTTCGTATTCGAAAGAAGGTAGGTGCCAGCACTTTTAATTGCCCAAAAAGGGGCTTTCCTGAAGAGAAAGGATTATTTTTATGAAGGAAATTCATAAAACACAGTATCACCATCACTGCAGGGATTAAAGATATACCAATTAATATAAACAAAGATTTTAATAAAATTATTTCAACCAAACTCCTGCAATAAAGTTAAGCAAGAAAGTCGTTTTCTGACTTTCCATAATTAAGCACATATTCTTTTGAGACATGAGCACCTTTCACCTGTCATTTAATATTTAGAATCCCCGATGGATTTGCTGAAATTAATATTTAATTTTCTTTATACTTTCAGTAGGGACCAGCCTTCGCCCCGCTAAACCTTTGTCTGTCGGCAGCTGTATGTCATGCTCGCATTTTGGTAACCAAACGACAACAACAGACTTAAATATTTGCATAGACAAGCCCTGACTGTACACAGACATATGTACATCTGCGAACATATATATATGGGTATATGTATAGGGAGCAGATCAAGGACTCGGTGTCTCTGCAGCCCCAGTGCATTTCGGACCGCTCAACAGCCAGAGGAGTAGTCCCACGAAGCAGTGGAGCTCGGACTCCGAACCCCAGGACCCCTCAAGTGCGTCGCCGAGTCGCCGCCTTGATTTACGATTAGTCTCTTTGCAGTCCGCAACACTGTTCGCCACACACTTAGTTAGCCAAACACACAAAACCACCTCGATCTCCAGGCCCAGCCTCCACGCTCCCATCCCTGTCTACTCTGTCCACTCCGTCCACTTTGCCCACAAGGCGTAAGCTCAGCGCTGTGCCCTCAACAAGGCCTTTGTATTTGTCACCAAATCCGGCAAACGGAGAGCGGGAGTTTCCCGGCGGTGGATAGCGGTGGAGTGGGCAACCACTTGCCTAAACAAATGACCAGCAATCTGCATTTTGGGTTGCAGTCCCGGCTCCAAAAATTATAATTGCATAGACATACCGAATGGGAGGGTGACTGAAAGACCATGGTAGCCTGAGAAATATTTTAAAACCCTCGAATGTTTCCTTGTACTGATAAACTGCTTAAAGCTTAAAAGATAATCGATTATCCTAAAAAAAAGGTGATTTGAAATCAATTGAAAATATGCCCACAGGTATCTACTCAATAATTTGTATACCCTTGCAGGGTATTATAATTTCAGTCAGAAGTTTGCAACGCAGTGAAAGATACATTTCCGACCCTATAAAGTATATACATATATTCTTGATCAGCAGCAATAGCCGAATCGATCTAGCCATGTCCGTCTGTCCGTTTGTTGGTCTGTCCGTC
The DNA here is from genome assembly GCA_018152175.1 of Drosophila jambulina. NCBI lineage: Eukaryota > Metazoa > Arthropoda > Insecta > Diptera > Drosophilidae > Drosophila > Drosophila jambulina. Next base: position 24,095,079 of record JAECXH010000114.1, on the reverse strand, counting down.
TGTCCGTGTCTACGCAAACTAGTCCCTCAGTTTCAAAACTATCTGAATGAAACTTTGCAGATAGTCTTCTATATGCTCTCACTGCTATATAAGTCGGAACAGGCCGGATAGGTCGCCTATATCATATAGCTGCCATAGGAACTATCTATAAATTTTCAGAAAAAAATATTATAATTTGGTCAATTTTCAAAATATAATCATATAATTTAAGAGATGGCCATTTTTTTGTATAATTCTAGAATTTCGGTTTTAATTTGATCAAAATCGGACTACTATATCATATAGCGGCCATAGGAATGTTTGGGAAATATTACGTATACGTAATGTTAAACCGAATTATTATATGTATTAATGTTATATATAATTCCTGTTAGTTTTACTTTCGATTTGATAACATTTTTTTTATTCATATTGATCCAATTGTAAGCTGCTATTGTATACAAACTTCGGCGTGCCGAAGTTAGCTTTTTTTCTTGTTTTTATTTTATTTTTTTTGTACATGTAAAATGTAAAAATGAAATGCAAAATAATGTATGATATTACATTTTTAGCTTACCACAACAATGTCTTTGGCGCCTTGTAATTTATAAGGTTTTCAACTTAATTAAACTAACTAATTACATATTCTACACAATATACAACATATTTTAATGTTGGCTTTTTCTATAAGCTAGCAGTCGGTTAGGTTGGGGATCCAACAAGGATATACTGAGACAGACATATAACCGATCGTGTATCATCAATTATGTACAATCGGTTACGATGACTTAATCATGAGAACGAATAATGATTTAATCTTCTTTCCCTCTATACTGTATTCGCCGGTATTTCCAAACTGATAAAGTCCTTTGTCCGTTTCCGGTCCTCCTTTTCCGATTGCAATCAGCATGAGCTCGGCTTGCAGTTGGTTCACTTTTACCTTCAATCAGCCGCGACCAGAATGCCAAGTACAGGCGGGCAAAGAAGCTCTCGGAACCGGGAACAATAATTTGCATGCCAGTTACAGGCGGAACCGACTGGTGAAAATAAAATAGGGAACGGCGAAGGAGGGTGGCGGTGGCAAACGGAAAATAGAGAGGGAAAGCGAAGGCTGGACGCTGAAGAATAACGACGGCACGCACCAGTTTTGTTTTCCTACACTTTTTTTAAGCTAAAAAGTTTTGTATTACGTGCAAAACGAGAGCACGCTTAAATTTATTGGCCTGAAAGGCGCAGAGAGAGACCGAGAAAGCCAATTTTTACTAAAATTTGACCCATATTTCAAGGCAGAGCAAGAGAGAGAGAAAGAGCAACGAGAGAGATGGCTGACAATGATCACACAAGCTCCACTTCATTATCACAAACACCGTTAGTCACACATCATCATTTGCCGTTATGGCGGCACATACGCAGAGCGAGATGGAGACAGTACAGCAAGAGAAAGAGAGAGAGAGAGGGAGACCGTGCTCCTGTCATTTGCTCTGCGTAAATGTGCAACACTTTGTGTACTGTCACGTTGTCGATGAAGTCTGTCCGTCTCTGTCACTCTTTATGCCGGGGCATTAGGTTTGACAGGCAGACATGGCAGCCCTTTCTTGTTTTTAGGTTATGTTTTGCGGTTGTCACATCCCGTTATGATCGAAAACGTATGGGTTTAAATCGGAACAATAAATATTCCTTGACCTTGTAATAAAAACAAGAATTTTGGAAAATGTATGCTTTTCATAGTTTTAAGTTCATGTGTTGTTGAAAATTGCAAAAAAAATTAAGGGATATAAAATAAACTGCTGGTTTAACACAATAAAATAGGGAATTCTCAATATCAACGATTACGTTCTAATATTATACCGAAATGACTAATTTTTAACAAAATTTGGGCTAATTTTCTTTTTGTACCACACGAATAAGTATATTAATCTTAGACTTAAAGGATTTCTAAAATAAAACCAACTCAACATTTAATGATATAAATGAAAAATTGTATTTTTGATGATTTAATCATTCAACAAACTTAGTCTAACTTTTATCTAATTTAAAACACACTCTAATATTATAGTCTAATACTATATTTCTTACATTGAATGAATAGTTTTAAATGGTTCTTATCTCTATTGTGTTTACTGAAGGTAAATTCAAATCAATCAAATTTCCGGAGTTATAAAAAAAAGTATACAAAATCACAAAATATAGTATAGGTTAGAGTCATGTCATAAAATACTTGTCATGAACCTCCCTGCTACAGTAAACATACATAAGTCCATGCTTTAAAGAGTATTCCACATTCGACCAAGCAGGAAAGGGACTGTACCTTGCGGAAGGTTGTCCTCTGTCTGAAGAACATATTTCATGGCTTAGGTAGATACTTTTTCAGCTAGTCAGCGCTAAACGCTGCCAAGCTAGAGGCATAGGGAAAATAAAATAAATGAATATGCGCCACGCACAGGCATCCACACACTCTCTCCCGCCTCCCAGCCGCCTCCTCGCTCCTGGCTCTCAGTCCTGGCAGCCATTTTGTCTTAGCCTGTTGTTCCTTTTTGTTGTGCCTTGTGCGACGCCTTTCGCATAACTGAACGTGTGCGCTGCATTTGTTTTACATTTTATTATGCTACTTTAAAATGCCAAATGGAAAAAGCAGCTATGGAAAATACAGAAAAAAACCAGCAGCAACAGCAGAACAATAACAACGAGAAAAAAGCGGATAAATGAGAAGGAGCAGAGGATGGAGGGTGGATGGACCACACCCACAGCATTGTCCGCTTTCCTTTTTAATTTTCCTTTTTCCCTTTTTTATTATATTGCAAAACATTTTTTTGAAGGACAACAGTCAAGTCAATAGAACAACAAAACTGTGTCAGCAAGGGATCTAGAAGAACACGACGTCTGGACCGAAGTGGAATTATTTAATTAATATTGTCGCAGGGACATGCCAATATTTTATCTATAAGATATGCAACTTGTATTACTTGGGTCAATGATAATGCTTTAACTTTGGCTAAGACGCATAGTTCTTAATGCAAATAAAAAATTTAAACCCTTATATTAATATTAATTGGGTTTTTTTTTTTAATTTTATCTAGTATATGGCAAAGATTTATTTAAGATGATGAGTAGTTGGAAGTCAATTCTGTAAATATACTATATTACAATTTATTTGCATTATTTCTTAGTTTCTTTTTTACTCATAGTACGAATTTAAGCTTTAAAAGTGACAAATAATATCCAGACACGACTATTTGATGAGTTGCTTCGCGAGAACTTCTTGTCCAAACTGAAGAAAATGGCTCTGCCGATTTTACCCAGTTATTGAGGCTGACCAGATTGGACCCTGTCTTCATTTGTAGAGGATTTCGAGTGATTCGAATAGGTTGCCGATTGGTCCGATTGGTTAGGCGACTTCCATAGAGGTAACGTTCCGACAATTAACACAAGTTGAAGTAAATTTATCGAGTGGATATGTATATGTATATGTTTTTGTACTTAAAATACAAATAAATTCAAGGATTCACTCCCGAGGACGTTTCAGTTCATCGAAATTAATTACTTTCGGATTTTAAAGCGCTGTGTAAACCAAAACCTCATTCGAGGCCCAAGTGAGCTCTTTATTTTATTGTGGCGTGTCAATAAATTTATATTGCCTTCAATTTATTAGCCTTTGCCGGCGGTCGAGGCCTCGAAGGTTGATACCGATGCGAAAGGCGTTAACAAGGGTGGCTCAGACTCCGACCGCTGGGGGCACGCAAGCTTACAAACAAACAAGCAGACAGAAGGACAGATCAACTTGCACACGCACAAAATGGTATGATATAATGTTTATTAAGCACACACACACACACACATGCCCACAGAGCCCTTTCTCCCCACGCACCACGTCGCGTATACTTGATATTTAATTCAATCTGGGCGTAGGTTTCCGTTTTTTGCCGTCGTACAGCGGAGTGCGCTTTAAATTAACACAAACAAACGTTGTCAGCGGCAGCAGTAGCGCCACACCACCACCCACTCCCAACCGCAGCAACAACAACAACAGGACCTATGATAACATACACCCGCACACACACACGCGCGCAGGAAAACAACAACAGGCCAGAGGAGAGCAACAGCAACAAGGCACTTGACAATTACAGACTCAATGACAGTCACAGCCAGCAAATTTATTTGCATTTTAGCCGCCTTTCAGGCTCCATCTCCCGAGTCCTCCCCCGAATCCAGCCCGAATGTGGTTGGTTTTCTGTATAATTTTACTGATATTTATACCCTAGTGTGGGGCTGTCGAAATTTTAGCCAAATCGCCCAGTGTTTTATGAGTTCCACTGGGAGAGCTGTACTTTAAGCTGGAACTTCGGAGTTAAGTACCTTGGTCATTACTATACTTTAAATAGAAGGGAAGGTCAGGTTCCAGGGCATTATGGTCTAAAACATTACAGTAAGACAATAATTCCTTTAAAGAAAAGGAACTACTTTTGAAAACAGCTAGCTTAAAATATTTGAAATAGATTTTAATGGAAAGAATGTATCAAAATTCGTATAAATAAATATAATAGTGGTGTGATCTATAACTTATACAGCTATTATTCGTTCCAATATGAGGTTGAAGGGGAACAAAAAATAAGAAGCCAAGCACTCCAGATAAATACATAGGCTAGAAATTATTATGCTAGTTTTGAACCTTTTATAAAGCATAACGCAAACAAAAAAACCATGTGTGTGCGTAGATTTTGACTGATTTTGCCCTGGTAAGACCTACCTCCGACTAATCGGCTTGCAGGGTATATAAAAAGCAAGCCCGCTATAAGTAAGGGAAAGTTGCCGCAAGAGCTGTGTATGTAAATCCGCATAAAGGCGAATTTCTCGCACATAATCACTGGCAGCACACTCGCACAATAAGGCAGCCCACTGCACGTCTGATTAAACGCGAAAGTACGCGACTGACGGGGGATGGGGTGCCATCCGTGGAGCCCGCCATCATCCAACATCCAACATCCAACAGACGCTATCCGCCATTCGCCATCCGCCATCTTCCACCGCAGACCACGCAGTCAAGCAAAGCCAAACAGAGGCGGGCTTATTAACATAGATAGCACCCAGTCTCACCCACATACACCCATGTGGGTGGGCCCGACTCCCGCTTTGGCCCGCAGTGCCCCCCAATTAGCCTTATTTGTGTTTAAATTGCATTAGGGCAGCAGCACACAACTAACGACAAAGGAGCCAAATAAGAGCGCCAAAAGGAAAACACGAAAAATTGACGCATTTGTTGGTTAAGCTTCCACTAAGCCTTGCCATTCGAAGCGTTTATCGATAAATTCTGCCTTATCGATAAGTTCAACTAAGTGCCCGCAGAGCTTAATGTATTTGTTCTGGCTGAAGCAAGAGCAAGCGAACCAGACACGGCCACGGCCCAACCGGGGCCATTAGCCCGGCCGATGTATCGGGATTATCTGATACATATGTCTGCATTATCGGGGCTACCGATGTGCGTGCTTAGTCTAGCGATATGACAGTCGTAATTACTTACACTTTTGATCTCATTCATTTTGGTAAATTGACGTCCGAACTCCCACAAGTCCACGCCGAACTTCAGGGCCCAGTTGCGAACTCTGCAAAAGAGACAAAATATATGAATTACCTTTATACATGTTATAAATGTTGAAAGAGCGAATCTGTGAAAGTAACGCATAAAGCTTACAAGCGCTTAAAACAGAACGACTTAATTCTTTATATATGTACACTTATTTTTAAGCCATTACCCGCTGACTCATCGATACGTGGCTTATTAAAAATCAATTAAAATGGATTCGAAATTGCGCATAAATTATTTCCAACTCATTAAGCATACGCATACAAATCTTTCATTAAGCAATAAATGGCTCCGGCAAGGACTCGCAATCAGGGTTGTTGCCATTAAACGAAATGCTCCTAAGCCAAATATATCTCCAATATTTGCCAACAAGTTCCTCTGCGTTATCCGGGAGAAAGATGAAAGCCAACAAAAAGATTTCAGCCAACTCACTTGAGAAACACTGAAGACAGCGACAAAACTCATTACGGATAGACCGAGGGAAGGGAGGGCAACTGCCGAGGCAACGCCAGGACCAACACCCAACTATTGTGAAAACATTTGCCAAACATTTATAATCTAAACGCGAAAGTCAAAAGCAAAACAAAAGCAACACAACGAGCGCTCATAAAACCAGAGCGAGGAGGGGGACTGCGACTGTGTAAGGCAACAGCAAATTGAAAATAAAGCACAAGCACGCAAAATCCAAGAGCAGACTCTAGCCAAAAAATGAAATATTAAGAAAAAGTCAGAACGAAACAAAGTCAACTTGAGCCAGAGCAAAGACCATGCAAAATAATGCCCCCGAAAATATTTGCACAATTTTATGGCATTATCTGCAATATCAATACGGCGGGGCAGAGGGGCCGCTGGAGACACTGGGAGTTAAAGCGGAGGAAACTCGTGCTCGGGCCACAGTAACCGCAGCAACGTTGCGTATACGCAATGTTCATTATATTGAGCCGGCGGCGAGTGAACGAGCGAGGGAACGAGCGAACGAACGAAGCAATCGGAGGAACCGAAGGACGCAGCTTCCCCATCTAGATACAAAATAAGCGCATGTTTATATGGCCAACAGGGGGGGCAGAAAACACCGATACGACGCGAGGGAGGGGCCAGGAGATTGCGAGGGACGGAAGTGCAACTGCAGCCAAGCGGCGGCAGACAAAGTTTTATGGCTCGGGCGATGCCAAAAATGAATTTAAATTATATGAAAATTGTATTATAAACGGAAGCCCGAGGAGCAGGACGCTGGGCCACATCTTTCTCGCCCCGCATACCCGTGGCCCGCAGCAATGAAAGCGTAAACAATGAAGCGAAATAAAGTGGCCAACAAAGTGATTGAAATTGGATAATGCTGATGGTGGGCAACAACAAAGAGCCGGCTCAGAGATGCTGGGGTCAAGTGATGATAATTAAATGAGACTTACACCATGCACAATGCATATATGCTGGAAATAAAAGAAACGAATCGACAGAGGTTGCTGAATGAGTGGCATTCGATTTAAGTGATACCAGACTTAAATGAAATCACAACGGGGTTCTTTTTATCGACCCGAGTGATTCAATCTTAAAAATGGATAGTGAATGCAATGTATCCCAATCAATAGTTGGATAAAGTTCTAAAATCCATTGTTTTTGGGTCAGGAATCCTAAAATCAATATTTACAGAGGTAAGTACATGAATTTCCAGAGTAAAATAAAAATACTCCAAAATATTATGTAGAATATTTAAAATAAAGTAAGCTTCCCGCCTTCTACGGTTGAGTTAAAACAAGTTCTTTGAGATACCGATACCCAAAGCACTGTGGTTAAGAGTGAGATCTTTGGTTTCACAGGGACGGACAGACGGGAAAGACTAAATCTTCCCGGCTGGTGATAGTGACCCAGGCTGGTGATTCTGATCTGTAAAACCCGCCTTCTGCCTCCTAAATACGTTCTCGGTAGGCACTAAATTCAAATACCCTTGGACCCTATGAGTATTAAAAGAGTTTGAAAAATACAGAATACGAACAATACCGGTCTCATGTTTACAAAATATTTGCTTAACTTTTCGGGAAATTTCTTTAGAAAACATATCAGAAAGCATGCACAACGAAATTCGCCCTGGGACTGAGTATAACATTCTGTGCCAGTTTAAGGCTATCAAGAACCTTGCCGAATCGTAGCCAGACCCGCTCCATGCGGAAAATCTCCATGAAGACACGGTTGGCAGGGCGGGCAAACACCATTCATATGCACACGTCCAAGGGAGGAGCAGGGAAAAACATTGGGAATCGGGTCCAGAGCAGCAAACAGCAATGAAAGGCCATCAACGTCATCCTCTTGGCCTGAAGTAGAAGACATTTTTTTGCAGATTCCTTTGACTCCTCCTCTTGCCGCTAGCCACAAAAAAAAATCAAAATAGTCACATTTTGTTTTACCTAGTTTTTTGTGCACGGCCAGAAACTTGACAATGGCTATAACTATGTCCATGTGAAAATGAGGCGAAGAGCGCTCCAGGTGTATCTGTAGTGACTTTCTATTCTGTCTCAGCTTTTTGAGCACGAACCAACCACGTACGTCATGCTCAAGTACCATATACCTGTGCAGCTACACCTGAAGCTATCGAACTAGTTTCGTTCCATTGCATTTTTCACTTTTCCCCTGCCTGCTCCTTCCACGTTTGTCTGTGTAGTTTTTCACTTTTCTTGCCGGCCTGCTCGGCCAAGTAAGTTTATGCCGAAGCAGGTGGAAATAGGATGGATGTGCACTCAAAGAAATGTAGTTTGAGTTCTTATAGTTTGCATACTAAACATCTTTGAAAACACCTAACATGTTCATTTATTTGGTAAGTCACAAATTTTAATAGTTTGATCTGAAAGGCTACACTTATTTTCCTAAATAAGGAACCACATCTGAATCTTAATTTCTTAAAAGTTGTAGCCACTTGCCACTGTTCCCTATTGACCCTATCAAATGTTCCTCAGATTTTCCTTGAGTGTGGTTGTCGCCGGAGGAGTAGGTCAATGGGTTTTTGCCATTTTGCATCATTGAAATTGAAATGAGTCCCCTTGTGCCGCTGCCAGCAGACTTGAATGCGCAATCACAAGAGCGCACTTCAATGCGCCCTCAACGTGTGCCGGTGTACGAGTATTAGTATCTATGCCCCAGAGAGCGACTGTCTTCAACTGAACTTAAATTCGATTCCTTCAAATAGCTAACTATATGAAAGCATTCTGGCTCACCCATATGGAATGCTCTTCGTCTCAAGGGTTGCTTATTAAAAAGAGTATGCTGTTTAATTACTAAATAATCCACATTTATTTGTTGCCATTAGAAAACTTTAAGAAGACAAAAAACTTGACACATTTAACTTTAACAATGAGTAAGGGATTTTATTAAAATTAAAATCAATGATAAATGTTAGCAAAATACATCGCAAATAAACTCAAGTCCTTGTGAGCGTTCACTCGCTGGTCTGTTGAAGCCAAATTTGACCTAATTGAAACGATAGTAGTAGGGATGAGTCAAGGACTTGGAAATATCCATGTGGGATGCGCAGGCGTATACATCATCGGATTCCTGGGGCTTTCCTATTCCTCTTTTGCAAGGGCCGTTTCGCCGTTTCTTTTCGCGGTCCAGATCGTTCATTATGGCCAATAAGTCGGAGGGAATGCTGTACCGATCACCTTTTCGTTTGAAGTATCCCAGGGGCTGGTAGTTCTCCAGCAGCATTTTAATATCCCTCTCAAGCCCCCAGCCGGTTACACGCAACAACCTGGCCAAGTGATCGGCAATCTCCTTGACGGTTACTGGCCTTCCCATGGCCCTCATAGCCTTGCTAACGAGCGCTATATCCGTGTAGATAATTCTTTGGCGGTTCATTTCACTACAAAATTTCGTTGACTTGTCTGAATTTCCAGAAGAAAATTTATTGAAGTGACGCAGACTAAGCACTATTCGGTTTGACTTAACAGAAATGTGACTTTAAGTTTGAAGTAAAACTCTTTTCTTTCTCGATGAAGGCGTTAGTTGCATTCGTTCTTAATCTCGGAACCTCAAATGCACCCAAGCCAAAGTTTTGCAAATGAATTTATCGTGTTCTGCGCTAATTCAGAATCCACCTAAATGCTCGCACAACTAAGGGTGAATTACACACCGTACACCCTAGTTGTTGGTAGCTGAAAAATAAAAACCAAAATAATGCGCTAGACGGGGCACGGCAGTCGCTTCTGTTTGTGTCTCCGGCTTAACTGCTGCTTAATGCACTTTCACTGTCATTTGTCATAAGTAGTTAGCGCTCTGTTTGCTCCCCTCTCTGTTGATTTTGCTTTATTTATTCTTTTAAGCTGCCTCGCCGGTAATTAGATCTGCCACGCCCCAGCGAGGAGCACCCACAGCGCACTGTTTCAAATGCAAAATGGTTTTAAGCAGCAATTGTGCCAGTTGCAGATCCGGCTGGAAAAACAGCACGATTAAAGGAAGGTCTGTGAGGGTTGCGAAATCTGGCTGAAAGGCAGAAGTTGAGTTGTCCATGTCATTTATTTTAGGCATAAAAAATGCCGCTTCCGTAAAGTATATTAAATCATGGATACATTTCTTCATTTCGGTTTTAATTGATTAAAAAAGCAACCCCTTAAACAGGCCCTTTAAAATTAACAAGGACACGTAAGGAAAGTTTTCCAATTCGATTAATTTGCAGCCGAGTAGAGTTGGCTCTTGAATCGATCGCTCATCCGCAGGCCGCCCAGGATTCGAATCATGTAACATCCTCGTTGACACAGCCTGTCCCCTTTGTCCTCCCTGAAAAGTTTCTGGCCATGGCACGTGACCCAGAGAAGCATTTTGTTGTCAAGAGCAGAGGGAGCAGGGCAGCTGTCAATGCAACTGCCCCCAGATGGAGGAGGGGAAGTAGGAGGAGCTGGCGGATGCTTAAGCAAACGAGGCATGCATTAAAATGGCGACTGCAACTGAAAATGAGGCAAATGAATGGGCCCAGTTCGCCGGAGAAGCGAGCGGCCCAAGAAGGCGCCGTGGAGCGGGCCAGTCGAGAGAAAGCAACGCTCTCGACCACCGAGAGCCCGATGTGGGTCAGTCACATCAAAAGCAATGGGTCCGGCGCTGAGGAAGGACTAACCACCTCCTCGACCGGGAGCAGAAAGTGGAATCAGGACCAACTTCTTCTTCAACATCAACGCCCAATGCCGAAGCATAATCGTCAAAGCTGGACCGTCAAGGCAACTGGAGGCCCAAGTTGTTTTTCATTTTTTTTTTTTTTGCGCCTGCCAGCAAAAGTTGAAATAAATTTAATTGAATTTCTGCAGTGACATAAAGCAAATGGCAACATGGAGAGGCAAGAGAAAAGCCCAGCCAAATGAAACCAAAGCAGCAGCGAAAGCAAAAGTTTGCTTTTCAAATTAATGAAATTTATTTTACGCATGTGCCACACAGCATGTCAGCGGCCCAAGACGGACGAGAATAGAACGAAAGTTGAAGAGTTGAAAAATGTTGACTCAGTCCCTGTTTTGATGGACCAGAATCGACGCCAACCTTCATAATTTAATGTTAAATAAATATTATAGTCCGGTAAAAATTATATATTGATGGAAGGCAAGTTTCTTAAGCAACAATTACATTAATACAAAAGCCAGGTGCCTCAACAACCTAATTGAATTTTGGCCATAAAAACCGCTCTTCGAAACTAATTTCAATAAATAAAAGTGACATTAGATATAAAAGCGGGACCGAAAAGAAAATCACTTAGTGTGTCTGTTCCGGTCTCTGGTCTCAGTGCCCCGCCAACCTTCCGTTCCCATCAGCAGGCAGTTGTCCTTGCCTGCAAATGGCCGTTGGTTTTTGGGTTAATTAGCCAAGTGAACGTTGCGGTTACGTGTGTTGCCTTTCCCCTCCTCCTAACCGCCACCTCATCGCCCCACCCCGACTCCCCCGACGCACGTTCGCAGTCACCGTGCGAAGCTAATTGCAAAATCCTATTATGTATCCATTAGATACGCATATATACCATACCGTCAACGTCTGAGCACAACATATATACACACATACTTGTATGAAAGCCAAAAAATATCTCGTCGCCTTCCTCCGAGCAATATAATTCGAATTTTCCTATACCAAGTTCTTAGTCGTCTTGTGGCGGCTACCCGGCGTATACTTAATGGGGGAAGAAACTCTTCCTTTGATGCCCTGCCAGTCATTATTTTTCATTTATGCACATTTTTAATGAAACTGCCCATATCCGGGACATTTTCTCCAATATGTTTCTGGCACTAAGCCGATAACTATAACTATGAGTGTCGGTGGGCACGGGAGTGGGTACATTTATTTCAATCTCTATGTGGTAAACAGAGTAATAATCATAAATAAATTGGTCTATAAAGGCAAACGAATGGCTAAAGTTTCACACAAGAGATTTTTCGGTTAACATAAAATCCTGATGATGCATGAACAAATTTATAATCAAAATAATTGCAGTACTTAAACTTAATGAGGCGATGGGAAGTCAATTTTAAGATTGTATAAGTTCAAGAAAGATATTAGCCTAAATGTAAACGGTTTGATTTAAAAAGTATCAAGCGTAAGGAAGAATTATTTCTTTACTAGATATAAATATATCTTTAAAAATTTTGGTTAGTATTTTGATTTTTATTTTTAGATAACATCTCGAGTTATGCAAAAATTATGGTAGAAATATTAATTATTAATAATTAATTATTATTTTGTTAAGATAACTATACGCCTTTTGATAGTAGTGAAACACCTCTGACGGAAATCATATAATTTTATCATTACCTTAAGAAAGTATGTGCATTTATATTAGACTACCAGCCACGGTACCTGACCTCTGTCTCAGAACATCGCATTAACGCGTGTCTAAGCTGTTTTAGCCATACTCAGGCCACCTTTAGTAATGTACTCAGTCGCACTGGAATGACTACTTTGGGAAGTTCAGCCCCGCCGCTGCTAGAATCCACTGCATTGCCAGTATCCACTGTCTTGCCGGCATCCACTTCGTTGCCGCCAGAACATGTGTGTGCCCTAGGATTCATCTGGGTCATTGAGCTGGCTGCCTGCGTGTCCGATACAGGCAGTCAGCAGCCTCGGGCGCCCTCCAACAAATGCAAGGTGAGATCGTATAGTGCCCGGAAAAAAGAAAACGTTAACTTGCAGATCTTGTTTTTCAGGAAGGCTACGCCTTTCACGTAAGATTCAATCAATGCCTCCGTAAGAAGAACAAAGGCAAACAGATTTATGGAATCCAGGCAAGTTATAAGGGCGTATCTAAAACTTCACCCAAGACTACTCCGCGGAGACCAAACACGGGATACGGGTTAAACGGGACACTGGACGATAGATAGTGGAGGTCCTTGAAACATGTTGATAACTTGGGAGGGACAGCGTGATATGATGTTAATAACACATCGAAGTTGATAAAAATACACAAAAATTTCGATTTTGAGTCAAAATAAAACAACACAGCTTTCGTTCTTTGCCTATTTTTTTTAATTGTCAAGAGTCCGAATATCTTAGGTAGAACTGTATTATTTTTAACTATCGTTTGTTATATTTTAAACACAGAAAAAGCGTGTCCTTATTAATTGGCTAGTTTGTTTACCCTGATTTATAAATACAGCTCACCGTGCCAGTTACTGTATCAATAATTCAACTGAAGCCGAATGATTTCTTCCTTCCCTATACTAAGCACATGCCAATGGCCTTTGCTTGAAACAATAAACCATTGGTATAAATGTTTCATCAGCTTGTATGCTGAACTGTTGACGAGCAGCTAGGTAAATTATAGATAGAAAACCGAGCCAGAGGGGAAACAGGGAGTGGGGGAACCGTTGTTGGCCGAGAATAAACAAATTTACAATTAATTTCCTGTCTGAGGAAATTGCCAAAATGTTTGGCAAATGCATAATTGAATATATTGGTGTTGCCTGTCGGATGACGAATAAAACTTACTCGTTGTGCGGTATGTCCTCATCCTGATCGCCGAATGCGACAAATATGTGCATTTTGAATATTAGCACGCCCAGCACAATGGCCACAAAGCAGCTCCAGTGTTTGCTCTCCATTTCGACTGTATTTGGGCCGGTGGTGTGCGTGTGTATCTATGTGGATCAATTGGTGCTGAATGCTTCCAGATTTAATCTCCTGTTTGGGTACGCCGCCCGCCTATCGATTGGTTTTTGGTTTCAAAAATGTATAATTATTTTGCGTTTTCGCGTGCCCGGCACATTCGCAGATAAAGCCACACAAAAGTTCACAAATTAAACCGAGTTCGCGCTTAAATTGTTTTGTTTTTAATTTATTGACACTTTTGATTCTTTTATCGATCCGAACAACTAAAATTCGTTAATTTAGGTTCTATTCCAGTGTGTGGCAATTGGTGTCGCCAAGCTTGATTGCAATTTCGATTCGATTTTCATATACTAGCTATAAGCGCTTTTAAGCCGGACATTTGGTGCTGCCAAAAGTTTTTATTGCTTTTTCCGTGTACGTTCAACATTGTTGCGAAGCTATTTGGTCAGATATTTTTGGTGTCAAATGGTAATTGAGCTGGTAGTTTGATATGTGGCTAAGGTTAGTGTACGTGTTTGACCTGCAAGAAAAGAAAGACGGAGGCAGTTTAGTGCACGTTTAAAGGGTTTAATTGCGTATTCATTGAGGTTAATAAGATAGAGGCATAATAAATGTATAAAACAACGTTCATTTGTATATTTTTATTTTTTGGTCTGTGGCTGTCATATTATTCGAGCCAGTCCTAAACAAAGCACACTGATTTCAATTAGTTTCAAATAGTTTCATTTTTAGATCTCAAACAGACCAAAAATATTCATGAAAATACGAGTTTATTCCCACCATGTTGGCCGTAGATGGGACTTTGGTAGCGGGCTGCTTCCCTGGCTCCCTGTGAATTTGACCTAGAAATGCGTTTTCGCCCACATCGCCCCCACCCTCCATTCACATAACTCACTCCGTAACTTCGGGATGTTTTCGAAATCGAATCGAATTTCGCTCTGCTCGGTTTGCTGCACATGCGCGGAGTGGGAAGCCGCCTTCACTCATTCACTCGGACTCCTTTCGCCAGAAAACGGTGTGTGCCAGTGTGCGAGTATGCGAGTGTGCAAGGGCTTTTTGTATGGGCATGCCACCCCCTAAAAAGGCGCACATAGCCATACATCCTACCCTGAATGCGAATGTGTTCGGGCCTCTGTGTGTGCTGTGCTGCGTCCCCAAGGATATCGCGTAATAATTTTCATTAAACATGCTGCAAGCCTTGCCGCCCCTCCCGCAACAGCCACATCCACATCCGCATGAAATAAAGACAATTTATTGCGGCCAATACGCACTCACAGACACTCGCATGTGCAGGCCTCCGCCACATATCTAAATAAATGTGTATATAACCGGATTTCGCACGCTTTTCCGACTCCCTTCGCGTCGCCCTTCCGCCTCAACGTCAAAAAGTTTGACAGAAGTGGAACGCCATCCGCCATCCACGTTTGGGATGCGACATCACACAGAAGGCGAGGCGAGTCAACGACTCCACAGCAGCGAGTTCTGAACATTATGCAGCTCTCACAAAGGTTCACCAGAGATGCTTCGCCAGTCACATGGTTACGATTCTTCGGGAAAGGAGTTTGAATAATCAATGCCCTCACACTAAACTTTAGTAAGCGTGTAATACCTATTCCTTAAATATGTTTTCAAAATGGGAAGTATTCATTGTGTATTTGTATTTTCAGAGTTTACATAAATACTACTTATTACGGCATAATGTATTATAAATAGTATACAAAATTGATGCTTGACAACAATCTATTAAGACTAAATAACACTGCCTTATCTAATAAATAAAATATTTAAGCAAAGTTACATACAAACGTTTTAAAGCAGAGAGACAACTCAAGAAGAAGGATATATGCGAATCGTGTTTACCTAAGACAGAAAAATTATATAAACTACTACATTTTCTGTGTTAAAATCAATATTTTATAGCCATAAAATATTTCATAAAAATATATTACGTAATTTTCTTTAACTATCCTAACTTAAGCCGAAATAACAGGAAATATTTAAGAAATTTTTATTTTTGTATGCTCTCTTCTTGTTAAGTAGAATTAATCTGTATTATCTATTACTTATGGTCAACTTGTGCTGAATAAATAAAGATAAAGTTTGGTATTGCCAACTAGAGATTTATAATAATCAATAGTTCATAGATAATTTGAAAGATATCCTTCTGGAAATCACGTTCTTCATCTGAGCTGATCGATTATTCCCGATCAACCCATCAAAGTAGCCATTTTGCGCAAGGGTATGGAATGGGAAAGAATGAAACAAAATAATAGTGATAATAAAAATAAAATCATGTGAAACATGGCGTATACGCAACGTTGGCAGCGTCAGGCAACATCAAGCTAGCGGAGGCGGAGCCATTGTTGAAAAGTGAAAGTTTATAGTTGGCGCACGTTCATAAAGTTTTGCGTGTTATACAAAAGATTTATTATATCGCATATATCGCTAGCTCCTGCCGTTCTTTTTTCCATTTCCACATCCTGCGCATACGCCACACCGCCCGTCCCAATTTTTCCTCTTCCTTTTTTCTTTTTGCCGCTCTGTTTTGTTTGCTTTTTGCCTTTTTATGTTTGGCCTGACTTTTCGTTTTTGTTTGGCCCAAAGCGGCAACGGCAGCACCGAAGGCAGCTTAAAAGCAATATGGCCTTGGGAGTTTTCGTAATGGAATTAATGTGCCTGTGAAAATTTCAATAGGCCGCGTACAAAACTTTTTACAACCAAAGACGGATATGTCTGTGTGTCTGGCCGCACAACGGTTTGATAAGTTATAAATCTGTTCTGTGTTTGCTTATACGCAAGCCGGCCACATGTCATATTTCATGTTTCATATCCACAGACTCTTTGTTTATCATCTTCTAACGAACGATATTTAGGTATCAAATGGGCAACTATATGCGTACATAAGAAACAAATAAAACTAAGATCTGCCGATTCAATAATGAAAAGTAAAACGGAAAATATAATTGAAAACTTACTTATATAATAGTGATTTTTTAATTTTCAATTGTATAAATTTATAAATTTAGTTATATACAATTATTAAATTATATCTATTTTATGATATGATATTAAATTATTCATGAATAGAGTAAATTCAATTTATTAAGTAATTTTTCAATGATGACTGATTTACATTATGTGTTTATATTCTAATGCTATATATTGAGTTTACTTAAAATAAATAAAATTAATATATCGTGATATATAAAAGTAATTGTGTTAGTTTTAACTGTATTTCATCACTTCATAATTTGTATTGTTAAATTAATAGAGCGTTATTATGAATCATAACTCTTTTCTAATTAACAACTGAATTTGTGACCTCATTAGTATTCTCTTTAACCATATACCATATTACATTTTTTACATTTGTAATAGTTCATAATAATCAGAAAGTGTAGAAATTTTGCTTTTGTACAAATAAATTAAAATGTCGTATTAAATATATACCATATGTGTTATAAAGCCAAGTATTTAACGATTGTATTATATCACAACCATGGAAAATTTTTACTTACATTATTAAGAATCTTTTTTGTGTAACATGACTCATAACAGTTTCATCTTATTAATGTTTGTTTTCATTATTCAATTGTGTTAAAATAATAATGTAATTCTTAGTAATAACTATAATGCATGACCATGTGTATATCTTTACATATTTTAATGCAAAAACTGTTATTAATGTTATTTCAACATTTTGAAGTGATAAAAATACTTTGATTAAATTAGAGTACCTGCAATTTTTGAGAGATTTTAAACAGACAATTCATAAGGTCAATTGACTTTGCAAAGGATTGGAGTGACTTTAGAATATATTTTGAAACGGTTTTACATCGCCCTTGATAACCGTGCAAAATTAACTATTAGATTATTTATACTCATCCTTTTACTTTTATCACAGGCTTACAGAAAACTAATAGTGCAACATCTGAAGGGTACAGGAATTTGGAAATTAAAATCTTTTTTTATCTGCTGTATATAGAGTTTTTAGGGAAGCTCCTATTATATAGTATAACCAGATAATCAACCAAATTTTTTCTTATAATTTACCAAGCAAGCACATACATATGTGTATTTACTAATACAAGTCCTGCAGCCACAGGACCCCAGGGAGCGGCAGGAGCTGGTGATCGGGGGGAGGAAGCTGGCAAGGGCTTGGGGCTACGAGGTATTGGTCAAGCCTTGAGATTTTACGCAGCTGCGTAAGCTGCGTGGGGCTGTAGTACACGATAAACCGTTATTATGTGCCATGTGCTGGTGTGAGTGCGTGTGTTTCTGCGAGTGTGTTGGTGTGATGGGGGGAGCGTGCGTAGTAGTAAATAGTAAAGCGGCATAGCATACTTTTTTGGGCGCGCAATCACAGGCTCACACTCATGCAGAGACGCGCGCTGGCACACTCACACAGACGCGCGCCGCACGGACTGAATGTTCGAATTTTGATTTATGCTGCTCGCAATTGAAACTTTGGCTAATTTATGTGAATTTGGTGATTTCGCGTTGGCCTTTGTTAGGAATTTGGCCCTTTGTTTTGCCCATTTTATTGTGCAATCGACGCAAGAGCATTTCACCCCTCTCTCTCACACACTCTCTCTTATCCTTTTCGCTCTCACTTACTTGATGCTCCCGTGCGCGCCAATTTCGCAATTTCGAAGACGAGTGCGAAAAGCTTGACCAAAAACAAAGTAGTGCTTCAGCCGCTCAGTGGTGGTGGTTCAGTGGGTGGTGCAGCGAGGCGCAGCGAGAGGGCCAAAAAGATTTGCCGACAGTTTTTACTACGCGACTTTCGAACTGGAGAAAGCGGCGCGAGAGGCGAGAATCCGAGATTCGATATTCGAGTTTCGAGAAACGGAGAGACGAGAGATTTATTTGACTGCGCGGCTTCGTCTCTTCGGCTTTTTGGCGCTCACAAATATTGCACCACTACAGGCGCACGCACTGGCACACGCACACGCACATACATACACATATATACACACACATATATCTGTATTGGATTTTTTCCAACGTTTGGCTTTCGACGGTATATCCTGCGGGGGTACAGAGATTTCGAAGTGGATTTGTGTTAATTCTTACAACACTGAACTGGCACTGGCAGCGGGTTAATTTAGGCCGCCCCTCTTACTGTTAGCACTTTTAACTCCACTTGCGGGCAGCGATTGAAGTAGATGCACTTTGAGTTGGTTGCTCTGCTCGGAAACGGCGTTGCGGATGTTATTTTCCCACAGCCCTCTTGCATTGGGGCTGAATTGAATTCGTTTGGTCGCGGTTTCTGCTCGGAACGCATCCACACTCGCCAGATTCTCGCTACGAACTGAGTGGTTCTTGGGGCAAGGTTGCGTGCTCTTGGGGGCTTTCGAATCCGTTTAACTTCCTCTCAGTTCGAATTTTGCATAATTCGTTTGGGGTGGTTGCGCCGGTGTTGCCAGATGGCGAGATGGCCTCTGTTAAGACACGATAATGTTAACAGAATACCTGTTAAAGTTGCACAGCTATCGATATATCCGTTATGCGACTGTTGGCGGTTTATTTAGCAAGCTTTGAATTTGATTAACGGAAGGCTAAGTTTAAGATACTAATGTACAATAGGTAATTATTTTGTATTATTATATTTCCATCTTCTTTTTTATACGATTTTTTGTCATTACATCTTGAGACAACATAAGCTGCCAACACAGTTTTCCAGCATATTTCCATTTTTCAGAGAAACTTAAGTGTTAATTTAGACAAACTAAAACAGGCACGGAATATATAAAATATAACTAATATAAACATTTATTAAAATAAAATCATAATCGATCAAAATCATTTTTAAGCTTTGTAACGATTTGTTTGTAACTCAACTGCAGTCTTGACATCATCCGTCAGTATCTGTCCCCATCCAGTGTGGACAGCACAATGGCAGCGGCGCTTGACACGCTCGGCATGCAGATCATAGAGCACCCTGTTCTTCTCATAGTAAATCGGGTTGTTATCAATACCCAGCTCCGGGTTGTAGTCATCATAAGCAGAAGCTGGGCATCTACTACGCTTTGCAGAATCTATATAATCGTAATTTGTTGGATAGTTATAGAAGCCACTGATGCTGTTGCACCTGTCTTCGTCCGGATTCAGGTTCAGGTCTCTGAAGCGCTTCGTCAGGGACGCCAAATCGCAGTTCAGATCATCCCTTCGGCGTTTTCGAGGGTTCAAGAATCCCTCCATTGAAAATATTGGAATATATTTATTTATATACTTTGACTCTGTTGGGAACTTTTTACTTTGTTTCAGTTGAGCTTTAGTAAGAATTTGACAGATCTGACCAAGGCCAATGCTGTTAACAGTTCAGCCGGGAGGGCCAGCTTAGGGCACCCCTGTTTACCCTCAACAATCACCAAATGATAATGATTTTACGATTCCATTTTATTTACAAAAATTAATTTATTTGTTGCATTCAACTTGGTTTGTATAGTTTATGATTTTCCCGTATTGTTTACCGAAATCAAATCATAAAAATAAGCGTACTTGTGAAAATATTTTTAAAATTAAATGCATAATTTTAAAATGGTTATTGCTTTTAAAAACTACAAATAAAACATAAATACATTATTTTTTTTGCTTTTCTTTTAGTTGTTGTTTTTGTTGGTTTTTTGTTTTCATTCCAGCCTTAATCGTATGAACACTTAATGATATTTATGCCTACACTATTGAATAATAATAATAATAATTTCCTACTGTGCGTCGTTCTTGCCGTTTGAATGTACATTGCATAACATATCTAAGCCGTTCAAAGAAGTATTACACTTATATAATAATATATTATATGCGTTTCAGTTACGGTTAATTCTTGTTTCTGTGCGTTTCTTTCTTTATACGTATATGTACAGGATTTATTTGCTTAGCAAATTATGGCAGATTAGTCTAAATTAAAAAAAAATTTACATTGATAAATTTAATATATGTTTGTGTTCTTCTTCAATTCATGATCTCTTTTATTCATCAAATGCCATATAATTCTCTTGTTGTCACTCCATGTCAGCTGTGGACTTGTTGTCCTGTTGTGTGTTTGTTTCATGGTTAGTTTGGTTAATTGTCGAATGTAAATGCAAATGCAGGGCTCAGCATTAGTCGATTTAGTGTGTCTTTATATAAGTAGTAGGCTTTTCCCTCGACTTAGAAACTAATTTAGTGGATTAGTCAAGTCCTTTTGCTCTGCGCTGTTTTTCAGTTTAGTTTTGTTAATCAAGCTCTGGTGAGTGATTAATGATTGATGATTGACTGTCGACAGCATTTGTGCATTGTGTTTGATTCATTTTCAGGGCTTCCACCAAAGAGATTGAATTTTGCTCAAAAGTAGTTCATTCAGGTTTGCCTTGTCTGTTATAAACTATCTATATGTATGTGTGGGTGTGTGGTTTTGTTTTGTTTATATAGTGTAGTTTACATTTAAAATTATATTTCTGATTTTCGATAAATACACAAAAAATTTAAATAATAAACTGAGCAAATAGGGAAATTAAGAACGCGGGTTAGGAGAAACAGAAGTAGGCGCGCGCGGAAAATTTCAAATTAAATATGTTTTTTAGCATAGGAATTAGGCAACTAACTAAATAACTGTTCACTTAACAAAAATAATTTAAATATAAGAAACACTTAACGTAGAGACTGTTTGGGCGGGTGTGTTATGGTTGAGAGAGATAGGGAGGGGACCGCCTCAGCGATTGCCCCTGCTGCTACTGCAGCCGGTCGCAGCGATAGTGTTGGTGCTGGCGCTGCTGCAGGCGCCACTCCTGGCCACCGTCTCGTCACCATCATCGCCGAGATACTCGTCGGGCTTGTGACTAGAGGCGGGAGGCGTGAGCAGATTCTCTGGGGCGCGCAGCGCGGTGGCTGGGGAGGCCTGGGTGCGGGCTCGAATGGCATGGACTGCATCCTGGGCCATTAGCACTTCGTCCTGGAAAATGAAACGAAGCAAAATCACATTAGAATGATGTATATCGAGGGTAAAGGGCAATGTGGTATATCGAAGGAATCCTAGTTTAATATATCGATATTGTCTTCGTCGCGTTGAGATACTTACATACATATCCATGGTGGTGGTGTGCGTCTGGATGATGTGCGAGTCGTCGGTGACAATGTTGGGACAGATATGACCCAAACCAAACTTGTTGCTGACCTGCTCGTTCTGCTCGTTCAGCTGCAGATATGTGGCCTTCTGGGAGATGACCCGGAAGAAGGGCTCCATCCAGCGGGCGCAGGGCTGAATCACCTGCCAATCTAAGCCAGAACAGCGCAGAGCGGCCTCGCTATTAGTAAAAATAAAAAATAATAATTTGTTAGAAAAAGCTAAGCAGACAGCAGGACAACTGTTAAACTCACCGACTGAACGTATGACTGATGGCCGCTGCTGCCAACACCGAATAAGAGTAGTTGGCCATGCCCACATCCAGGGTGCACAGGTCCAGCAGCTGCGAAGTCTGCACGAACTCGAAGCCGGAGAACTGCGGGTAGATGAAGGCTTCGTCAGCCTCCGCCGCTTTCTGCCTGCCGATTTGGGCGAACGAGGCTGGCGTGCGATTGTTGACATTGAGCTGCATATAGATGCCCAGCCAGCCGGTGATGGTGATGGGGCTAATGTCCCAGTCGAGCGCCTGCAGCAGGATCTTTTCATAGTTGAGTATGTCCTGCTCCGTGCAGGCGCCGTCTGTCACGTAGGCGAACTCCCCGATCTTGGGCGGGTAGATCTCCTCCACCTTGGCGGCCACGAACAGACAGGTGATGCCGATCAGCTGCAAATGAGTCTTCTGCACCTTGTGCGCCACGTGCAGATAGCGATCCAAGTAGTCGACGGCCAGGTAGAAGGTCTCCCGGTGGAGCTTGTACACCTCGCACACCTCGATCAGCCAGTCCAGAAGGATGGCCCGCATGCGTGGCTGCAGTCCAGGATGCTGCTCAAGCATGTAGACGCTGCGCAGACGCGAATCCTGCTCATCTCGCTGGCACATCAGGTGCCACACATCTGCCGCGTTGGCCCAAGCCAAAGCGGGCAGGGGACACTGACGCAAGGCGGTCTCCACCGCCGGCGACATACAGCTGAAGGCTGCCGAGTCAGAGTCCACCGCCTTAATAGGCATCATGGTCACCGGACACGAAGGCTGCTGTGGTTGGAACTCCTGCTTCTGTTGCTGTGGGAGGCCGGGAGTACGCTCTCCATTCACCGCCTTCTGCTGGCTGCATCCCGAGGAAGCTGGCGAAACGGTGGACGAGTTGATCTCCTCGTCCTCGTCCTCTTCCTCCCCATCGTCCTCGTCGTACGAGTACTCCTCCCAGCTGTCGTCCAATAGATCATCGTCCTCGTGCTGCTCCACTTGCGAGCTGCTGTTGACCGTTTTCACTGCTGCATCCCCACCGGCGTAACGCACCATGACTGGCGCCTGCTTCGCACCGCGATCCGGGCTCGGCGGACTGTCCGGGCTGTCCGGCAGCGGACTGTGCGGCGGTTGCTCCGACAACTCCTCGGCCGGAGAGCTGCGTATGCTGAGCAGTTCCTGAATGTGCTGGCCATCGGCCGAGACCACGGGCGAGGTATAGACCGAGGAGGCCACTGAAGATAGATTGCTGCTCTGGTCGCTGCCATAGAGAGCGGGCAATCGCTGTTGACGCTTAGCCGATGGTGGCTCAAAGCCGAGTTCGGGATCCTGCAATCGCAAGGATAAGATTGGGTTATAAAGAGGGATTTATATATTGTGTGTAATGGAAAGATCTTTCCTGTTGATATAATTCTTAATACTACTTTTGTTTACTTCTTTCTTTGGTATCTTTAGGAATTATTTAAATCTATATTTAAGTATGTGATGTATCAAATAAATAAAACCAATCATTACCATTTCAATAAATTTGCGCTTCTGTTCCAACTTCATAGTAACATGAACAACACAATGAAAATGATATATGAGTCAGTAAACAGGATCACACGAGTGGCGGAGAATTAAGGACGTGTCTCGAATATAATTAGCCAAGGAGAAACTTCGAGTGGAAATTTATGTGGGCACGCCTGTCAAAATTCTTAATCCTTAATAGATGGACCGCTGGTTCGCTGTTCGCACCCGCACAAAATTTGAGCCAGGGAGATTGCACACAAAAGATCAAGGACTCGGGATCAGTCTTGGCATATATAGAGGTATAACAATAACACTTTGGTTGGTTACTCTCGTGGGAGCGGGTTTCGTTTCGTTTTTCCCTCAAATTAATCTTTTATTGCACTTTTGCTTTGATGTTTCGAATATTCAGGAGCAGCAGTCTTTGGTTATAATTCGTGGCTTGTTTGTTTCTTCTTTGGTGTGTTTAAATAATTGTACAAAATGATTTTTGGTTATAACATTTTTGGCTTTTTGTCGTTCGTTTTTGGTTGGTCTTTTGTTTTTCGTTTTGCTGTAGTTCTAGTTGTTGCTGTTTTTGTATGGTGACGATTTTGGCAAATCCGGTTCTTAAATTAGTTCTTTGCACTCAATTGCGGTCCATAAATATTTTTCAGTCTTTACTTCTCAGCTACTTGATCTCGACTTGGCAACATTTATAGGATTTTGTTATTCACTCCGCTCTTGGCTTGTTCGAGTACCAATCGCGTTGACGTTCGCTGTGCAACTGAGCTGGCTGTGCTCCGTTCCAGATCGCCGATCCCCGGTCCCCGATCCCCGATCTCCGATCGTCGTTATCCTTGGCCGCCGAATGCAACGGTCTCGAATAGGGGTTGCTTTTGCCCCGACAGACGTTGCAACACGACGACAGCGGTAAAAACAGGATCGCTGGTAGGCAGCTTGCCGTCTCTTTTCTCTGCTGTGGCATTTGCTGAGGGGTAGTTCCCGGAGATCTGGTCGATCTGGTATCCGGACTTCTTGAGACGCTGTCGTTGTTGTTTTTGCATTGCATTTTTCGCCTTTGGGTGTTTATCAGCCCAACAACAAATCCCCCGACCCCGATCCTTTTCACAATTATTTTTGTCAACATTTCTGTGTGCGTATCCCCAGGTAGACAAGACGTTCGGAAAATCACTACCTTAGGTAGGTAGTGTGTGTGCATAGCGAGTATATGAATTAATCCTGCTAGTACCTTGGCCAGCGGCTGCATTAAAATCGCCTCCTGTTTGCATTGGAGGCAAACTTCTCTAATAAATTATCTTTTGGCATGGATCTTGGATTGTTGTGTGGTGTGGGGCGGGGCGAAAGCCAAATGTAGAGCGAGGCTAATGAAACCTCCGGCCCAGACTCCTCTGCTGAATCGCAAGATTACAGCACGAGGGAGAGAGAGAAAAAGGAATGAAGTTGAAACGAAAAATGCAAACAATTGAAATCCTTGACCATTGTTCTCGCAGACAGATGATGGAAAACAGAAGCCAAGATCAGAAAGTCCATAAAGTAAGAAAAATGTATACAATATGGGATGTTACGCTCAGGGATTGCATTATCCAAAAGAAAACTGCACTTAAGACCCAAAGACGGTGGTGCCCAAAGCCTGACTCGAGAGTCAGCTAATTTCGCTGCCTTCCCTGTGCCCTGTGTGCCTGGCTAAATCTAAGCTTTGCTGTGTTAACTATATATTTTTAAGACATGACATTATTTTTAATTTTTAACACTTTCAAATTTGTTGTCTCGTAACTATTCCCCCACAATCTAGCAATAAAGCCTGATGCGATGAAACGATAAATTGATCGTGCTTAGTAACAAATCGAAAATTTTGATATATTGAAACATTAAATATCGAAAAATATCGATATTATCGACTCATATCAGGAAAAAGCTTATTTAACTTCTTCCTCTTTACCGATTATTATATTGGTCCGATATATGAAACAGAATAAAGATTTTTTCCACATCGCAACGTTAAGACATCGATTTAGATATAAAAATACACATCAAATAATAAAACGGTATCGATTTTATCAAGAATGTAAACTCTTAGCCCTGAATACAATGGTTTCAATTAAATTTAGGCTAGTTTTATTATACTTTTCTTAGCTTGGATATTCAATCAATAACTTTTCGAACATTTATCTCTCTTTCGATTATTTATTTAATTTAACGACTGCAATTGATCTTTGATTTTGATAGAAAAGGAATTCAAGTCATATAAAATTGTGACATTTATCAAATTTCGCACATATCAAAACTAGATGCATTTTCTGCATTTTCCCAACTGACAATCTCACACGTCATAAAAGCTTAACAATAATGTGCGGCAAGCAACCCTCCCCCGGAGAGGAAAGATTCTCATTAAAGATTTTCACATAATTTGTTGCGTAAAAATGAGGGAAAATTTTACGATATTTATGTGACAATTTTAATTGCCTGAGTAGGTTTGCCTTCCCGCCAGGGAAGGGAGGAATAGAGCTTCCCTCCACGGAGTCCAAGTAAATAAATTTTGGCATCAAGACAGGAAGAAGGTCCAAGACGCATGACAAATTTAATTTCTTATTCTTCTGGCCAACCCTCCGGAGCCGAGGCAGATGATGTAGGTAAGAGAGAATGGCAATCGCAGAGCATGAACACGAGAATGGACATGGATATGGACACATGTCAAGGCACCCAGATGCAATGCAATTAAAATCAAAGCGTGCAATGGCCTAAGAAGCCATGGTCCACACACAATGGCCGGGCATTCCTCTAGCCTTATTACTTCACTTTTTCTCTACTTTTTGGTGCGTGGACATTGCATCTGCCAGAGGGACTTGGACAAGCGTTAAGGAATCGGGAGAAAACTGCCATTTCGCTTTATGACATGACGGATTCCAACGAGTGAGTAAATGAGTGAGTGAATGGGAGTGTGAGAAATTAGTGAACTGTAAAGTGGGCTGGAATCTGGACCAGGGCGAGAGAGGGTTGCATCCCAAGTTTAACAAGGGTTAAACTGGGTTGATGCCCTTAAGCCGCCTCAAGGATTTGGGCCCAAGTCCGGGCAGTCGAGGCAGCTGCAGCAAATCTCGATCTCCTCAGCCCACAAGACACCCAAACATCTCTCGAGATCTCGCTGGGAGGGAGCAGATGATGCAATGCCTCAAGTTATGGGTACATACAAAGCAGTCAAGAAGCGATTGTTATGCGACAACAACCTCAACCATATCCTGCTGCTGCCCCATTGTGCCATAGCCATCTCTGTCCCACTCTGTTTCTCTCTCTGTCCCCTCACACTCTATAAAGTCCTGCGCTTATGTGTCGTAATCTTCGACTGCCGCCGTCTGCTCGAAACCGAAACACCTTTAGTTTTCAGACCCGGCGTGGGTCCAGGTGTAACTTTTTTTTCGCCGTTGTCGTGTAATACGCTGCATTGTTGTTTCGTTTTATTTTTCTTTCTTTCATGCCTTCCTCTTCCCCCGCCAGGGTCTTTTGATAACATTTAATTTATTTTTTCTATGGCGGCCTCGATAATTGTTAATATTTTTACATTCAGTTGAGGGGATCATGGAATTAGAAATAGTTATCTTAAGGGATAAGAGGGGAGTTCCTGGAACTTCTGAATTCAAATCCAACAGAACTTTATCCAACGTCGCAACTGACAAATTACAACTTCCTTAATGATCGTCACAAACTAGCTGAAGTCCTGACCACTCTCGGGACCTCTTCGCTGCTCTCCTTTTAATAAATGATATGCAAACAACATGCCAGCAGACAAATCCCAGGAGGACAATAACAAACACTCATATTTCCAAGCTGCGCCACTGACCCTCGGTCAGTTCGGAAGGGGTTAATCCAACACAATCCTTTCGCGGTCACTAGGCTGAATTTTTCATTAGGGAAACATAAATGTAGAGGACTCTCGGACATGTAATTAATCATTCAATTGGTTAGATCCATGACCAAGCGAATCAAGGCATAACCCATTGCTGGAAACGGGAGGAGGGTAAGTGGACAGGGGACAAACCGCGAATGAATTTTGGAAGCGAAAAATTTAAATGATAAATTAGATGCAATACAGTTTCGAGTCCTTTATAAGGATTTGTTTTTATATGCCAAGCAAAGCTCTACGTGGATTAATTCAAACTAATTACAGTTTGAGTTTAACTGAGCTCATATAATATTTATAGGGAGATCGCAGAGAGAATGTTTTTACATCATATTACTACTAGGATTACTTTACAATATTTTAAAAAGTTGCACCTTCAACAATTAAATCACAACTGTCAATAAACTAATGCTAAACAATCCCGGCTATATCTCTTGTTTACCATCAGCTAAATGGGATCCGATTTGAAATTATACAAAAACTTTCAATTACAAAACAAGCTGTCCCTGATCCCATCTCGGGATGCACGATCTCGGAATCTCTGGGAAACTGGATTTTCATTTCCCACAATCTGCCGAAACTGACTTGACAGAAATCAAGCCCCGCACTTGATTGCACCGCCAAGGATCCTGGACTAACCCTTGAAGGCAACTCGCTCCTGGACTGTTTCGGGATAAAAGAAACAAAGTTTCCCAAGAAAAAACAAGAGGGGAAAACTTTCAGCGATTTCATGCTTGCCATGTAAAAAACAAAAAAGGAAGAAAAAGGGTTTACATTACACTGACAAATTGGTAAAATAATACCATAATTTTGATCCTTGTGCCAGCAGCAAAACAAATATTGTATAATATTTCAAGACCGCATTCCGCAGGAGCAGCGGCATTATGCGTGTCCCGAAAACAGATGACACTGGGCGCTGCTGCAAGGAGTCTCGCCGGATGATTTGCATAAAAGTTTAACGGAAATCTAATGAGCAGACGCCGGAGCTGGAGGCATTTGCATAAGGATAACACGTCCTGAAACGGGGTAGCAAAATGCAACCGGGTCGGAAACCATTTTTTATGGGATGGCGCGCACAACTTCTTTGGGCAGAAGCAAATGTCGTCTCGATGAATATTTAATTAGGGAAGACGACGGAAAAACTCCCGGCCCAGTGATCCTTGAAAAGGATAAGGCGTTGCACAACCCCTCCGTTCTCGTCCGTGTCTGCGGTTTCGGCTCTGTCCCATTCCGGTAGCCGTCGATCCCTTACCCATCCCGACTCCCGATCCCGTCTTGATCTAGTTCCTCTGCCTCAAGCTAACCTATAACTATCGCAATTTCAAATTCTTCTTTAACGGACATTTGCGCCTTGACTTTCGGCTCCTGGCGCTGGAAAACCCACCCCTGGCGAGCGGGAGACGTCCGACTCCGGCTCAAGGTGTGCGAGCATGCGCAACGCCGCCGTCTGTCCTTGGTCGCCTTTGTCCTGCCGTGCATATGCTCAGCACTCTGCCAAGACCCCTTCGGAATTCTTACCCAACAACAAGGGCCTGACAAGGGGGGCAACCATTACCTTGCCGTACATTTTTTTCGTATGAAAATGACATTTGTTTGGCAGGGAAGTAAGCGCGGAAATATTGCAAAAACAGAAAACAACCCAAACTCGATGGCAAAAAACGCACGCAAGACTTGCTTGGTCGAATCCACAGATACCCTTGAGAGGGAGTTTGATTTTATGGAATGTATTATATACTACACTGAGCTCCTTTAAGTACTGCAGTACCTTGAAGTCACTATTAATTTAGATAATTTAACTAACCATTTATTGATGTATTGATCCCTTAAGATCCCTAAACTGTATGAAACATTCCTTTATACCCTCTAGATACCCCAGCTAGGGTATCAAGACTACCTTATTTTCTGCAAGTTCGTTTCTCCCTTCAATATTTCATTTGGCACTGGAAGAAATCCTTAGCACCAACACAGCTGCCCGTCGCCAGGAGCCGTCGTCGCAGGGAGAAGAAACCATTGTTTCCCGCTTTGATTGCAGCTACTTGAGAGACGTTATTCTGACTCTCGAGGCAGAGCAGCAGGAGGAACTACCGCTTTCCAAGGATGCGCTGCTGCTAAATGAGCCTTTTCGGTAAGTAGCGTTTATTTTTGGGCTCATCCTTGGATTGTTCGAGAGTAGTGCCGAGTAGCAACTGGCAACTACGTGCCCAATGGCTTATTTGGCCAACCAGCTCAAGCATCAAAAGATCAAATGAGGTTCGGCAGGCAAACCAAAACGAATGGAAGCCATGAAAGGGCTGGGCAATCAAATAAAAGATCGAACTCCAAAAAAATATCAGATGGTGCTATTTGAAGAGATCAATGAAAACAAACTAGGAAGTCTGAGATGTAAAGGGGGAGCCAGAAGTGCATTCTTCTAAAATTATATAGTAAACTGTAATATAAGCTAAAATCGAATGTTCAACAGTATCCTGAAAACATAGCCTACTTTTAGGGGCTCAGTGAGAAAATTAATTTAGTTAAAGGTCTCTAGAACATTACATCTTAAAGTCTTTTGTATTGTACTTAATTATTGTATAGTCTTAACGTTAAGTTTATTTTTCAATCAATGAAGATAAATGAACACTGATACAAGCCAGTGCTTCAGAAATCACTATAAAAGATCATTAAATCAATTTCAAATTCCAAACTAAAGTCCAAAGGCTTAGTTGAGGCATTAATGAACCACAATTTTGCATCAAAGTAGCCCGATCATCGTCATCCAAGATCGTTTGGGTCATTGGCTCTCTTCTCCTCCTCCCCTCTATCGCTCTTGGCGTTTCCTTGATAAGATTGCGAACACTCAACGGGGTCACATGCCGCCCAATGATAATGCAACTTCATTCATAAAACTTATCGCGTGCAAACACAGACATTTGAGCAGCGGATTTGCGTACGAAACTCACCTTAACATCATCGTTTGAGTCGCTCATTAAACGCCGTTTACGTTTATTGCCATTCGAAGTTGTGGCCGCGGATGGTGAAAAGCTCTGGTTATCACAAGAGCACATCTCGACTTCTTTCTTGGTGTTCGCCATAGTTCCCGGTTGCTGGTGCTGGTGCTGAGCAGATGATGAAACCGATGATGCTGTGCTGGCGGCTGGGGCGACTAACGACGATAGGATTGGACTACTACTGCTGCTGCTGACGACGACGATAATGTTGCTGCTGGCTATGCTTCCATTGGGCTCAGTGCTGCTGGTAGAAGAGACACTGAAACAAGTAGAAAGTAAATTAAATTAACAGCGGCGTTTATTTTCACTAAAAGTATATACATTTTACTTAGATTAGAGGTACGACTATAAAGGAAATAAATATGTACAAAAAACGTAATTAAAATAATAAAACACTAGATTTTTCAAAAGAATGTATACTAATTTAATCCCCCAACTGATAAGCCACACTTAATCACTTTCTATTTAAGTCTACCAAGTAAAATGTGCCCTCTTATTACTGCCAACCCAGACCACTGTGCGAATTCCAGGGAAACTGCCGAGAATTGCTTTTTAAAATTTCTCCTCATTTGCGAAATAGAGAAATTCAATATGCCACGGAGGCAAGCAGCAAATCACATAGGGGCGTTCGTCCTAAAACAGATACAAACGAAACGAAATGAAACATAAATTCATTGAATTTTGACACGGCATTCGATGAATCGCGATGCGAGGCTCGAGATTAAGGCGCCCGGCGGATACATTAATATTTAACATCCGGGAAATTGAAATCGAGATGACTGATCGAGGGAAATAAGATCGCGAGGGTTCGCCGAGGAAAGCCTTTCCTCCTCTAACGGAAAGATTGAGCAATTTTGGCAAATTTGCATGCACATTATGCATAATGCAATAGAGGCTGGCAAGAAGGAAGAGAATAGGGTTTCCCTTCTTGAACGGAGGCAGATGTTCCATCCACATCGTCTCAAGTGAACTGCACTTCAAGCAATTCGATGCGCGAATTTTTGCAATTTGAGCAAGGAGCACGAAAAGGAACTGAAAGAAATCGGATTGTAACCCTTCTTTGAGCTGAGCAAAGGGGATAAAAAATCTAAAAGGCCTGCCGCACACACATAATTTCAAATGCCAAGCCATTGGGATCGCAGCCTCCTGTTTTGATCCTTGCCCCGGCGGGCCCTGCACTATCGATCGCGTTTAATGGTTTAATGAACAAGAAAAAGTAATCACGTTGTAAATTACGAGGAAATGAAATCGCTTAAAAATGAGTTATGGCGAGAGAAATGTCTCTCAGCAGCAGCCAGCGGAGAAAGGACTAATGGAGCGTACGTGCACGCGGCCTTCAAGTTACTTTCTTTCCCGCTTTCCCATCCTTTCCCTTCACTTCTTTGCGCCGCTGCTCGGGGTCAGGGTTCCCGCTCATGTCCGCGGCTAAAGGTTCAAACTGAAATTTGTCATTTCGAGGTGAAAGTTTCCTTTCAAGAAGAAACCTGGTTTCGGTGCGGTTTCCCCCTTTACTCGGGTCGAATCCCTGTAGGTAGCACTGGGCTTAGGGTGATATGATAAGGGAAAACCTCCACTAGATCGTTGTAGTTGTAGTTCCAGGAATATGTGGTCCAAACTATCGAAGGATCGATCTTTCTCACATGATAAATAATATCAAGCTGTGAGCCAAGGAGTTACTGATTTATTATTCCAGTTCAAAAGCACGTGACTAATGTTAGTAGATGGTTTAGCGATAAGAAGCAAATTATGGAAATGAGGTGAGATGGCTAGGACCATTTTAGCTCAGAAAATCATACAGTTTATTAATGTGCTTCTTCCCCTGCCTTTTTTATAAATTCCGTTATAGATGGCAGTGAAATAGTTTCGCAACACATACCAATAATTATGTCGCACACATGCTGACCACGAAATATGTCCATAAAATGGACTATCACTTAAGTGATCGGTCGGCAGTGGGTGCTGCTGATGATGATGATGTAGAATGCCAGGGGGACGCAACTGACATAACCAAATGACTGGGCAATTATGCAATTATGGTCATGCGCAGGCACCCACGAGCAAAAAAAGAAAAAGGTAAATACATAGGAGAGGGCGAGCGAAACATATTAAACTCAATTAATTTCTGTCCACCAGGACATTTTGCCTGAAAAAGCCACAGAAAGTGCGCGGCAATGACAACATTATCAACCCATGCAACCCCCTAGGTGCAACCCTCTCCAGGGGAACTTCGAACTGACCAGAACCGAGCCACAACTAAACACTTTTCTAATGACATTTCGCGCGCAATTATTTACTAATCACACGCAGGACATTCGGGCCCAGGAGCGAGTCCTGTGAAGGTATGCAGTGTGTAGAGGAATGCGACACTTGGTTATCAACACCTAGGAGCCATCTGTTTCGGGCCAGGAGAGCCAGAACTTTTCTGAAATTGACAGTGAAAATGCATTTTAGATTATCGCACTTGAGTCGGAACAGTAGGATCCCGAAGGTTATAGCTCCTGCGGGTCTCTGCGCCTCTCGTTTTCCCGGGGGGTATTCGGGCATAACCAGTTGGGCCCTGTCACTTTATAATTACGAAACAGCCATTAGATAAACATCACTTTTGGTTAGGAGAATTAAAGAGACCCGATGGTGGAGACACTACCAGGATAGTTGGTGGTAAAAGGAAGTCGATCGGATGTCGCCACAGGAAGTCGCGCAGCGGCATCGAAAATTTGTATTAGACAGTCGCCTTTTTGGCTTTCATGTGGGGTGTTAATTAGTTTGGCCAAGCCAGCGGAGGAAACTGCAGTCACGAAAATGTGTGTTGATGGGAAAAGGAAATGAAGAGGGTGAGGGAAACATGCAGGTTGCCTGGAAGAAACTACAAGAAGTTTCAGCTAAAGGCTAAAATTCTTCAATATAATGTCTAATGAAACATTACCTATCATTTCCTGAAACACTGAATTCGTAGAGATTTTACAAGTAAAAAGGGATTACGAGAACTTAGTTATGCTTTATGTGCAAAATTGGAAATATCTTTATTGCTTTCGTGTATTTTTACAATGGCTTTTTTGTATAATATTTATCTAAGTAAAGTGTAGAAAGGAGTAAAGATTATTTATCAATTAGGAAATATTCAAAATATATTGAATCAATTAAAGTACTTTATATTTGTTGTATTACTTACCTCTTGGTATCCACACCCATAATTGTACGGCCTTCAAAAGCCGTTGAGGTTTTTAGTCCTGAATTTTAAGTATAGTGCTCTCCAAAAGCACTGAAGTTTTTATAAATTTAAAATTATTTAAAGAATCTGCAAAGAAACACAGAAATTATTAAATTAAATAGGAATTAAAAGAGTAGCAAGAGTATATAATTGAAATCAAAACTTTTTTCCCCCAAATGTCCAGGACATGGTCATCACATGTGTTCCGTTCTTCAGTTTTTACGACTTGACATAACCTATCAACAGTTAGTCCCGCATTATCTCTATGGGTCCTTGGAGGAGAAAAACAACATATGATCCTTAAGAGCAGCAGAGAGTAGAGCTCGCACACACAGCATGTGGTCTTAGGGAGTTTCCCAGTTTTTTTTTTTTTCGTTTTTTCGAAAACCCAAAACAAATTTGTTTACGTGAGTTTTTCTTGAAAAACAATACTCATTTACGAGAACTTTTGCTTTTAGCAACACAAACGTAAAGTAAATATTTTCGAATGGGTGCAAAGATATTCAAATTGCGGGACCAGAGTTTCTGTAGGGGATGCCTGGTGTTGGGTCATCTAGGACAGGTAGATATGGGATGGTCATTTTTTCTTATTATAATCGAATTTCCACGAGTCTCGATTGATGCCTTCTGCTACAGCTGCCCTAACCCCTGCTCCTGCGAGTTTCCTTTACACTCAAAGAAATGAGTCCCATATACTACATGACATGGTAAGACATTGCATTTTATCACAATAAAAGCAATACATGTCTGAGTTATTGTTAAATTTTGGGAAAGTTAAGCTTACAATGAGTGCATATTTTGTTATTTTGTTTTAGGATATATTTTAGGACCTAAGGTGGCTATTTTTTGTCAGTGTACGAGTGTCAGGTGCTTGGTGCATTCGGCGCATGCGCAACGTCAACCATTTCCAGTGGTTTATACAACGCTTAATTATATCGAGGAGTCGGATCCCGTCGCCCGTAGATCCCCGTAGATGCACCTGTTGTGGCTAGAGAGTTGATCGCTGGCCTTCTGTTCCAGCTCAGATGCGGGCAGGTGAGTACTGGCGAGGGGAAGGGAGCGGCAGCTGGTCGGGGACCTACCCCACACCTTAAAGGATTCCCGGCTTTGTGTCTCTGCATCGCGCTGCTGTAACTTCAATTGACTTCCCCCTCGCTAATTGTATCCTGTCGCGTTTCCTTGCCCTGCCCCCTGCTTCCCTGTGCTTCCTTCATTTATTTTCCTTTTTTTATTCTATTTTCCTTTCTTTTCAGTCGGCTGTGTGACATATGGGCCTGGCGTTATATTCGCCACGATTTATGGACCTCCCTTCGGTCTGCCATTCAGTTCGACACCTTTTCCTACCCCATAGACGAATGCTTTTTAGTTAACGACTTTCCTTCTCCTGCTTTCTTATTCTTATGCAACGGACCGACATTCTATTTTTCTCTCTATTTTCGCTTGCTTTCCTCGGGTTTTCCCATGCACAATATTTTGCCTTTTCCAACCATCATTTTCACACTAATTGCGGATATGCCTTCTAATTAATTGGGTTCTCTCTTTCTTCCCGGAGTTGTTTCAGAGCATTCTGCTCCGTGTTTTCTTTCAGTTTTCAACCCTCATGGACTATTCTAGTTGCCTTTAAAAAGATGGTTTTCTGCTAAAGAATAGCTCAAAAGATCTGCATTATGTCTTATGTCTTATGTCTTATGTATCTTCTTGAACTCAGATGCATATATATGTCCTTGTAAATTGGCTTAATATAGATTAAGATCACTCTTCGAGATCAAAAACAGGTCTGTCGAACCTTAAATATTTCTAAACGCACATAATCTTAGTCATAAGCGAAGCTCAGCCTTTCTCAATAATTCTTTGATCCTTTATCTTAAAATTTAACTAATCAATTAATAGATAATTTAACAAACTAAATGGGGAAAAAATTTATATACATATATAGCAAGGAACACTTTTCTTAGCAGCTGACAGGGGTTAGCTGCAAACAAATGACTTTATTTAGGGACAACGTCATTGCCTCCTGTCTAAATACCACCGACTAACATGGATAAAGGACTAACTAATTGCATAGACTGCCCACACGCAGGCTGTGCACTCCAGCAACCCGAAGGAACCTGCGCAGCTTCCTCTAATGAAGATTAAGTGAAGAGCGCTGCGAGTTCCGAGGAATTCCGCGGCGACAGGTATACAAATATGAATAATGCCGGCAAATCGAGCGGATGGTAGGGAGGGAAAGATATCTCGAGAGCCTGGCCTGGCTTCCCAGGGCTTCCTCTCAGCGCCTAATTATGAAACGAAGCATGGCCAAATCTGTGTACCTGGCCGGGGTCCAAGGTCATTCAAACACAAGCGCGAACGGATTTAACTGGAAACTGGAGGATTTTCGGCAAATCCGAGGGCTCCTCCGCCGAACGTTGTATTTGTTGTGCGCGGAAGATTTCCCACAGGGAAATGGACCAGAAGGAAGCCGAGATACAAATACAGACTCCTCTCTCGAAATGCAATGCAACTTGAGGCAATGCAAAGAAGAATGCGCAAAATGTGCAAAGGAGAGCGAAAAAAAAACAGAAAACACAATATGTATGTATCTGCGTATCCGTATCTGTATATAGGAGGAAAACAGGTCTCGAGTTATCCGGGGGCCCTCTTGAGACGCCTTCTGCCCTCCGTCCTCTGTCCGTCTGGGCCTGCGATTTTTGTGCGTCCTTTTTTCGGGTCGTCCAAGTGTGTGCGAGTTACATTTTGGGCTCTGCACATGCGATACACGATGAGATACATTCCAGAGATACTCGAGATAAATGCACATTGTGTCTTGGTATGGGTAACTGCTGCGTTGTCAATGCCAATGCCGCCCTGCCCGCTGCCTTTTCGTTGTTGTGGTTTGGCTACAACTCTGCAATTAGTTGGAAGTCCAAGTGCCGACGACTGCGACTGCTCGAATTTTGTACTAAAAGATACCCAGTATGGCGAAGATCCTAACCGAAAGATATAGTGGTTTCTGATATTAAACCAAGAACAAATCAGGGATTAAAATAATGTTGCATACTTTAGGGGGTTAAAATTATCAAATTTCAACGATAACTAATATAAACATCAGACATTTATCGATAGAAGAGACTATCAGGGTGATAAGTAATTGCAAAACTCCGTATATTCAAGACTGACAATGCCTACGATTTAGGTATCTAACAACTTTTAAATTGAGTTCCTTTTCCTCTTAGAATTTATATGTCTAATTTTGGCAAATCGGTTTTTTTAAACCCAACTCGACAAAGTGTAAGCAATTTTTTAGAGTCTTATACTTTACATATTGATTGAAGAACTCTACATTTCAAATCTCCTGGGCCATTTACAAATTTTAAAGCTTTAACTTGGGCATGATTGACCATCTAGAGGACTTGATATACCCTGCCATCGTACAATGGAAACAGAAATCGAAAACAGGAAAGTCGATCTCTTTGAGGTCTTCTCCTCTGTGAGTTTGCACCAATATCTGTGTATCTGAGTATCTATGTGTAAGTATCTGTGCGTCTGGCATCCGAGGAGCGCCGTCTGGGCAACGGCGTGTGAAAGTAAAGCAAGGAAAGGGACTGCGAGGAGAGCGAATCAAAGTTCTTGAATGGAGCGGCGGCGGCGTTCCAGTTCCAGGAATCGACGGCCTTGAAGTAGCCGTTAGGACACCGAGGCGCGCTCAATTGACTATTTAGTTTATATTTAGCAGCGTCTAAGAGGATGCCCACTGGCGGCCGGCTCAAGTGGCCTGCGTCCTGTCCTGCACAGCCCCTTCCATTCACCCGCTCCTGCCCCAGCTCTCCTGGCCGGACTAGGCGACTATCCTTTGTTTGCCTGGGAATAACTGGAAACTGTTTATCATTGTTGTTTCTGCCCCGTCGTCGTCGCAGGGCTTCTTTTGATTTCCACTCCGACGGCGACTCTGGAGCGGATCTTCTGCTGGAAGATCTCCTCGGAGAGCGACAAAAATGCGGCATAAATTTCGATAAACGTATAGACAATAAATAAAATGCCGATATGCTCCCATTTAGGTACGAGGAGGCACTCTGTAGGCACAACTCATCCTTGGATAGCTTGTAATATCTGGCCAGGCATTCCGCACTTGTAATTGAGAAATATTTTTGGTATTTTACCAGGAATTCGGGTTAATATGGGCAGGTGATATGTGCGACTACAAAGGACGAGGAGGATCTGGTGTGCGATGAGAAAATATTACAAATGACTCTTTGCTTCCCATATCATCCACAAATCCTTTTGAAGGCCTGCCGCTGGCCAAGGTGGAAAAAAGCACTTGATTGGGACAAGTGT
This sequence comes from Drosophila jambulina, assembly GCA_018152175.1. Taxonomy (NCBI): domain Eukaryota; kingdom Metazoa; phylum Arthropoda; class Insecta; order Diptera; family Drosophilidae; genus Drosophila; species Drosophila jambulina. The sequence continues at coordinate 24,057,197 of JAECXH010000114.1, read as the reverse complement.
TTACCCAGCCTCCACAAAAAAAGAGAGAAAAGGTGTGGGCCAGGATTTAAATAGTTTTTGTATACCCGAAATGTTTGCTTGGGGAAAATAAACTCAGGCCTTTTAGAGGTTTACAGATAAAATTGTGAAAAAATATATAAGTATTCAAGGAGTACAAAAAAGGAACAAATTTCGAAATGTTTTGATACAAAATACATGTTAGTTCTTTTGGTTTTTCATAAAACGTAAACTTTTGATTTTATTTACAGAGGCCATATTCCAATATTCAAAATTTCCAATTTTCCTTCTGTAAGAAGCAGGAAGACTATCCGCTGCTGCAGCATGAGCCTAAACTCAAGCGGCAGCCATTCAACTCGGACAAGGACTCGGAACTTGAGGATTGCACCAGTGCCCTGAGAAAAGAAGCGCAAAGCCCAAAAGATGAAGGACCTCCTCAAGCAGCAGCACAAGGGAGATCCATGCATTCAGCTACAGAAGCAGGAACGAGGAGGACCATCAAGCAGCCAAGCGACCCCTCGCCAAGGATCTTGGCCCGTCAGAGAATCTGAATTCGGAGGTGTTTGCTCATATCCGGAGGGAACTCCTAATCCGACCAAGTTCCACTGACGCTGCTCCTCGCCAGCATGTTTCTGAATAAATCACCCAGGTGCACGAGGATCAGAGACTGAACTGAACAAAAGATACAAAGTCAACAGAAAATTCCGAAAATATTTAAATGTAACAATCTTTTCGATTTTTTTGTGTCTAAAATTTCGATATGAGAAGACTACTATATTTTATAGTTATACGTTAAAAATCTGTGGTATATATCGACACAATGTAACTGGAAAAAAGAGATAAATTAAGAAAACAAAATCCGGCAAAAATCGTGCAATATTTTCGATATGATAAAAAATGCAAATTTGTTGTCAATATATCATATGGGACTTTCTCTAGATATTCATAGTTACAAATCAGGTTTAGTTACTACACAAGCTTCTATAAATAATAATACTATCTGATATTATAATTACTTTATATGGTATTTAGTATGTCTCTTCTATACCTTCCACTGGCGCGGTCTCTTCAACGGGTAACGAAAAGCCAAATTTCGGCCGATCATGACATAATCAAACACGAAACACAAAACAATTAAATATACAAAAACCAACCCCATCAACAATTTGCCACCCACCCCCGCACTCCGCCCCGCCACTCATTCAACAAGTTTTTAGCGGCGCAAAAAGCAAAGACGCAAAAAGCTTGCCAAAAAGAATGCGAAAAAGCGCGCAAAAAGACACAAAAACGAGTAGAAAGTAGAAACGGAAAAAAAAAAGACAACTGAAGAAATTGTAGCAGGTAAATGGATGTAGAAGAGCTGACAAGAGGCGGAGGCAGAGAGGGAGTGGGCGAGGGAGAAGCAATAGCGAAGCAAAGCACAGAGAAATATCAATGAACTCCATTCTTGACTCTGCCCCGCTCTGACCCTCGTGCCATCTCGCTCCCACCTCGCAAGTACATAGAGTTACTACCAACGTTTTTTGCGCCACTTTTGACATAATTCTGTTTCTCTGCCCGCTTTGCTCGCTGCTTCTTCGCCGTCTTCGTCTTCGTCAAGTTTTCAAAAGGTTCCAAGTTTTGCGTTGAACTTTTCCCGCCGTCGCAGCGACATCGACAGCACTGTCTCAGTCAACAGCGGCAGCGCTGCCCAAAAGGTTTTTGTTTGTTGTTGCTGCAGCTCGCACACACATACATTCTAGCTGGAGAATGGTGAAAGACGTAGGGGAAAAAAGGCAGACTCGCTGCTGTTCTGATTGGAATAGAACGGAAGAGCGCGCTTCACGGTGTGCGTGTGTGCACGACAAAGAGAAAGACGGAGAGGCAGCGCGCGCTCTTAGTGGGAGAGCGGCTCCCAGTGTGTGTGTGTCATTGGAGGAGCGTATATAAATGAAATGAGCATGGGGGAAAGAATGGAGAAGCACAAAGTGGCGCGAATTAGGCGTTTGGGCTGGCGCAGTTTTGTTTTACCGCCCAAAATCTATGCGAATGGCGGGAAAGTGCAATTCGGGCGGGAGAAAGATTAGAAAGTTGTCCCCTTCCCTGGGCGCTGCGGCGCGAAAAACAGCAAGCTTTAGCCACCGCCACACTATTTCGGCAATTGGGCTGCATCTCCAGCAGACGAGAAACCAGTTCACTGAACTCGATATTCCATCTGCGACTCGTAATGGCCTTTTTATTAGGATCTCGCCAGCACTCTTGGCCATCTGATTAAGATCTTGACAGTGAGGCCCAACTGCACATCCGGATCTTCCAATCAGAATCCAACGGTTAATTCCCCTAGCGTGTCAATTTTCTTATGAGCCTCCTCTTCGCCGGAATGTGTTGTATTTGTAGCAAAAAATGCAAAGACACGACGACAACCGCACGCAGCCTTCTCTCCGCACCTACCGCCCACTCACACACTCTCCCCGCTCTGCACACACACGAACACTTGTCACACACTCGCGTCATAGGTTTTTTTTTTCACTTCTTCCACACTTTTTCGCCGCAGAATTGGTCGGAATTGTGCAATTCTTTTACCTTTGAAGAGATAATCGATGTTGGGAAAAAGCGTTGGTTACTTTTCCAACTGATTCCAGATAGATTGGACCGATTTTTCGCCGTCGTCGTCGTCGTCACACACCGGCCACGAAAACTTCACGAGCGACGGCAGCAGAGTGATCCCCCAAATTGGTAGACTGCCGCCTGTCGCTGGCGCTGCTGCTTGCTCTCCGTTCCGCCGGCTGCGACGTCGACTGCGGCGTCGACCGCGGCGAGTGTGCAAGAGGAACGCGCCAAAACAAGCTGATCAGAAGCGCCAAAAAATGCAACAACCACACGGCGGCCGTGTGTTGTAGTTGTTGGTAGCTCAACTGACATTTCCAGAAGGAGAGCGCGGCAGAGTGGCGGAGAGAGTGAGAGCGGGCGATTCTCCCGCGCGAAGCAGCCGCACAAAGCGAAGGAATGCGTAGGGAAGAGCGAGAGGGAGAGCCATCTCCGCTGGTGGCAGGCTTCGCATTTTATTGAATGGAGTCTGCAATTGGAGCCTGCCATAAAAAAATGGGGACGCCGCCAACAGACTCCAACTGGATGGGGGTAAGCGGTTAAACAGCTGACAGCGCTGCCAGAAGGGCGGAAATAGAAGGCCCAACGATATAGGTTCACAAACTAGTATACAATTGTTTAAAGCCATTTATCGTTTTAAATTACTCAACATACCTAGAAAATAATGTTGAAGAAGAATATTAAAAATTTAATTATTCAAACCAAGCAAAAACGGCTCAATATACAACTTAATTCACCAAAATCCTGTCCACAATTACGGTGAAGAATCAAGAAAATTGTTCTAAAAAATTTACCCTCTTAAACGTCTGTCAATATTTAATTTTTATCAGTTAAAAGAACTCTTCAAAATATAACCTGCAAAAACACATGATCGCCGCTCTTTCTGATACCCAGGTGGCAACTCTGTCCGACACCCAAACAAACCGCTGCCACTTTGTTGTTGTCATCGATTACGATTTCATCGTTTTTGGCACCAACTTTGAAAGCCTGCCAGGCAGCTAAAATGACTGAAACCCTATGCAAATCTATATGCAATGGAAAGCGGAAAACCCACAGAGTCAGATTCTGCAATGAAACCGAAAATCAGGATGGAAACGGGGAAACCAGGAACATTCTAAGTTGGCGATTTCCCGCGCGCGGGAATGCCGCGCTGCTGACAGAGCACTGACAGCTGAGGCCGAGTTGCGCGCGCAGAGCCGAGGTGCGAGAGCGGCGAGAGAGAGCGAATGAGCGAGATTAAGAGAGCGAACGGTGGCAGAGGAAAAAATAAAAACGTGAGGCAGCAGCGACGTCGACGTTTTTTCACTGGTAGAATGTGGAATAAAGGGCAAGAAAAAATGTTAAAACCAACGGAATCCGTTGGGGAATCCGGCGGCCTGCACCTGCTCCCGCACCCGCTCCACGACTGCCTGCCAGGTGGCGATCACTCACCTGTTCCTGGGCTCCACTCCACGGAACAGCACGGCATACAGCAAACACACGCGGCTCGGATCTCAGACTGGGGATGATGATGAAAAAAATTGCACACACCGCCGCACCGCGCACATACACCAGCACACACAGCCACGTCCGTCCCCAGTTTCAGTTTTCGGCAGCTTAACCTCCGGCAAGTCAAGGCCAGATCGCAGGGAGTTCTTATGTCTGTCTGCGGATCAATCTGTCTGCGGTCCGGAGTGGTTTCTGCCCGTTTTTCAGCGACTCAAACGAAACACTATTGGCGACGTTCGACGTGCGACGAGAGAGCGAGATCGATTGATCGAGGACCAATTCTCAAATTGGATTCATTGTTACCGATATCGATAAATTCCAAGTTATGAGCAATCGATAGTTTCGAGCGTGCGGCTATCGGAGCTGCTATTATCGATCGAAATTTGAAATTGAACAACCGCCGTTTGGTTCGCTTCAGTAAGCCAAAATTGGGATAATTGCCACTTTAACAGTTTTGCTCTGTTAGAATGAGAGTCAGAATGAGGGAGCAGAGTGATCTCTGGACAGCGTTGCCAATTTAGCCACCATTTCACTTGTCTTGTTGATTGTTTTCCAATTAGATATATGGCAGTGTACCCGCCGGCTTACTGAGGAAAATGTCTGGCAACGCTATTTGATCATAAGCACCTAGTGCGGCCGGATCTAAAAAAGGTGGTAAACACGGCTAGTTAACAGAGCTCTCGTAACAGTGTAACAGCTGGGACTTTTTCTAATAAAGCGCGCTGTTTAAATTGGAAAGCACTTACAACACAGCAATTCTTATATTATTTATTAATTTTAATTTTTAATATTTAATTTTAGATCTTCACTGCACATGGTAGTTCTGATAACACTTTTTCTTTTATATTTGCAGTTTTATATTTAAAACTTTTAGTTAGGAATTTTTAATTTAAAAACGTTATTTTCGGTTTTGAATAATATTCACATAAAATTTAATCACACTAAGGCACTTTTTATGATTTTAAAAAATGATTGTTTATTTTATTTTAGCTTAAAGATTATGATTTCACTATTTGAATTAGATAGTAGTTCAAACGCCCATTTAGATTGTTATTTTAATGTTATCTTTTTTTTATCGTTTTTAAACCAGAATCATAGCCATTTTATTAGTTTTATTTGATATTTTACTATATTTTGTATTATTTAAATTTATTTTGCTTGTATTAACTTGATTAAGTAGTTCTAAATAGGCTTCTAAAAGGAATTAATTTTTAATATAGGACTTATTTTAATTCAGAGCCACTTTCAATCATTTTATCTTATATCAAGCCACAGAAAACATCGTTAGAAGAAATGCCTATGTTTGTATGCACATATTCAAATAGTGTTACTTTTTTCTATTGCTTATTTTCCACTTCAAATAATTTTTAGTTTTCATTTTCATTATAATATTATTTATTTATTTATTTTTTAGAAAATTTCTCGTATAAATTCGATAAATGCGAATGCACTTTCCAATATTTGAAATCTTTTAAAAAATTTTCTTTTATCCGAATATATTATAAGCCTTTCTATTTATTATTATTTTTGTGTTACTTACACCACACATTTATTAGAAACAACCATTTTTGTATTTTTTTTTTTACAGCACCGTTGCTGCCTTGTTGAGCTCGAAAATGCAAATAAAAGAAAGTAACCGATAATTAACAATTCAACTGAATTGAGCACACACGGAAAGTGCTGGGGCAGCTTTTCGACAAAGTAAAAGCCAACAAAAAAACTATCGGCCAAACGCAGCAGAAAAACCTCTTTCACAGCAACGCCGCGGTAATGACAAAACTCCAATCCACACTCTGCATCACTTCTCATTCGTCTTCTTCTGTGTTTTCGTTTCCATATTTATTGCGATTTTTGTTTTGATATCATTAATTTACGTGTTTCAAACTTAAGAAAATCACTAAGCCAGCTGTAGAACGATTTGCAGCCTATAAGGGCGACTGGTTAAATCCACGGGCCGCGTAATCGGATGGCGCCGAACGATCGGAGACCTTGGGATATCCCTCATCTCCGGGTACGCATGCCTTGCGGGAGGAAATCACACGCCAGCCACCCTTGCGGGTCCAATCCTAAGAAGAAAATATGTTTAAATTACCGATCATGCCTAAAATTAGCAACTTTTCAATAGTGCAGAGATATTACGAGGGGAATATTATCATAATACAATCATGTGGTGCGTAAAGCATCGGAAAACAGTTAGGAAATACATCACAATTATTTGTTGATAGTAAAAGTACTGCAAAGTAATCTTTGCTTAAGATTCTAGACTGTTACTATACGTTGGTTGTATATCAGACTTCTATAATATTTACTAATTGCCAAGCTAGGAGGCCAAAGGAAGTGGATTTTTGGATTTTTAAAAACAACTACTATGTAAGACAGCTGCAATTACTCACATTCTGATTGTACTTGAAGTAGTAGGCACCGGCGTAGATTCCGGTGAGAGCCAGGAGTGCCTTTCCGGTCCAGAAGCGCACGGTGTACGCACGCTGGAAGCCCTGAAATCCAGCAAGCAACAGTTACTCCTCTGTACTGTGAATCCGCGACCAAACGGGCAATTCAGCCCGTTTTTGGCTTGATTACATAAGCGGGCTCAGCGGGTAAACTCACCAGGACAGGCGTCAATATGTTGCAGACCTTGTCCAGCGGCGCGCGGTAGAAGCGCTTGATGGGGTTGTTCAGTTCCAGCTCCAGGGCAGGCACCTTGCGCGGTCCGTGGTGCAGCTCCTGGTCCTTCAGCCACTTCTTGCGCCAGGCGCGCTCGTCGGGCGACATGCCGATCAGGCGCTCCCGCTCGCGGACCATGCGGCCTGCAATGGCCATTGGCTTAACGCCGCCCGTATCCGAGGCACCACCAGCTACCATTTTCAGCTTATTGTTCCTGGATCTGCGGAAATTGTTGAAACCGCAACAAATTGTATAATTTTACCAGGAAATGGAAAAACCAGAACAGCTGTTCGGTAGTGTGACCTTTCTTTGGGTCGAAAGAAAAACCTATTTTTAAGCTATTTGTAAAATTGTAATCAAATTATGATACAATTAAATATATAGTCAACAATTTCTTTTAATCATCATTTATGTATTTTAAAGGAAATAATTTATTACAGTTCTCAACCAACATAGAGAAATTATTTGTTTTATCCACTTTTTCGAACAAGAAAACGCTGTAGTTCTGTTGTATCTCCAAAATGTTTAAAAACAAATACTTTTTGTAAAAAAATGTTTTTTTCTATTTATATATAATATTAAAATATAGATTTTCTGTGTACGTTATACTTTTACCGGCCAAATTTTCTTAAAAATTCAAACGACATTTTTAAACACGTTTAAACGCTTGTGTAGAACAAATTTTTTGTAATGTCACTTTCTGCGCCTTTTAAAATAAACTTAAATACTTAACTTATTTAAAGTCTTATATTATAAAAATAAAACAAGTTATTCTACAAATATTAAATTAAAAATAGCTAGATTCCGCATTAAACCAGTCAAATTGGCCGCTTTTTAAAGTAATCGATAATCGTTATCGACATTCGGTGGTTCACATGTGCGGCGTGTGTGAAAATTATTACAAATTTAGAAATTAAATTAAGGCATGGACATAGACGAGCTATTTGACTGCTTCGACGAGGTGGCGCCTGAGAGCTTGCAGGCTCCTTCCCCGGCGCTCAAGAAGGAGGTGAAGCCAGCTCTGGGGAGTGGCGACAGCAAAGACGTGAAGAAGGCGAGCAAACGCCAAGCGGACGAAAAACATGAGGCGAAAGACGCGAAGGCAAACGACAAAGAAGAGACTGAGGAAGAGCCCACGAAGCGCCTGAAGCCGGATGGCAAGGCCAGCGACGAGGAAATGGAGGAGTCGAATGCGAAGGGGGAGGCGGAGGACAACGATGAGGAAGCAGATTCCAAGCCCGATTTGGAGGACTCGGCTAACCTGGAGGCCTTGCGCACGCGCATTGTTACCCACCTGCTGGAGTCCCCCGAATCTTGCACCCACGAGGTGGCCGTCCATCCTGACCAGGAGTACATACCCCTGAAGCCGTTCAGCGGTGTGCCGGCCAAGGAATACCCCTTTGTGCTCGATCCCTTCCAGCGCCAGGCGATCCTGTGCATCGACAACAGCCAGAGCGTCCTGGTCTCTGCCCACACGTCGGCGGGCAAGACCGTGGTGGCTGAGTATGCCATCGCCAAGTCGCTGGCCGCCAAGCAGCGCGTAATCTACACCACGCCCATCAAGGCTCTGTCCAACCAGAAGTTCCGCGAGTTCACCGACGAGTTCAAGGACGTCGGCCTGGTCACCGGCGACGTGACCATCAATCCCTCAGCCTCGTGCCTGATCATGACCACTGAGATTCTGCGGAACATGCTTTACCGCGGCAGCGAGATCATGCGCGAAGTGGGCTGGGTGATCTTTGATGAGATTCACTACATGCGCGACAAGGAGCGCGGCGTCGTCTGGGAGGAGACGCTTATTCTGCTGCCGGACAATGTGCGCTATGTCTTCCTCTCGGCCACCATTCCGAACGCCCGACAGTTCGCCGAATGGGTCTGCCACCTGCACAAGCAGCCGTGCCATGTCGTCTACACCGATTACCGGCCCACACCTCTCCAGCACTATATGTTCCCAGCCGGTGGCGATGGTATACATCTCATTGTCGACGAGAAAGGACAGTTCAAGGAAGACAACTTCACCACAGCCATGGCCGTGCTGTCTACAGCGGGTGAGTCGGGAAAGTCTAATTTATCTGTTTGCCATTACTTAAATCCCTCCTTCACTAGGCGAGGCTGCCAAGGGCGATCAGAAGGGACGCAAGGGCGGCATGAAGGGTACGAATGCGGGACAGACGAACATCTTCAAGATCGTCAAGATGATCATGGAGCACAAATTTGCCCCCGTCATCATTTTCTCGTTCAGCAAAAAGGACTGCGAGATATATGCTTTGCAGATGTCCAAGCTGGACTTTAATTCGCAGGATGAGAAGAAGCTAGTGGACGAGGTGTTCAATAACGCCATGGACGTGCTCAGTGAGGAGGATCGCCACCTTCCGCAGGTGGAGAATGTGCTGCCTCTGCTACGGCGAGGTGTTGGCATCCATCATGGCGGCTTACTACCCATCCTCAAGGAGACCATTGAAATTCTGTTCGGCGAGGGCCTGATCAAGGCCCTGTTTGCCACCGAAACCTTTGCCATGGGCCTCAACATGCCGGCCAGAACGGTGCTGTTCACAGCTCCCCGAAAGTTCGATGGCAAAGACTTCCGCTGGATCAGCTCCGGCGAGTATATCCAAATGGCAGGACGTGCCGGTCGTCGTGGCTTAGATGATAAGGGCATTGTGATCCTGATGATTGACGAAAAGGTATCGCCGACCGTATGCCGTGACATTGTGCAGGGCAAGGCCGACCCTATCAACTCGGCCTTTCATCTCACATACAACATGGTGTTGAATCTGCTGCGCGTGGAGGAGATCAATCCGGAATATATGCTGGAGCGGAGCTTCTACCAGTTCCAGAACCAGGCCGCCCTGCCCGGACTGCACGACCAGGTGGAGCAGAAAAAACTCGAGCTGAGCAAGCTGAACATCAAAGACGAGCACAATATTGCCTCCTACCACCACATTCGCTCCGAGTTGGATCTCCGCGGCAAACAGTTCCGACAGTGGCTCACAAAGCCACAGTATTTGCTGCCCTTCCTACAGCCCGGTCGGCTGGTCAAAGTGACTGCCGGCTCGCTGGAATACGATTGGGGCATCATTTTGAACTTCAAGAAGCAGGACCAAAGCCGCAAGAACCCCTTGAAGAGCGATCCGAGCATCACCATCGACGTGTTGCTGCATATAAGCGAAGCGGCTGCCAAGTCCGGCGACACGGTGCCGTGCGGCCCCAACGAACGTGGCTGCATGGAGGTGGTCCCGGTGGCCAATACACTGATCACTGAAATCAGTTCGATCCGCGTGTACTTTCCCAACGACTTGCGCACTGCTGATAATCGGCGGGTCGTGCTAAAGACCATCCAGGAAGCCAAGAAGCGGTTTCCCTTGGGGCCGCCAGTTCTCAATCCCATTGATGATATGAACATCAAGGATCGCGAGTTTCGGGACATTGTTGACGGTATTGCCCAGTTTGAGAAGCGGCTGGAGGAACATCCACTGCACAAGTCACCAGATCTAGAGCGCATTCATCGCCGCTACCAGGACAAGGTTACGCTGCAGGCAGAGTTGGTCAACCTGAAGGCCGAACTGAAGGCCGCCAGGAGTTTGTTGCAAATGGAGGAGCTGAAGCACCGCAAGCGCGTGCTCCGCCGGATGGGCTACTGCAAGCCGGGCGATGTCATCGAGTTTAAGGGCCGCGTGGCCTGCGAACTAAGCTCTGCGGACGAACTCCTTATGACCGAGATGATCTTTAACGGGGTGTTCAACGAACTCACCGCTCCCCAGGCGGTGGCCCTGCTCTCCTGCTTTGTCTGTGACGAGAAGTCCACCGAGTCGCCCAAGAGCGCCACTGAGCTATCGGGACCATTGCGCTCTATGCAGGACCTGGCCCGACGCATTGCCAAGGTGTCCACGGAGTGTAAGCTTGACTTGGACGCCGACACATATGTGGAAAAGTTCAAGCCTTTCCTGATGGACGTGGTGTTGGCGTGGTGCAAGGGTTCCAGCTTCATGGCCGTCTGCAAGATGACCGATATCTTCGAGGGTTCCATCATCCGCTGCATGCGCCGGCTAGAGGAGCTGCTGCGGCAGATGTGTCAAGCGTCCAAGACCATCGGCAACACGGACCTGGAAAATAAGTTTTCGGAAGGCATCCGCCTGCTCAAGCGCGACATAGTATTCGCAGCATCGTTATATCTGTAAGACCTCAGAGAAAGCTTGTTTATACGGACTTATCCCCTATAATCTGTCGGAATCATTATGAAGGAAGAGACCTACAAGCACTCTAAATACATTTATAAGCGGAGTAGAATGTTGGGCAAACTTAAGTGTAAGTGGCAGTCCCACTATGGATTTTTAAAAAAGTGGGACTTCTTTGTATATTTTTTATGTTTATATGACAACCTAAAAAACAATAAATAAGAATCCTATGGATTACCAAGAAGGATCCGTTTCAAATAAAGTTGTTTGTTTTGTTTTTAAATCGAGTATTCGATTTGTTAATCGGACTCCTGATTACTAAGGCTCATTTGCGCGTGTAACAGAATTGAAATAATTAATGGTATTTAAATTATAAAAATTGTGCGTCAGAGGATTATCCCTGTATTTAGAAAATTCAAGAAAAATGTATTAATTCAAAATAAATAGATGTTTATCGAAGCGAAAAGTACAATATGATATATCGACAATAATATCGCGCTCAAATCTAAATATGATCACATTTAAATTTAAAATATCGATATAATCAAATGTATCCGAGAAATTTTAACGCATTTATCTTTTTCCCGACTATATTATTTATGAAGCAGTATATAGATTTTCCGATATTTGCGTCTAATATCGATAATGAATCGATAATCTCTGAAATCCCTGGCAGGAAATATGAATATAAAATAGGCAAAGAAAATGCCACCTTTAAACGACATCACAAGACAGCTTCACCAGTACATTTATAGTATAATTTTTATTTTGGACAAAACACATAAAACTTAACTAAAGTACATATAATAACATATGAAATGTTAAAACAATATGCTTTCGATCATGCAAAAATATGAGATATGTACAGAAACTAACTTTAACACGATGTGGATGAAAACATAAAGTTATTGGACGGTTCACACTGAATTTGTATGGTCTTGTTGGCTTATATGCGACACATAAAACATATACAAAATCTAAGAATTACATTAAATATAGATATATGTATGAAAGGCACACGCGGATGGTGGCACCACTCGTTTAGAACTAGGTTTGATCCATCAAAGACGATTACAATATTGAAGGCACTTTAGGTATTGCTCTTGATGATGTGTGGGAGTGGCTAATTCTAATGGTTTACATGAGATATGATAAGTTAAATAAAGTATGTTTTAAATAATTTAAATATATGTGTTTATTTTTGTCATTGTTAGTTTAGTTCAACATTTTGTTCTCTTTATATGATGATTTGATTCGACACATCAGAGAGCCGAAAACTGCTTCTGATAAATATAAATATACAAAAATTATGAATTTGTATTATCTGTATCGTCTTAATATTAAAGGGTTAGTTACAGAAGATTAGAATGTATCTCTAACTTCAATATAACCTTTGTCTAGCTAATCTCTTTGAAATGACCTCTTTCATATGAACAATTATACTTCTTAGGCTTATCAAAACTTTTCTAATATACATATATTTATCAAAACTTATTTTATATGTACACTTAAAGGCCAATTCTAAGGCTATGGAATGTCATTGATATGGATTTGTATTCGTTGGGTTATCGAACTTAAAAACAAACTTAAATAGAACTTAAAAAACGTATTGAAAAATTGGTTCCTAACAACTACAACTCAAAACTGAGATCTTAAAGATCTGTTCAAAAACATCTTAAAACATAGACTAAAAATTAAACTTAAGCAAGAAATTAGTTTAAATGGGTTCCAAGAAAGATCTGAAATATAAAAGAAACATTTAATGAAGATTATAATAGAAATATGGCTGCTACATGGTCGCTACTAGAAGTGAACTTGGTTTTATGGTTTAAAAATTTAAATAACTGGACATACCTTCTCTATTTCTTCTTGGTTCCAGGCTGTGTGGTTGGACGATTCGGCTTACTCTCTAAGCGCATCCCGCGCTTAGAGAGCTGTTACTTAGACGGATGTCTGCGGCACACCCTCCACCAGCTGGGTGCGTCTGGGCTGCGCCGCTGGCTGCGAGCTCAACGTGGCCGTCGTGGTGTGCGTGGTGGTCCGGGCGGAGGGCACTGGCGTAGTGCTTCGACTGCTGCCGGAGACACTGGCCGCGGCGGGGACCCGCTTCGCTGGCTCTGCCTGGAGCTGGGTTACCGGTGTGCTGGATAGCGGCTGCAGTAGGCGCTTTTCCTCCACGGGTCCCGGCGCCTTGGCCGCTGAGCCGTTGCTATTTGGCTGGGATCGCGGCGCCGTTGACCGCTCACTGGACTTAATCAGGCTGCCGTTGGTGGTCTCCTTCAGCGAGATGCCCGACTTGAGGGATGCCTGGCTGTTGGACTTCGCCAGCGAGCTAGGCGAACGCAGCGAAGTGGTGTCCGTGTGCGCCTTGCTGGCCAGTGTCTTGGAGGAAGGCGAGTCGCGGTACTCGTAGATGTTATCCCTAGAGCGCAGGGCATGGTGGTTGGTAACCATGTGGGCATTGTCCACGCCCCGAGCTTCCGGCTCTGGCTCAATGCCCTCGCCGTTAATGAAGACGTCCTCGTCGTAGAAGCGATCGGATTGTCTGTGGAATTATAATTTATGAGTTAATTTGAAAACCTAGTTTAGTTGAGAATAAAGAATCTATTTTTTTGGCTTGTCTTTTGTGATAATGGTTTTCTCATCCCTCAATTCTCCACTCACCTCTTGGCATTGCGCCACATGATGCAACAGATGACCACCAGCACGATGAGGAAGAAGCAGGCTACCGACATGCTCCAGAAGGCGATCTGCAGCGGCTCTTTGGGCTCCCACCAGTACTCCGTGGTGGGCGGATATGTGGGCACCAGGACTCCGATCACCGTGGGCAGGTACTGGGTCCAGAAGGCGCACTCAGTCTGCCGGTAGTTGAGCAGGATGGAGGAATTGAAAGTCGTGTTGATGTTCAGATAACGAATCTCGCCCTGGTAGGCTCGCTGGAAGTGCATGCCCAGCACCTGTTGGGGCGTCGGATTGCTGGAAAGAGGGATTGCACAGGTGAGCAACTAACAGGAAATGCATTCACTAGAGGACTCACCCGTATCTGGCAAAGTTCGAGTAGGTCTGCATGAAGAAGTGGCTCATGTTGCGATCGTTGTCCGTCCACATGTTGCGCTGCAGGTGCTCCTTTTTGGGGAAAAACTCTGTGTCCAGGAAGGGGGCACCGGTGAGGAAGTATCGCTCGATGTCGTGCGGATACTTGCGCCACTGGGGCAGGTTTAGGGCCTCCACAGTGGTGTTCAGCACGTACATGTACACCGGCACCTTCTGCTCGAGCATCAGCTTGACCATTTGGTCTACCGGTGCCCGGTAGTAGAGGTCGCTCAGCATGTTGATGTACTGGTCCCGGATGATGGTATTATTGTTGGGATCCGGCCAAAACGTGTACATGTACTTGATGGCCTCGTACACCCCGTTGGGGTTCAGCGTGTAGTTGTAGCGGAAGACGTGCTCGCGAATCTTCTGGTCAAAGAAGCGTCCGTCCAGCTCATAGTACGGGCCCAGCGACTCGTTTTGGGCCACAAAGAAGGCCGCCTCCTGCGTGGTCACACCCGTCATGTACTGGATGTTCCGGTTGAACTTTCCGGCCCGGATGAGGGTCTCGGGCGTTTGGGTGAGGAACCGCCAGTCCCGCTCCCGCCAGCCCTCGTACCAGTCGTCGCCGGGCAGCGTGAAGTTGTGGTCCAGCACCGGGCCCCAAGGAAAACTGCCCACCTGGGGGGCGAACTCGGCGTTTCCCAGTTCGTAGAAGCTGCGGCCAGTGCGCAGGCAGTTCACCAGCTTCCATGACGACTCGATGGAGCAGCCGAGCAACTGGCCGAGCACTCGGCTCGTATTCATCGCTCTGTACTTGTCCTGGATCAGAGCCCAGTCCGCCAGCGCTGATCCCGACTGGGCGATCACCCTCTTCACTATATTGCGCGTTCTTGGCGCCACCATTAGCAGACCAGCGGAGGCTCCACCCGCGCCCGGGCCAAAGAGCGTAATCGAATCCCGGTCGCCATTGAAGAACTCAATGTTGTCGTGAACCCAGCGCAAGGCCATCGCCTGGTCCAGGATGCCGTAGTTTCCGGGCGAGTTCTCATCGCCCGTGGAGAGGAATCCCAGGGCACCCAGGCGGTAGTTGAGCGTGACCACCACAACGTCGTAGAAGGAGGCCAGCACATGGCCCTGGAACAGGTTGGACGCCCCGCGGATGAACTCTCCGCCATGAATGTACACCATCACTGGGTATTTTTGGGCCACGCCAGCTCCCGTCTTCAAAGTGAAGAAAGAGCAAAAGGATTCATTTTGATTCCATTAAGATCTTATCACAATATCCGACTTACCTTGGGTGAATACACGTTCAAGTAGAGACAATCCTCGTCCATGTCCATTACGCCCTTGGTGGCTCCCGTATATCGCACGGGCTGGGGACAGGCGGGTCCGAAGTCCACCGCCTGCAGCAGTTGCCAACCACGATGGATTCGGGGCGGCTTAAAACGACCCTCGAAGGTGGGCGGCAGGGCATAAGGTATACCCAGAAAGGCGGAACACTCGCCCATCACACGGTCCACCGTGGAGTGATAGGGGCGATAAAAGGATTTCGGATCGGGATTGTCGTACATGTACACCTTGAAGCCCTGCACTTGACCATAGTTGGTGGTCACAAACACGTCCCGCTCCAGGGTCAACGAATCGCGACGCTGCTTGCCCTGCAGGTCCTCACGCCAACCGGCCAAAACTCCCGGGAACTGGGTCCGTGCATTGGGATCGTTCTGTGGAAAAGGGGAACCGGAGACAAGACCATCATTAGCACCATTCCATGGATGAAAAAGTGGGGACAGTGAGCCGATCAGCGAATGGGAAACATGTGTAATTGATTAAGTCGCCTTTGGCTCCACTCGCGATGGCATGAAAACTCAATTAAGATTATTGCTTTGATATTGGAGCGACCTGATGATCGGGGCGAACTCCCCATCTCTCAATGACTGGTCATTGTTCGTCTACAGATCGCCCCGGTTCAGTTCTCAACCAAAGATGACCGATTTTTGGGTCAAGGAATTAAATTAATTAAACGCGAGTTGGGGCTTAGGTGAGCAGATCAATAGGGCTCAGGAAATTTTATATAAATAATTTGGATCAGTAAAATCAAGATGATAAAGAAATTAATCATTTGTAACACTTCTCTTGCTCTTACCGGATCAAATCGAAAACGATCCTCGTTTGGCATCCCCTGCGGATATTGCCCGGGCGGATTTCTTCCCGGATAGTTGGCCCCAAAGCCATTGGGCTGATAATGGCCATATCGGCGATCGTTGAACGTGTAAGTTCTGCAAGGAAGTGACTTGGTTGTTATCGATATTGATAAGACATGTTGTTTGCCTTGACTCACCTGTAGTCTGGATCGCCTGGATTGGGCCAGTGATAGTCGACGCCGGGACGTGAATAAAATCTGGGATCCCTAGTCTGTGCCTCGGCGAATTGGCCAAGGCAGGCGCAGATTAAAAGGGGGAGCGTTAGAAGCCAACTTAACTTGTCGCGATATTTTAATATGTGCATCATGGCTACCTAAGAAACAATTGTAAATCAAATTCGAATTCATAAGACACTACAAAAATATATTTAAAATAGAATCTTTTTATTAATCAAAGTATATTGACTATTCAATATAATAAATTGATCAAAATTGCTGACTAAACAGTTCCATAATTCCCTCTTCCAAATTTCAATGAATCATCGAAAACGCTGAACAGTTCCGAAATTCCGTAACTTAATGGGGAGCTAAAGTTTCAGAAATGTTTCAGATCTGCACTATGGTTCCCCACGCAAACAAATCTTCAACTCCATAAATGTATAAACAAACAGAATAAAAACAGATCTTGGCCTGGGTACGAGTAAGAGTGACCAAACTGGTTTTCCATTACGTTGTTTCGCTGAATTTTCTTGACTCTCCGGCATTAGAAAAAGCCGAGAGACCGACTCAAACCCGTTTGAATGTTGGCTCGAAAAAATGCGCTAAAAATAAGTTACAGCACAAAGTGCGACTCCAATTTGGTGGTGCGATCCGGAGTTGCTCGAATGGAGCGATTACGTGTGTGCATTGTCTGGGGCGTTGGTATTGGCGTCAATGGGTTAATTGCAGCAATGAAGGCGAAAGGTCATCGGTGTAAATTGGACCAAACGCGAAGGGAAAACTAGGGTAGCAAGGAAAAGGGATTGTTGTATTTCAACAAGTTCAAGTGTCTCTGGTTAATGTTGGGGAACTTTTCTAGCAGATTTTCCAGATGTCAAGTTGTATCAATGCTATGCGTCCATGTGGGTCTTATAGTTTATATTTTAAATGTATTTAAATGTATATTTGGTGAGCCGAAGTGTTTTTAGTGTACTTATGGCAGGCACAGCAAAAATCACACTTATTCCGCATCTTTCACAGACTCCCTAACTATTATTATTAAATAAAATACAATTTCTCTAATAACGTAGAAATAAATAATAAAAAATAGCATTTTGGACTGCCCCAGCTTGAAACCACGGTTCGAGAGTCAACTAACCACATGAGGTCACTGCTTGTTAAGCCACAGAGAGACAGAACGTTGCAACTTTGTTGTCTAAAAAATCCAATGAGTTGAGTTAGAGCAGATGAAAAGATTGTATTCAAATTTACAATGTACCTCCGCATACATGTACTTAGTTTTCTATAATTTTATCTGAATTCAGAACTATAGCTTTATAATAAAATTTCCTAGCTTTAGTTTCTATAGTCCCTGCCATCTGTTGTTTTATTCGGACACACGCGCTTGGCTATAAAGGTAATTATCAAATTTTATAGAGAAAATAAATACTGTCTTTCTGTCTAAGTTAAAGTTAAAAAAAGTATTTATTTCAATAAATTCAACAAATGCACAGAAAATTAAACAAATTTAAATTTTAGATCTCATAGAAAAGAAACAACCATAAATACCATACTTCCTATAGCTCCAAAATTTCGAAATGTGTGAAAACGCGGCAAAATAAAAAATCAGGAAGCAGATACACCTGGTGGTTCAAAAGACGGTTAAAATTTGAATTTCGCTATTGGCATTTCAGTTATAATGCAGTATCGATGCCTCTTTGATGTCGTTACCCCGGTTACAAAACATGCACATATACAATGACGGTCATTAAAATATGATACCATTAAATTTAATTACTGATGGTTTTTTATTTAACTAAAAAGTAAAATAAATACGTGAATTTATTGTGGAAGCTTTCTTAGATGTACGTTCAACAAAAGGTTTTGAAAATTGCTTCGCGCATTGCATTTACAAATTTGAATAATATAAATTGTTTGTAAAATGTAGAAAATGTTCTATATTAACCAATTGGTAACATGTGTTCTTTTAAGTACATCTGATAATACGAGTTCTGTTTAGTTATGTAAATATCTTTATATTTCCTGAATAATATGTTAAACTGATGACAAGTCTTTGGTTTCGAAGAGTAAAGTTATGCAGTGCAATGAAATGTAAAAAAATATATATCATTTATCCAAAAACATTAAATAAAATTTAATTTTAAATAAATTAAATTAAATTATATATGCACTGATTTGAATGCCGAGATATTTGCAATGAGTCATCTTTGATGCCATCATCTTGACTGCGGCTGTACGCTAACTGGCACAAGGACTCACACAGATACCCATTATGCCGCTGTGTGAGTGCGGTGCATTAACCTGCTTGCGGACGCCTCATGTTACTCCTCGATTGCTGAACCCTCCGAAAGGGGTTCTTATTAATTTACGGAAGTGCAAACGCCTGCACAAAAAATGCGCCAAGTTTAGTTTCCAAACTCGAGACTGGCTGGGAACTTTCATATCAAATTTCGTGTCGAAATTTCGTTTGTTTTCCTTCTGTTCGTCGCTGGGTGAATCATGGATTCGTAGTACCCGTTTTTTAGATTATTTTCTTTATTTTTCGCAATCACCGAAGCAAACAATAAAACGCAACGATAACGCTGAAAGTGAAGCGCAGGTATGAATGCTTCTGGTGTGCGTTTTGTATCTGTGTGTTGGCCCACTGCACAGGTGTTGCTGTTTTTGCTGCTGGCTACACGGAAAGAAATAGGCACTTGGGGTTGTTTTTTTTATGATAAGTTTTCTGTCCACTGTTTAATTTATTTTAATAATTTTAGTCAGAATAATATCTTTATCGTTTTCTATAATATAAACACAATTGCTTATAGGATAATGTGGTAGAGCACAGGGGAAATAATTATAAACTTATTCCTCAAGTCAGTTAGCTTAGTGGGAGAGTTAACTCTTCAGTTGATATTTATTGGTACAATATTTTTCTCTGTGCTTTAATCTCACTGCTTTTTACAGTTATGCTCCAATTGATGACGTTGTCGTGGCAACTTGTTGCGGCTTCTAGCCTTCATTTCACTATCTAATCGCGATTTTCCAACCATTACCACTGCCACCATCATCGCATCGCGATATTTCGATGTTTCACTCACAAAATAACTTTCTTAGCCAACGCCCCGAAAAGGTAGCAAAATATGGGAACAAAAAACATACAACCAGCGAGAAAAAACGTAACGCAGCTGAAATGACCGTTTTTGAGTCAGAGGCCCAGGTAGACCAGGTAGCGTAATAACGTCAAAACGACGGCTCACGCACACACACAACTCGCCCGCCGCTTTGTTAACACTCACACTCAGGGGCTGGCTGTTACCAACGCTCACACAGATACACCTGTACTTGTCGCAGTATGGAGCGCGCGGAGCTCGGACCGCTCCTCGTTCCACGTGTAAAAAACCAACCGACTCTCTCGAACGCTGCCGCTGAACTGAGGCCAGAAACCAAACTCGATTCGAAGCGAGGCGAATATAGCGGGCCAACAGATGCCGGGCTATGGGCACGTCCAATGTATCTGTGTACAGTGGTTCTCAAAATAATAGGAGTGCCTTTATATCTATCTCATACGAATTATTTGGCTGATTTTTTTCTGTTCTTTTCCTTTAATATATTGCTTATGAGTGCACTTTATTTATTAGCTTTCTTTATTTCTTTTTTTTTTTTCATTATTAAAAAATTTCACATTTTCCCAGCTGGTTAATTTTTTGCACATTTGATGGCAGCATAAAATTATATATATGTATATATTTAAAATTAATAATTGACTTGAGTTTTAATTTATGTTCAACATTAAGAGAATAAAAAGGGATACATACATATTGACGAGCATTCGGTGGTTGCAACATAGAATGTTGTGTAATTATTTTTAATTCACATGTTAATATTATTTAACATATTAAGCCACAAACTTTTAAATTGTTATAACATAAATTTACACTGCATTTGGTACCATAAACATTTGATTGCTTAAATTAAAATTAAGAATACTATATACATATTTGTCAGATATTAGAATTGGATTAATAAAAAATTTTAAGTTAATTAATTGGTTAAGAATTGGATTTATAAATTAATCAGGCGTGCTATTCACTTTCAGAAATTATTTTCCTTATTTTTGGTTTCAAAAACGAAAATTAGCACTCCGGTTATACCTTCACAAGTTTTTTTTATTTGAAGTCTTTGCAAAATGAAAAGTAAGAAACTTTTCTAAAAGAAAAAATTGTTTTGGTCTATTAAATATTATTTCACACCTCGATGGTTTACGTATTTCTTTCTTAAGTTATTAATTATACTAAACCAATTTTAGCAATTTAAACTCAAGGTAATGTCTATATCGGGATTATTAATAACCAAAGTTGGCTGACCAATTAAGCACTGCGTCCACGCGATACAGTAAACGGGAACCTTTAGATTAATCGTGAATTGTCATCAAATAAAAATAAAAAACATTAAAAGAAAACAATTTGGGAACAAACGTTTCAATTACTATTCCGATTATCAGTTTAAAGTGTCACAAGCGCATTCACTTGAAGCAACTAATGTTTTTTTTTCCAAAATAATTTTAAACCTCTAAGCAGCTTCCGTTCTTACGAGTAGGGGTTTTTTTGCATGACAAAACCGAAATGTGCTTTGCATAATTTCCAATAAATTTCTATTAGGAGTCTACGTATTCGTCGCTGGCAAGAAGAAGGGTCGTGATTCACCGAGCTCAAGCGCAATTGGAGATCAGTTCACATTTTGACCCCGTCTTATTGAGCGGTCCGTCCGCAGTTGGGCGTAGCTGCTAATTTTAATTATGAGCGAAGTCGAACGACGGCGGCGGCGACGGCGAAGCTTCCGATGTCAGAGATGCGGGAAGCAATTAAAGCACTTGGACGTGGACACGCTTTGCTTACAATGTTGACCCTTTCTTTATTAATGAAGTGCTTAAGTCAATTAGGATGAAGAAAAACTGAAATTAACCATTAGGAAGGGGGTGGGTTTGGGCGATCGTATAAGTAAGCCTCAAGAAAATTAACAATCATTGATTGGGTTTTGAGTTACTTTCAACCTTTACAGGTTGAAAGTGCATTATTATATTAAAAAGCTTATTAATGAATTATTATTAATTTATAAGTTTTATCCAAATGAGTCTACAAGAGCTTTAAATTTCCAACGCTTACAAGCCTATTGCTGAAAGGTTTACTCTTGAAGAAATATTATTCTTCAAATCAAGCAAAAATGAGTTTCCGTTATCAGGCTTGACACAGCAATTTCTAAGGATAACAAATTAAGAGAAAAGTTGAAAAAGTGAAAAAGCTGATCGCATTATTGTTCGATCTAGAAAACTATATTTAAAATTCTTCATCCACAAAAACCTTTTCGAATTCATGATTAGATTACAAATTACAAATTACAAATGAACATAAAAACAAGAAAGACAGCTTACTTCGGCACGTCGAAGTTTGTATACCCTTGCAGTTTACAATTGGGTCATTATGAATTAATAAAATTTTATCAAATGGAAATTAAAACTAACAGGAATTGTATCCAACATTTTTACATATACAAATTTGGTTTATATTTCCCCAACATCTCTGTGGCAGCTATATGATATAGTAGTCCGATTTTGATCAGATTAAAACCGAAATTCTAGAATAAAAAAAAGGGCCAATTCTCTAATTATATGAAAATATGTTGAAAATTGGACAAGTAATAATTTTTTTCTGAAAATTTACCGATCGTTCCTATGGCAGCTATATGATATAGTCGTCCGATCTGGCCCGTTCCGACTTATATGTACGTTTAAACATATAAATTGCGATTCCATTGAACCATATTTTATATTAGAGCTCCTAATAGTGAATCTTTTCATTAAGCTTGACTTTACCAAAGTTAATATTTAGAATATTAAGAATTCTGTAATTTTATATAAAAATATATATAAAGGCAAAAGGATTTGAGGTATTCATAAAGAGATAACTCCTTTCAAATGCTTACTTTAAATTATTCGCGCTTCCAAACGTAGAACTATCAACCTATCGGGCATGGGTAGTCGAAAGCCCTGGCATCGATAGCACGATATACATTATAATCGACTCCTGCAGCTGTTTACTATTCTGAGAAAAAACGTCAGGGGAAGACACCAATTTTGGGAGGACTCGCAGGACTGACTGCGGACCAAGTCTCGACCGAATATATCATCGCACAGCTGTAGCCGAGCCATGGAGCCGCCATCGACTGGCGGAATTTCGTCAGGTGCCGGCAACCACTCGTCGCACAAGTTCCATCCCTGCGACGAAGCGGTAATAGCCACCAACGACGATGCCAGTGACTGCAAGCGCTGTGCTGTGCGGCTGGGCTACTGGAAGGACGACTACATCGGCTACTTTGTCCGCAACCAGGAGCGGAAGGCGCCGGAGATCAATCGCGGGTACTTCGCCCGCGTCAAGGGCGTGGAGATGTGCGTCGAGAAGTTCCTGAAGGTCAGTTTGGGGAGGCTGGGGCTGCAACGGTCACTGAGGGTGGCAGGGGGCGGACGGGCGCCCAGCTGTCTGGCACGTGCCTAGGTCAAGTGCCAAGGCGAGACCGCGACCACGAAATCCACCGCGTCCTGTTGCACCGCACCCCAAGGCCACTGGCATGCGCATGTCCGTGCTGGCTCGGATGGCCTTGCTGATATACCCTAATCCAACTCCCTCTGTTTGTGTTGCAGAAAACGTCTGGGAACTGTCAGATCATCAATTTGGGCTGCGGCTTCGACACGCTCTACTTCCGCCTGAGGGACACCGCCCACCAGGTAAAGAACTTCATCGAGCTGGACTTCCCCACAGTCACTGCCCGCAAATGCTACACAATCAAACGCAACAAGGCCCTGCTGGCAAAGATCCACGACGAGGACGGCGAGGTGCGTTTGAGCCCCACGGATCTGCATGGTCCCAGCTATCACCTGATGGGCGTCGACCTGCGCAACCTCGACGAGGTGGACAATAAGCTGCAGCAGGCCGAAGTGGACTTCTCCCTGCCCACCATCTTCCTCGCCGAGTGCGTGCTCGTCTATATTGAGGCGCAAAACTGTCGGAATCTGCTCAAGTGGATAGCGCAAAAGTTTCAGGCCGCCGTCTTTGTCAACTATGAGCAGGTATGCCCCTTGAATGAGCAGGTGTTCCAGAAGAGAACCACCTAGTTCTTTGTAAGTTTCATCAAAATATCTTGTATTTTCACAGGTAAATATGAACGATCGCTTCGGCGAGGTGATGCTCAACAACCTGCGCGGACGCGGCTGCAGCCTTGCCGGCGTGGAGTCCTGCCTGTCCCTGGAGACGCAGCGAAATCGCTTCAAGGACAGTGGCTGGAGCGGTGCCCGGGCCTGGGATATGGTGCAAGTCTACGAAAGTATATCGGCGGCCGAGCGACAGCGCATCGAACGACTGGAGATGCTCGACGAGGGCGAGCTTCTGCTGCAGCTCTTCCAGCACTACTGTCTGGTGGTGGCCTGGCTGGGCGTGGCCTTCCAGGATATAGATATCACGTGCGTGCCAGTGTAAAAATTCGTGTCTGACTCGCGGGGGGCAATGGATTTTCCTTAATAATGATTCCTATAATTTTTTCCCCCCAGTGTGGAGGAGCTGATGTCCTCGTTGAACATTGATTAGGAGCGATGGAGGAGCCAGTGGATGTCCTGGATAAAGGTTATGCCAAAAGTTTTTTTGCTTCTCAACGTGTTAAATTTAACAAAAACTTTAAGGAAGGAGTATGAAAACAATCGAAATGGAAACATTTAAATATTTAATCTACACACAGACTCATTATACACACTCATGTGCGCTAATTTACGTGTAAACTGTTTTTATTTTTCATTATGCCTTTTTTCTTGTTATAATATTTATTCCCTAATTGCGTGGTTTTCTTCTAGTTCTTACATTTGCTATTTTAAATTCAATCGTACTTTCATTCCCCATTTTTGTGTGCATTGAAAAAATGTAAATGTATTTCGAAATTAATTAAAACAAAACGTAATTGGAAAACTTAAATGAAGGTTGTTTATTTATCATTGAGCAGCCTGTTCTCCAAGTCAATATATAGATGATGGACACGGGTGCGGGTTCAATTGCAAAAAATTGATCTAAACTTATTTTTCTTAGTTTTCTTCTTTTGTATTATAATCTAGTTTGTAGAAATGTCGAGATGCACTTATGAAATATTTTAAGGAATAAAAACGTATAATTTAAATGTACATAGGAGTGTAAGTACAACGCACTAAGCTTCCTCTTTGTTGGATTTCGCCATCTCACGAGTTCTGAAAATAAGTTTAGGGAATAATTAGAATAAAACAGAGTAAAATAATAGGAGGATGAATATATAGGGAAAAAGTCCGATATCGATCAAATATACGCTCAATACCATATTTTCATACCATAAATTCAAATTTGAAATATTGAAATACTTAAATACTTCCATATTTTTTTGTTGCGACTTTATCGTCAAATATTGGTATAGTTTCGATCCAACGAACTTTTTAACTTTTCCGCCATCCATATTACAGAATAGACTTCTCAATGGAGCTTATAAAATCGATTTTAACATTGATTCCATTGATAATCTTGATTTTTGTATATGTCGATACAGTTTCAAAAAATCTTTGCGTTATTAAAAATTCTTTGCTTAATCTTTCTGGCAAATGTGTAAAGAAGGTCGACTTACATGGCCCGCAGCTCCTCCAGTGTTGGCACAGGTATGCGCGATGATTCGCTTTCATCCTCCATGGCCGCCTCGC
The DNA here is from genome assembly GCA_018152175.1 of Drosophila jambulina. NCBI lineage: Eukaryota > Metazoa > Arthropoda > Insecta > Diptera > Drosophilidae > Drosophila > Drosophila jambulina. The sequence goes on along the minus strand of JAECXH010000114.1, from coordinate 24,032,152 downwards.
TGGGATGCTTCTTCCACTTGTGCGAGCGACAGTTCGAGTTGCTAGCAAATCCCTTGCCGCAGTACTTGCATACATAGGGCCTGAGACCCGTGTGGCTGAGAAGATGAAGCTTCAGAGCTGTGGAATTCTTGCAGCCGGCGCCACAAATTTCGCACCTGAACCTCCGCTCCTCCAAATGCACGTACTTGTGTTTGTTGAGGTTGGCACGGGTCTGCAGCTTCTTGCCGCAAGTTGTGCATTTAAATTTGGGTTCTCCATGCGTCTCAAGGTGCACCTAAAGAGGATGTTCAGTTTACATTGAGGAAATAACATGTCTAGGGAGAAACCTACCCGGAGTCTGGCCTTGTTCTTAAAGCCGGCGTCGCATACTGGACAGATGCAGGGCTTTTCATCCGTGTGCACCAGCTTGTGCTCCGCCAGCAAGGTGGAGGTTTTCAATCCCTTGCCACAGCAGTCGCAAACGAATCGCTTGGGACCGCCGTGCATATCGTGCTTGTGGGATCGCAGGGCCACGTTGGAAATGAAGGACTCGTTGCACTGCTGGCAGGCATACCTGTTACTGATAAAAGGGCCTCCTGTTGGTGCAGACAGCGATGATGCGTCCTTCAGTTCGGTTTGCCCAATGCACTGGTTGCTGGTTAGTGAGACTTTCCTATTGACCTTTTGCCGGTGATTTCCAACGCCCTTTGGCCGACCACGTTTCCGTTTTATAAGCTGCGGCGGCTTGCGGACTTTCTCATCGACATACTGCACCCTCTGCTCTTCCGCCTTTAGTTCGGTCCAGCTGCGTTCATCCTTCTCATCTGGGGATGCCAGAGATATCTGATCTCCGTCAGAGTTGAAGTCATTTTCATAGTCATTCGGCATATACTCCAGCTCATCCTTCACATCTGGGTATGCCTGGGATATCCGCTCTCCGTCAGAGTCGAAGTCATCTTCGGAGTCATTTGGCCTGAACTCCCGCTCTTGATCGTGCTTGGTGGACGTTGATGAAAGCCCGTATTCTCTCCGCAGAGCTTCTACATCCAAATTATCGTGTGGCTCCGAGTGGCGCAGCAGCTCAAAGATGGGCTGAACTTTGTTGACGCCCTCTGAGAAGGTTACCAGCTGTCCAATCGCCGAGAAGCACTCGTCGCACAGCATACTGCCCAGTTCCGGCTCCTCGAAGGTCATCTAGGGCAAACAAGGATCAGGGATCACGGTCAATACGAGCACCAGTATGTGGGAATAACGCGGCTTACCTCCACATCAAAACACTTGCTTATTATGGACACCATGTCCTGATCCCGCACCTTAATGCGAGCATCGTCGCGAGCACACAGCCGGCACCAGTAAAGCCATTCGTTATTGGGAATGCCCATTACTAAGTGCCAATCAGCCTAATTCGGGCTTAAGTTTGGGTTTCGATGAAAGTATTTATAGTTCGAACGCCGACCAAAGATGCCACAGCTGATGAGTAGAGTGCCCCTGTTCTGGTAGAGTGACCAGAGTCGTGCATAAAATTGTACTTTTGCAACTTTGTGTCATAATGCGGCGTTTGAAAAATTTAATATAAAATTCAATATTTAAGAAAAAAAAAAAAAAACATAAAATATAAATATTGTAGGTAGGCATCACTTAAATAATTTTTTAAATTTATGGAAACTTCTTTTATTTAGCAAATTCTGTGTTTTTGTGTTGTTGACATTAGGTGTCCAAGCAATATAAATAATTCTCATATTTTTCCGATTATTATTAAGAAATTTAACAAGGTTTGTGAAAATTAAAAATATAAAAAAGTTATACTTTTATTAATCAATGGAATTATTTTTTAAAATTTTTATTGTAACTAAGAAACAAGGAATGATAAAATAGACAGGAAAATCAAATTGTGCTTAAGATTCTGCTTCCACATCATCTTGCGCAACTTCCATCTCTTTCCTCCAATCCTCGATGGCATAGTAGGCTTTTAGAGCCAATTCATCGTCAAGCGTGGGTTCGCCTAGCACCAGAGGACCCAATTGCTTGTCCATGACGACGTCCTGCCAGAACGTCTTGAGGTTCTTTGCCAGCACAACACCCTTGAGCTCTTCCGCAAACTTGTCGTACTCGATAAACGCATTGAAGTCCATGCAGCTCTGGCGGTACAGACTAATGACCTCGCCCAGCTGTTCGGTGTTGAGTTTTTTACGTTCCAGCAGGGTGAATATGACAACACGCACCTGGGCGGCAAGGGCCTGGAAGCGAGCATCCTTCTGGGTGGCATTTGTGATGGAGCGAACGCTGGCCAGAATGCGGCTGAAGTCCTGGGCGGGTTCGGACAAACCAACGCCATCACTGGGCATGGGAATCTCCTTCTCTGGTGGCTCCTGCTTGATAGGTACGCCGTTTTCAGCTTGCTCTTTGGCCTTCAGCTTCTCCAGCCACTCGCGACTGTAGCGCATCGGGAAGAGCTTTTTAACGGTGGCAGCAGCCTGCTTGGACTTCTCTTCCAGCGGCTCAGGGACTCGCCAGAACACATCCGCAAAATTCTTGTCCTTTAACATCTCAGAGAACTGCTTGTCTTCCTCTTTCGATTGATTGAGCACTTTTCGCTCTAGGACATCCATTACGTTCTGCTCAAAGATACTGGGCAGCCCGTCGAATGGCAGCAGATCGTTCTGGGGCCACGGCCGTGGCTGTTGCGTGTCCCGCAGTGAGCACTCTAGATCCGTGTTGTCGATCAGTCGGTCGATGGCCTGAAGCTGCTCCTCGCTGCTCTCCGATTTGGCTGTTCGCAGAGCTGGAAAGTCCCAAAAGTGGTGCTGGGTTGTGTAGGATACCTCTAGCATGTAAAGTGTGGCCGGATTACAGTCGTCCGCTAAACGGGGAAGCAGGACAACCATGCGCGGTGTATTAAACTTGGGGCTGTAGATTTTCCAGCAAAGGATAGCCCGATCCGAGGCGATCAAGGCGCGTACCAGGGCGTCCAGTTTGTTAGCAGAGGCAGTGTTCCCCTTCTGGTGTACCAGCAGGTACAGGGAATCTCCGCAATAGTACTCATCCGGGACAGCATCGCGCTTGATGAATCCGAAGAAGTGCAAGCCTGGCGGATGCGGCTCCTTCGGCTCCAGCAAAGCGTCGTCATAGGGCACCGGGGTGCCGCCCAGCATGTAACCGGTTACCAAGTCCTCCGGCAGAGGCGTCACCTCTGTGCCCTTGATGAAATGCCGTGTCTCGCGGGACACCAGCTCGTTGTCCTCCCCCCAGACCTTCTTTAGTTTGACCGACGCCTGGTTCTTCATGGCGATCACGCCCTGCAGGTTGATGCTGATTTTGCTGCCGATATGCAGCTTGGCATTCCACGACCAGGGTCGCCTGTTAGTCACCTTGAAGGCGGTGCGTAGGGCCTCCTTGAAGTTGCACAGTATGGCGTTGCACCGAGGCACGAGGCTGAGGGCGTACTTCTGGTTCTCCAGCTCCTCGGGGCTGCACTTGCGCGAGAAATTGAAAATGGCCTGAGGTTGACCGCTCTCAGGGTTGTCTATGTAGGCTATATTGTGGGTGCTGTGGGAGAATATAGAAGGACTACATTCAGTGGGGGCTCAAGCGCTACTCACCCCACAATCAATTCAATATCACCGTTGACCAGTGAGTCGGTAATTGTGTTGAACTTTCCGTAGTCCTGCGGAAAGGCATTGAAATCGAAGAGCAAAAGGATTCTCCGTCTAGCGGGCTTAAATCTGCATGGGAATGTTTGTCAATTATTTGGACTACACCAAGTCCTGGATTGTTTCACTCACACCAAAGCGTCTTCCTGCAGGCTTAATGCCACTTTCAGTCCATCCAGCCAGTTTCCCTCTTCACAGGCTGTTTTGTTTACAAACTTGAAAAACTCTAAGAGAAGTTTCCAAGAGCAGAGTTGGGCATGCCCATGATGCACCACATTTGGCGCTTTTACATCGTCTTCACTCCTGTCGCAGCCCACCAGGACGAAGGACACCAGATCCTTCTTGTCGCACACGATCTGAGAAACAGAAATTAACGTCGTCCAAGAAAGCCGCAGACGATTTTACCAACCTTTTCCTTGAGAATCTCCGCCGCACATTTAACCGATTTTAGTTTAACCTCCTCTGCGGCACAGGTGCGCACATCCAGAACGATAATTAGGCACTCCTAGAAAACACAAAAATCTAGGCTTTCTTGTGACAATAAATATGTTTCATGCTTACCTTGTTAGAAGCCATAAATTAGTTTCTTTAAAGAAATACTGCGATTTTGAATTGCGATTTCACAACAGTGAGTGCTAGAGGTGCAAAAACGTCGATGCATTGAGATTTTTTTAATTTTCTAAAACATCGATGTTCTTTTTGACCATCGATGTTTTTCTAACAGCAAAAACATCGATGGTCAAAAAGAACATCGATGTTTTTGCTGTTAGATTACGGAACGTTTTGCTTTTTATGAAACCCGTGCAACGGATTGACCCCAGGTTTAAAAAACCGGGTTTTAGCACCAGGAGCAATGCCGAGCAGGCGTGCCGTGGCACACTCATTTCGAGCTCATTTTTTCAATTAGGAAGTCTGCACCAGAAAAGACTGCATCACCAAATCCGTCCAAAACTTCGGACTGTTTTCAGAATTTGTAAGCGAAATTGCATGCAAAAACTAGTACAGATAGACAGAAATTATTGTCATCCTCATGCAGAACCTGAAGTCTGCGAACCATTGCGGTATTGGAAGGTAAGTTTTAAAATTCTTTTTCATTATTTTTTATTATTTAATTATACTTTCATTCAAAGAAATATTTAAATTATTATGTGTGTGCCTGCACGTCCTGCGAGTCAGAGAGAGCTTTTAGCAAAGCTTGGCAAATAATTTCTGACCGCAGGACGCGCCCAAAAATTGCTGATAAACAAATGTTTATCAACAAAAATCACAAATTTTTTAATAATGCTTGATCTCATTTATTATATTTTTAAGTTAAGGCCAAAAGAATAAATTTGTTTTTTTATTTTTTTGACAACCGTTAGTGTGCATTTCTAAAAAAAAAAAAAATTTTTTAATTGTTTAATCGATGTTTTGGGAAAAAACATCGAAAAACATCGATGGTCCATACATCGATGTTTTTGCACCTCTATAGAGTGGCAAATACCAAACATAAATCCTTTACAAATCGTTCATATTAGCATTGCCAGATTGGGCAAGGATAATTGATTTATTTTCCTCACTCATGGTTCCTTGGCACACTTTGTAACGGAACTGTTTCCTTTCCTGGGCAATGCCGGGCTAGTTCATAGGGCGGGTTCGAACCAATGCCCGCAGTCCGCACAATTAAATACCGATTAATCGGACGTCTCAAAAAATCATCACTAACAATACTCACATCTCTAACACAAAAAGGTAAACAAAACAAATTCGACGACTTTTTGGGACCGAATTGGTGGCGTCGATGGATTTGCCACGACGCTCCCACCCATCTAGAGATGCCTCCTGGTCATCTCGGGGCATCACCCATTCTCCGGCGGACCGGAGTCTATTCCAGGCGGTCTGGCGACCGGCCCATCTCCCCAGGTAAATACGTTTACTCCGTGTTCATATCAATCACTTTTTAATTCGTTATAAATTACAGGCCCTTAACACTAACAATGGCAGGCATAAGTGAACTCCGAAGGGACTTATTCCCGGCGAACCCGTAACCAAAGAATGTAGAAGGAGTAGAAGGATATTAGATCGTCTTTGCTGTAACCCTAGCCCGGGATGCCCTCGCGCCAAGACTGCGGCAGCGGAGAAGCTGCCACAAACTGGCTCAACAATTATCTTTTTCCTGCCTATTATGCCTACTGGAGCTCCAAGAGAAATAAAGGGGATGGGTAAGTATAAAATTTATTAAGTCCAACTTCTTCTAAGCGGCTTCTTTAAATTTTGCAGGGCTTGTGTTGCACAAATCTGTGACGCAAATTTGGAGCCGCGGAGAACAAGGGACATCGAACTGTACACGTAAGTTGAGCAAATAAATAATTAAACAGAACTGTACAATAATAGTCACTAAATTAATTGCAGCAACGTGCAGGCAAAATTGCGGCCCGCAATGGCGGCTGCAAGGCCGGTGAAACGGCCGCGGCGACCCATAATCTTGCAGGCGCCGCTAGGTAGTGCGGCCAGCTAGGATTTATGGCCCCTGGTGGCGGCGGCGAACCCGATAAAACGGGATTATAATAGGAAAAACGGCCACCTCGTCACGGGCAGTCCAGGCGCTCTCACGGAACGGACTCACCGCATTCCAAAGCACAAGCACAAAATAAATAATGCCGTGGCCAGTGATTTTCTCACTGCCACGCTGAAATAAAACATCCATTTAATAAAAAAAATGTTTTTTTCACATTCTCATTTCTGCACCAACGTTATTTATTTTTTCCTATTTTCAGGAAATTGGCTGCAGATCGTTCGACACCTCGTTGCTACTGCTCTTTCCGATTCTGCCTATTCCTCCCTATATAGCCTCGGTTCCGACCTCGGAACCGTTTTTTTCTTAGCGCAACGGCTGAGGCCACGGGTAAAAACCCTTTCTCTTAAATCCCTTATTTGAATCGGTTCCCAGTTCCCGGTTCGCTCATCTAAATCCCCCTCCCTCTGGCCCTACCGATCCTAACTCCTATCGATACATCGATAGCCCTCCAGCCCATTCCGAGTAGAAATACAACTTAATTGCCCTCAAGCTGGTTCGGAGCAGCAGGGCCATGCGGGAAAAATAAATATTTCATTGAAAAGCGCTGAAGAACCCCCATAAGGTTCGCGCAACGGAATGAAGGCTGACCCCGCGTTGCCAACTGCAAAAAGTATAGTCTGGCAGCACTCCACCTTAGGCGGTAAATTTGAATAATTTGTGATTGTATAAGAATGATTAATATTTTAAATTAGTGCTATCATGGGTGACCCAGAAAAAAGTTAATTTATAATATACATTTTCATCTTTATTTTCTGGGTCTATTTTATACTGAATTGTAATACTTTACAGCTTCTCGTAGGCCTGCAGCTTTTCCAGGTAGTTTGCATTTTGGCTCAAGTGGTTAAAGATCAAATTCGTGTCCAGGACATTTGTAGCAGGACCGCCATATTCCGCTGGTAGGCAGTCGTAGCCCACCATTTCGCGCAGCTTGCTGAGATGACGGCCGTCGTGGGTGAATATCTTCGGAAAAAGGAACGTTAATATTATTGTTCGACTAAATTTGGGTCCAGAATGCATACTCTTTCCTTAAACTCCTTGTTCATGAAGGGCATAAAGAGCTTAGAGGTGACGTGCATAAGGAATCCGCGCTGTATGATGTGGACAACGCGCTGACTGAAGGGCAGGACTCCGTTCTTTTCGTTCACCACCTTCATAAAGGAAGGCGAAAACTGGCGCAGAAAGTTTCTTGTTGTTCTGAAAAGAGTCAAAAAAGTGGGCAAATAAAAATATATAAATAAGGCGAGATCTCAAAGCAAAGATCTTAAGCTTTTTGAATGTCCATTTTTTTCATCATAAGACCTATGATGTGGTATTGTTAGACTCACCCTTGTAGGTCACAGATGACCGTTATGCCGTTCTCCTGGACACGCGGCAGGAGCAGCAGCGACTCGAATATCAAATCGTCAATCTCCACAAGGCTCTGCAAGTAATCCGGGTAGTTCTGGAATCCGTCCACCGTCTTGAAGACCACCAGCACTCGTCCGTTCCGATCCACGTGTGGCATCACGTAGCGGCAGTGGGTGCCGAAAAAGAGCTGGCGGTAATGCTCGATGGGGTGCCTCGCCACCCAGGTTGGGTGACGTCTCTTGAAGTCATAGTAGGCATGGATCGCCTGGTAGGCCTTGATCGTATCCCAGTGCGTATAGTGCAGGAACTTGGTTAGCAGCGTGTCCTCCGTGCCCACTCGCAGCTCGTCGCACTCTGAAACAGTTGACTCTAAGTTCTAGGGATCTGGGATCTGTCACAGAAGTGCTTACTCTCCACCAGTTGCCTGAGTTGTTTAATTTTGAAGTTCTGCTCGGCCGTGTGATCCACCCGGGTGGTGAGGAAAAGCATTTTGATTTTGAATTTTTACAAATTGTGTATCGAGGATCTGCACTAATTAGCTTTGCAACGGCCAAAGTTTCACTTTTCAAATCCAACCCGCTGACGATCCGCACTCACAACGCGAGCGTCACTCACTGACTATGGTAGCCATGAAGTCTGTTTTGGTGCAGACTGTTTGGCTTTATAACCCGCGCGTGCCCAAAATTCTAATGGTCGCCAATCACTCAGAAATACAATATATATGGAATTTGTCTTGTCAACTTGAACTTGGCTGCCTGTATATGTGTGTTTATTAAAGTTTGTTAATTAAAACTTACATACTTGTGACTGAAAATGAATTATGGAATCAGACACTAGAAAAACATTTTTTTGTGTAATATTAGACAGTATTAGAAGAGGGATCTTGCTACACACACAATTAAATAGAAATTCATTTCGTAATTGAGTTATTTAAAAATGAAACACCTTTGGAATCTTAAAATAAAGTTGTTCGATTTTAATCGATTGTAAAAGATTTAAGATAGAAACAGAAATGATTCCACTTCACCCAAAAAAGTACAAATAATACATTTATATCGTTCAAAAGAGTAATTCCATGGTAATAACCATGGTTGTTTTTTCTTCAAGTGCCGGTTTGCGAAATGTCTTAAAGTACAATCTTCAGCAGAGCCATCAAGTTGACCTTACCACGTATCCCGACCACAATTCATTTAACCCGAAAGGCGACAAAAAAAAGCGGGCAGAGAGCGAAGAAGAAATGTCGACTCGGGAAGTAGTCAACAAAACGCGAAAGGAAACTATAAGTACGATAATTGAAGAAAATGTCAGCTACACACGCTCCTACGTGACTTAATAATGCCCCTTGTCTGTTCATAATAACGGTCACAACGTGTTGCTCCATTCCTACAGCCATTCCGCACTTGGCCCATCATTTTGCCACAGTTTGCCGGAAGTTCTACAGTCTCATTTCGTTTTTTCTTGGATTTTTTTTTTGTAATTTTCCATTTCATTAGGGCTTATCGATCGATGGGCTAGGAAAAGCCCACCAAGAAAATCTAGATAACATTTTAGCTAAATAAGTGTGATCACATTCAGAGGAAGATAGATAAACACAGAGAGGGAAGGGTTATGTTCATCAAAAGCAGTTTCCTTAGGAGCTTAGAGCGTGACTGCGATGGAAATGTTTGAATTAACATTGCACTATGAATAGCCAATTCATAAAAATGGTTTTTTGCTATCGTGATGGCATTGTAACTGCTCAAATTTACATAGTATAGGCCTCTTAACTGGTTTGTAATTGTTTATATATTAAGCCATTATCACATCATATATATTATGCAACTCGGACAACTGATGACAAATTCCTTCCTTTTACAATTCATATTTATATATAACAAATTTATTTATTGGACAAAATAAGCTAACAATCAATTGTTGGTTTTGACATGCGTGTTGGTCTAGTGAAATGCAATTTAATTCATTTCACTAATTTAGCCACTAGCTCCCCCTCTTTTGGGAGTTAGTCAATAAATAACCACAGAAACTGGTCGCTCTCCTAGATTTCAAGTATTTGATTTTATTTAAATTGGTAGTTTTCCCATATTTTTGGCAGTGACTTTTTGTAATTATCCAAAATCTATAAATAATGCATTTAATTTGAATGCTGAATAATAAACATTTGGTTTGTGCGGTTGGAAATTTGGCTCTGAGTGGCGATTGTTTTGTACGCTGATTACATTGCGGTCACCCGGACAGGAGGTCCTTGTGACAGTAACCAAGAGTTTCATTTAATTTCAGCATTAGTTGTGTTTATTAACGAAATTAACTAATAAAAGTGGGGAGTTTGATTTTTACATAATGCCTTAATTGTCTAAATAAACCGATTGCACTTAGGAATCATTTTCAATTTAAAATGTATTTATGGTACGCACAATCTTTTTTTTAATAAAATTACATATATATTTATTTTCTTTGCTTTACAAGACAATAATAAAATAAAACCGTGGATATCATTTAAGTCTACATAATGCAATCGAATAATTTAAATTCGAGGGGTTATCTTTAGAAATACCACTAAATTCGCAGACTCGCCCACGTCATCATGGCCAGCAACAAATCACACTAGCACCCACAATTTGCACTTCCTTTTCCCTTCTTGAACCCACATATTTGTGGGGTCAACCGAAATAAAAAATCTAATTAACGACTATCGACTATAAGATACTCTCTAAAGCTCATTGTTTTAAGACTTACAAGAACATAACCTGCTAAATAACGGCAATAGAAAATTTCTTTATCTCTATATTCTTTTCCAGATTTATTTTAATTGGTTAAATATGTTACCATTATTGGTGCCTAAAGCCCTGGTTGTTGTGGGGAAAAAAAATATAATTACAGCAGAATGGTTCTTAATCTACCTATCTTTAGAAGAAATAGCTATTTATACAAAATTACTTAAAAATATTCATCATTATTTATTCCTCATCTCTAGCCACTACGCTCTAGTTCTAACCACACAAATGCATGATTTACACGAACAAAATATACCCATGTACTCCACTGGGTGTTGCCCATTTAATCCTCCTGCTCACTCCCAGACATTTGACCATCCCAGACCAGAAACACCAGGAGAAGAGAACAAATTACAAGTGTTGTAAAGTGCCATTTTTCAACAGGACGACTGGACGAGGGGCTAGGGTCGGCGGACGCAACGTAGAAATAATCATAATGGCCGAGCGCATATTTGAGACGAAATCTTGCGTGGAAATGTTGTAGAAACAATAGCAACGAGCTCACAAAAAACTGCGGGAAAAAAGCAAACAAGAAAAATGTGAGCAAATTTCGCTGGCACAAGAAATGGCCGAGGAAGCAGAGGAAACCAGAAAAAAACTAAACCAAATTCCAATTTGTCAGGAATTTGTTCAATTTTAGTTTTGCGGTGGCCCGGGATGGATGGAAACGATGGAATGACCCCCGAAATCCAACCCACCAGCGACCGACCATCTGCATGCCCCACACGTGCCGCCATGCAAAAGCCATAAGCATAACGGCGGCCACCCACATCACCCCGTACAGGATCGGGATACGGGATCCGGGGACCAAGGGCTGAGGCCCCCCTCCGGCAGTGGCCATTAAAGAGCTACCACGACAAATCGCACACATTTAACACGCACACAGTGGACCCGGGGCGGGATACTGTTGGTGGAAAAACTGCATACTTAACAGGCCCACAAAAAACCAGCAGGGGAAACAGCTGCTCGCAATGGCTCAAACAACGCCGGCAACTGGCCAGGCCAACCGAGTCGCTAGCGATGGGGCCCTGGTGGTAAATAAGATCAAGACTAAAGAAAGGATAAGGCCGCTCAAGGATTACTAAATGTACTCAAAAATGTATCAAAAATGTCCTGGTTGACTCACAATTTGATTTTAAAGATATCATAATACCCTCTACCTCTACGAGGGAATCAATAAATCAGAAAGTAATATAATTGTTCTTAAATATGTATACTTTGGGTTTACCCTTGTTTCAGAAGGTAGCTTTCTTCTTTAGCGGTCATTTGACTTAGATATCTAGGTGCTTTTAATTGTTAGGTTAATACGTTTTACCGAAGCTGAATATATTTAATATTCAAATTATCCTTTATGTAAATTTCTGTGAAACTCATAAATTAAATTTAAAAAAACGCGCTTCACCCTTTTTGCGCAAAAATGATAACAGAGAGGAAAATAATTAGATACTAGAGTCAAGATATATATTAAGATGCCTAATGCCATACGATCCATTTCGTCATAATCAAAAATCATTACTTATTTGCGCGTTCCTCATCTTATTTTTGTATTATCCTTGTGTTTACCTTAGTAATCAATAGTAATTAATTCAATAGTTTTCAGCACAATAAAGGGTAGAAAGAGGTATCCAAAATTCAGCATATTGAAGGTGAAATATAAACTCCTTGAGCGACATCACGGTGCCATCCCTATAACATGCCAACAATCAGGTTTCTTTTGCTTGCGACCTCCCCTAATGACATTTGTTTGCCGCTGCAGACATGTGCAACTGTCGGATCTGAAATACATAGCTTTCAAAAACTGGTCCGCAAAGTTCTTTCTGGCTTCCACAAGCCCAGCCCCAAGCTTGCCAATTTTCCTTTCCACTTTCGGGTACACAAAGTTGGCACAGTTTGAGGAGTCTTTGCGCTGGAATTAAACGTGGTCTTATTTTCTCATTTCGATTATAATTTTGTATACTGGTGATAATCGAGAACGACGATTGCCTGAGTGTATGCTAAGTGCCGTCGAGGACGATGCCCAGGGCATTTTTTATTGCCCAAGCAACGACTCACCTCTCGGCCCAGTTGATAAATATTTGCCAAAAAAATAGCACAATTCAAAAATCTAAAAGAATACAAAAAGAAAAACACCCAGAGCCACTCAATTGCCGTTGTCTTCACGAGCTGATGGAATAGGAGGTTTTTGTTATTATCCCCCGGGCAGCATCATACTCCCAACGCCCGCACAGACTCCCCCAATGGATTTGTGGCTGTGGGGTTCTCCAAATCTGCCGGCGCTGGTGCTTCGAGAGTTTTAATTGAATTTTGAGTGGCGTATTTAGGGATTTGTTATTTATAATAGAAAAAGCACACAGCCCGGAGAGCTGTCGAAAATGGCAACGGCACAGTCCGATTAAATGCAGTGGCATAAGACGAAATGAAAGCCATATCAAATATTAAATTTCTAAAGTCTGTATTGTGGGTAATCGTGCGATAGTGGAAGTTTAAAATAAGTATTTTGATAAAATTATTAAGGTGGCTGAAATAAAATTATAAGGCAACCTTACTCTCTTTTTTATTTTTACAAATTTTAAGTTAAATAAAACAGTGAGTTAAATAAAACAGTTTGAACAAAGGGCTGAAGCAGGACTACTCATTATCATCCTTTGTCTTGAGCCTCAAGCGGGACCTCCTCGAGGGCGGCAGACATCCTCGAATCCCTCGGTAAGGCTAAGCCTAAGGAAGGACTAGACTTATCCCTAGGAGCAAGCTTTGGTCCGCGACCGAAACTGGAAGTTCTACAGTTTTCCAGGCGAGTGCGGGCATGGTCGCAGGATGTGATCAGGTTATGCAGCTCTTCTTGAAATTCTCCGTGGTCCAAGGGTAGTTGACCTTTAGGCAGTCGGGACAGCTGTGACCTCTCCGCCATGCTCATTAAGGGGCTTACCAAATAAACGCTAAAATATGCAACTACACAGGTATTGATATTTTCTAAGGAGTAGTTAAGTGCAACCTGTGATAAGACCAATCCAACACATAATAGTTTGAAAAAAGCACGTTATCCCCTCCACACAATAGAGGGTCATTTGGTATAAATACATTAGGAGGTGTATCCAGGTAATGTACACAGAAAGAATTTCTATATTGCGACGAAATGTAGTGGCAGCTAGGTCAAGTCCCGCATCTTTCAAAATTTTGCACAAATTTTTGTTAGCTAATTTCATATTCGAATAAGAAAATTACAATTTATGTATATGACATTTTATTGAAAGCTCGCCGTGATGAGTTAGAAAGTTCATAAATTATTCAGTAGGATATAGAATGTATAAAATGATACCTTATAAAATTATGTATTATTAAAACTAAGTTTGAAAAGAACCATAGCCGATAAAAAACTGTTTGCAATTAATTGCTTTAAAAAAGTATCATATACTATAAAAATAACATTTAACAAAAGGTACATTTCCCTTAATACTCACTCTTGTACATATTAAATTTCAATAGAAAAAGCGGAAAATCTTTTCTGATCAAAAAAACAAATGGGCGAGTATTATTGTGTGGTTCTCAATAAAATTGTGTTATAAAAACCAATTTGTTAACGCCATAAAATCTTGACCCGGCTATTCTTTTTGCTCTTTTGTTTTCGTTTGATTTCCGTTTTATTGTAGTCGATGACCAATTTGAAGAGCAATATGTGGGGCGAATTGTCCCCAATCAGAGGGATTCAAACCGGTCAACCCGTTCCCTGTTATCCCGGCTGCTGCCACATCGGGAGATGGCTCGAATTTACAGCAGCTATTTATTTTTGGCCAACATTTGCGGCACATGTCGCATGGAGTGGCTCTGGCTCTGGCTCTGCTGCTGGCTTTGTTTTTCTTTTACGAGTGCGATGCGAGTGCATTTGTTGTTCATTTCATTTAAATTACCCTGTGGCTGACCTCCTTGTCACAACATGGCGGTGGCGTCATATTGGAACTGTTTCGCATCCCGCAATCCACAATCGAATGCTCATTGACCATTTTTTCCCCATTGTTTTATTCCTTTTTCCAATAGGGGTTATTGTGGTTTTTTAATCAAGTGGCATGCGAACAAATTTTGGCAAACCGATTGCTCTGAGGGCTGTGTGTGTTCGTTCAAGGGTGTATTTTATGTGGGCCAACAAAAGGTTGAATAAAATGAAAAGCATTCATTTGGAATGCAATCCTAAACAATTGTATGCAAAACGCAGACAATATATTGCATTTGCAACTAGTAGTTCTGTTAAATTAAAAAACTTAAAAATAGGCCAAATATAAAAATCGATTCATAACATGATCACAACTATACTTTTTGTTGACAATAAACCGAAATATAATGAATGAGCAATATTACTATAGTTTAAAGATAGTCAACAGTATATATATTTAATAATTATTAATCTGTGAATGTATTAAAGTATAATTTCAAACTGTGGATTTGATTGTTCACAAGCAAGATTAGTAAAAATGCGACGTATCGGATAATCATCGGAAAATCAAATCGTGTCGCAAATTATTACAAATCTATTGACACCGTGTGCAACATCGATTATAATGTGCATTTCGTACAATAATTTTTATATTATTATTAATAGGAGGTACTGGGGACAGTATGCTATTGATATTGTGCATTTCGTACAATAATTTTTATATTATTATTAATAGGAGGTACTGGGGACAGTATGCTATTGATAAGTTTAAAGCCTCCCACTATGTGGCCCAAGGCTTTTGATAAAGGAATTACGAGTCAATACTTTAGCATCAGTAAAATTCCGCGAATTCCGATGATTCTGACATATTTATCTATATCCTTTAAACGGTTTCATTTTCCTTTGAAGATATCGTTTGTCCTTACGATAAAAAAATCACAGGGGCAAAAGCTTTCAGTTAGAGGCATCGAAGAAGAAAAAACGAATGTCTAGAATGTCGTAAAAATTAAAATGTTGTGTTATCAAATGCAAATGCCAGAGCTAAAATAAAGTACTTCATTCATCATGCAGAATACATCATACAAAAGACAATTATTGAAAGAAGAAAGATTTGAATATATTGGGATAGTTTTTCAGAAATTTCGTCAATGGAAGATGCAGATGATGACTAATTACTATATGAAGAAATTAAATTATTTTTATTAATTTTTTAATTTATTTGTTTTCTTTTACGATTATATTGTTTCGATATATATATATACCTCCGAGGTCTAAGTCAAATTTGTAGACATTGAAAAATTAAAAAGTTAGTTCTTTATATTCGGAATTATCCTTTTGACTGTGTAGCTCCTGTTCAGTTCGGTATCTGTGCCTCGTGCAACCTGGGTAATTTCTTCAGGAACATGCTGGCGAAGAGCATTGTTGTGACGTCAGTGGAACTTAGGTCTGGTTAGGTGTTCCCTCCGGATACGAGCAAACACCTCCGATTTTAGATTCTCTGACGGGCCAAGGTCCTTGGCGAGGGGTCCTCCTCGTTCGTTGAAGTCCTGGGTATGTCTTGCTGAATATTTACTCTGCTTCTGTAGCTGTAGGCATTGATCTATCTTGTTTAGCTGCTCCTGGAGGTCCTTTATCTTTTGGATTTTGGGCTTCTTATTCAGGGCGCTGGTGTAATTCTCAAGTTCCGAGTCCTTGTCAGAGTTGAATGGCTGCCGCTTGCATTAAGGCTCATGTTGCGGCAGAGATCGCACTTCCCGCTACTTTCTGATGTCGGACAGGGCTTGTGACAGGGCGTAGGGAGATCGCACAGTGAGCTGGTCAAGGGACGCGTGGGACAGACGACGATGGTCCACAAAAGACTCTGGCGACGGAACCGTTTTTAGGGCGACTAGTGAGTGACGTACATGAGCCGAGCAATATTGGAATATTTTTTAAATAACCGAGATAATTTATATTAATATCATGATACTTCATACTACTATTAAAAAGAGCAATGATTTGTATTTTTGTGTTTGTTGTTGTACCCCGTTATTATATTATTAATTATATTATTAGCCATGTTACGTTTAACAATCATCGGTATAATCTTTTTTTAAAGATGTTTGAGTCGGTATGACAGATATTCCCTGTCCCCTTATTTACCAAGAAATACAAGAAATAGACCTGTTCCTCCACATTTCGCTTACCAAATATGAATGGATGAACATATATAGCGGCACTTAAAAGTTATTACATATTTTTGGCGCAACACACTCAAAATGGGTAGAAAGGCATCAGCATAATACATTTTACGACTGCGTTATATGATGCCTGCCAAAGTATGTAAAATTATTATTTGTCTGACTGGCTGTGTGTTTGCATACTTTGTACTTCTTCCGCGCCTGCCGGGCCACGGAGGGAGATGTGCGGCGTTTTATTATATTTAAATTACACAAAGCATTAAATATAATTCACTCACTACGCTCCATTTACTAAGGCTATACGAAGGCGCACACACACTCCCAAGGCATTACTGTCCGGGCACATAAGTATGCAACAACAAATGCCGCTGAAAATCGCTGTAATACTTTTTCATCAATTATATGATGCGCAAAAATATATATGCCGAGATTTACAATATCAAACATGGCTCACACACACACTTCCAGGCAGGGCTTTGGGCACACACAGAGGCACACAGGACACGTACTCCCCGTAGATATATGCCGACATGCTCTAGATGGCAAGCGCGTCATACTTTACTACTTACTAAATCCATTACAAAGTATTTACGTAGAAAATTGCTTTATATCTCTGCATATCTCTCAGTCGACGTCATCGTCGTTGTCCTCCGCGTGCGTGTGTGTGCGCTCCTGCAGCCGGAAAAAAGAAGAGAAGGAAATTTAAGTACGTGGGAATAATAGTAGAGGAAAAAACCTTTTTAGTGGCACCGCACTCCCTGGGCACAATCCACGAAGGAACTCCTAAGGTAGTCCCAACGCCCACCCACCGCCACCATCAGCCCCACCTCACCTCACCCCATCGGAGGAGGCAAAAAGGCTGTGTGCAGCAATTTATGTGATTTTTTCGTAAATGTCAGTGGCAAATAAGAAAATATTAAAATAGATTTGTGCACTCTGAACGCAAAGACAATGGTTTATCAAGTGCACTGAGACAAAGCTTAGCAAGTGAGTGGCATTTACATACTTTAATTTCTATAAATTTAGAGCTTAATCTAAATACGAGTGAAAAAATAATTATTTAATTAATTACCTTATCTCCTTCCCTATACGACATTATAAAAGGTGTCCTACAATCTTTCTTCTTAGATTATTTATAATGAGCAAGAAAAACAAATATAAATAATAATACAAATTGTTAATATGCAATAAATTTTGGTATTTTCAACAGGCACTTCACCTTACAACCTATTTGTTTATTTAAGGAAGGATTTTCATTTCATAACACATTTTCTCGCTGTCTATTCAGCTCACAGATGATTTCCATTGCCAAGATGTTGACGGTAAATCACATCCAGCTTTCCTCTATCCCAGCCGGCATACAGAGTCATAAAAAAACTGAAGGAAAAGTATGCCAAAAGCCAAAGTAGGATGCTGGCTGCGGAATGTCTGCGAGAGTGTGTGTAATTCATAGCGGATTTGCTTGCGGAGGGGAATTATTCATGCGCACTTGATTGTGCATACAACAATGGATCCGATCGTAATCAGTGTCCCGTCATCATCATCAACTGCTCGAGATACGGTCAAGGAATATTTCACTAGGCTACGCTATTATCCTCTGACATATGTATAAGAGAGGAAGAGAGATAAATCTTCTAATCTACTGAAGTCTGGGCTTTGACTTGACGCTCTCAGCTTTGTGGGTTTTGTCGATATATAAAGACAAAAATATAAATATCATATTGAATACATCGTACAGTTTGATTTATCGAAATGTAAAATATCGAAAAGAAGTCTAACTAAGTTTTGATTACCTTTATATATTTATTTCATGCTTGTTAAAACTAATTTGAGTCTCTTCTGATAAAGTATAAGTCAGAGAATCGGTCTTTGCGTATCAATATATCAATAGTTTGTATAATTTTTATCAGAATTGATATTCTTAGAGCTCGTATCAGTACATAAAAATTGGTAAAGGTAAACTAGCATTCTAGATTAATTGAGCAGAGCCGTAAATCGATTTGATATTTAAGAGTCCATCTGCACTGTCATTCCTTAATCCTCTGAACGTTGAATGCATCCTTGGCGTTCTAATCTCATACAAACAACAATGAAAATAAGTGAAATGAAAATATAACAAATAAATTTGTCGCGCAGCGGTGCAAGGAAGCAAAAGCTGCCTTGAATTGCACTACGAATCACTCTAGCGTGCTATCAATTACTGTGGCAAGTGTTGCACGTGCCACCGACACCGATCCGGTCCGGGAACCGACATCGACCCGTCCCGTCGCCCCCTCCCAGGCACCTAGCAAGTCCTTAGTCCCACCATCCAGGCAGGACAGCTTGCTCATCTCATTGTGTTCCTTGTTCCTTGGCATTTGCTCGCCTGGCTTTCCTTTCCAATTTCTCCCTCTTTATGCCCAGTATGCCCGGAGAGTGGACGAGTATATTGTATTCAAGCAAGTGCTGTGAGTATATCGTTCAAGTTTATATATGACTGTTTTTTTTGCGAACTCGAGGTCTTCGGTGTGTGGTATAGATTTCATATCAGAAATTCAGAAATCGAGACCAGTTTGTCAGAAGACAAGTGCAGCAGGTTGGCTTATACAGTCTGCATAGATCATCCAAGAGCAAACATAGATGCCGATCGAACTTGAACCTTAGTTGCAAGGATATTGTTGCAGAATTAATAGTCCAGAATTTCTACACTCTTAGCATAAACTTTGGCTAGGAATATCATTGGGTATCTGCTGGTCGGTTGTTAGTCAACTTTAACATGCTCTGGGTTTCCTTTTCTAATTTCTTGTCGCACTTTGGCCGTTATCTTGGCTGCTCTAGTCCTTGCTGTAAGTGGCATGAACATCGTTGCATTTTCTTGACAATTTCTCGGCTTTTTTCTGCTACTGCTGCTGCTCTTCGTGCTTTTTGAGTGCTTTCAATTGTTGCACAATTTTTTAATTTGTTGCGTGGCTAAAGAAACGCAAGAGTTGCCATCCATCGCCCAGGGAATTTTAATCTAAAGTGGGTGGCTGGAATGCGAGGCACTTTCCGACACTTGTCGTGTGTGGAATTTGATAATTGTTTTAGGCCGGCCAATTGGTATTCAGCCGAATCCTTAGCCATTCCTGCGCCAATTAAATCGGCATTATGTCACAAATCCTGGATATTTTCGACTCCGGTAAATGCATTCAACTAGCCACAAATGAGCACACAATTTTCACATATTTGGCCCGCACATATTTAGCTCACGCAGTCGAATGCAAACAACGTCATAATAACTCAGTTGGCCGCAAAACAAAACAAAACAAAACAAACTTCAATGTGTTGTTGTTTGTGTGCAAGTGCCATTCGCATGCATATATTCGAATTGTTCGGCTCTTGAGTAAATTGCAATTTAATTTTATGCAATTGCCGAAAGGCTTAATACTTAAATAATATCAAAGTATAGCATGTTGTCCTTAGGCCCGGTAATATGGCTAATCCCAAATGCGGCTGCTATTATAACTCGGATGATGGTGTGCGCATCAAAGGATGTGTGTCTTGGGCAAGGAAACGACTCAATGTTAAAATACCCTAGGGGGCCCCTTCTTTCTACTTTAAAGGATTTCTTAAAGAAATTGTACGTTCTTAAAATGTGTAGATACATTTATTAGTTAAAAACTAAACTAAACCAAGTTAAATTGTTACTAAAAATACTGTAACTCTCTTAGATTAGAGTGCAAAGCTGCTGACAAGCCCACTTAGGGCATAAGCCGTGTCCACAGCCTCTTTGTGTGTTTTCCTTTCATATTAAATACCAAAATGTAATAAGCATTAAATTTCGTTGCAACCTGCAGCAGTAGGAACGGAGCCAGACAGCCGGTTGCCATTACAATGCAATTAAATGCCACAGTCGCAAGACGCTTTAAATTTTGTATGTGCCGAGCAAATGTCTAAATGCGAGAACGCCCCGAAAGGATTAGTGGCAGGAGGAGGTGCAGCAGCAGCTTATGCCGTAAACATGCGATGCGATATGAGCTGGCTCCCAATGTCTGCCATAAAATTACGCTCAAAATGTGGCACGTAATTGCCGGGTCCTCTTAGCCCTCAGTCCTCAGTCCTTTGTCTTGCAGTTCTCTAATTGCCGCCAGTGCCTCGTCGTTTGTATGATTTTAATTAGTATTAGGGTTCTGAGCCGGTGTTTTGATTCTTTAAGCGCTCTCTCTACATGTGCTCAGTAAATACCATCCCTTCTTCAGCCGGAGATGTTGGGCAATCAAAAGTTAGTAGTAAATGTAAATTAATTTCCTGGTTGCAATACGCAGCAATTGCAGTTTCCAGTTTCCAGTCTCAATTATCGCAAACTTGCTGCAGTGCATAAATTTCAAGCGCACACACTCAGTCCCGGGCCGGGGCCAGGAATCAATGATTAATTTTGTGTGGTGTGCAGTTCGATATTAGCAACCGGACATTAAGGATGCCTATAATCAAGCCAATTCAGGTGAGCCACTGGACGACTATCGGCCTGATCAGCCAGTCCTCTGCTTGCCGATTCGATAAATATTTGTTTTCCATAACCAAGCTTGGCTACGTCTTAAAGATATATTGTTGTACCTTCTCCGATATATTGCAACGGGGCTCTTTATTCCTTAAAAATTTCTGTGTGCAACACTGGGTCCCAAGAACAAGGCGGTGCTCTCACACCGCTCTTCCAATTGATAAAAACATGGCTCAAAGAACGCCCAGATCATTAAAAAACGGAATGTGTGACATTTTGTCAGGCATAATAATAGAATTACAATCGCTGGCTTGGCGGCAAACAATCCTGGGGAAATGTGCAAAATCAGCGCAAAAAACGGTGGGGCGTCTCTTAAGGAAATGTCAAATCAAATTTATTGACTTTCATTGTTCGACGGAGGGACGAGGACGCAGTGGCTCCATCTTCAGCTCTAGCCCGGGCTCATTGAAATGTGAAAAGCCAATGACAGCGGACGACGGGCCAACAATGTGCACCTTTTTTTGTTCCGTCTGTCGCTCGATCATGTCTGCCTTCTACTTGTGGCACTTGTCGATTTGTCCTGCACTTTTTCATTCGTATTTGCGCGCGATTAAAGAGCCGCTTAGCACGTTTGAATGCCTGCCGCCCGATTTCAGGACTCCCTGAGACAATCAGCGGAGATTCCCTCTTCTCCGCCTTTTGGTGCAGCGATTTCATGCAGTGAAAAAAATAATTGAATACCAATTTTAGTGTTTACATTCGAATCTTAGGACAATTACTTAAATATTAATTGTACCCCATTTTTATTTCTTTTACTTTATTTTATTTTCACTTGAATATAAATTGTGGGATACCCGGAAACCAGAGATTTTTAGGTGAAATTAAAAGGAACATTCATTGTTTTAATAATGCTCAAATTTATAAAAAAATAAATTAATCAGGGCGAACGGCAAAGGGATTTGTTGACTTTGTGGACTTTGTCCAAGTTTACCAGAAAATTGATCTGCTTACAATAAATATAAATAATATCTACAAGCTTGGTAGCTCTAGTTTTTACAGTTCTAGTTTTAGAGGTCAATTGTATCACATGGTCGGCAGATGAAGAATATAAACATATACTTTAAGAAATCATAAAACATAATTTCTGTGTTGTCACTTAGCTATAATATCCTTGCTAAATCCTAAGGGATCCTCGTATAAAAACTTAAAACAAATCCAAATTAGCTTTGTAAACAGCGAAAAATTCCCGATTATTTCCGTATGCCATTACGTAAAGCTCTAACCAATTTTTCCTCAGTGAATTCGCTCGCGATTTCCAACAACTCTGCACAATGCCTGGCGGCAGGGCTATAAAAATCATATGCTTCCCTTCATTGCAAGGGGTTGGCTTCAGATTTTTTCCGAGCTCCGTCTATAGCTGACTTTCTTTGTGCCCGGCTAAGTTTGACAATTATTTGCATTGTTCACTGAAGTCGTTTGTTCAACATGCACATGAATCGGTAACTACAACATAAGTGAGTCCGTAGTTATAGTTCCCCCAGGGGGGCAGCTTAGTTAGGGATTGTCGGGGAGCCCGTCGCCATTGTGCACTGTCCATTGAATTTGCCGGGTGCTTAGAGTGGGAGTTAATACTGAGATAGACCGAAAAGTAGGTTAAACGGGAAATGGTATGGAAAATGTTTGACTCCAAGACAGTGGCTGTAATGCCTGGCTTTGCGATTACTGCGGCTTTGCGAGTCGAAGTTAAATTGATAAAAGGGTTTTAGATTCGATTGCCCCCTTCTCGTAAATACATTTAAGCGTAGGAACTATCAGGTCAAATGAATTGAACAATTAATTCGAAGTGCAAGGTAATACGAACTCTGGCTTCCTTTCTGGTCAATTTGATTTGCTTTAAAATAATAATTTTTAGAAAACAATTCTTTATTATGAACGAATGAACTTCAGTGGCGAATTAAGTGGGATTTTGGGAGTCTACAAATTTTCCCTTAGCCTAATGGGATTACTGAACAATGTTTCTCGCATTATTTAAGGAAATCACTTTGCAAAGTCGGTAGCTGTCAGGTTGCCGCAACCAATTTTCCTCACACGAATGTTGGAATGGAAATAAATGTTCTCCGCTTGACCCGAAACCCTGTTGCAGTTGCCATTTGCAATTCCATTCAGGATGGAAAAGGCCTGTTGCCAAAACTGGGAGTGGAGTTCATTTTGATCACTTTTTTTCAGTGGCTGCGCCTGTGCCCGTCCTTTTCTGCCTGCTGAGCTGCCTTTTTAAATGGCTGCTTCCGCTTCCTGTTCCGTTACGTTTGACTTGCCTGCACGTAAATTTTGTGCCATTTTGTGCGAGGGAAAATTGGGAGGGGAACTCCCCCCGAACTCGCTCAACTGCCTCACTCATGTCGTCGGTAAATTTTAGTACAATGCATATATAATCTTTTTCACTTATCTTTGCATAGTTTCCCTTTGCTGCAGCAAAACTTTTTACGGTCTGAGGTTAAAAGTAGCGTCATACATTTCCCGCACCTTCACATCCACAGCCACTCGAGATTCGCGGCGCGTTGAGAGCCATGTAATGAATGGAAAGTTGGCGGGGAGCTGCATAGGTTGCGGAGGCTGCGGCGGCTTCAACTCCTGTTCATAGGATGCTCTTGTTCCTGCGAAAGGTGCAAAGGCGACGCCGCAATTTTTGCTGAATGGCTTGGTTCAGTTTTGTACTTGTCGACAATCTTGCGACAGATTTATGGGTTAATTATTGTGAATGGTTGTTCCGTGGCGCAGGCAGGGCAATCAAGAACGAAATATAATTCGTTTGCATGTAGCACTGAAAAAGTAGTCAGTCAGTTTTTAGTAGAATTTCAAGTTACATATGTACATTGATACGCCTTTGTTTTTTAATGGTAAGAGATTTCCACCGAATCAACGTCTTTCTAGCTGGTATTCTTTTGCTGATCCTCCAGGGTTTTGCAACATACCGATATGGACCAAGAACACGAGTGGCTTAATTCAAACGAGGATGTAGACAATGACCTGCTGATGGATGTATGTGAGCTAAGTGTTTGCCTGGGGAATTTATCCCACGACGTGTGCAAGTCCACTAAGATCCTACAGCAACACACGGCACCTTTGGATGGTGACTCCGAGAGTGCTCTCCTGGCCAAATTCCAGCAGAGATTCGAGCAGTTGAGCCAAGAAGCTGATGGTGAGGAGAGCGAGGCTAGGCACAACAGGGTGATGCAGCTGTACGAGGAGCTGAAGGATGTCGAGCCGGATGAGAGCAAGCGATGCCAGCACTTAAAGCTCCTTTATGAACTCTTCGGCTCTGACCGCCCAAAACTCGAGACTAGCGAGAAATTGAAAGAAAAGGGAATCTTCCAGACTTATTTGGTTTTAGACAATGAATGCTTCAGAAAGTTGAAAACAGAAACCATAACAATTTGTAGTCCACGGTTTGATTGCACCAAAGAGAGCACCGGTAGTATAACAAATAACACAAGCAAAAAATCAAAATTAGAAGATCATGAAAGGATGGGTGGATCTATATGCGAAAAAGCTGTTGCTGAGATTAGTATTCCTCTACAGAAAAACTTACAAAATTCCAAAGATTTTCAAATATGCAAGCCGCAAACTTTAGGCGAAAGTTTAGTAGAATTCTTAGACTCAGATGATGATAAAATACAGGAAACAATTTCGAATATTTCAGAAAATGATTTCAATAGTCTTTCTGATAATACTCCTAAAGAAAACTGTGAAGATTATACTCAAAATTATGAATTGCGTAAAGAAAAGTCGATGGGCAAATATGTTTTGAAGGAAGACGCTCCCGGAGATCGTTCCCATAGAGCACCCAAGTCTTTTGATACACCCAACTATAGCTCCTCTATAAATTCTAACAATTCCTTTTTGGACGAAGAATATGATATCGAAAGGTTGAGTTCTTCAATTCAGGCAGCTGAAAATAATCCCAGAAAGAATTTATATAGTCTTATGAAAAATATTCAATGTATAGAAAATGAATCAGCCACATCTGAAATTTTAAGAGGTCCTGAAATTGAGTTACTTAATGAAGATCTCCCCTCTGTGGGGGAAAATGAATTTAATTTCAATTTGATGCCTGAACCATGGGACGCACTTAGACAAACTGTAAGCAATATTAAGACAGACATTTTGAAGAAAATTGATCATTCCTTGTCGGTCTTGGGCCTACAGAAACTGCCCGAAACTGAATTGCCTTATGAAAATATAAAAGACCTCGAAGTCCCCATGGAGAACCATCCGGATAATTATGAACATGGAAGAGTGGACGAGTCGTTAGCAAACAGAAAACGAAGCTCTGCAGAGAAGGATCACTGGGAACACCAGCACCACATCATAATAGCTCCTCGAGTTGTTATTCAACTCTTCAAGTCAAACCCCGCCTACAAGTGTGCCCAAGCTCAGAATTTCTACGATCAGGTCAACCAATTATTCGCGATCATTGGCCAGAGGAATACGGCCCAGAAGCTGCCATTTGAGGCTCGATCGATTCAGGCGCGATTAATCCGAATTCTGCATAAAATCAAAGGAGAACTACCCAAAAATATTAGCTACTCAGAATGGGTGGCAGCGGTGGGAAAATATCAGCTGAATCAGATCCTCAGCTCCGAAGAAATGCATGCCTACGAATCCCTGTGTCGGAATATGAGGGATGATGAGGTTACCACTAGCCAGTACCCCACGAACGAAGAGTCGAGATTCAGGGATGCCCTGAGGGGCATGACGGGCCAGGAATCGCAGCATCTGAAGGCCTCCCCCGTAACTGGCCGACTGCAAATGCGCTCGCCACATCACCAGGAGAGTGTGAGTGAGTCCTACCTCCTGTTGACCCTGGGTCTCTTGGGTTACCTGTACCGCTCTTTGAAAGACCAGCTGAAGAGACTTGAAAAGCGGGGAGACACAGGTGCTCACCTCGTTCGGTGTTTGCGAAAGAACCTACACGCCTTTCGGGAGTTTCTCAACCTAAGGAAGAGCCAGCCCTGCAGCCTTCTCTGCCTGTACTGGCAGACTCGGGAATACCAGTTGCTTTTTCAGTGGCTTTTGGAAGTGCTTACCAAGATCAACGAGGATCAGGGCCAGGCCATTATCGTCTCACTTTACGAGGAATCGCGCCAAAGAACTGGAGTACAATGGAGATTACTTCAAATGTGGCTGTCGGAGGCTAGCAAGCCCCTGGTTTCTGGACTCGGCTGCTGGTTCTCGTTGGGTCAGCTCACTGCCTCGGATAGCGATGAGTTCATCATTGCACGTAGCTTGACTTCGGGCCCAGATGACTTTTGGCAGCAACGATTTCGACTCACATCACAATTCTCCAAGTTTTTCGATAGGCAGCTCGCCGAAACTATGATCAGTGTGGGCAAAACGGTGGCCTACTCGAAAAAGTACTTGGGCTGCAATGTGGAGACGCCACTGAGTAGCACGGAGCTAAATCGCAAGCTGCTTCGCCTGCTGACTCATTTCTACCTGCACGGGGATCAGGAACCCCTCTTCCACTTCCTTCACAAACTGCACTCGGATGTCTCCGGCCAGGTGTTGAGTTCTCTGCGAGACATGGACCCTCCGCCGAAAGTTCTCTTATATCAGATGCACAAGTACTTGATGATCACGGATATGCATTTTTTTAGGGAGCTAGTGCAGAACATGGATGGTCTCCTCAGAGAGCCGGCATCTGCTTTCAACGCTAAATTGTTCAATATCATATTACGACAGTTGCTCCCCAGGCAAACCGGCGATTTATATATAGATAGAAGTGCAAGTCAGGGACCCAAGTGCTGGTCATGTTTTCTGCTCCGTTTAAAGTTGCCAGACTATTGGACAGCTCTTCTGGGCGAGGACATCAAGGAGTACGAGGCTATATTTCCCGGCCTGTGGAAATTCCATTATGCCAACTTTGTGCTATCGGAAATGGTAGACCATCGGCGGTTGCGTTTCGAGAAGCACACCAGAGCCAAGCATTTCGATTGCATCGATCAAGTAGAACAGCTTTTTGACATCCTTTTCGACCTTTTTCTAGATGTAATGAATGTTTTGAAGCATTACTTGCTAAAGGACTTGTTAAAACCGGCTTACCGCAAGCTGAGGCTGGGCTATGAAGAGGCCTACACCCTCGACGATGTACTGAGTGCCAATAGAACCTATCTGCGCACCATAAGGCTGGGATGCTTTCAAACGAAAGGTCTAAGGCGATCTAATATGTATCTGGAGCAACTGTACGATGGCATTATGGAGCTCGATCTCCACAAACAGAGGTTCGGCAAGATCGTGGAAAACTTTACGGACTATTTGACCAAATACGGTGGACAAACGATTGGAAGAAACGAGTTTCTTATACCCAGCTTTGAATTAACCGATCGAAAGCGCGACTTTAAATGGTCCTGCCAAAATTCCATAGATTCCCTTATTGGCATAAAGGATAATTTCCACAAGGCAATGGTCAACCTTTTGTATAGCCTTCACATGCAGGATCTTGAAGCATTCGGGAGACTGGCTCAGAAGTTAGACGGGAATGGCTATTATGAGCAAATGGATACAAGATTGCAGTTGGTGCAAAGATTTGGGTTTAAGAAAAAGAGGGATTGGTAAAGAATTCACATTATAGAGAACAATAAAATTGTATATTAACTATGTACTTAGTACAAGACTTTCACATCATTTTAAATAATTTTTAATTTTACTTAGACACATATATTTTTACATTCTCTGTACCCTGTTACCAAGCAAAGTTCAAATTTTTCATTTTCTTTTTGAATTATATTTCTTAAAAGCTGTAATCCTAGAAGAATCATCAGCATCTGCTGTCGTTCAAGGAATAAATGTATTATTCCACATTGACAGTCTCAATCACTTTTAACTCCATTCGAAAGTTATTATTCATTTAGCAAAGCGGATGTACATACACGACATACATAAAACCCATTTTTGCCGCTTTGTCTTTATATAAATTGGATTTTAATTGAAATTTAAGAATCGACTAAGCAATGTTTGCATTGTGCAGCAACTGGGAAAGCCTTTTGTTATGCAAATGTCCTTTATTTTGTGGTCCCGTGCGAATTTGGACCGAAGGGGAGCGGCAATCCGAGTGACTGTCAGTTCGTTTAAATTAAAAATAATAATGGAAAATTTACTTTTTGGCTTAAGCTTTGTCCAGATAGAACTTCCAGCTGCTTCGAGCGGAGAAGTTCTCGTCGTGTGAATTGTAATTGCTCGGCGCAAATTAAATCAAATTCGGGTCCTCACTTCCCATATTTTTATTAACAACTTATGCCAACACTTTATAACAGCTCTCATCTGCATAACTTAATTTCCAGAGAATCCGCATGGAAATATCTGTCCCCTCGAATCTCTGCCATTGAAATGAACAATGGCGAAAGGATGGCCCAGAGTTGAGCTCCTTTGTTATCTGACAAACACAGCTGGCAGTCATCTCAGAAGTCGTCCACATATCAGGGACGGAGCTCGGTGCTCCGAGCTGGATGAATTACAAAGCACAACCGGCTTCAAAAAAGAATGTCAAGAAGATAATTGAGCCCAGGCAGCAGGCATTTAATAAACTTGATTCGGCGATGCGACGGAGTGTCACCCCGGGGGAAGGTTGACAAGGTCCTGACGTGCGTGCGCTTGGCGACAAAAAAAGGAAAAGTTAACATGGTGACTTGCTCGACTGCTGATTAGGGAAATTAATTTCATAGGAAATTGCGCTCCCGCGATGCCTTCTTCTTGATAAGCAAACAATTAATTTTGTGAGTTAATAAAGTGAAGAAATAAATCAAAAATCAGCAGTATGTAAGTTGCTTGTTTTAACTTTATTGTATTTTATTTATTTATCATGTGTTATACTGTATAAGATGGGTTGCCCTTCCCCTAATACCTATTCATCTTTAACGTATTAACATTGTGATTAAAAGTCAGGTAAACTTAATTATTTCCCTCAGCAATGACCAGGTTTTTTAACAGCTTCTGCATTAATTAATGGCATAGCAATATCAGTGACATTATCTTTGACTCATCAAGCGCATTGTGCTCGGTGTCAAATTAAACTGTAGAATTTATTATTATGCCCGTTGACATGCTTGAACTGTTCTAGGCAATAAATTCCAATACAAAGTCTCCATTTTGGCTTTCAACATTTCCGCACCGCCCGCCCCCGCCTCCGAGCATTGTTATTGACAATTTGTTGTCAGTTTTTCTCGCCCAAACATGAAGCAATTTATGTGGCCTGCACTGGGACTGGTGCTTTATGAAATACTTCTCATTACTGGGGTCGGGCTGTGCGGGAAACGGCCGGCGACCGATGGCTCGAACATATTTGAACTATTTTCATTTCAATTGCAAACGGTTTGCGCAGAGAAATCAATTGAATTGCCATTTCACATATGAAATGGTCATTTGTCAATGAACAACAATTGGAGGGCGTGGTCGCAGCTGGTCTCGATGGCGGATACTTGACGCTGGGAGCTCGGAGATGGGTTGACTGCCGCACAGTTATGCGGTCAGTCAAAATGGCCGCATAAATATGTCCTTTTGGTCCTGCCAACGATCTTGTGGCCCCAGTCCTCGGCCCTCGTCCGCCCCCCTCGTTCCGGCTAAATTGTTGGTCGTTATTAAATTTCCGCTGCGTTGAGTTCTCATTTCCGTTCCGATGGCCAATGCAGCTGGCCGTCTCTCTGAATCCTCATCGGATGTTGCCATGTGACATAGATACCCTCATACGTGCATTATATATATAAGCTTATATATACTTTTTGGGTTCTGGCTGTGTGAACAACAAAGGGGTTGCCTGTGCCGCGCACATGGTGCGTATGCGTAATATTCGATTATTATTTTTATTATCATTTTTGAGGCCTACACAATAATCCTCATTTATCCAGTCTTTGTGGCGATCAAAAATTGATTCTACAATTGAAACGCTTGTTTTGGCCTTTTCAAAAACCCATACCACTATATATGGATATGTGTGTCTGTGTGAGTGTTTGGCTTTTTAGCCAAATTGAAACTAATTGAAATATATGGTGGCAGGCTGCGACTAGAAGGGAAAGTGGGCAAAACTTTTGCAATAAATTTCAATAAAATGGCATTTTTGGTAATTCCCCTTATTTCGCCTGTAGTTTTGTGTGTGAGTGTGTGGGTGTTTGGGTGCGGCTTGTAAGTTTTATTGGCATTACGTATACGCCACCGCGACGTGACCCCATTAATTGTTTCGTCAGCATAACTTTACATTACATTTTTGTTGCGCTTCTTTAGTTTTTACTATGCTCTATGTAATTGCTGAACTTATTATTTGTAACTTATGACATTGTAATAGGCAAGAACCAGAAATATGAATTTTGTATCGATAATATATCAAATAGTTTTTAGAAAATTACTGCCAACTTTTCTTCAAGCCTTATCACCGAATAACAACCAACAATTTCAACACCAACCTTTAAAGCTAGTCATTATTTTCTTGTTACATATATTAACTTACCCGTTTAATTAGACGGAAAATGCTTTAACAGTTTGGTGCTCCTAAAAGACCATTAAATATTATGGGTTTTAATGAAAATATAATGCAATGCCCATCAAAGGAACTCCCATTCCGCTGTCCCATGGGCCTCTTTTTATTGTTGGTCTCCCTTTGTGGCCGCCGAGCCTTGGCCAAAAAAAAGAAGGGAAATAAATAAAAGAATTATTCAAAATTATGGGCCAACTCTGGCTGGTGTCCAGCTTAACCCTTGTGTGGGCGCTGCGTCTTATTTCCCGCCTTTTTTACAGTATACTTATCCCAAGTTTTTATTAAACTCAACCCAGCCGCTCTGCAAAGAGGAATCTTAGGAAACGCATTAAAAGGCGCTAAGTAAATATTAAAATTTCTGTCAGAGCCTTGCGTGCGAGTGAAAAGAGGAAGCTTAACCCATTTTATTATTATTATTATTTCTCCCCCGACTAAACAATGCGAGTTAATGGCGTCAGCCGCCGGACAATGTGGTGGTTTCCTCGGGCTGTTTATTTATGCCAGGCGCTAATGGACAGCGCGGAATTGCTAAAAGAGTTTGCTCCGGTGAATATTATTTATTACTGCCGCCATCGCCGAGAACAAAAGATGTAATATTTATTCATTTATTTATTGATTTATGGCCTGGCATTTAAATCAAAATCAAGGCGAGAATGCTGAACATTTTATCAATTTGATATGCCTATTTATTATGATGTTTGTACTTTTCACCGCTCGAGTATCTCACCCCGCCTCCGATGAAATTTATGCCTTCGCTGACCACAAAAGATTCATCTTCATTTCATCTGTCCATGCTCCGACTACAATGGCCAACCCTACGCAATGCACTGAGCGAAATCTGTTTGTATATTTTATGAAAACTAGCTGGCTAAATTGGGGCTATCCCTGAAAGAGTGCGACCTTCTATAAAAAAAACTTTTTTGAAATTTCTCTATTTTTATTTTACTATATTATAAATATCAATATATTAGTCTTAATTAACTGTTTATTAAGTGATCATGCACCTTTGTTATAACACTAGCTGATCCGGCAAACTTCGTACCGCCACCCTTATTTCACCCTTCTATAACTAATACCTATTTTTGCAATATATATTTTTTTTTCTCAGAAATTTCTTTCAAAAAATGTATATGGCAAGACAACGTTTGTGGGGTCAGCTAGTATTTATCTATTAATAAATATTTCGTGGCGAGTACTCTTTAATATTAGTAAATAAGAGGGTTAGAATTTAATTAAGTAACCACATTTCAGGTCTATAGCTGTGAATGACGATGACATTCGTTTCGAGCTTTTTTTAAATTATGCAAAATTAAATGTATTTTTTTAATCTTTCTACAACATTTTCGTATTATATTTTTTTCCGTAAGAACCTTCCACAGAGTATTAGATCGGTCTAGCCGTTCTCAAGTTATGGCGTGACAACAGGAAACGTGTTTCATTTTTATATACATATATGTATATAGATGTATCCTTCATTAATATTTGCATTATTTTTATACCCTTTCAGTAAGCTACCTTTCTTGTATATTATTATTTTATTTATTATTTTATATATATACAAAAATAATGCAATTATTATTTGTAATTAATTGCTTTTATATTTGATTAGCTATTTGATTCTACATGAATCATATTTATATAAAGCCGTCAAATAAAACACACTTTTATTTCTGTTGTATAGTAACACTAACACTTACTTAAAGTGTTTTTAAATAATTCTTTAACTTGGAAGTTTATCATAAAATAAAATCTAGTAATAGTAAAAAATAATTTTTTTTTTTAGATTTATTGAAATATAATATAAATCAAATAGTTACGGGTTTCTCTGAGTGTGCTTGATTAGTTGATGACACTTTGGGCGAGGGAACGAGTCCTGGAACTACAATATATACGCCTCAATGGGTGTGTAGTTCCCCTATCCACAGCTCGGCCAAGACGATATGTCTCGCTGTGCGGTGCTTGTGGCTAATTTGATAAATATGCACGCGTTTATTCAAATCAATCAGCGTCAGACGGCAAGTGGAGGCGGTGGTGGCGGAGACGGAGTCAGAGGCAGAGGCAGAAACAGAGGCTCTTTGAAAGCAGAGGACAAGTCATTGGCATCGTCTTCACTTCAGTTCACTTCCCGGGGCCTTGGATTATCTCCATGGCCCCCTGCTGGGTGCATCTTGTGGCATATAAATTTCAGCTGCTTTCTGCCAAGCTTCTCCCTCTTATAATCATCCCCACACACACATCTCTCTTTGGAGATTTCATTAATGTGCGGTTAACTATAATGAGCCTGGTATATGGAAAGCACACCATGGGGAGGCCTTTTGGTTAAGTTGGGCTAACTGGAATCTTTTACGTTGCAAATAGGCTAATTTATTCTAACGGCAATTGTAACTATGCCCAGTTAACGAGCTGAGAGTACGATTAAGTTTTGAAGAGTCCCTTAAATTTAGGTTTAAGTGATCAGTAAAACATTTTCATAGTTTAAAATGTTGGGATTAGTGGTAAATATCTATTATTTTTCATGCATATCATTATTTAGGTT
Source organism: Drosophila jambulina (assembly GCA_018152175.1). Classification (NCBI taxonomy): domain Eukaryota; kingdom Metazoa; phylum Arthropoda; class Insecta; order Diptera; family Drosophilidae; genus Drosophila; species Drosophila jambulina. Next base: position 23,999,228 of record JAECXH010000114.1, on the reverse strand, counting down.
TATTTAATGCACCGCTTTACTGTTTGCTTTCGGGTTTCTTTACTGGTTAATGCCAATTTTGTACACTCTTATAATCGCATTAAAATAAAATGTTTAATAAATTAACTGCTCCTTATTTGTACTTCATTTTAAAGATGGGTAACATTTTGCGGTATTTTCGCTGTAAATCAGAATTGAGAATGTAATCATAATTTGACTCTTAAATCACACTCCTCTGTGGATCAACTGTGGTGCATGAGGACGCGTACGAGCATGCTCCTAATGAGCTCAGAAATCTTGAAAGCCAACCATAGTTTATGGTATGTAAAAGCTAGCTCAGCTTAGTTGTGTTTACCTACGAGAGGGCGGACAATCAGCATAAACCCCAAAACGCAATCAAAATGTTAAAATAAACTTAACAAATCCCGAGTAAAGTTTGTTGTTCCTTTTTTCCGCTGCACATTTTCTCCACCTGTCAGCGGGGAAAATTCGTTCTTCGTGTTTAGTTCGCCCACGGTTCACTTCCCCTGCTCCCTATCCGCCACAAACTTTACGTTATTCCCGCTGGCGAAGGGGAAGGGAACGGAAAGCTGGGGGAGAAACGTCTTCGAAGTTGGTGGCTGCGGTGCTCGCTGCGTATAAGTAATAAATTTCACAATTGCCATAGGAAAACTGTCCGCAAAAGTGTAATTGTAATGTTTGCTTTCCGTACGTCCGCTTATCTCGGCCCTGTGCATGGTCTTAGTTGGAATTCCTTGTATTTGCCAAGCGCTTGGAAATGCAGGCGAGGACAGGTCCTTAATCTATGCTACACGTTTTTCGCCACCAAAAGGGGTGTACTACGCATGCCGGTGAGTAGTGTGCGTAGAGTCGCCAGTCTTATTCTCAATAGGATGCCAAGTGCTGACATAGGGGTGCATTGATGGGAAGGTTGTTTCAAGGTGTTTGCTTTGAAATTGAGTCTCTTCATTCTACACGAGCCATTTTTAAGTCTCTTCAAATGAAACGATTCCTGGCTACTGCATTTTGTCCAACGTTGTCATCTCATCGGGTCCCCTGCCGTCTCCCCTAAAAACTGTCTAATAAACGTCAGGCTTACGTTTTGATATCCAATATCAATTTGCTTTAATCACGCACTCAGCGACATTCCAGACACTTGTCTCGAAGGGAATTCATTAAAATAAAGTCTAGCTGCGATAAAAGAAAAAATGTCCTTTCTTTCAATTCATTAAACGGTAGGGAAAAGTTTCAACTGATTTTGACATGCTAAGTGTCAAATTACATTACGTTAATTTGGATTCTTTTCAGCGCTTGCTGGTGGATCTTTCTGTTGAAAAGCATTAAGAGTATCCTGAGTTTTTAAATCTACAAATATGTAACACATGCCTGACCAATTTTCGCCTCTAAAATGTATTCCGCTGTGTATTTGGCTTTCCAAGCATTAAATTTGTTTATTCATCTTTGTAACAACACCCACACTCATACCCATAGCCTACCCATCTCATATTCCTTGTTGCGCCCCGCAATTTATTTGCACAGATTCCATTTTAATTTCCTGACGTTTTGGAGTTTATTAAATTTTATTAGCTTACTACATTATTGGATTTCATGCATTGGTGGCCCAGGGGGGCGCCTCGTTCAATATTGACAAGGCTTGTTTGGCTGATTTTCGTGTACATCAAACCGATTTCCAATAGCTTCTATTCGATTCGGACCTTGATCTACATGAGATGGGGCTTTCAATGGAATTTTCAAGTTTACCATTGAACTAGCAAAAGAATTTAAAATAGATCGGAGTACACATAGGTTGCCCCGAATAACCTTTGAGATGTAACTGACTAATTTTCGCTAATGCAAAGAAGAAGCAGCCAGTGAAGGCAGAGGAGCTGGAGGACTGGGATGGTGGTATAAAAAAAACTAATAAAATTTACGTTTATCCTTGAAAAGGCACTCGAAAATGCGCGCCTAATGCGCCCCTTCGGATGGCGATGATGCTGATGGCGCAGCGCTGGCGATGCCGATGACGATGATGATGATGATGACGCGAGAGGCAGCTGAGCTTGAGGGACCTTAATATAGACAAGCACAAGACATGCCCCAAAAGACCCCCGACAAGACCTTCCCGGGCCCCACCCCAATCCGAGCTAAAGTGCCATCGAATTTCAATTCAATTTGCGAGGCAAGGCATTCGCTAAGGGTGCGAAAAATTTCTATAGCATATTTTCGAGCGCCGCGTTTGACTTGAACAGGGAGGAGGCGATGGAGGACCTTCGAACGCGGAGGCGTGGTCCAGTGTATGAGTAATATTTGTGCAAAGGGTTGCCCAGAATCGCTGATATTGATAGTCGCGAGCAGAAGAATAAGTAAGTCCGCTTTGAAGGATTTAGGGTTTCTGCTCCGGCTTTCTTAGCGCCAGGATTCCTCTCCTTTTCGCCTGTTTCTCTTTATTATATCACGTTCTCAACATAAATGCGTTAAGTGGGGACTTGGGCCACGGGCTGGGCGATGGGTGGTGCTCGGAGGCGTATTTGAAAAGCGCTTAAATTCAGTTGAGCGTTTTTTCTTATTTATTTATTTTCTCGACACAAAAAAGTCTTAAGAATTGGGTACATCCTCTCGAATGTGATATGCGTGTGTGCGCGCTTTTCTCTTTGTCGGCTTAAAGCCATATGAGCCCTCGGGGCTTTCAATCGTGTTACTCTGGCAGCAATTTTGATGGCATTTGGGCCTGGTTTTAAGATATTCTCCTCCCTGCACATATTGGCAGGACTTATCCTTAGTTTATATTATTAGCTGGCAAAGTGCGACCATGATTGAAAGGATTCCACCAAGAGAAAAAGAGAGAGAGAGAAGGGAACATTTTCACATTTTGTTTTATTGGGAAAATTTTAAATTTAAGAATATATTATGGATTTTAATTGTTGAATATAAGGGGAACTATTTTATTAAATAATTGTTTATAGATTGAGTAATTAAATTTACTTTGAAAAGCAACGTAAAAGTAATCAAAAATTAAAAGCCATATACTTTGGAGATCCCTAATTTGAAGTAGTAAACCTATAAAAAGAATAATGAAATATTAAAGAGTTTCAAATACATTTTTAAATATTTAACAACTACCTTTATTTAACCTATTTAAAATAGTTTGGCAAATATTTTATAACCGAAATCACCATTACCCAGCCGGACTTGGCAATTTTATTATTTTACTCGCTCACTTTCAATTTCCTTGAACATTTCTCTGGCTTTACCTATATCCGTCCTTCCTATATTGCCAGCTGTTCCAGATTTATACGAGAAACTTGCGAGAAACGCGAGCTACGCGTACTTTTCAATTTGGCCAGAGATTTTTTCGGTTTGGGGTTAGCGAAATGTGTGTTTTAGTGGCTTGGCATTAGCATGTTAGTATGCAGAAAGCTGGGCAGCTGGCCCAAAAGCCTCACATTTCTTTTGGCCTCAGTGTAAAAACGTTTGCATTGCATTGCGTCGTCATCTTGCGAAAAAACGAACAAAAAATACAATGGAATTGGTGTGTTTTCGACTTTTGGCATTGGAAATTTATGTTCACCAAAAATGTGGCTTTGTTTTTGGCTACACCTTTTTAAGTTCTCCCTTCTTTTGTAAGCCTGTGTGACATATGGTCTGGAAAAAACAAATTTTAAGAGCCCGTTTTCAGACCATGAAACGTACGTTTTAAAGAAAACATTTTTTGGGGAACTAAATTGTAGGCTTCTCTCGTTTCAATTACAAAAAAGTCAAATTTTGTTATGTTCGAACCATGCTATTTGTCATATCAAACAATTGCGTAGCTCGTCAATAAAATTTAGCCATTCCACGAAGTGGAATTTTCCGCACAGTTGTTATTGCCATCAGAGGCGGTCCAAACAATGCCAGCCTCAGACCGAAGGGTCTTTCAGGGAATTCGAACGTGGCCCTTTTGAAATCAAATACAAAGACAGCTCCAATATTATTTATTGTTTTGCTTTGTTTGCTAAGACTCAGCTTATCAGCTCCTTTCAGTCGAATCGCTCAAATTGAATTCTATTTTTAAACAAAGTAAATGACAGACAAGAGTGAAATTAGATAGTAAAAGTTAAACATTTTCTGATATATCGAATAATTTTATTTATTGTGTCTTTAAGTAAAATATGATGGCACAAAATATCTATATAAAAGTCATTGATAAAATTTTAATTAATTGTGTCAAAGAAGATCCCAAACTAAGCCAAAGTAAAGTTTAATTATCTCATTTAGAGTGAGATATTATTGATATTTTATGTTTCGATAAAGCAAACTCTGCCAAATTAATGAGACAAGTATTATATTCTTGTCTATACATCACATCAGACTCTTACTTTGGAGATCCCTAATTTGAAATAGTAAACCTATAAAAAGAAAAATAACAAAGCCCACAAAGGAATCTGATCTACCTAAAATTAAAGTCTTGAACAAATTAATTTATAAATTAATCCTTATAATTATTCTCAGATCAGGGTTAGAGATCTTAAAATGTAATTTGTTTTCTTCAATTTCTTTTTATTGCTGAATTAACTTAAGGTCTATTTTCAATGCATTATAATATTTATATTTTTCATGTTATAGATTTTTTTTATTTTTACCACTGGATAATCCAGGATTCTTTGCGTTATACCTTTATCTATTAGCCAAGTCAATTTCGATTATTAGCGGATTCATTTCTATGGCTGTCTCGTCGAAGTTTGTGCAATAAAACCAACTTCTTTATGGGAAGCGGAGAGCACTTTGCCTTCGGAGTAATATCGCTACCATTATCGTCTCATTTTTCTTAGTTTTCCAACATTTTCCCGGGGCCGCGTTGGCGGGCAGAAGGAGCTCTTTTCGCGCTTCGCCACTTCGACATTAGTTTCGCTTAGTGCGCAAAACTTGACCACATCGAACTGCAGAGAGCGGCGTGTTGGAAAAACAAAAACCACTCGGCAAACTCAAGTTTATTGCCTCGTCCTCCGTCTTCGTCCAGCACACCTCCACTTGCCCTTCATCTGGGCGAAAATAACTTTTCTACACACGACTTTGCTGGACACTTTTTTCATATATATATATGTATATGTATAAATATATGTATTGAAAAGTTTTTATATTTGCCCAACTGATGTTGGATACAATTTAAAAGAAAAAGTTTGCTCTTAGTTTTGAAATTTTCCGTAATGTTTGACATGATGGTAAAGAGTGGGTTGGAATTTAAAAAATTCTTAACTTGTATCGCAGCTGATGAAATAATATTTGAAGAAAGTGTAATTAGACGCGAGAAAGTGGAAAGTATTTTTTCAAATTATACTCTTTAACTTTTAAAGTGCAAGTGAAATAAATTATGTTATCCTCTTTGTGACTCTCCCATATTTCCCACGCATTTCTTTTTACAGTTTCGCGTGCCATAATAACAACATTAAATTTTTTAATGCCACACGCCGGGGAAAAAGGGTAACCCAACCTGGGTGAGCATTATGGCCAAAGCCGAGCCGCCCACTGCCCACCCATAGCGGTTTTTGCATAAAATTCATATTAGGCACAAGGCCAGCGGGGAAAGATATGAAATAAGTACAAAAAATGAACACGCGCGAAATTTCATTCAAAAATATAATGAAAGGAATTATTTATATGAACGGCAGAGTTAAGGGGAAGGCTCCCAGGAAAAGGAAATATTATATCCCGTGGCTTAACCAACCAAATAAGTAAAGATATAAAAAAAAAACATTTCCATGTGGCTTTAAATAGGGCAAGGCCTTGGTTTTAATTAAAAAAATAATCAGTTTGAGCCAGGATGTATTCATTTATGATCTTGGGATTATTCCCTGAATGCGTCAGAGCTTGTGGGAGTTGCAAACGTTTAAGCTAGCTTAGAAACAATTTCACTTTGCCTTACTAATTGCTAAATATTTTTCATTAAAAATGAAATGCAATTTCACCAAAAAACTCTCAAGAGCTAACAGAAAAAACGAGAAAAAACATTGAAAATTAATTAATGCCAATTTGTAAAAGCAGTGAAATCGAAAACTTTTCTGTTCGTCCCAGCACTTTCATTACTTCGGTGGCTTCAAACAAAAATGACCCTAAAAGTGGAAGAAGAAAAAATTCTTTTCAACAAAAATTGTTCGTAAAGTTTTTAATAGAAATTACCATTTTGGTCGCTTGGCCGTTTGGTCAAGTGTCAATAATTGGAACCCAAAGGAGACCCGTTCCCAAAAACTCGATCCGCTGCAAAGCCGATTTCCACAGCCCTCATTCATCTCCTTGGACCGCGTCGCGCCGCGTAAGTCGACACTTTTGATTTCAATAAATTCCTGTAATTAGCGCCAGGCGTTCATTTCTCTTCTGGGGCAACATTTTTTGCTCTTCAGCTCTTCGGCTCTGCTGTCAAAATATGCAAATTGAATTTGTTTCTCACAGAAACTCACTCAAGTGGAAGTTCTTGGCAACAAAATAAAAGGAGTCAAACAGGTGAGAGAGGGACGCACCTTTATGGCAATATTCGTGTCAAATTAACGCGAATTTGGAAGACCTTTTTTTCTAAAGCAGCAGAATTCTTGGGTGCGAGAATTGGGGATTTCCGTGAAGGTACATATTTGAATTTAATTTAATTAATGTCCAAAGAGTTCAAGTGAATGGAAGTTCAAAAAGTTGTATTTCTTAAAACTTGCTTCTACTTAAAGTATAAAGTAAATTGTTAATTAAAAAACATTCTTAAAAATAGGTAAAACTTGAAACCATTTGTGGCCACCACAATCCGTGGTCAGCACTTCCAGTGTGGCTTAAACAATATTCAAGATACAAATCACAGCAATTCTCGCTGGAAACGAGCAACAAAGTAGAAATTATAAATAAACAAGAAGAAAAATGCAAAACCGATGTCAACTACCGTCAACCTACTAAAGAACCCATTGTACCATCCCATTTTAACCCAAAGCCCTTCGCCGCCATCATTTGCAATATCAAGTCAAAGTTCTGGGTAAATTCCTAAGCAAAAGACAAAGAAAAAGACATGAAAGGAAAAATTATGCCTTTGGCAGTTTTTAAAACATTTTGCTGGCGATTTCCTTTTGGTGTTGTTGCCATTGTGTTTCGTTCTTGCTCGCTTGTATCCTTTTATCGTTGCTATTACTCGCATATTTGCTATAGAATGTTTTCGCCTTCCCTTCTGGATACACTGTCCTTGTTTATTTTTCATTTGAAGCCGGGCCCGACCTACCCAACTTGTTCTGCATATGATCTGCATATGTAGTGCTCTCTTTTACTGCGTTTATGCCTTGAATTTCGTGAATTCTTCAATTGAGGTAAGTTGAGGTACTTCGGGAGTTTTATAACAATAAAGGTTTAATTTTAAATTAAAGGTAAACTAAATCAATAGTGAAATAAACCAATAAACTATTTCAATTTGTTTTAAAATAAGTATATAATTATAGTTCAAAGGTCCCTTTTAGCTTTCTTTGACTTTTATTTAGGTAAGAAAACTATTTGTTTTCTTTATTAATTAAAAAACCATATTTTATAAAACCATCTCGCATAAACCCCAAATGTATCCCTCACGCACACTCGCACACACCCACACAGACCGAGTGTTTATCTGTGTGTGCGAGAGTGCGCGAGGCGGAAATGTACTGAAATGAGAAATTTCCGTTTCTGGTTCCGATGTCGGAAGTAAAACAAACGCCGATAAAACAGGCCCACGTTCGCGTGTGCGAGTGCACGGGAGTGTGTGTATGAAAAAGAGACTCGAACGGGAAGACGACTGAAAGGTATAAATGATTGCCACTGATAATAAAAGCGAGCGAAATATTGAAACCAGTTGCATACTTTTCGGCGCGCCGCCAAGAATTTATGATCCATTTTCGTCCTGTCTCTCCAAAGGGCATAAATCGAGGGGAGCGAGTCCTCCAGGCTAACGCCTAGGCCTCCAAATGCATTTCGGCACTCGCTAATGGCACATAAATAACCAGAACTAACTGAAAAGTCACAAAACGACTAACACCTTTGGTCTGACCTTGCACATTAAATATTAAAGCAATTATTTAGTTCAATTATCTGTCAGAGAAATAGGTAAACTTGTAACTTTTGACAATATTAAGAAAGAAATCAAAATTTTGTTTGTTTATAATTCAGTCTACTATTATTAAATGTTTGTGAAATATAGCGCTTAATATAAAATATTTTTGCTGGCACAGCAAAACAATTTATTTAGATTTAATAATCAAAATGTTCTTACTTTTTATAGAGACTTTACAAATCCTATACTCTTTCATGTTTCCCAGTGGCTTTGTTTTATGTTTGTTGTTTAGTTAGTTCTCACTGCTGTCGCTTACTACGCACATTAACATTATGCTCGGAGTAATACAGTCCGCACCTAGTGCCATCCTCCGTACACTCAATGGGGCCACACTTTCCTTGTTTCCGGCAGCCATGCACAGAGAAAAAATGTCTTAAACTGTGAAACTATAACAAAAACTAAGCTATAAAAGTTCCGAAATTATAGGGGTTTTGAAACCCCCTCTACAAAAAATGTTTCTGAGAAATCGGTACCTAAAGAAGTCATTGCATGCTTTTTGACATTTTGTTAATGGTTATAATATCTCTAGTAAATTCTGAATACAGATATATGACTTATAGACCACCTGAATAATCTTTATAAAAATGTTAATTGTCAAGTAAGGCATTCGCTAATCCTGCCTTTAAATGATTCTCTCGCTAAAATTTCACTTATATTTGTTCACAGTGTAAAGGGCATAAATAAAGGAGAGACAGCGCTTTCCAAATGGTACAAAGGGCTAGGATCCTGCTGCTGCTCGCATGGACAGTGGACATTGGCAATTACCGTTCCCGCGGTTGTCAGGGTACCAGAGCTTCCGCTTTTCCAGCTCTTCCAGCTTTCCCCCTCAGCTTTCCCTCGCCACTCTCCTCCCAGGTCGCATTCATAATTCGCCTTGGCCTGCGGTCATGTTTCATAACCCACGTCCCACCCCGCATGTGCCCCGCCTGCTTTGGGGATTATTTGTGGTGGTTTTTGGCTTGCCTTTAGGTGGCCCACAAACAATGCGTATACGCAGCGTGTGACAATGCCGAATAACAATAACTGTGAAGTGTGAGGGCCAGAGCTAATGTGTGCTCGCAATAAACAATCAATTTGTTGGAGAGCCTGCTGGAGGTCGCTGCATTTGGTTTATGGTAATTAAATAATAAATACTATGTTACGTGGCTCAAAATTTATGTATTGTGCCGTGGCGTGTCAATTAGTTCAATAAAACATTACGGGTTATTTGGGCCGGAAGGAGCACAGTTTCCACGTACCCGGAGGCTGTTTCCTTCGCCGAACGAATCCCATTCACAACTCATCTGGGGCGAACATTTGCCACTTAACACCCTAACTCTAAACAGAAAGCAACCTACAAAGTGAGATACATTCATCTGCATTATATTTCAGTATATATATATATGCCTACTCGCCCTCTGGTGACAAATAACACTAAATTAAAATTTTATTAGGGTCTTTATTGTGCGTCGCTTTACACGACGACCAAAAGAGAAAAAAGCAAATAAAGCAGGGAGCGAAAAGGGAGATCAAGTGAGAAAAAACCTGGGAATATGTTTAAATGTTTCGAAAAAAAAGAAATTTCTCTGTTTTCTGCTGTTTGTGTGTTTGTGTGCCTTTTGGGGCCAACAAACAAATGGCAAAACAAAGCGCAAAAAGAGGGACACAGAAAGAAAGCGAGAATTCCCCAAATTGATTAAAACTTCATAAATTTACATTTTTATCGCTGAGGCAAACAAATGCCACAAGAGGAAAAATAAAAGAGAAATGGCACCGGGGTCTGGAAACGCAACCTCAAAACGGAAACAGAAAACCAATTCGACACGTAAGAAAACAAAGGGAAAACACCCAGATACCAGCACACACACACCCGTATGAATATTTACACATGTTTTAGCAGTGCAGCATCCTTCACACTCTGAAAAAACATTTTTGTCACCTGTTTTGGGTCTCTAAGCTGATTTGAACCCAAAAGCCAATGAATACGGGGTGGAAGGAAAAGGAGTCTTTTGGGAGCTCAGCCTGGCTTGGCTTGGAGCGGAGTTGAGGCTTGGTCTTCTCCCAAATGAGAAATAAAAGTAAATTCACATCATCACAAAATATTATTAAGCAATCAACTTCTGTTTTGGGCTCGGCACAACCCCGGTTTGGGTCCGTACTTTCTGAGGGTGGCTTGTTTACCTGGCCTGACACAACCCGCTGATTAAGCGAAAGTGATTGAGTGCCAGGTGAAAGGGGGGCAGTCCCTGGTACTTTTAAGCACGGGGGCGCCTAATTGAAGCTGTTTAAGGATTTTTAATTTATGCGTTCAAAATAAAAAAAATTCGCGAGAGATGAGAGTTAAATTAGCATTTTGCTACAATGTGGTGGGGTAAAATTAATGAAATAAATTAAAATCCTATTAGAGTACATGAAAGCCATTTATTTAGTTTTTAACTGTTGGTGTTATTATAATTACTTTCAAATAATAATTTGTATTTCATTAGAGTCTTAGAGATGTATGTTACAGGATTTCCTAATTCTGTATATTTTTAGAGACTCGACATGTTGATTTTTTGAGCAGAGTAAGGAAGGCTCAGGAAAATGTTGGCATGGAGTTTCTGGGAAAAACTTGCGAGTTAGGAGTGAACTTTAATGAAAACGCATTTCGTAAACTTATTGCAATGGGGGAAAAGTATACGGCGGAGTGGAAAATGGAGGGAGAGCAGCTCTTTTCAGGTGCTCTAATAAAATTAAAAGTCAAAGTCATTAAAAGCCAAGTTGGCTTTCTAACTAAGTTGACGGGTCCGACGCTCACTAAAAAGCTTTCTCAACTTCCCCTTTAATTAGAGTGTGTCTGCCCAAACAAAAGGCTTAAAATATAGTTTTAAGCTTATCAAGTTTGTCTGCGATTACGACATTTTATAGGAACGACTGGCCTGGATGGGGCGTTAAGGTTTGGGGGTTATTTCTAAATTTGGTAACAAAAAAACAAAGTCAACAGCAATTATCGCCATTCTGTGGAATGCAATTCAAGGAACCGCCACACACTACACACACTACACACACTGCACACTTACACAGGGCAAAACATGGCGGCAGCAATTACTGTTATTTGGAAAACTGCCTAAAAAGAACATACCGCTAGGGTAAGGGCGAATTATTGATACTCCTTCTAACAATTCCTAAATCTACAGGAATATTATAATTAAATATCTTCCTTTTTTTTCTTCTGGCACTTTTTTTGAATTTATTACTTATTATTTTTTCTTTTTTCCAACAATTCGGATAGGACAGAATTCTCAAAAGAGTGCTCTCTTGAAAGTGAAGAGGCCCGAAAAAGAAATGCCAACAGAATTGGTACAGGGACGAAGTTTTCAATGGATAACGAGACTCTCTGCCCTGCACAGTATCGAGCTGTACCCCCTTAACTACATAGATTTCGGGCTATTTTTCGGGGGTGCAGGCGACAGGGCAAATATGCAGCCGATGCCCTCTACCCTGGCAAAACAATAACAATGCGCAATGACCCAAAACTAAACACCGAAGACACTCGAAAAAAGCGAAAAACAAAAAAATGAATGGAGCGACGGACGGCGAAAAAACATTTGCGCGGCGCTTTTCAGTTTTGTTTTCATGGTTGTGCAGGGGGCGCCTTCCACAGAAAAAAAGAGGAACGGGAATAGAGCCATATGACGACGTTCATTGCGAACGTTTTCGGATTTTTTCACATTTTTCCTTTGTTTTTTTGAGGCACACGGAACGAGCCGAGAGCGGAATGCGTCTATCAGGTCCGTTCCGCCTTGCCAAAACTCTTTTTGGTAAAAAAGGTGATACAGAGAAATCTTCTTTAAAATAATGTTTAAACTTAAAACTAGGAATTAATAACAATATGCTTGCTTCTTTAATTCTGTTCGTAACTGTTAAAGAAATGTTGATATTTTAACAAAAAAATTGTTAATTAATGGAAGACTACTTTGGAATTGCCCTGTAGTGAACCTAATAATATTTACAACATATAGTTCTTGGATTATTTTTAATGGTTTCTTGAGGCATTTCTCCGCCTTAACATAACTTAATTCGACTATTTATTTAAAGCGATTTTTTTTTTCGTAATATATCTATTCTATTTTGAATTGTAAGGGTCCTATATCTAAGGAATATTGGGTCGATCATAGCAAAATATATGGAGTTATGAGTGGTTAAACTGACGTTGTTAAATGGTTGATATATGAGCATCAAAAACTTTAAAGCGCTCTTTAGAAACGTGGCATTATTTAAATACAAATCGTTAAATTCTTTAAAACAAAAACCCCTTTTACGTGAGTATCTTGGGCCACTCATCCTTTAACTAAAGCATTTTATTTTATGATATCGAATGTAATCGAAAGATGTACACAGCTAACCAATTTTTTTGAAAAGGAGTTGGGAGATTCCCTATAACTCCTATATCCTATAATATTTCCAAATAAAAACAAAAATAAAAAATATTTTCAAGTGTTGTGTGATTGTATTATATTTAAAATATTAAGCTAACGGGCTTTTCAGTGAATTTACTTCCCCCCTTAAATTAACCAATTTTATTTTCTGGATATGTTATAATATTTATCGTTTACGAAAATCGGAACTGTCCAGAGACAATGTGTATGTATGTGTATACTTTGTGTGTCTGCTCTGGTATAATCAACAATATTTTGAGTACTTTTTGTGTGAAGTTTTGTGATTTTTTTTCGGCTGTGGATTTTTTGCGATTTGTTTTTAGCTGTTTTCCTGCCGTTGCTGCTGCTGATGATGATGTTTTTGTTACTTTTGTGTCTGCCACCGAAGTGTAACTTTGACTGTCAGCCACGAGAGGCGGGTTTTTGCTGCCACTCTTTTTTCAATGAGTTCTGATCGTGTTTTGTTATTTTTTAAGTACCCGGCGATCTGTAGGTGGAATTTTCGTGTGCCTTTTCCGTTGGCTCTTCATTGGCGGGGTTAATTAACTAATTAACTTTACAGGCTGCACAGACGATTAACTTTAAGGAAATGTTTAGGTTTTTTGTGAGAATTTGTTTGGATTATCCTATTTCTATCGTTTACACAAACCATTTCGCGCCTGCATTCCGGTTTTTAAGACAGTTTCGTTTTTTTCCTAGAGTCGTAGAAAAAGTTCTGGCCACAGTTTTTTCATGCTGGTGCGTGTTATCTTGTTAAAGCAAAACTTTAACTTTGCCAACTTGTCTTTACCCTCACGCAGATACTAAATTCTTTATCTGGGTGCACCAACAAATGGCCAGGACTTGGACTCGGGCTCAGTTGGGCTTTGGTCCCCTGTCTGGCACATATCAAATGCAACATTTGCGCACCAATAGCCTGCCAGTTGCTGCGAACGGTTGGAACGGTTGGAAAAACAACATAAATTTCCACTTAAGTAAGTGTTTAAAAGAAAGACGCAGCCGAGCGAAGACAGCACCAGAAATCTGATAAACGATGTCTGAGGAAGTAAGAATAAAAGGGAAAGGGCTGCAACGGAGATTCCCCAAAATGGCCAGCAAAGGGTGTAGTGATTTTGTAGAAAGATTTGTGCAGACAACAGACTTATTAATACATTTAAATACATATATAATACATAATAACCTCAAATAGAGAATAAGCTTTAAATATTTACAGCGTATGATTTAAAACTAATGTTAATTTAATATGCTTTTTACAATGTTGGCAATTTCTGACTTTTAAACCATTTTTTTGTAATTTTTTGAGCATCCTAGCTCTAAAACTCTTTACGGTTTTAAAACATTTTAAAAATGTGTCTAGAAACAAATTTAAGTACTGGATTCTGTGAACTTTTGTCTATATGTATTTTTTTAATAGAATTAAAATGTTGTAGATTTTAAGAGTTTTGTAGCACCTCGTGTATAGCATCTTTTATTGTTTCCTTGCTATTTTATGTATACAATGAACACATTTTCTTGAGGTTACGTTTCTTTCCATCAGAGTACCCAAGTTTCGCTCTGACTTGGTAAATATTTTCCCCTTCTCCTCTAACGATCTTTACCTAACCAACCGCCCTACATGCCCCTTGTGCAGTCCTCTGCGGAAATATGCAAAAGTGCCAAGACGCTCGGTTTTGAAAGTTTGACGCCACTTACTGGGTCTGGTCTGGTCAAAAATTTGACTTTACGCTGCAGTTGAAGTTTTGGTTGATGGCTGAACTTCTTCGCTTAGCTCGAAAAACAAATAAAGTATGACGGACTCCCGTAGTGGGGTCTCGTTCCGCTACGTAATGAGAAGGGTCCAGAGGGGACGTGGGCCAGGCCTGCGCCAGGAGCGGCTTCAGGATCCCGGAGCAAAGGAGACCTAACTGACCGGCGAAATAACGACATGGACAAATCCGCAAGTAATCCAATGCGAACTGTTCGAACATTTGGCTAAAACGATAAGCAAAGGAGAGCGAGAGCGGTGGGGCGATGGGACTGGTGCCCGCAGGCAGCCAAAATACCAGAAAAATGCTTTCTACCTCGACTCAGGGTGCTCCGGGGCTGGTTGGAAGTGAAAAATCAAATGAAAAACTTTCTTGCAGTCAGGTGAAATGGCAGAGCTGCTGCTGCATTTGAACTTTTAGTCTTTTGGCTGCGGGAGTGGGAGTGGAAATCGGGCTGGGTACTCGGGCTTTCTGCTGAAATGGCAGAAAAAACCCGGGCAAAGGAGGCGAAGCCAGAAAAGACGGGCGAACATTCCTTGGAGTTGGGTTCCCGCTCCGGCAGCCGTAAACCATCGCTCCCGAAATTCCTTGGCGTATTCGCCGGCCTTCTCCGGGCTTCTTCGACTTGGGGGATTGAGAGTTGTGGCGTGCAAACACATGCGTTAAATGGGCGGCCATTTTGAAAGGTGCTGGGTGTGTGTGTGTGTGTATGGGACCTTGGTGTGTGTGCTTCCGCTGCAGCAGGCTAAACTTCCGCCGGGGCACAGAACTGCCAGCGGAGCCCAAACAAAATGAATGTGCGAGCATTTACCTGCGAGGCAGCCGAATCTTGAAGCCATTAAAATGCTTTTAATCAAATTAGTGCAAATATTAGCGTATTTAGTATAGAGTTACGGCTCAGCCCTTCCACAGCTGCATGCCGATGGTTGTTTCAGGTGGCAGCTTCCCCCTCAAGATGGACTCAATCTCGTTTCCGTTCACAGATTGGGAATGGTCTAATTCATTTAGTTGCTTTAAGAAAGCTTAAAATTTAATTAATTGAGACAGACTAGGTCAAGTTAAGAAAACAAATATGTTCTTTCGAAGGGATTTAATTTTATTGGATAATATAAAAGCTGTTTATGTGAGGGGCCACTGTGCCTTTGCCGCGCACAGAGCTTTCGCTCTCGTCCGCGCTCGCCCCGCTTGTGCGCTTACGCTCTCGGCCTCCCCTGTGCCCTCTCGCTCCGGAGCTCGGGTTGTGACCGAACACGGCGGTCGGCCGCCGTCGATCTCCCACGCTCGCTTTGACGAAGCAAAGCGAGCTGGAGCGCGGCTTTAGTTTTAAGCTTAGAGTTAGTCACATGTATGAAGCCAATTAAAGCATATGAAACTAATGCCCACGACGCCCCCGTTTCTTCTTCTTCGTCTTCGTTTGGATAACTTGGGTTGTCCAGTTCTTTCGCCTGCGCCGTGGGAATTTTTGTACCCTTCTTCTAATCTTGGGTGGACTAAAGGCCCCCCTGCAAACACTGGTCCATCAGAGCCGGATCAGGAAATTCTCCCGTCATCTGCCAGCAGTTCCCGGCCATTTGTCCGCCAAAGATAAGTACGAGCCTCTTACATTTTCTTACTGCCGGTCTTCAGCAGCGCTACGAACATTCCATTTCGTCCGCACTGCTGTCAGACTTATTTTCCGTGTCAATTCCACATCCGCGAATTTTCCTGACACAAAGGCAGTTGAGAAATTTATATTTCTCCTTATCGAATTTTTTTCAATTCGTCTCCGTTTTGTGCGCCGCCATATTCCTCGCCGGTCTTCTTCCACCGCTGTACATCAACATATGTACATACATATATATTTTACATACATACATTTTCGGCGCAATTTGACCGGCAAAAATCCGCCAAGTGAAAAGTGATTTTGTGTGGTGAAAAAAAGGCATAAAAAATATCGGCCAACGGATGTGCACTGTTTTCGGGAGTTTCCCTGTTCGCCGGACAGTCCGCCGTGGTCGCGATATTTTTTTCCTCATTCTGGAGTGTGCCAATTTGTCGCCACATAATTTCTCTGTCCTTTCAAATTCAAATACAGTCCACTTCTCGACTCTCCACTGTGCCAACACATGACCACACATACATATATTTTCTGCCTCCGATTTCAGAAACTAACCTCCGCTACGAAACAAATATAAAATACAAATTAAAAGCGAGAAAAACTACAACATTACAAATAGAAACATTATTACAAACACACGGGCGGGAAGGCGACTTAGCCGCTGCAGCAGCTGCAATTTTTTGTGTTGTTGCTAGTTTTTGTGTTCTATTTTCTTGCGCTTATGCATGCACTGCTTTGCCGACGGCATAACAGTGAGCTCTCGGCCAAGGTTAATATCCACCGTTCCGGCCAATTAATTCATTTTGGATACATGTTTTAAACAAAAAAAATTATTAATGATTTTATTTTGAAACATTTTTTAAACTTATAAATTAATTCTTAAATCCAACTTTTCGTCGGTCTCATATTTTTCCTGACTCGACTGAAATACAAGCAAGCTCCACGTCCGAGCAGAGCGCATATATAGACACCTTAATTTACATATGTATCTGGGTTTTTTTTCGAAAACATCAAGATCGCGTACCTTCTTGCCTTCTTTCGATTCTCAATTCTGCTGTCCAATCCGCATAGGGCATCATCCGCCCGCAGCAATAGTAGCCGAGTATATTTTTTCAACCCGTGATTTTAGCGGATTAAAAGGATTTGCCGCCAAGCACTTTCTGGATTTTCTTGGCCTTTCCGCTGCGCTCAAATATCCCGATTTTCTTCTTTCCAACGGGCTTCAGCGGCCGCCTGTCATTTGTTTTTTGTTGGCGTGACTATTTTTTTGTTTTTTTCTTCGGCGACGACAAACTTGTCGCGCCGAGCATTAGTGTGACCGTCTGCCCGCTCCGTACGAGACACTTGTTGCTCACACTAGGCGACACACGCCAAGCAAAAGAATTCGATTCTGAGAATGCCAACGGGAGACGACAAGAAGCTGCGTCTGACCCCATCTATCCGTTTGGAGAGGTCCCAATCCGCATCTCCGCGCCCCCTTCGTCCCAAATCAAGCGCTTCCGTTTCCAATCCACGGGCTAGTAGCGACAATTCTTTAAATATCAGCCCAGGTCCATCGTCAAGACACACTCGATCGACAACAAAAATGGCTCAAACCGCCATCGATATCGCCGTGAGGAAGTTCACTGCCACCACGGATCGTGTGAGCCAATTTGAGGCCAACATTCACACTCCAGGCACCCCAGAAACTACCAGGCTCTCCCCCCATCTGTGTCAAGTGCGTCGCGATCAAATCCGAGCACTGTGGGAAAAAGTGGAGAAAGATTACGACAGTTGTTCTGAGCTTCTTGCGGCATCCGTCGAACGTTCAGATATAGGGCTAACACTCCAGTCCAAATATGAGTATTGTTTCTCCGTCTACGAAAAGTGTGTCGCCAATCTTCAAGAGCTCATAGAGAAGGCCACCTCTCAATCCACACAGACTTCCGTCACTCCTCAACCACTCCCTTCTACGGGTTGCCGCCTGCCACCGGTCGACACCGAAGTCTTCGCTGGTGACTACCTTAGGTGGCCCACCTTCAGAGACCTCTTCTCCGCAATTTATATCCAGAATTCGCGCCTAACGCCTGTGGAAAAGTTGTTCCACCTCCTCTCCAAGACAAGTGGGGATGCGCACGCCATCGTTTCCAAGGCGCCACTGACCAACGAGGGTTTTAACTCTGCGTGGCGAAGCCTTACGGAGCGCTTCGAAAATAGGAGGTTGCTAGTAAACAGCCAGTTAAAGATTCTCTTTAACATCCAGGCTGTCCCCCAAGAGTCCGGAGGCGCTTTAAAAGAGCTGCAAGGCACGATCCAAAGTTGTCTCACAGCCTTAGAGATGTCCTCTATTCAGGTCGAGGCGTGGGATTGTCTCCTTGTTTACATGGTTTCCTCAAAGCTTCCCAAACTTACTCTGTCCATGTGGGAGCAATCCATCCACAACAAGGCCGAAATTCCAACCTGGAACGAGTTAGACTCGTTTCTGACAGAGCGCCACCGTACGCTGGAGGCCATCGACGATATCAGGCCTAGCAGTTCAGGGCAAGTTCCGCCCAGGTCGACCCCTTCGAGTGCATCAACGCGCCGGCTCAACTCATATGAGGCCAGAGTGACTCCAGCCCCCAGAGGGTGCGATATCTGCTCCAGGGAAAACCATCCAGTTCGCTTCTGTCCCGGCTTCCTCGAAATGAATGTAAATGGTCGTTCCGACTACATCAGAAGAAAGCAACTCTGCTTGAATTGTTTTGCCCGAGGCCACCTACAGCGGGACTGCACTAGTCCCCACTCCTGTTTTATGTGCCGTGGCCGGCATCATACTCTTCTGCATCGCGACGATCCGGTCGCTACCGTTTCAAGACCTTCCGCTCCTTCTAGTCCACGACCCGTTCCCGTTGCGACACGCGCAGCAGTTTCTGACGACCAAGCGAATTTGCAAGTGTGTTTTGCGTCAGGATCAAGAGCTGTCCTGCTCGGCACGGCGATTATTAATATCTGCCATCTTGGTCGCAACTTCGAAGCCCGCGCTTTAATTGATTCTGGTTCCGAAGCAACATTTATTACTGAGCAACTCTTCAACCGAATCAAACTTCCATTTAAGCCAGTTCAGACCCAAGTTTCCGGTCTCAATGACACAGTTGCAGCCCAATCCACGAAGTCTTGCAATTTTTCCATTTGCGCTCCCTCCAGACCTGGGCTGAGGTTGGAAACAAATGCTTATGTTCTTCCTCAACTAGCCGGAAAACTTCCATCATACCCCATTCCAAGAGATCTCCTGAAGGAGCTTCCGAATCTCACCTGGGCGGATCCGACGTTTTTCGAGAGCTCCGCAATTGACGTCCTGATAGGAGCTGATATTCTTCCGTCTGTGCTTCTGGGCGGCTCCAAGAGCAGCATTCTGGGCTCTCTTCTGGCACAAGAGACAATTTTCGGATGGGTACTCACGGGCCCAGTGTCCACGACAACCGCGCGCACCGTATCTGTGTTCTCCACGCGAGTTTCCTATACATCCAAGGGTCCGTTGGGCAGATGTTTTGCCACTCGCAGAACGGCTGCCTTTGAAGGCAGGCGTTCCAAAAGCACTCACTCCTACCGGTGTCGAGTCTGCAACGGAATCCACCCGCTTCGGAAATGTCAACAGTTCCTCAGGCTCAATGCAGAGAAGAGGTTCCGCGCGGTTCTTGACAACCGCTACTGTTCGAACTGTTTGGCTCACGAACATTCCGAGGGAACCTGCCGCAGTGGTGACCGATGCAAGACGTGCAATAAGCACCACCATACGCTCCTGCATATGCACGAACATCAAGTGCATATGCCCCATTCGCAGCATCGGGCACCTCCGTACTCCTAAGTCACACGTTACAGACCATCACTTATTCTATATTTTCTTCATTCAGACCAGATCCGATGTATCCACTTCCACCCAACGCATCCTAGTTAAAAAGCAGACGTACCCGAGTTACCGACTCCTACCGTTGCCGAGTCTGCAGGGAGATCCACCCTTTACGAAAGTGCCGCCGTTTTCTTCGTTTGAGTGCTGAGAAGCGGCTACGGGCAGTTCTCGCCAATCGGTACTGCCCCAGTTGTTTGGCCCACGAGCATTCCGACGGAGCGTGTCGGCGAGGAGACTGCTGCAAAACATGTGGCCAGGATCATCACACGCTACTGCACCTCCCCGATCAACCGTTGGCTCAGCGCCGGTCGCGTCAGGAGGCGCGCCAGTTGCCGGGCGCCTACCCGCGGAGTTCTACAGCCGCGCCACGACGTGCTTCAACCGCTCCTCGGCCCTCATCCGCCGCTCCACGGCGCGCTCCAGCCGCTCCTCGGCCCTCATCCGCCGCTCCACGGCGCGCCCCAGCCGCTCCTCGGCCCTCATCCGCCGCTCCACGGCGCGCTCAAGCTGCTCCTCGGTCCTCGTCCGCCACACCACGTCGTGCTTCGGCTACGCCGCGGCACTCGTCCGCCGCGCCTAGGCAGTTCTCCGCCGGCCGTCCGAGCAGTTCTTCGACACGGCGGCACTCATCGACCCGTGCACGCCTACGAGCTGCGTCGACGCGTCGCTAGCGTCCGCTTTTCGACTGCCTGCCACCATCCATAAGGACGATAATGTTGCAACCCGAGTGATTGCAAGGGGGGGGAGAATGTTTATGTGAGGGGCCACTGTGCCTTTGCCGCGCACAGAGCTTTCGCTCTCGTCCGCGCTCGCCCCGCTTGTGCGCTTACGCTCTCGGCCTCCCCTGTGCCCTCTCGCTCCGGAGCTCGGGTTGTGACCGAACACGGCGGTCGGCCGCCGTCGATCTCCCACGCTCGCTTTGACGAAGCAAAGCGAGCTGGAGCGCGGCTTTAGTTTTAAGCTTAGAGTTAGTCACATGTATGAAGCCAATTAAAGCATATGAAACTAATGCCCACGACGCCCCCGTTTCTTCTTCTTCGTCTTCGTTTGGATAACTTGGGTTGTCCAGTTCTTTCGCCTGCGCCGTGGGAATTTTTGTACCCTTCTTCTAATCTTGGGTGGACTAAAGGCCCCCCTACAAACAAAAGCATTGATAAGTTTTTTGGATTTATAGTGTAACACAAAATAAATAGAATATTTAGTTTAATACATATCAATTTAAATTTTGTGCGATAATAAGGCCTTAGCTCGAAAATGGTTATTTGGAATTAACGAACTAATAAAAACACACTATTATTTGATTTAGTCTAACTAGCAACCAAATCAATCCTTAAGGACTCTAGCCATTAATTATTGATGTAAAAGGTAAGAGTTAAGTTTGAAAACTGTGATGAAAAGTTTATTAACTGGCTTGAAAGCCTTTATTTCTTTTTAATTATATTTCATAAATTAAATATAAAAATTGATTGAAGTTTGATAAACTTATAAGGGCTTAATATATAAAAAGAGTAGGAAAAATAAGGCTGCACAATTTTACATCGTAGAAAACGAAAACAAATTTAACCTGAATTCGGTACCTCAAAATTGCTTAGAAACTTTTATAAGATTTTATTCGGGGAGCACCCTAGATAAATAGAAGCATTTTATTAATAATACAAAAAAATATTTTAATTCCAATTTTTTAATGACTTTTAATTTCCTAAAATTTACCTTTACCCTTACAAAGTCGTTACTGTTTTGTTAACATGTAAAACAACATTTCCCTGAGCCTAACATTTTGGGACAATTTCCCCTTAATGCGGGATTTTCTCTGTTCGACTTCGAAAAAGTCTGAAAAGCTTTTGGCATTTTTGAACTCGGACCGCCCCGTTTTGGCTCTCTCATCTCCCTGCTCTCTTTCTCCCTTTCTCTCTCTCTCACTCGTGACCCGAGTTTTTCCCACTGACCTACAACGGCTACTTGGCTGTTAACATGGCCGATTGCTGGCTTCGATGCCAAGTCTGCAGCTGAGTCGCGTTACGCACTTCAGCAAATGTTGTGATAGGTTGCGGGCTCCTTGTGTGCCGCTGCTCTGGACCAAGTTAATACGAGTACTGCCACCGGTAGTGTTCCCCAAGTGGGCTGTGGGTCAGCCGGTTTCCGCTGAGTTGGCTCGAAGCGATTGCAGTAGAAATTTAATTGAAAATTAGATAAAGTGAAGAGCTCAACGAGGTTTTTACGGGAGGCCATATGTTGTCCATAAAATGTTATACGAAAACTTTTGCATCTGGTGTACTTTATTTGGCGATAAAGTGGTGGGCAGCAGGAATCATCTGCACACTGAAAGCCGAATATATAGAGAGGGGAAACTATACTCTAAAAAAAAAAATAAATATTTCTTCATTTTCATTTCTATACATATTGTTTTGTAGTTTCTGCTGATGCTGTCTAGGTTGTTTTATTTATTTAGGATTTATTTTAAGAACAGGAAATATGTTTTTATTTAAAAATGTCAAGCTTTCATAACAATTATTGGGTGGTCAGATATTTTCTATAATCATTTTAAATCAAATTAGGAAAAGATTTATTCGACAAAATACGTTGACCAACGGAGCAGGTTTTCAACATTATTTGTACTCCGAAAAAAGTTATGTACTTCCTAAAAATGAGATTTAAATTTAATTATACCAGAATTAGCTTTACAAAATTATGGAAAATAAAGAAGACTTAATAAAGATATTAAAATAATTAAAACCTGCTTATTTATTTAATTTTGAATATATAAAGTGAACCCATTTCATACCTTCGTGTTGTGAAAATACGTTTTACGGACAATAAATTGCAATAATAATGTATTTGCGACGAGAGGCAACCTTCGTTTGCATACATGCTAATAATAATATTCAAGGAACTCGGGAAAAAGTGAAAAGCTCATTAAACACTTGCTAAATCACACTTATGCCCCATTAGAGCTCTAAATAAGCGAAAAATGGTGCAAAAACCCCGGAGCGGGAGCAAAGAGCGACGGTGGCTGAAGGGGCGGGCGGGGCAACTGCCACCAGGAGACACTGGAATCAGAGACCCAGAGACCCGGAGACCCTGTCCCGGACTCGGACCCGCAATCCTCCCGAACCCAATTCGAGTCCCACGGCGACCAGACTAGACCAGAACTTTGAACCCAACAAATAACCCGCGGCGCGGCAACGCCGGCAAATGGAAATGAGGCGGACCGAGGGGTGGGTGGCTTAATGCCAAGGCTGACAAACTAACTCGGCTACTTTAACCCCTGCTGACCAATAAAGCCGCTTGCGTGATGTACAACAACAATGAAAAAGTTTATCCAGCAACACATGTTCGGGCCGAGGGAGCGAAACATGGAAGCGAGAAACATGGGTTGCTGGAGGAGGCTGGAACTGAAATAAAATTAAGCACATTAAAAAATGCTTCGCAAATTTACAAATCTCCGGCAGAGATAAAATGGTCGATTAAGAGGGAGTTGGGCGGACATAGAGTAGATTGACCAGAAAAAGGTCAACGACGGGCAAGGGTTGCTGAAAAATGAGCCAGTACAGAGGTTTATGGCCTCCGCCCCGACCTCGATCCCAGATGCACATATTAGATTAGCCCCAACCAACTCGGAGTGAAATCTGCGCAATTACGATTTTTTAGTTTCGAATTTAAGGGGGGCCGACCTTCCTCCCCCGAAATACCTAACATAGCTGTGGCCTCTTCGACCGAGACCATTTTCCCGCAAACATTTCCCCACACGAAAGTACAAATATTTACATTTGTGTGTATATATGTAAGACTGTATAAATGAAATTCAACTTGATTAAAGACTTCATTAAACTTTTGTTGTTGTTCATAGTTTGGTTGAGCTATATTCTTTGGCAGGTCCTTAATCACCAAGCACTTTTATTGATTGAGAATAGGGATGGCGGAAAATATGAAGTTATTGTTATTGTTATCGATATTTGACGGGAACACAGATATGTAAATCGATCTTTAAACGTGGCGATATACATCAAACGAATTTTAGGAATGTAAATAATTAACTAAGTTGAAGGAACATTTTTCAAATTTATGTTCTATAATATAGATATTTTAGATTTAAATACGGTATATTTTCGATGTTCAAAATTTGGTTACCTCGAAATATATATTTATATAAATTTTAATCAAGCAAATCACTATTCGGAATTATTATTTTTTATTGTTTTAAAGTTGTTCAAATTGTTAATATTAAAGTTATATAACTATTCCAAAGATATTGATTTAGGTTAAATAAAATAAAACTGGGAAAAAGGTTTATATTAAAAGAATGCGAGTATATGTATTGTATAAATAGGGATTGACTTTCCGTTATTACGAACTCATCAAACTTGTATTAGGTAAATTTACAGAACAGAAGAAAAACAAGTAAGCTTCATTATTGATCTGCACATTTTCCAGGGAAATTTAAGAATAAAATGTCACCCGAAAAGAAAAGAAAAAATACCACAGCCAGGGGGAAATCTCGCCACCAATCACTCAAGAATCATCCCAACCAAAATAAATCCGTTTCCCCACCACCGGAAGGAAACGCGCGGTGGAAAATCGTATTGCCTGCCTACCCACATCAGCCAAGTGCCCTCCATCTCCCCTGAGCACACAAATTACGCGTAATAATTTTATTTGCATGTTTTATTTAATTTTTCATGCCACTCTGATTACAAAATTGAATTGGCAGCTTAGTTTTATGCGCGCAGAGCTACTTGAAGGGCGGCGGATGAAGGCAGGTGGCCCGGGCCCCCCATGGCCAGGTGGCTCCCACTCCCCCACCCTGTTGTCATACAATTAGCAGGGTCGGATGGATATACACGGCTATCCGACTCCGAGCCGGGATCCGCCAAGTTTCTAATGATGTTCGTCCGAAAATTTCCTCTGGCCTCATCTTCAGTTTCATTTGCTTTGACGTCGACATCGTTTCATTTTACTGATTTTGTTTATTGTTGTTGCCACTGCTGCTCCTGCTGATTCTGCTGCCGATTTTGTTGTTTTTCTGCCCTTCGCCAGTCACCCGAAATTTCATGCTGAATCATTACCAAGGAGAAACTGTGGGAGGAGCTGGGAGCCGGCAACTTAAATGCGCTTAAAATTAAATCTGATTTCATGAATATTGATTGATTGCTTTTACCTTGAATGAAAATCCGCTTCTGTGCTACTTTTTCTTCGTGCCGTCCTCGCTCGTCCTCCGCCCCCGCCTCCGCCACTTGGCATCCATCTTTACCTGGCCGCACATCCTGTTCCTGGTCTTCTATCTCTGTATTGTTTGGCCTGAATTTTTCATTCCCCGGCATCTTTCCTTTTTCGGTAAGTTAAATTAATGAGCTCGAGATGTTGCTGCCCCGCAGCAGCTCCGGCTTTCGTGTTTTTTCCTCCGCAGGCATTATGCAAAATAATTTGACCAAAAATAAGTTGATTTAATTGAGTGTGAGGGCGACTTATATATTAAATGATTTTCGGGTAATTTGGGGTGGAACTCGAGGTGAAATCAATAGGATTATTGGATCGAAAATCGCTTTAATTAGGGTAAGAAAATGTATTCAGTTTAAAGGGATCTCGTTGCTTTCACTTGAAGACACTTTAAGTAGGGGAAAGTAGGAAAGCTATTTCCCAAATCAGCACCAGACAGTCGAAGAAATTGGAAAATAAAAGAAAAACTTGTTACCAAAATACGGAGAAAACAAAACAACGGCGGAAACGAATTTCCTGTGTTAAAAAACAATAATAAAAACACAGGAAGGACGAACCACAAACAGACAGAGAAACACATGCAAACAAGCTTAGAAGGAGACAGGCCGGCGAGGAGGAATGACAAATACTCGTTGAAGGGAAACAGCTGGAAAACGCACTCGGAAGAAGGTCTTGTGCCTTCACTTGTTTTCCCTTTTCCTTATTCTCTTCCTTGCCTTTCTTCCCCATACTTTTCTTTTTCTTATATTAAAATTTGATTTCTTTCGGTTCCAGCAGCTGGCATTGCTTCGACGGACTCGGCAGCGGGCGAGGTAAAAAATATTTTAGTTGTCTGTGGAAATCAAATTTTCTCTTTTTTTAGCACAGATTTGTGTCCTTTATTTTGGCTGCTCGCATCCCGGGTGTGTTTGTTGCTGCTGTCAGCCTCAGTTCCGCTTTTGGGGGACGCCAACTTTTGACTTCCTGTCAATGGTGACAGCTGCGGTGGTCTAGTGTCCTCAGTGGTCCTCTCCCAGAACTCTCTAGCGTTTTTTCAATTCGAACTTAAAGATGCTGTCTCTTGGGGTTCACCACTTCAGAGTTGATTAATTTCTTGTGCTTTTCACAGCACAAAAATGATTAATTTGAATTTATTTACAACTATTTTTGCGCTTTAAAGCAGCGCATTGACTTGGAAATCATAATTATTTTTGTTCTATTTAAGGTCAACTATATTTGTTCTTCGGAAAGAATCATTAAAGTGAGCAGGTCATACTTAAGAGCCTGAAATGCAGCCCTGATTCTGGTTTTTCTGCCAGCCCACCGAACAGGCTTTCTAAGGAACCTTCGTTAACCCAGATTATGCTGCCACTGCTTTTCTATGAAAGCGAAAGTTTGGAGTGTGGGCCAGTCGGATGTTGAATAAAAAAGAGCTCCCAAAAGAGAGGAGCGAGCCACGTATGTTGGCCACAAAAGTGAAGAATTCTTTAGGAAAACGAATGCAATTTGCATTGTTAGAGAGCGGGAGAAAGAATAATTTCCAAGCTAGGGCCGACAAGTCGAGAAGTTCCTCAACAGTTTAAGTTTTTATATTTTTGTCATGAAGTTTTCGAATGAGACACCTACAAGTCACCAAAGAAATCTGCCAATTACTGATCTTAAAATGTAAGCAAGCACTATTGAAATATATTAATGTAGAAAATCAAGTCGGTAGTTTGTTAGTTAGTGCCTTTGTGCATACAATTTGTTTTCAAGTTTCGTTCGATTTTTCCAAGCTCTTGTTTGTGCCGAGCAAAAATACAATTTCCGTGCTAAGTTGAAAAACAAACAAAATTCTCTCGACTGCCAATTTTTAACGTTCTGGCAGACTTAACCCAAAAAGCGAGTTTTCTATCCTTCACCGTCTCACTCTCGCCCCGCTCCCGGCGACCCTTGTAGCTGAAGCAAAAGTAAATTTCCACTTGCAGTCAATAATCAACTAAGCATAAAATAGTATTTGAACTATTGAAGCAGCAAAAATGTTCTGCTGCTCGTCCTCGATTCCACAGAAGAAGAAATATGAGGAAGCAAAATGGGAATCCGCTTTAACTTGAGCAGGGAGTCTGGCCAAAGTCGAGGAATCAGAAAGTTTTTTATTTTATTTTACTTGTGTTTCTTTTTTTATTTCGTCTATGCGAAGCTGGTAATACTTCTTGAAATTCTGCACATGCTCGCACTCAATTTAAGTTAAATTATTTTCCTGGCAAATTTCTATTTGCTACGCATCCTCACAGGTGTACGAGGAAAATAATCGGCCGAGCTGACTGGGAAAAATGGCCTGGTTAGAAAAAAGGTAAGTCGAATGAGCCAAGAATGAGAAAATTTGGTGTGGGAAAAGCTGACCTGTAGGCAAAAGATTTCTAGCTAATTTGCGGCAATAACATCAAAGCTGCTTTTTGGCCTTTTCTGCTACCCTTTTTCCATCCTTTCTCCCATCATCCAATTGGCCTTTTATGGTTTTTTTCCCTTTCTGGCCGCATTGGGTCGATGGTGTTTCGGGCACATCCGTTCGTTAAATGTTGCGTTAAACATGTTTGGGGCTACTCGTGGCTAGACAGCTTTAAAGTAGCTTAATTTTTGAAGGTCTTAGCCTGGAACGTGTACCCGTATTAGCTTTCGTAAGAGAAAGAAAGAAAAAATTATATATTTTAAAATTATATTTTATTTTACTTTAAAAGTAGTATTTAAAATGAAAGCATTGCTTAAAACACTCAACTTTAATTATTCTTTAAAGAGCTCATTATTTAGATATTCATTTATGGGGAAACTGCAATGCCTAATACAATGAACTTTAATTAATTTTTATATTGTTCCTAATTTATGGTATTACAAATATTTAAAAAATGGTTTAGTATGTGACAGCTTAGAAATTTAAAGAAGCAAATGATTTCAATGGAAAATAATGTAAAAATACTA
Source organism: Drosophila jambulina (assembly GCA_018152175.1). Taxonomy (NCBI): domain Eukaryota; kingdom Metazoa; phylum Arthropoda; class Insecta; order Diptera; family Drosophilidae; genus Drosophila; species Drosophila jambulina. The sequence continues at coordinate 23,971,417 of JAECXH010000114.1, read as the reverse complement.
TATGAATAAGAAAGAAATACTGTTTTAAAAAAGTCATTCCAAAAACAAAATGCAACTAGCTAGTAAAAGAATAAATCAAAACAATAATGGTTTTATTAATTAAATTTTTTACTAGAACTTTGAAATACTTTTGTTTCTGAAAAAGAACTTCATAAATTCCAGGGAACACCTATGATCGGCAGCCAAAATTAGTGTAAAAAAATACTTAAATACTTTAAAGTTTCTAAATATATTTTAAAATTGTTTGATAAAGTAATAATATTAGTATTTTAGATGCCCTACTCCCTGAGTTTCTCTATACATTGGGTCTGGGGAAAGGTTGAAAAAATTCACATTTTTCCTATTGAGAAACCCAACTTTAATTATACACGACTTTTAGTCGAAATGGAAATTCGAAAACGAGAACTGTGAGCGCTGGCTAAAACGAAATAAAATCATCAACAAAAGCATAATTCAATTTTACGGCCCGCTGAACCCTCTAATGAATTATCACACAGAGTTCGATAGGACACGGCTATAGACGTTTACAACTTTATATGCACCGAGATATATGTGCGGATAGTTAGATGGGCCCCGGAAATCGCAAATCGTTTTCCACTTTTTATTGCATTTCCATTACATTTCATTGCATTTCGGATTTTGTATGTGTGTGCAATTTGGAATGCTGTTTGCGCGTACTCGATGGTCGCGCCCTTTTTGCGCTTATTTTGAGTTCGCTGTTTCACTCCCCAGCCTGTTTTTCATTCAGTTAATGAGCAATTAGAATGCCAGACAGTGGAAATATTTTCGACATTTGATGAAAAAACGGGTCTCGTCACAAATAGGAAACTTCTGCGGCTGGCCAAAGAAAAAAGCAATCCAAAACAAGCTTAAAACCATATGCCAGGGACCTTTTAGGCAGACGCCATATGTCTGCAAATTCTTTTGGGCACATATTTTTAACATAACAAAAAGAAGCCACATATTTTGGTGTATAATAAGAAAAAGTACCTATTAAGTGGGTTGAAAAATAAAACAAAGAACAGCTTGCAATATTCAACTTGTTCTTTACTTTTCCATGTTTGAAGCTGATGAAAGAAACACATATGGAATGTATTAAAAGTAGAAAATGGAAAAATGAATTCAGCTACATACGCCCGCTTAAAATCTATCTTCTTATATGTTAGGTAAGACCTGTAAAGGCCGCGAGAATCGGCTTCCATTGATTCGAATCAAGGAGCATTGGCTCCCAACCATATAAATCTAACCAAGCGCATTACTCACCAATTGGTTAGCCGCAGACCCACAAATAACGGCGAAGACAGTATTTATAACAACCAGTGCTAATGGCACCCCAGAGGGAGCCCCGGCTGTGTCCATGAAAACATTTTTGTTTACCTCTCTGCCGATGGCAACAGGAAGCCAAGTGGAGCAGCCTCAAGTCCGCAAAGCTGCGACTCGACCGGACTTCGGACTCGATTCAATTGGGTTCTGGCCGGACACAGTCGCAGATACAGAGACAGCTGTAGACGCGGACGCTGGGCCTGAGCAAGGGCCAGAGGTAGATCCCGATCCAGACCAAGAGCAAGAGCTGGAGCCGGGGGCGAAACTCGTTTGCAGCTGTAGCGATTTAGGGGATTTTCACGTTAAGCGCTGGCTGTCAGCGATTGGCATGCGGCTTACAGGTGGTCCGCCCTGCCCTTCGCTGGGTTCTATTCCAGGTCCGGTTCCGGTCCTGGTTAATGGGCTTAGGCGGCAAATGGCTGTAACTAAATGAACGCTGCTGGCCCAGGGGGTAGTATATATCTGGCCAATTGATGGATATGACGATTAAATGGCGATATGCAGGGGTAAACACCGAGAAAGAACTTTCTGGATTTACCAACAAGTCATTGAATAGTTTAATAAAATAAACAAGTACTTAAATAATTCTTGTAAATACAAAGCATTCAAACTTAAATAAATAGTATAAGGTTATATGGAATATGGATTTGGATTTATCTTTGCAGACTTTTCTTTCTCTGCCTTTCATACTGAGTAATGTCTTTAATTAGCTAAGCTTTCATCAATTGTATCCAAAACTAATTTCAAACGCAAGTCAAGTTTTGTTTTTCCTTAAAGAACTTCAAAGCGAATACTTTTGTTTTGTCTATGGTATTTTTATGAGAATTTACTTGTATTTATGCTTGTTTCAAGGGGCATTGGATGAGGATTATTATGCTTCTGTTAAATGTATTGATATAGATCAATATATTTCAATAATTATTGTCAATTTAATTTATTTTAAATTGTTTGACATTTTAATTAATAGCCATTGAAGAGCGCTAAAAAACTAACCAATTAACTTTTAACTTTTAACTCAACTTAACTCCTAAAAAGTTTTTTTAAATGCCTTTGTTATTATAATTTAAAGTAGTAAATCAAACATTAGCATTATGTTTTAACCGAAAATTGTTAGTTTGGGCACGATTTACTCCACGGGTTCATGGTCGCCGGGCAAGGAGTGTTCTTTTTGGTTGCCCAACAACAATCAACTAAGAATGGCTTAAAGGGTTATCAGCGCAAACTCATCTCCGTTTCGGTTCATTCGGAATATTGAATACGGCCGCCTCGGAGGCGCAAAATGTCAATCAATTTTGTCGTTAAAAATGAACAACCCAGAAAGCCAGAGTGAGAAAAAAATGATATACAATCTATTATATATTGTGGAAAGTCGAACAAAATGCCAACTGACCTTCAGTCAAATGTTAACCCTTTCGCAAATTTGCATATAAAGAGGCTGAGAGCCAAGGGGCGGCGGCCGGGCAGGCTGTTAAAAGACGCTTTATGTTGTCAGGAAAATGTGAAGAGGAAAATTCCTTATCCCGATTGTCATCTGGTGGCCATTGACTTGGGTGTGTTGTGCGTTTGTTTGTTTGTATATGGGGCCTACACACATTTATCAAGCATTATCTGCCTGCTCCCGCCTCCTTCTTACTTTCTTTATTTATATTTATTTTTTCCTCTGCGGCTTCTGAGGAGATAACAGCTGCACTCAATTTGCATAACACACGCTTCGGGTGGAAAAAAGCGTGAAAGCGAAAATGTTCGAATTTATACACTCGAATATGCGACGAATTTCGCACTTGGCTGTGTGTACGCATACACATGGCAATATAAATTATGAAACTTTTTTGAAAATCAGTTTGTGAAGTTGTCACAAGTTATCTACACATCGGATTTCTATTCTTTTCCAGCCTGTCATTGTCACCGTACTGGGATTTTGAAAAGAACCAAAGGCGCGATGGAGGAAATTTACATAAAGTTTGGGAAACTGCTATTCCAGAGGAAGGGTCACAAAGTTGCTGATGGGAAATTAATAATGAAAGGTACAATATTCTTTGATTCTTGGTGGAACCATAGATCGACGCTGAAATGTCTCTCTTCAAGTGTGGCTGTGAGGGGAATAAAATCAGAAGGTTGCTACTTGATAGACTCATAACTCCCATGATTATTCGAATTATTTGTCTTTTTTTACATACACCCGAATTCAAAAATATATTATAAGATGTTTTCCGAACAGCATTCTAACTTTATAGTCTATAGTTAATTGTGGGCAGATGACAGTAGCCTGTAAGGATCTGTAAACCTAGCTGTGAATAAAGTTTTTCCCCATTGATTTTGGCAGGGAATTTAATTTTGCTTTGGCCTCCACATACCTAAAGTTTTCCTTTTATTTGGCCAGTTGTAAGTATCGGTTTCTGTGCAAGAGTTTCTTATTGACATAAAAGTTTGCCATTTGCCGGACTGAACGAGTCCCCGGGAACGGCTTCGCCTCTGTTGGACTTATACACCACGAATTTGTTGCGGCTACAAATTACAAATTGATTATACGTTCAACAAATGTGTTAATGTGGCATTGTTGGCAAACTTTTCCGACCAGCATGGAGGGCTGAAACTCTCCGCTGACCATAATATATTACAACAAAGCTCGCACATACGCGTGCACACAAGAGAGTGATATGTCTGCAGGATGGAAAAGTTTTTCCCTTTTTCGGGGCTTGGCCAGTTGCAAGTTTTTCAAAACAGAGAAAACACTGAAAACTCAGATACACAGTTACCCACGCTCACCCACACTGAGGCAGCCGCCACGTAGATAACTCGCTGACAAGCGCAAAACTTTTTCTTGGAGCCAACAATTTATTATAACCGAAGTCGAAGGTCAGAGCAGTTAAAATTTAAGTTGCTTTTTCTGATTTCAGATGGCACGTGTTTGGTGAAAAAATATAGTTGATTACATTTGCAAAATGTATGCGCTTTGTATACATAAATAGTTAATGTGTTCTGGTTTGATTGCCCTCTGACTGATCTAATGAATAATTTCGGTCTTGGAGTGCGTCAGCAAATATGAAAATGAGTTTAAAGGCTTTCGTGTTTTGAGCATTTACCATTTTTAGTGCGTTATAAAAACTACTTCCTGCCGTCTTTAAATTTTCAACTATTTAACCATTTAAATCTGAATTTTCGACTGCTATCTGGACATAATTTAAGTGCTTAAGTGCGTGTCAAAGTCTCCCTTTATTCCTTTGCATGCAAAACTCTCCCCTCATATTAACCACAAAGTGCAACCGCAACAACAACTGGGAGGTCTGGCTGCTAAAGTAAGCTAAGCCAACTAAATCATGGCAACACCTCATTGAGCTTTAACCACCATGACCTCGCCCGGGCCAATGTTGCATGAGCCATTAACGCACCGCATTTGGTTGTGGCGTCCTTTGGGAGCCCAAGACGATGATGTGGAGCGAAGGCCCCTTAAAAATTTAATATGTAACGGGCCAATTGTTTTCCTCTTAATGGGCCCAGAGGAGGGAAATTGTGGAAAATCAAACAAGCATTCCAACACAGCGTTTGGATTGCATTTCACTGTACGGGAGCAAGTCAACTTGATGGCGACACCGCGTCCGTGGCTCAAGAATTTATTTCACCGTTCTTATTTGCCATCCAAAAGTGAAGACGCCAAAAGTCGTCGGCAGTCTGAGCCACTCACCCCACAGCCAGGTCCATGATGGATGCTGGAGATGCTGGATTTTGTCAGTAGATTCGGCATCAGCTTCAAAAACGTCCCGAATGACGACAATGACGACGACGACAAATAAGCCAGGCAACATTTTAGCAAATTAGTTTTCCGCAGATAAGCCGGAAACGTCGAGGCAGATTCTGGTTCTGCTCCCAGAAAAGCTTGATCTGTCGCTCTTGCTGGACATTTTTCCCGATTGCTGAATTGCTTTATCTAAACGCTCGAGTCCCGGAGCTGTTGTTTTAATAAATAATGACGGTCAAATTTTCTTTTTTGGCGCTCTTCACTTTCATATTTCCTTAGATGCATGCAGTCAAAAACGCTTATCAAAGCATCAGTTGCATTTTGTTGTGTTGGTAGCCGAGCAAGTATAACAAGCAATATTCCCCTCTTTCTTAAACTTCATTACTGATGCCCTATTAAACTGATAATCCATTAAACTTTAAAAAGCCAACAAATACTTATACTTTAAAACAATAACTACTACTACTTGGTAACAACATCTTAAGGTTAAAATTCCAGAGGGAGATAAATTGATTCCTCAATCAAATTTAAAAATCTGACAATTACTGGATGCTGAAAAATAGTTGAAAAAATATTGAGTTTCGTGTATTAATGCATTTTACGAATAATTTTTTTTTTTTACTTTAAAGTTATATGAACTAAAACAAAAATATAAATAATATATTATTTATACATAGAGTGGTGTTTGCATTTATTAGATTTTCTGTAAATTATTCGAATATCAGTTTGGGGTCTTTTTTAATTAGGACTAAGACTGAGGTGGCCTTCGATTATCGGGAATGTCTGCTGCCAAAGAATTCATTTGGTAGTCCACCTGTGAGAATTACCAATAAATTAAGGGACTTTGTCATTTAAAACTGCTTGTAACTTATGTTTATGGTGCTTACACGAAAGCCTTGTTTTTGTATGCGCATACAGTTGGAATGTTGTTCCTGGTTTTGGGGACTTGGAATATTATTTGTGTTTTCTGGCATTAATATTTTAACTTACGAGTTCCTGTCGCTGATAGCGAACGTAATAAAACAAAGGTTGTGATTGTGGACTATTTTGTGGACGGTTCTGAAAGAGTGGTTAAGGCTCATTATGGTTTCAGGCCTTCGTGACCTTCTTTAACATACATTTTGATTCCGTGGGTTGTCTTGTGACTGGTTTTGAGGCCTAGGAGTTGTCTGCGATCCTACACGCGTTGGCTTATTGCCGCCCTTTAATTTTTACAAAATCATTTATGGTGTCAGACATAAATAACATATTTTTTTACTTACACCTTGTTGCGGATTTCGTGGGCCATTCGGTTGCTGATCCTGAGGTCTTCGAGTAGGCAGAGGCACTGTGGGCTTATATTTATCGCGCTCCTATAAAAGTTTCCAAATAATTTATCGTCTTGTGTATTGGTTACTTATTTTTATTTACCTTTGCCTCTCTAAATTTTTGGTCATCATATTCCTGGCTCTGACCATTAATGGGTGCCAGAAATACACAGCAGAAAAGTGAAATTGCTAGAACGAATTTTATAGACATCGCTAGCTAGACAAGAGATAATTCAAGACTGAGTTGTGCCACCGACTGAATCGTATACATAAAGCACTGAAAACAGAACAAATGAGTTCCTTATCAGTCAGAGAGAATTCTAAGAAATCGCATTTCTTATAATGAACGGCGATTAATATTTAAATGATATTCTTGATGCTCTGATTAGTAGGAATGTTTGGGGTTCGAGAAAGAGCCTTTGATTGTATTTCTACTAACATTTTAGAACTGAGTGTGAAATACAAAAGAAACAAATTATTAATTTATTTATTTTTATTAGAATCTTAGAACTGAGACTAAATATTATTTTTTAAAACGCCGATTTTAACTACCTAAAAATTAGCACACTTTCGTCATGTAGTGTAATAAGCCATTCGCGAAACTTGTTTAAAATTTCTCGGTGTTCCCTGTATTCTTTAAATTTCTAAGAATTGACCAAGGCATCGGAACTTAATACTGAAGTAGTACAAAATTTTCCCAGAAGCCGAGGCCTTAATAGATACAATACACATATGTACATACAGTGACAGTTCAATGTTTTCCACCCATATGGATATTACAGGAAAAGTAATTATGCAATTTTCTTTTAAATGTTAAAATTTAATACAAATATTGGAATATTCCAATATAGAATTTGAAAGGGGGCTCAGCGCCTGTTTAAATTGTTTAGATCACAAACAAATCTTTTTAAAGAATCGCTAATCTTTTGCTGCTTGTTAATTTGTATAATTTTTTCAGTTTCATTTACCAAGACTGTATTGTTTGAGGTAAGTTTGTTTCGAGCTAAAACTACTTAATTATTATTGAAAATTCATTTGACATTTTTGGCTTCCTTTAAGATCTTGAGCAGGCTTAAAGCTTTGCTAAGAAGTGACAAAAGTGAACATAACATGAGTTCTTTAGTGTATAATATAAATATTAGGAATAAAGTAAATAATTTGTTGTTGGGCATCAATAAGTGTCGTAAGTTTCCTGGGAATTGAAGCACTCGACTTTTCCAACTTTTTACTTGTTATTTTTAGCATACTCCTCTTGGAGCCTCTCTTTGAGCATAGGAGGACTACTTATTGCATTTTCCCTCAAAATTTTTTCAAAAGTGCCTTGTAAGATTTTAATCCTGGCTTTGTGGTGGTGAAAATAATGGCTGGAGAGCATAATGGAGCAGCTAATCCTTTGCGATCTGTGCTGTGTGCTTAGGAAATGTATTCTGTTGGAAGATCCAGCTGGTACCGAGGCATAATTGGTCCACAGATGCAGTTCAATTATGTTCTAACATGGTTTTTTACTGAAAACTATCCTTATTACCCTCGGCGAAAACAAAATTTCCTACTTCCGAGGGTGTAACTAATCCGCACGCCGTGAAGCTCTCACCACCATTCTTGGGATCCATTACAGTATTAGGTTTCCTTTAAACTTTTGCTTTATCTTTTTGTATTGGAAATCATCCGACTTTCTGTAGTTATAATGTGAAAAACACTCGTTTTCCACTGAATTTTATTTACTTAAAGAGTTATTCACCAGCAGGTCAGCCAGGTGTTCCACCCCCTCTGTTTTCTGAGGCCAGCACTCCTTTGTGTGTGTTACCATCCCTTGCTTTGTCGCTTTTCGGCGAAGAAGAAGAGGGGGAGGAGGATGAAAAAGCGGGGGAAGAGATAGAAGTGACACTCAACTTTGCCATGTGAAGCAAATAAATCATCGTAAGTTTTCCGCCGGTGTAAAGGGCATCCCTCCCTTCCGGTCTGCTCTCACGTTAATTCAATTTAAAGGAAAAGAAAAAACTTTATCGTGCAGTTTCCCTTTCCATTTTGTAGGTTTTTATGTCGAGTTTTTTATTCTGGGAAGGTTTTGCTTTGTCGCTTCATTTTGCGCAAACTTTGCAGTTCCACAAAAGTTGACACGTCATCAACACAAAGAAGTTCTCGTCTCGCCCACTGCCACTCCCCTGGCCTGCCTTTTCCGAACAAGCCAAATTTTCTATTGAAAATGAAATGCATAAAGCACAAGTCACTCGATAGATCTTCTAAAAGAAGTATATTTTTATGTATACAACCGGTCTCGGAATGCTCTTGAATTCTACTATATTCTTATCGGCTAGTACTGTCAATTGATAGTACTTTAATTTACATAATTAAAAAGATCTAATAAATCCATAAAATATTTGATTCTGAAACCTTGTGTTGCTTTCCTCAGGTTAAATGGTACATTTTGCTGTAAGTTATCTGAAATTGATAGATATATAATACATATATTGACAGGATAAATTGGATAGGATAGATACATCCATAAAAAGGTCATGCTCATGTTATAAGAGAGGATCGAAAAATTAATACAAATTTCCATAAATTGAAAAAATATTATAATATCGATATGATCTTTGAAGACTAGAACATATTTAAAATTTATTTCCCTATTTTTCTGTTCAAGATGTTTTGAACTAAATTTATGATAATATTTCTCTTTATTAGCACATTTAATTTGAATTAAATTGTCCAGAATAAATCAAGTAAAATATCGTATTATTGCTATATTAAAATAAAGCTATCTGGCCAAATACCGATACCTTTGCTTGTTGTAACTATATTTTTTGCCCTAATCCGTAACCTAGCCTAGCGCCTATGAATAATTGTAATATTTTCATTTTAAGATTATGATGAATTAAAAAATAAACAATTGTTTCGCATGTCAAAACCTTTAGTAACTTTCTCCGGGAAGGGTATGCGAATGGGAAAATATGAGGAAAAACAACAATGCTCAAGGACAAAGCGATGTTGGTTAAACTTGAGCTTGAAAATTGTGCGAGGTCTTCATGGGGTTCCCCTCTCCCCATCTGTGAGATTGTACTATTATAAATCCACAATCCAGCAATTTGCTCCGGCTCTTTGGAGCTTTTTGTTTCGATTTACTTGGCATGCATGCTGCCCAAGACCTCCGAGGACCTCGCCCTCGATTGATGCGAAAGTTATGTGAAAAGTTTTGATTTGTTTTAGTAAATTTATTTCACAATGAAAATTCTCTGCTCGAGAAGCTGGAAAACCAACTCTTCAAATTAACTGAAATTCGAACTGAGTTGTATTTTTATTTGTGTCAATATCTCGTTCGCACAGTTTTCGTTTTACAGTTTATTGTTGTGGGTCTTGTTCTTTATATTTTCCTTACAATTCTCCCCCTGCGAACCTGAAAGCGTTTAAAGCTTTTCTATTTAGCCCGTTTCCCTACCGGCTTTCCGGTCCCTCTCCTTCGTTTTCCCTCACAAGTTTTCCGTTATAAACTTGAGTTATAATTGAAAATATTGTTGTGAGTGTCTGGGCTTTTCGCCCGCCGCTCCCCAACAATCTCCGGTACGTCTTCATATTCCAACCGTTGTTGATTTTATTGGGGTTCACTTGAGGAGCAGCTGTGTTTTGGTTTTAATTAAATTTTCCTGTCCACAAAAGTTTAAATAGGTAACATGTTGAGAAATGAGTGTGTAAACAGGAATCATTTGTTTACGCAAAAGTTTTTTGGGCGCCAGGCAATAGAGAGCCACAATGAAGGGCAATAGGAAATAGAAAATATAGATTTGACAAACGGCCTGGAGCTGAATAACCGCAAGAATCTGGGTAATGGGAATTATGGTGGCTAGTAAATTAATCGCTTGGGCAGGCACCCTCACCGAGGAGAAGCTTTCAGGACAACTCAAAACGAAGGTCTAGTTTCAATGTACCTAGTGATATCTCTGGTATAAAACAAAATTAAAATGATATAGTTCTCTGTTTCATATTTTCTATATAACGCTAAGGAAATTAAGGAAATACCTTAACATTCTGATAATATATTTGCTTCAAGCAGTGTGTTTTCCTTTGATTAATTAATAAACCGATTTCATTTCAATTAGCTCCATGTATTCTGATTATTTACCATTAGAAAAATGTCCCAAATATATATTTGTACTCCTCCCCAAGGTCAGTAGATTATTAATTAATTAGACTGTACTATTGGTTGTCCAAATACATGAACCATGTGTGATGCTTAAGTCAGATCATAAATTATTGTCGGATACAAGAAGAAATTTAATTAATTCATGAAAGCACTTTAGTTTCTCTTTTACAAGTTTGTTGTGCTTTTAATTGGAGAACGTTTTTTGCCATTTGCCCCAAACAAATTTCGCATAAAATAATCAAAGCTCTAAGAGGCATCAGGTAACCTGGGCAATTACACAACTATTTCTCAGTCAACGCCGAGACATTCGATTCTCTGTAATTAACATTGATTGAAATTTCAATTTGGCAATCGCATTTCAATCAGGAGTCCGTTTTGTCTTTCCGTTCCGACCATTTAATTAAGAACAAAGCCTCTTCGAACATTTTAGGCCATGACTTCCGCCGGCTTTGGGCCGGCTTCTTTTGACCAGGCAAATATCGTTTTAATAAAACGGCAGCCCAGCCAGACAAACTTGCAACAAAGAAATCTTCTTCAACCGGGAAAGTAACTAAAAACCCAGCCAAAACTAAACTAAATGCAGACATAAATATTTTATGCTTAAAGCAAGAAACTTTTGCAATTTGACTGCTGCTCCAGCAACTGCTGCTGATGTTGCTCCTGCTGCTGTTGCAGTTGCAGTTGCAGTTGCCAAAAACCCCGACATACAACCAGGCCAACAATGTGGCAGCCGGCTTAGCTGCTTGGCCCTTTTCCCCTCTCACCCATTTCCTCCTCGGAGCCTTCTTTTTTCTGGTTCTCGGGCTTGGGCAAAATCTAAACATAAGTTAGCATTTAAGTTGGCGCAGGGCGCAAAAGCATAAAATACGCACCACTACACACATGCAGGGGAACCGCAGCTACACTGGAACTTCAGTAAAAGCATTTAATATATTTAAAAATTTAAATAAAAAAGATTAAATTATAAGTTATGATCTAAGCTAAAATATTTTTTCTATTTGTTTTAAATTTATTATTTTCTATTCACTTTATGTTTTAATACTCATTCGGTACTATTTCATAAAATCTTGTGTCTCCATTGGTAATGTTATTTCTGTCATTTTAGTGAATCTTAATTTCTAGGTCTTTAAGCGTTCTAAAATACATACATTTATCTATAACCACCTTTCACCACGATTATAACCTTAGGTATCATATTTTTGAAGGAAATTTAAGATGCTTTTTTCTGGGTGCAGCCACGCCCCATCGTTTGGGATCCTCTCCCATCGAGGAAGGAGATGTGGAGTTGTCTTGGCCCACTGGAGATTCCCAGGGCCATGTCTAAAGCACTGCACTGTGGCATTCTAGCATTCGAGCACAACAACAGGTACAAACAAAACAATCCCGCATGTGGCAAGTCAATTAAAACTTGCCCTTTTCTGCCAGCGGCTTGGCTTTACTCAGTTGAAAATATGTTATTAGCCGAATGAGTGGCGAGGGAAAATTGAAATGCTGAGCTGAATTCCTAATTGACTTAAGCTGCGACAGGAAGTAGGGATAATGCTATAATTACAAAAATGGTAGATCATGGTTTGAAGGACGAAAGGAAAAGATTTGAGAATATATATATTTTCCAGTATAAATATTAAATCGACTGAGAAACAGAGATATTTCTTACCTAAATACCCATACATACTCGTATGTAAAATATATATATTTTTTAATTAAATAAGAGCTTGCTTGCCATTTTTTGTCTATAATTTTTGTCTTGTCCGCTCCTTTTCCTTTCTATCTAAAGTTTCCTCTGTTCCCATATTCTCTAAGTCCCATCAAGCGGAGAAGGAACTGGGCAGGGGGCCACACCAGCAAGGGGGAGAAAAATCCATTACATTGGCCATAGAGCGACGTGGCATTGAATAATTTATAGCTTGCCAACTAATTAAAATTTCATGAACACGTCTCGAATGAAATTCAATGAAAACATTTGATTTCGATGTTATGGTGAGTTCGTTTGGTCAAATCTTTCACCTCGTCCTTTTATCCTGGGAGCCGCCGTTTGGTCATTTGCTTGCCCCGCATGACATCTAATTTAATTCGAATAAATATTTGGCTTATAGATATTGTGGCAGGAGTTTGAATTATTAGTTCAGGAAACGGTCATGTTAAATAAACTTTGAATTATTATAATTACATTATTTGAAGTAGAGATGTTTAACGAGAGGAAAAGTTCTATATGACATATCCATAGAAATATCGAATTGAATATATATTAATATATATATTAATATCTTAAGGTGTTGTATTTTTAAATGTTAAGGCATCATTATTATCAATGTTATCCGAAAAAAAGGAGTTTTAAAACATATATAATCTTATCTTTGGCCGATTATTTATCCATTTTTAGAAATAACGTTTAATATATATTAAGAACACTAATATTTTAAACCAAGTTAAGGTTATGTTACATTTGTCAAACATATATCAATATATGGCTTTAGATGTGGCATATCCCGTAAATTATCGAAATAATTTATTTTATAATCATGCTGTTTAAATATTGACATCTCTAATTTGAAATAGGAGTAAATAGATTCAATAACAATTTTATCTCATTTAACATAAGAAGTTTATTATTTCTTTGTTAGGTTTTTAGAGTAGATTTAGCCAATGTTGACTTAAACGGCAGCTGGCACCTGACCGCGGACAATCTGACCAATCAATTTCAATGCCCGCAATTTGTTCGGCATTGTCATAAACGGCACTAATGCTCCGTTCCCGGCTCCTGGTAGAGATTGACCCTAACCATGGCTACCACGGCTACCTGTCAATTATTTTAACAAGACGAAACGCATCAACTGCGGACTTTATTGGGCCGGCATGGAGCTTAGACGGGCTTGCCGAGCGCCGAGGGAAAATGTATGCAATGTGCCGGCCATTCCGCTTTATCCACCTGAGGTGCACGGATCCCTCCGCAGACAGATTTTGTTTGATATGAATACATATTGAATACATATTCTGCCCCGCATGTGCTGGCCCGAAAAAAGCCATCAGCCAGTAAGGAAAGTGGAAACAGAAGGGCAGGGCAAATCCCCTTTGCGTTGAAATGGCTTAATGTCACATTGTTTCATGCGGTCTTGTCACGTCTTTTTTTGTGCCCTGAGTTTCATTTAAGGGTATATTGGTTTTCTAGGTGATTTATTAAATAATTTTGAAATGCAATTAAGTATGCATTAAGTTAATTAAAATATTTGATACATGCGATATTATATTAGAAAGAAGGAAGTATATTTTTTAGTTGAATAAAATTGAGCATTACATTTCATATAAAACTACACCATCTTCAAGCAGCTTCTACATATTGATCATCTTGAATAGCTTTCAGAGGTTTTTAAAGTATTTTTTCGCCTGAAATGTAGGGTACTCAGAGTGCCATTGTTCGCCTGGACCAACCATTGTCCATCAGTCAAATGTATATCGATTTCTCTCGCCGCCTTTTTGCCCCCCGTGCGCAGTGTCGTCCTCCTGGCATTAGTTTTTGCCAATCAACACGCCCCAAATAGCTTGTCAATTATTTGCCAATTTCGAATCCCGAAACCGGGTGACAATGGGATTTGCTTCGTTTCATTTAATATTTCCGATGCCAGCAGACAGAGCTGGGATCTTGGTTGGGGGCCACGCGGCGGGCAGCGGAGCTAGCGGCCCGCAGCTGTTATAAATAAAGATTTTCGACGGCCATTTAATTCATTCAAAATAGTCGTTTCCGTGAGCTTTGGCCCCCGGCTCGGTCTCCGGGACCACCCCACCCATTTCAATTAAAATGCCAAACTTATTTATATTTCGCCGCCCGATGTAATCGTCGTCATGGGGATCACCATCAACTGCCTATCGATGGCAGGCGGCGGCGGCGTGCCATGCAAATTGAAAATTAGCTGCTGTAAGCCTTTGACCCCACCCCCACCCATTCTGGCCGGTCGACAGGACTAATTGTCCTGCCCCGGCCATCGCGCCCCGCTGCCGAAAGGATTGACAATTGTGTGTTTTGCTTATATTTCCTTCTGACAGCGACAGGAAAAACGACACAATCGACAGCTGATTTATTGAGTTGTTTAGGTTGTCCGATTTCGTTTGACGTCCAACGGGGACGGAAGAGATTCCCTTTTTTTCGCTGGATTAGCTGGTTCTGGGAGCAGAATTATATTTATTCTATGAAATGTATTAATACGAGTCTTTGCCCAGGGTATTACATTTTGAATTTGTTTGCCAAATAAAAGCACATAAAACACGCCAAAGATATTTAAAAGGTGTGTCCTAGAATTATTGTCTCTGTCTGTAGTGATTTCAAACAAGTGCAGCTTCCACCTACTTAGCTTTCCTTTTACCATTTAGATCTTTTCCCAATATAAATTCGAAATATTTACCAATCTAATCGTATATCGTATCGCACACCAAATCACAACACCTTGGCCCTGTAATCGAGTCCGGTAAACAAAGGAAAAAGCCAAGCTGACCACAAAGCCAGCACATATCCTCTGTCCGGTTACTTCCGTCTGGTTCCCTTCGAGCCCCTATCAACAATGAAGTAATTGAAAAAATAACTTGGACCATGCCAATGCTCTGGCGCTAAAAAATATGTGCCCTGGCCTGGTCCATGCTTTACAGCTGGGTCTGCGAAATGCGCAAGGACTCGGGGTATGGCAGCAACTGGATGCCCAGGATAGTGGTTCCTCGTTGGTCACTTTGGCTCGTTGAGAAATTGACATTTAAACATGAAACTCCGGCAAAAGTCGATGCCATGACAATGGCTGGGGCACTTTTGGGAGTGGCGTCGTGCGGAGTGTGTCCTGCCTGATGTCCTGGCAATCCCTGCCCGACTGCAATCTCAGCACCGCCTGACTGGTCGGGGCAAACTTTAGATGCGTTCTGCTGAGGAAAGAAATTGAAAATATATATCCCAATGTACGTTCGGGGTTCGACTGCTTCCCATATGGCTGCCTGTCCATCCAGCTGTCCCGCTGTCCCGCTGTCCTGCTGTCGGCGTGCACTTATCGATTGCTCATATGCGCTGCAGGAGTGTTTGAAAAGAAAACTTGAATCGAATATCCCGCAAAAAATAGGGCCAGGAATCACACATTTTTTAAGAACTGGTGAGGCAGGGGGAACCCATTAACACTAATCGCTTCCCCACAGACACATAAACAATTTATCTGACACACTCGCTCGCACACATATGCGCCGAGTCCTTTTCTGCACGGTGGCCGCAAGATCGAAGCCAGACTCTGGGTTTTTCTGTGGGATATTTTGCTTACGCTGCCGAAAATTTATCACGTTAACCTTTGGGAAATGCTCATATAATTTATCTTCAAGAAAGTAAATTTTCCCCCCAAAAGCGGAGACGCTGGCGTTCGAGGAGGCGACCGGAAAACTTTTCCAACTGTGGCTGCTTTTCTCACAAATATACTCAGGGGTCCAAGTCGCTGCGCTGTGTGTGTGCGAGTTACAAAAGGTAAAAAATAGCTCCGAGTTTAAAAACAAGGCTGCTGCGCCTGTGTTTGTGGAGGAACCTTTTGGAAGCCCACTCCCGAACATTGAGTGGGTAAAAAATTAGGTTAATTTTGGGTGTGCTATGGATTGATGGGCTCCATCCAAAAGCACTTGGCAAATAATTAATAAACACCGGAAGCTTGGTGCTAACCTTGGCACGAAATTAACTAATGTTTGGGACGAAAGGTGAGAATATTTAAGATGTAGTAAATCGTGTTACTTATTTCACATTCCATATTTTTACTTTTTCATTCTTGAACTCTAAATTGTTCTTTCTAATACTTTCTGTATTCGCATAATTAAAAAAGGTTTTCAATTTCTACTTAAAACCTCTCTTTTTATTCCTTGGGTCCTTGTTTAATATACTTTCATTGCAAACTTATGCGCTTCCCTCGGTCTTTCAGTACTGCTATTTTTTCCGAACATTTCTTCATTGCTCACCACATTGTCGTCGCTTCATTAAGAAAGTTTTTCTTTACAGTTTTCCTAACATAAATGCTGAAAACTTAATTTCTTCTAAGTGAACTTGTTAAGTTTTACTCGCCGTTTCCTCCCCCTTTCGTTCGCGTCTCGTCCTTCTTTTTTAATTTTTTGTTTCCAACTGGAGTCTGGGGGTCTCTGGTGGAAACTTCAGGGTTTGGCTCGCCCGTGGCTGTCGCTGACACTTTGCTGCCCACATCTCGTGTTTTTCTGTGGCGCGGGCAGCTTTAAGCGCATTAAAATGGGAACTCTTTGGCGGCGAGAAATGAGGTACAGGAAATTATTCAATTGGCTTTATAAATTATAAGTAATATGATATTAAATTGGATTTAAAATAATTCGTAATTATATATTGTCTACTAAGGAAATCTGTAAAGGTCCCCAATGAGATTCTTAGTCTTCCCAATTAAGTAGAAAATGGATCTTTACAAGATGTTAAGGTAACATAGATCTACAAATTAATTTTCTCTTAAATTAGGAGCGATTGTTATGCCAAAAACACGCCAATATATTTTTCCGAAGACAAGCAGCAAACTTTGAATACTAATTGTGTTTGCTTTCGCAGCTATTAAACCTCCTCAGAGCCTGCATTCTGATAATAATAAATACCTACAAAAATTTTCAAACATTCTTTCTTCCACATTTTAGAGGAAAAAGTCCAAGTGCACGTCAATGTCATTGCCAATGTTCATTTTAGTAAGTCAACAAAAATACCCATGTTTCACCAAAGTGCCACAATTAAGTGGTTAAACATGACTGAAGTTTAATGAAACACTTTTGCCGACTTCAACGGCAGACATTGAAAAGTGCATCAAATTTCAATTAAATCAGACACACATCAGCACTTCATAAACCTGAATTGAGTTCGGGCGGGTCAGAGGCGAGCAGGCCGAAACCCGATCCGGCCAGACACTGCCTCGCAGACTGTGGAGCCAGGTTAGCAGTCGATGAGCATTCAGTCAAGTTAAATGAACCGCATCTATTGACTATCTCCCTCGTTGCTGCACAGTGGCCAAAAGTCAATGTAAAACACAAAATATAAAGTAATTTAAATTCTAGTTTATATTCGTCTCTTAAATGACGTGAAGAAATGAAAACTTTACCTTCAGTTCAGATAAGTTCAGTTCGAAATTTCCATGCATGCTTTCCATCTTGAAAAGGTATAAAATATAATATAATTCTTAATTTTCCCATATAATAGATAGAGCTTATTCAAAGGCAGATTTTCCAAATCAGCTCAACCCACTATGTGTGGCCGATTGCCGAGAATCAAACGACGGCGATGGCAAATTTTGCTTTTGAAGGCAACATAAATTTTTCAAACGATTGACTCAGCAAAATGACCATGAATGTGTGACATCAGCAGCGGATGGGGGCTAGCCCCCGGTTCCCATTCCCCCCTTCCCACTCCCCCTCCCTCCACCATCGCCATCATTATCGTCCTGCGACAGCACAAACGGGCAGAGCGAGACAGAGCACGCAAGGCAGAGGGCATCCTGTTCCATGGGAGACAGCAAATATCCAGAGGTAAACACGTGCATTGCCAGCTTCCGTTATCAGTCAGCTTGTTTGCCAGACAGCCGGGCCATTTCCAACGGACACGCCCACCTGGCTGACATGCCCCACGCCACGCCCCCAGACACACGGAGTCTGCCCCACCGCCCAGCCCGCCATTCGCCACTCGCCCATATTTGTCTGCTTATTGACGCTTTGAAGTCTGTGGAACTCGTACAATTTTCTCGCCCCCAATAGAGTAGCCGTCTTGACTCCTGTTTGCCCGTGTGTTGAAAATTAACTTTGAAAGATTTCCGCTGGCATGAAATTGCTTGACATTGCATTTGCGGTTCAATGGGTTCGATTTCTAGCTTCCATCAGGCGGGCGCTGGTCCGAATATGTTAAGCGGTGTCTGAGCACACAGTGCGTATGATTGATTTAATTTGACAGCTTTGAGACTGTGGAATGTTCACATTTAATCGCACCCAAAGTCGGATTGAAACAAAAGATATGCTTGCTTTAATGAGCAATGGTAGCGTTAGTAAATTAATGGAGGAACTAAATTTTTTCAGTATTTCTGCATTTACCTAAATCATGTCACATAAACTTACCAATTGGTATCCGCTTTAAGGCATAACGAATAAAATAAGCAAAAATGTTGAATTTATTTTTTGTTATTCCAATTAAATTACAAAATAAAATTTAAATGATGTTTATTTGGCCCAAGGTTGGCCTGACGGCACAAATGTGGTGGCATATAATAAAACGTGCACCAAATATTTATGCATTTTTATTTTACGACACCTTTGGAGCATACAAGCTGCAACAATACACTGACCCCAAGCAAAAACAAAAGCGAAAAAACGGAAACTGGACAACAGGGACCCCCTTCTATAATTTAAGCTAAGGAAGACACACAGAAAGAGAAGAAAAAATTAACATAAACCGTGAAATGTTGTCTGGCAACAGGAAAAAAGGAGAACCAAACAAAAGGAAAATCACGTTTTGTAATTACACTGAAGAGAATAAACAGGCGGGGAACGGAGTGGTAGATGCCATCCTTGAGAATCTTTTTGAAAAACAGGCGGCACTACTGGTGACCACCGCACCTTGTTTATTTGGGTAACCAAAACAAAACAGAGCCCAGAACTGAAATGAAAATGAAACAAAATAATTAAAAATCGTGTGCTGAGGTTGATTTCCCAACATGGCGAGCCCAGTGCACTGAACCGGGCCTCGGTATTGTCGCCAGTCCGAAATTGCTTATGAATTGTAAACAGGCAAGCCCTGCCCCGCCCATGGCAATCGCAGGTGGTGGCCATCTTGCCTGTTTGGGCTACGTGTGAATTATAGCATACTTGCGGGCGCGTGTAGAAAATTATAGTCCTTTAAATTGTGACTTTGCGGGGGAAGAAAAAAAATAAAACCTCTGAAAAAACACAAGCTTAGGCTTAAGATGTTTTCAAAGACAAGAACTGAGAAGCCACAAAAGTATTGACATAAAATTCATTTAAAATATTTTACAGCATACTTTTAAATGTCCTTTTTAATTGATTTCAAGTCTGTAGAGATTTGTGTGGCTTCTCTGTGTAAACACAATTTAGTCTCATATAGAAAACGCATTCAAATCCAATTTCTGATACAAAAAGTACCATTTGGTAAATAATATACAGTTGTAGGTTACAAAACGAATCTGCATGCACTTTTCATGCAAAAGGGAAGACAAGAGGCCGCCGCAAATAACATAAATGGAGGATTCCAGGCGTAAGCCTCCCGAAAAACAAGTCACGTTTCGAGGCACAAAGCACACACAGACACAAAAGCACACACACACGCAGTCGCACACAGTTGCAAGCCTGCTCGCATAATTTTATTGCATAATTTTAGCACGCGCACATTGTCCACCCCGCAACGCCCCTCCTAACCGCTGCTGTGTGGGGCGAACTAAGCGCAACTCATAAATACGCCTAGAAATATGCTGCAATATTTTTGTAGCAGCCGCTGCACAGACAATTCTCACTACTTTTCTCATTACAAATTGGATTTTGCAGTCACATTTTGCTTATTAGGTTCAAAATCCATGTAAATTTCTTTCTTTGCAGTAATTCCAGCCGAAATAGGGCTGCATATCCTTTGTGCTGTTGCGATTCCAGGAAACACTGAACGAAATTGGAAGGACATAAATGAATCTTTTACTTCTAATGATTGATATCCCTGTAGTTAAGCTACTTTTAGAGACCTTCAAGTTAATCTTATAGGAAATGACTGGCTTTTTGAAAGCTTTGACGCCAACTAGAAATTTTTGAAAGCAGAATATCCTCGTTTTTAACTTATATTCCTTATTTGCTGATTATTATTTAGAAACTTTTAAGATAATTGTCACTTGTAAAATTAAATAAATAAATTAGAAATCACTAAGACCTGGGCTTACACCTACAGCCCACAACTTGCAGCTCCAGAGGTGTCCTCCTGCTTCCTGTTATTAATTTGACAGAAGCTGCTTGTGATCACTTGATACGTTGATAAATATTATTATTTTAAGGTCTTTTATTTAAAGGATTGAGAAATCGTTTCTTAGTGTGCATCTTTGACGGAACAAGAAGAAATAATTTAAAATGAAGTTTATGGATAGTTTAAAGAATCTACGCATAAATAAAGCTTACACATTTGTTACTATAGAGTTTATTATATATTAAAGATTTTTGTTAAGGCGATTTCTCGCAGTCGTGTCGTGGGGAGAGCGGCCTTGGTAGCATCTTATTACTATTGCCCACAGATAACTGTAGATGCCGGCAAACTTACAAACAAATAAAAACAACAGGCAGCACAATAGTATAGAGAGGCGGCGGGTGCCAAGTTTATTGTGTAAATATAATTCAGTTTTCTTTTCTCTTTGGCCGCTTTTCCAGCCTCCGTCTGTCCCTGTCTTTCTCTCGTTCCCTGCCTCACTCTCGCTTGCAAATTAGCTGTGTGCAACGTGATAATGCCATTTCTGTAAATTTCGCCAGCTTACAAAGTGCGCTGGGGAACTTTATTGTCTGCAAAAGTCTAGATTATGTAATCGTGCCTGTGCTGGAGCCCGGCAGATGGGGAAATTGGTGCAGGCTCAGTGCAGCTTAATACAAGCTATTCTTGGAGCTGTTTGTGGGGCTACCCACAGGGGCTTCCCCGTAAATTGGAAAATTAGATCACAAACATATGATTTTAATATTAAAGTATATAGTATAAAATACATAGTAGCTTAGAAAATATTGTAGAAATTTAAACACATCTCGTCTTATCGAAAATCAACTTTGACAGTAACCAATTCCTGGCTAGCTCAGCGGTTCTGACTGTATGGACCACGAACGTATTTACCTCCGGTGTACCGTACTCCAAAGAAAACCTAAAATAATGTATTTAAAACACAACGTGCCAAGAAGTGCGTCTTAAATACTCACTTTTTGCTCTTCGCAGCAAACTTCAGTTCTACTCGAGCACCTATAGGCCTTGGTTGACCTTAAGTCCCGGGGACAATAGGGAGCTGGAACACATTGATATATCTTGTTATTCGGGCAGCGCGGTCTTACCGACTGACCGATTCCTGGAAAGGCGAAGATCCCAAGAAGAAATGCCCAAATGGGTGCCATCGTACTTTTGAAATTACCTAGCTAAAATGACGCTCTTATATAGCTTACCGATGAATCAAGTCGCTAGCCTTATCTGCTGTGAACCCAGAGTCAAGTCTGATTTATTACAAATAGCTAAGAGATTAAACCAGAGTGAGTGTGTGAATGAGTCTCTTTGCGGTTTATTTAGTGCATATAAATGAATAAATATTTGAGATGGTAAAGAATTGCGAGCCAATCGAAAGTACTATTGACTCGAAGCACGATTGCGAACCGCAGCAAGAACAACATTTTACATAATCAAGCACTTCTTGGTTTTTGGGTGGTCCTTCCCTGGTAGCGAACCAGTGGTGGTGTCAGGATTCTCTGCTGACGGTGGATCATGATCGTTGACCTCTCCAATCCCGGTTGACATCGGCTCCATGTTTTCGGATGGGTTTCCCTGGCCGGGGTTGAATGTGCCCATGCTAGATACCTGTTGTTGAACTTGATCCCAGTTGAGAATGACGAATCCAATCGGTTGGTTGCTCATAGCCCCCATGAACGGGTTGTACTTTTGTTTTATAGGCTGGGACGGGGCGACATCGGCGTTGTCCCTGGCTTCTGGTATATTCTTTCGCTTTCGCGATTGCCCGGTATTACTGGCTTCCTGTTTAAAATCGTTTGAATCGTTTGCTTTTGGCTTCGGAACTTCTTCCTTAGGGCATTCCTGGGAAGACTTGGCAACTTCCGATTGGTTTCTGGCCGCCTCGGCCGAAGTAGACGGTTGCATAGATATAGCGTCCTGTCGATTAACAGACGTACCACCGGATTTTAGTTTTGGGGTATAAAGTCTTACCTTGGCTTTTAGTTTCGGAACTTCTTCCTTAGTATATTTTTTTGAAGATCTGGCACCGTTCGCTGAATACTGTAAAATCAGAGGAATAGATTAGGTTCTGACCGTATTTGCAGTCCTATCAGAGCTCACCGAGTAGATTGGGCGGCGTCCTGCGATCTGACAGAAAGATCTGGGCACTCGTTGCACCAAGGAACTGTTGGCTACATCGGTAGCTCGCGATGTCGGTGGCACTACTGCCAGTGCTGGAGGCGGCACCGACGACGATGAGGATGACCCGGCATTGTCTCTGATCTCCGGCGGTGGGGATAACGGTAACTCTGGAGTCGCCAAAGTGCTCTTGCGGGTGCTGCTACCTGGTGTCGAGGTAGCTATTCGCTGGCCACTGCCAAAGGATGGTCGAGAAGTAGCACCGCCTTTTGGCCCTTTCTTGTTTTTGAAATTCCGCTTCATATTCGAAAAAGATAAAATTTTCTTCTGATTTTTTAGCAGGACGCGTCTGGCTTTTGCTGCTTGCCAGTTGAGAGTGAAAATTTATTACTAATTCTCCTCTGAAAAGCTCAAATTTAATGTAAAATTTTTACCTGATTTCTAGCTGAACGTCTGGCTTCTGCTGCTTCCCAGTTGGAAGTGAAAATTTATTGGTGATTTCCTGTTGAAGTCTTAAATTCAAACGCCATGGCACACTTGTTTTGGAACAACGCTGAACTTTTTAGATACATTTTTAGCCATTCGAAGCCCGAAATTATTAACAAATGTGAAATGTTTTGGTTTGAAGTACGGATAATATTAATCAAATTTGCATTGATATCTTTCTTAACAAATTGTGGAATGAGCAATTGTATTAGGACTCGAACTGTAATAATAAAAATATAAGGCAATACATAAGCCTTTATTATAATGTAAAACAAATTAAGCAAGACAAATACCAGGGGAAAATATAATAGCGGTACTGCATTTTATATGAAGACCGCTTTGGGTTCGAAAAACGGAAGATATTAATTAAATTTAATGTCTGTCTGGAGGAGCGGCGACGGCTACTGCCACGCAAAAGAGCGCCGAGTAACGAGAACCCATGGAAATAACCGCTGCGAAAACTTTGCCAGCTGTATTGCATTACGCCTTTAATTTCATTACAGGCCCGGGGGAAGCCCCTCCCGTTCTCTGCGTTGCCCCATAAAACCGAGCGAAACACTTGTAAAGTCTGCCGGGCAGCCACGGGGAGGAAGATACAGTCTCATGTTCCGCGGCGCCACCTCCCACATTGCAGTGGCCCAGCATGGGGCTCGGCGTGCCTGTGGATCCGGGAAGCCAGCAGGATCGAGCGGCGCTCGACGGACTGGAGTTTATTATTTAATACTTTGAACGTCATGAGTTGAAATTAGCAGCCATAAATCAATGAAACGACCCGCACAAGTCCACAATTAGCCAAGGCGAGCGCGACAAACGCTCCGTGTTACATGAACTAGCTTACAGAGCCAATTAATTCTAATGTTCTCCCGCTAAGACACAGTTTAGTGTTGCAAAGAATATTTTGGAGGATGAGCTCGGCATACGAGGGCTGTCTTAAAGTTGCAAAACTGCCAGGTCTTAGCGTATATGCATAATTTCTACCCACTTGGAGCGGAAAAAGTTAAGCACTTGAACTTTAGGAGAATTATTACAGAAACAGATATTAAGGCAAAAGTCATATTAAAATATTTTGCAATATGTAAAGATCATATGTAATTGGATTTTTTTATAAGTGATAATATTTATAGTATTTTAAGTATGTTGTTACCCCAACTTTGTCTACTTTGTCAGCATTTATTTAAAAGTAAACGAAATTTACGAAAATGACCAATTCGAAGGCCTGATATTATCTGCCATGGAACAGTTACCATGAACTTGCAGGGATTTCGACTGCAACCTTCGAGGACCTGTACAATTTTGTGCCCTATGTGTGGTTTAACTTCCTTATCTTCGTAGGAAAGATACTCCTTTACGTCAATATGTTTCTGTGGAGATCCGAATTGAGATTGCCTTAAACTCCTTGGGATCCTCTACGCAATACCGCACTATAGCGAGTCTCTTTGGCGTATCCGAATTTGAGAAAGTTATGCATGTTATAGATTATATTGTCTTTGGTTTGACTGTCAACGACTAATTATAAGTGTGCCCAAATCGGGTTAAGAATGCGAAACGAATGCGAATTTCAATTTAGCATTTGACGGAACTTTCGGCGCAATTGCTTAACTAATTCCCATGGCCTTTTCAACGAGAATGAGTTAGGCAAACAGAATGCGGGCAACTTTCCTTGCTACATTCCACATTCGGTGGAATAGACAAGGCAAACAGCAGAGCCCGGGAAAACTTCGCAGGACAAGACGCAGCGCAAGGACACGGATGGTGCTCCAAGGCTGGGCTTCCCGGGATGTGTTTGCAGGGGTGTCCGGAGAGGGGACTACAACCGGCAGCATGTTGGAGCGTTCTGCGTGACGGTTACAGCATGGCAAACAAGAGGGGGCACTAGTCGTAGTCGCACTGGTAAAGTTCCACAACTAATCCTGACTGATGTTGCGACAATATATACAAGCCGGCATCTGGATACACACTTTTATACAGTATACGATATCTATATACACGTATAGATGTGAGTGAGTATGGAGTGGCACAACACATGCTTCAGATGCTTCGCAGCTACGCCCTGCCGCCTTCTTTCTGGCTTGCAATTTGTGCCGAAGATTTATGCGTTAGCGCAAAAGTTGCATTTCAAATGGATTTATATAAAAAATAAGGACATAATAACACAAGCAGCAACAGCACTTTCGCAGAGGGTTCAAGGCGAATGCGTGGTACGTGGGACTCGCAGTTCCTAATCAGCGAAAGGCTCAGGGAGGGGGATTTATGAACAAATTACATTTAAGAAAGGGTGAGACTATCTAAAATATAAGAAAGAAATTGTTAAAATACCTAGGCTTACATTGAAAGTTACACTTATATTCATTCAGCCAATAAATGTCCACTTGCCCACGTAATCTATTATGCGCCTGACATCTCATTTTTGTTTTTTCGCATTTATCTGACCTGCTAATTACCTTATATTGTTTCAATAATAAAACTAATTTTTATTGTTTGCGCACGCCGATCGGACTGCCACTTAAAACGAGTATTTTAATTTTGGCGAGAATTATTACACGCTGAAGCTGAAATTTATTTAATGCTGACAGCCACAAAAATTATACCAATTGGCCGTATTAATTAGGCGTAAAACGAACCGTGCGACCCGGGACCATTAAGCAAATTAGTTAGTTTACCTTAATTCCAAGTAAACAATGAATATAATGTGCCGGCTGATTGATAATTTCCAATTTAATTGGATTTACTAATGTGGGAGAAGGACCTCGCATAAGTTTACAGCTATAAATAAAACAAGAGTCCGGAAAACTTTCCGAAAATGATTGAATGTGTTTTCAAAGTCACAGCTGTGGCTACAAGTTCACCGCACTTTCCACATCCTTTTCCCGATTTGCAAGTGTGCGTGTGTCTGTGTGTGAGTGCGGGCGAAAAAGTTCGAGTTCGAGTTTTGAGTAATTCAGCGACACAGTGAACACATTTTCCGCCCAGCCAACGAAATGACAAACTTTGTACTGGGGACCTTAAGGTGGGTGTACTTCCGCCTCGGCACAACATAGTTGTCGTCTCCGCTTCTTTGCTTCTATTTTATTTGGCACTGAAAAAAAAAACTAATAACTATTATCAACAGCTAAAAGAAAGAAAAGTGAAATATAGCCTTGGAAAAAATCGCTCTGAAAATCATTTCAATGCTACGTTTATAAATATTTTAGGGGCAGATATTAAATAAATATTTTTAAATTTCGAAATACTTTATTTTCATTTTCTGCCCGACTTTCCTCAGTGAACCTTTCTCTTTCACTCGAGTGTGCTCTCTAGTAGCTGGGGCTTAATTAAGTGCATAAACTTCTAAGCGAAAATACACGCGTGTCGTCCCTTTCTATCTGTGTTGCTACACCTCTCCGCCCACGCACTCCCACGGACACATCATACACCCACACATACGTTCACAGTTTTATGCTTGGGTCCTTTCACTCCTTTTGTCCCGTCATCAGTTGCTGCTCCTGTCGCCGGCTCCTTTGGGGTAAGTTTTCGGGGCCGACGTATAAATTTGAAACGCTTTACATTGTTTACGTAGTTTGCCATAGTTACAGTCGCAGTCCCCGAGTGCGCCTCTGTGTGCGTGCAGGACGAAGTCCTTTGCTAAAGTGTTGCAATTATATTGATTGAATTTTGTGGCAACATCGCCACACCATCGGCAGCATTAGGCATATGCCACCCGAGGGAGGCGTTTCATGTGGGCGTTCCAGGGGCGTGGTAAGCCCTTCATATCAGCGCCAATAACCCATTCACACCTTTCGGCATCTTGGGCTTAATTCTCATCTCTGCGTGCTCTTCGTCATAATGCACAGAGGGATTTGAGCCAATTGACTTCAAATTCACAGCAGGATATCGCATTAATCAAGTACGGTTTAGGGACTTGAGTTAATAATCAATTTATTGACTTTGGGCCAAAAGCTTCCGACTTTCTAGGGAAGCAGCAGACGGCCTTCTTTGTAATTCAGGCACTACTAATTTCAATAAATTTATGTTAAATATAAAATAAAGTTCAAAATTCCCGGAAGAAGTTATTAAAATAAAGCAAATATTATGCTTTCTGTCAATTAATGCAAATGCTGAAATTATATTGTTTATGATAACGTTAAGCTAGGTCTTAATTGCATTCATACGCCTCGTTGGCATCATAAATATTTTTTATTGGCCACATCCTGTCAGCATTCATGACATTCCATGACTCGGTGTCAAAAATCAGGCAATCATTGGAATTTGTGCGGGGTCTGAGCTATTTTTACAGATATTCTAATTAAAATTTGTAAGCATGTAAGCTTGCTGTCACAGCAGCAGCCAGTGGCTAAAATGGGATGCCAATGACAATCACAAAATATATACATATGTGTACATGCAATATGTTTCGCAAAGTGCTTTTGCAATTTGCAAACGCAGACTCTAGGACCCACTTTAAATTTAGTAAACAAATAAATTAACAGAATTTGCAACAAATCAGCGGCATATTTGGTTAATTTCCAAATATGTCAGCTAACGGGCTACACAACACCATATGCAAACTGCCAAAAGTCTGTGCAGGACTTTGTATAATAAAGTGATAAAATATTTATGCAAACACGAGAGTTGTCGGTTCGGAATGTCCCTAAGCGACATTTACCTACTCTATGCTAAAATCATTAAAATTATGGCGTTATTGTATAGAATAACCGAGTTATCTGGATCTTGCCTATGGTAATTAAAATAGCACTAACTAATTATGAAAGATGGTAGGCGCATTCGCAGTTCTTTTTGTATAAACGTTGAATCATAGAGAAATATGTTATAAACCAGCTGGCAATTTATCCCACCTGCAAAACACCACTTATCATGGTAAATGGCTTTTATGCTGTTTTATTAAGTGTCTTTCTGGCCAATCAGATTAATTGTGCTCGGGATAAACAAGTTAAGCCATTCGAAACGAATATTAAATGCAACTTATTCGGTCGCCGAATGGCGGGGCACCTTTGGAAGAATCGCTCATTGCAGTTTGTTGTTTATTTGTTACAAAGTTAATGACAAGCCAATATTAACCGCTGGTCGCAGGGCATCAATTATTCATAGCTCGGATTGTGTTCGGGGCTAACTCGCAGCTCACCTGCCAGTGATATTTGCATAGGCCGCGCATTTTGTGATTAACAGCAACCCAAATACAATTACGAAAGTCCTGATTGCATATGCATGTGAATGGACTGACGAGTGTACTGCGCCGGGCAGTTCAGTGTATGGCTCAATAATTACGTTGTATTTATTCGAAACAGTTTTCCGATAGCTGCCGCAGGCCAGTCCCACCTTATCCCCGCCCCTTGCAACATAATTATTGCAATTTATTTTGCTGCTAAAATCTGCGCAAACTATTTGCACAGCACACTCGCAGGACGCTTAGCATGATTTTCTGCAAATTGCACGAGTGCTCCTGAACCGGGGGCCGGGTTACTTCATTATAGTTGCTTCCCGTGCAGCCATGCAGCGATTCTATCAATCATACGGCATTGTCGATTTCAGTATGAATATTTTGTCGAGTTTGCAGTTTAATTTTATGGTTTGATTTGTTCAGTTCTCGGATAATGCCTATTATGCTTTCGGCCAGTTCAACATTGCCAGGGCGGCTAATTAGTCGAATGACGGGTTTAAGTAGGCAGACCATTATCATTATAGTTTCGGGTAGTGGATTAAGCTGGGGAGAACGTCATTGGAAAACGTATGATACCCCTATCAATACGCTGAATACATTTTAACAAAGTCCCTATAAACAGCTGTAGCTCTAAGTGAAAGGGAATTTAAATACATTTAAACAAAAAATAAAACATTAGAAAATTCTTGCTCTGAAGTTCTCTTCTGACTTATTTGATCTGTGGGACCTGTCATATGGTCCAGTCTTGAATTATGTATATTAAATTAAGCCTAGTATACCTTAAAGTTCATAATAAATTAATATTTATAATAAATTTGAAAATGTTCACGATTTGCCGTCTCTCCGTGGCCTTTATTACTATTTATTGGCTTATAAGTTTGACATAAATGAAGTCGATGGCAGACAGAGGCACAGACAGGTTTAAGGTCTAAGCAGCTTATGGTACGACAAAGTATCGCGATACTCCCTTGCGACAGAATTATGAGTGTAACATAAGTAATATTGTGCACCGGGTATCATGTGAGAAGGCAAAAGGTAAGCGGTCTAAAGCTCCACTAGACAAAAGGGAAGCATCGAACGAAATTTTGTAGATTTTTTCCGTTGAATTTCCCACACTTGGGCTTAAGGTTGCCTGCCGTCCTCTTCGGGGACACACATTAAGCCGCTTGTGGCCAATTATTATCACAAACCCCAATTAAATGTTGCCATTGTCCTTCGGCCATCGAAATCTCTACAAACTTTCGGTGTTCACCTGTCGCGTCGGCCCAGCCTTAAACGTTTAATTAATTTTGAAATGAATGCGAAAGTTTCAGACTTTATCTCCGGTCAGGTGATACTTTAAAGAGATAGGGGCCCAGAAACTACGAGCAACTTTTCGGTTGAGTCTTAAGAAGACTTTGGATTACTTTGAGAGCGCGACAGAACTTTTACCGACATAAATTCCAAAGTAAATTTTTTTCACAACTAAACACTTTGGCGGGCGAACTTGCGTTTGAGCCGTTTAAAAAGGGTTTAAGCTTTGGCTTCGGGCTTTTAATTAGAAGGCAGTGGAAGATGGTCATAAAATATGTAGAATTCCAGCCTGACAGTGTTCATGGCTCTGGGGTTGGAGGTTTCACTGTTTCAAATGCTCTCTGGGCTGGCTAGAAGGTCACGAAAGGAAGCTTTCGACAAGACAAAAAAGTAATAGGAGTCTGAAGGAGTTTATTCTATAACTTTGATTATCTCTATAGATTTAGAGAGCAACTTTGCCCCTCCAGGTAATATTTGTGAATATCTTCAAGTTTTGATAACTGATAGAATGAAGGACAAGGCTTTTTAAGGCTTCCATCAGAATTTTCTCCCCGTGCAGACTGCAGCTTCATGCTCAGTCCTTGTCAACCGACGTGAGCTGGTGTCCCAGCTGAAGCTGTTCGATCCGCTGCGGCTAGAAGGCCAGCGAAGCAAATTGTTTTTAATTAAAAGCAAACAATATCAATTCGTTCGACAGTTATCCGGTGATGGTGCCGACACAGCCGGCTGCTCCGGAGACGCCGGCCGGAACCAGGACCTGCCCGGGTGCAGCGTTCGCAGGGGAAAGGATTAAGCGGGAGGCGAAACAAAATTATCAAGTGGCATCGTTCCGTGCAACTTTGACATGGCCTGTTCATTTGGATCTGAGAGCAAACATTTTGCCACCCGCCGTCCGGATTCCCGGCTTCCCGGATCCCCGAAGATTATTAATTGTCTTGTCTGGCTGAACGGGATTATTTTAAAGTTAATTCGTTGTCTTCCCTGTAAGTTTGCGCTGCATCTCCCTCGCCTGATATTCGAAACTTTGCTGTGCAGCATTTAATTTGTCTGCGATATCGAGAAGTTTGTTCCCAGATTTTTATTCTCTGACTTTCTCCTTTTCATATCGTAAATGAATTGATGAAGTTCCACGAAGTTTTTAACGGCTGTTTATTAGTTTTTCCTTTAAATAAACTTCGACATTCCTGAGCAAACAGCTCGAGAATTATTTGGATAGTTTAATGTTCAAATTATGAATTCAATGAGACTTTGATCCCCGCTTTGAGCCATTTAAGCCCGGACATATTTCGTACGTTATTTTGAGGCCAGCCTTTGCCTTGAAATGTTGCCACAGACACATGCCAAGTAGGGGAATGCGCGGGTGTGTCGGGTCAGCATCATCAGCATTAGGAGGCAAAAATGTTCAAGGCGTGGGAGGAGGGGAGGAAACACAGAGTCCTCTGGGGGAGGGGGCGTTGCCTTGACTCCGTTTCGACTATAACTGCTCCGTATCGCCGCTCTCTGTGTCCAACTATTTATTTTTATGACTTAATGTTGCTTCAGTTTGGTTGAGTGTGTGCCGTAAATGCTGTCGTACAAATATGTGAAAATTGCTCATTTCAAATGTTCCCGGCGATGTGGATGCGGTATATGTGTGTATATTCGAGAGGCGAATGTGTGTAGGCAAATTGCCTGTCAAAAATGTTGTAGACAATTTGTTTCCTTTTTCTGTTTTTGTCGTTTTTTACTGGCGTACATTGCCTGATGCTTATCAGAAATGTTTGGCGCAATTTTCATAATAAAATTATATGACGTGTTTATTTGCAGTTGGGACTTAAAGGATGCTACCCCAATCGATATATATGGAGTAATTAGTAGAGCCAGCTGACAGGAATTCAAGGAAAAATATAAGTGTTCTGGTTTTTGAAAGTTAAACAACTTTTTTACTGATTTATGAAAATAATTAAAGAATCTTAAGGCTAAGAATTTAGTTATTTAGCTTGGAATTTTTTCTACCTACTCTTCTTTCTTTCTCCTTATTTTTTTCGTTACCACAAAAATGTGCAATCAAGCTAGATATTGTGTCTCCTCGAATTGGGTTATTCCCCATGCAAATCAATTACCCGAAAACTTTTGAGTCAACTTTCCACATGTGCTCTCCCTCGCCTGCACCAATAGTAAAAATAATTTCCATATATATGCTGGATTTTGCCGACTTCGGGGACATTAGAGAACGTAATGAGTTCGAAAAGGAAACTTAAATCAATTAGTCAGCAAACGATGATGAATGAATGGAGCTGAATATTTTTCCTAAAACTTTTCGTTTTAAAGAGCGCAGGAAGCAACTTTTGCCCCAATATAAATGGCGAGGCGGTCCCCAATGGGGCGGCAGGAAACTCCCGATTGCTGTTGTTTTTCTGCCTATCACGCCTTTTTGTTGGTGGCATTTTCTATTTTCTGTAGCCCGTCTTTTCTCCCCCTCCAATTTTCCCAGCCCTCGTGTTATGCCATGCAGCTGGATAAGCTCTGCAGCTAGCTAAGTAGTGGGGAATATGGACTATTTAGTAAGGTCCTTTCCCTGAAACCTAAATATAAAATTAATCTGGTTTTAACTCTACAAGAAAATAATACCTAAGACAGTTTTATATTAAAGCTTTTACTGTTTGAGAATTAAATAAATTTTACAGAGTTCCGCCTCTAATTTCGGATAGAACATTAGATGTTCGTCTTTCGGTAGGTGAGTTTGCTACTCCACTCCAGTTGTTTTTCCCTCGGCTGCTTTGTATGCAGTGCCTGCTATCAGTTGTTGGATTTTCAATAGCCGAGTGCACTTTTGTGCCCCAACAAGCCCAAAAGTAACACTCGGGAGCGCGGGCCTTGAGGTATTATCAACAGTAACAATGGCAACTGTGTGCGGGGCAAAAAAGTGGAAAATGAGGGGCGAAAGCATATTCAAAATGCCGTCCCGCCGGGGGAATGACAGAAAAAAATCTTCAGAGCTAGCGAGCGACTTTAAAAGTCAGCCCTTGATGTCGTCCCACTCCCATTCCCGATCCCAATCCCAATCCCTTGCCTTCTCGGCCCTCTAAGGCTGCATGTAATTTGCTGTTTGAACAACTTGTCGCTGGTGACATTTTGGCAGAGCCTCAACTGGGAATGAGTCTGGCTGGGATGGGAATCCGGGCCCCGCCTAACTAACTTCCTGTACATGGCTGATGACTTGTTCGAGCTCTGCTCCCCGGATCCCGGCCGCTCTTCAATCTTTTGTCCTGCCAAACTCATGTGTGCTGGCCACGTTGTCGGTGACATATTCCGCCAAAAAGGAACAGGTCCAGGTCCAGAAGCTGAAGGAGCCAGCAAGGAGCAACGCAACTGTTGATGTTTGACTTGCAGCCATGTTTACACTTGAAATAAACATCTATCAAGCTACTTGTACGCATATCTTAAATTGAGATTAAAAAAAATGTACTTTTTAATAAATCGTTTTTAAAAATTCATTTTCAGTTTGTCTGCTTTAAGATTGTTTTTATTGAATTTTTACTTGAAAGTGAAACTTTTTCCCTGACTGTGGGCGATGGTTGTAAGCTAAGGGCAGATCCTCCGGCGCAGAGTTGCAGCTAGGAAAACGATGGGCACCAGTTATAGATACATCACGGTTGGCCAGGTTTCGGGTTTTGGTGTGGCCCTGCCCCGTTTCCTCCCATCGCCCTTTCCCATCTGTGTATCAATCCGACAACGTGCCACTTGTTAACGCACAATGGAGTTCTTTCACAACGTTGATTGATATGCCATGCCTGCCAACAGGACTTCAGGCCCCTTGAAGGGTCCCCTATCTGCAGTCGCAATTTGGTTGTATTTGCTGGATCAGTTTATCGTCGAGATTGCTCTCACTGGAGAGTGAAAGCCCTGATATCTGAAATCAATGAGATACCTAGGTTTTGGAGTGATCATAATGGTCATTACGTCGAATCAAGAAAGCAAAGCAAAACTGTCATAGTATTGATGACGCTAAAGACTACATAAAGATTATTTTATTCTATATTGATAAATTGATTTATTAGAAAATAAGGGTCCCCGGAGCTAGCTTTTATTCTACCTTTTTTATAAAGAAATAAAATACGAACAGAACGTAAAAACGTTATATACATACTTAAAGTTAATGATTTTAGCATAGTGATTAATTAGGATTTTACTATTCTCATGATGGGAATGTCGGACTCTTGGTAACTCATTGTAGTGGGAATGCTGAAGAACTCGTCTGGGTTAATTTCCTCCGGACTATAGGTAGCTGCTTTAGGTGGACTAGTTGTAGTTGGTGGACGATATCGGGTAGGCAGGGTTGTTGGTTCGTCCCAATAATCTCGTGCTCCTCCAGTATCCTCGGGTATTTCATCTTTGGCTATGGAGTACCTATTGATCTGCTGGTCAATCCAACTGCGAAACTTCGCCACATCGGTGTACACTCCCGGGGTGTTCGTCTCCCCACAGCCACTGCCCCAGTTCACAATGCCAGCCTGCTCAAACCGATTGGGATCGTTTTCGAGCGGACAGGCGAGCGGGGAGCCACCGTCGCCCGTGCACGCGTCCCTGCCCTCCTCGCCGCCAGCGCACATCAGGCTGCTATGGAGCTGGAAGGCAGAGCCTTTAGTCCTCCGCAACTGAGCCTCGCAGGTCCGGCGACTCACAACCGGGAGATTCAGCTTCTTCAAGATGTTCATGAAGCTGTTTTGCTGGACAGCATCCTTGCCCCAGCCGCTGAAGATACACCGTTTTCTGTCGAATGCCTGGTCCCTGGACGGCAGGCAAATGGGGCGGATGTGGTCCGACAGCTCGAACGGTTTCTTGAGGAACAACAGGGCAAGATTGTTGGCCCCAGTTCGCCTACTGAAGGAGGGAAAACGTACGATCATCCGGACGCCTACATCCACATGGGGGGACATCTCAGTTTCCGTGTTCATATCCCATTCGCCAGCACGCACCACGATGTCGGAGCTGTCATAGTTCCTGGTAATGTGGTGAGCGGTGAGCACCACATCTAGGGTGATCAAGGAGCCCCCGCCCAAGAACGTGTTATTCCTGTGCAGAAGGGCCATCATCCAGGGGAGCTCGTTTTCCTGGGCAAAGCCTGGGTTAGCCGACCGCCGACCATTTTTGTTAACTATCCCGCAGACGTTTTGTTTCGGTGGGTTAGTCCAAGTGTTGTCGTCGTTTTCCTGCACCTACGTAATCACAAAATATGTTCATGTTAGAAAAGATTTTGCAAGCAAAGTTGCAGAATCACAATTCAAAACTTATACATTTAATTTTCTGCGTCCTAAGCCACTTACTATTCTGGAAGTTGGGCAGCACCTTTCCCTAGACTTGCATCCGTAATTGCCGCGATTTTCTATATCAATCACTGGTCCATCCTCTTCGATACCAAGGTCGCACAGGTGATGGGGAACACATTGGTTCCTTCGGTTGGGGCCGCAAAAGTTCACAGCCTGGACACAGGAAAGGGCAAGGCACAGGAGCGGCACAATTGCCGTCAGACGGGGCATGCTTTTCGCAGTTTCGCTGTTAATAATCCAACTGAAGTCCGTCCAGTAATCCACCGCGGTATATATAGTCGCCGCAGATTGACCTCTTCTCTCGGCGCGATAAGAAAAGTGACTTTGATTAGCGGTAGCTGATTTCTGTGAAATATACCACATTTATACTTAATGTCAGTTCGATTGCCGTAGCAGCTCTGCGTCGATTTCTTTTTCCCAGAATTCCATATTACTCTTCTGAAATGTGCTAATGGTAGGTCTGATAAGTCAGGCTTAGCAATCAAATTTTAAAATCATCGCATGAGCACCGACTGTATGTCCAATTTTATAGGATTTCCGCAAATGGCAATTAAATTTGCGTCGTAAAAGGTCTCATATATAGAAATTACTGCAAAAAGTTTCGATGCATTCAGCTTACCTAAGAGTTTAATTTTTCATAGAATAGAAAGTCTTTTGTAATGGAATAATTACTTCCTTTGAATTGTTCATAAGTTGTGATTGCGATGCGTAATACAAACTTTATCAGCGCGCAGAAATATCTACTAAGCGTAGAGCTCTTTTTCAATAATATTCTTGGGCCGCTTCTCTTGGAGTAAATGCACCTTAGCCCAGCTATAAATTCCCATTATATATTACATACCTGCATTTGCTCTTGTTGATATCTTGCGGCTTAATTACATTTTAGGATATATACTAATGATGCTGAAAGAAAAATATAAATATTCTAGGATCCTTCAGGTCTGAGCTCTGTCAAAAGCTACCCACGACCTTCAAGCCCATGTGTAACTTGCTGCAAAGTTATGCCCAGAGGCATAACACGCTCTTCGGGTATTCTGCTCCTATTTTGATGGGGCCGCTCCTTTTTAGAAAATGTTTGCAAAATATTGACACAGCTATTATGTAGCGCGCTCAAATTAATAGCAATGACAAGGTAAACACTCCGAGGCGCGCACATTCGCACACGGGTGGGGGCGTACCTGGGCGGGGCGGCTCGGGGATGTCTTTCAGGTGCGAGCTCTCTCTTTTGGCAAATCCTTAAATGCTGTTTGCGTGTGTGTACGTGTCTTTGTTGGCAAATTAACACACACATTCGGGGCATACGTGAGCCTACACAAACATATACTCAGGCGGGCAAACAAAAAGCATAGCCCACCTATGCGGGCGGCGTATTTATTTACGCCTTTGAGTGGTTTACGCCCAACCGCCACTCCCTCCCACATCGCCCCACTCTTTTCACATGTCACTCGCCGGTTTTCATGGCTTTTTTATGCACTTGCATATATGTACATTTGCTTTCACTTTACGTTTTTGCAAGCAGGTTTTTAAACAACTTTCGTGGCGAGCGAGCTGCATGGACTGGCTGTACATTTATGCGTTTAATTGGACCTGCCGCTCGACCTTCCCCTGTGGTCTCTCTAGAAAAAAAAGGGAAACCCATTGATTACTTCTTAAAGAGTGTTTTTATACCAAGAGGCTTGGGGTCTTCCGTCGAAGATTCGGGAATTATAAGCAATCGCATCCCAAGGATGTATAATTTTTTGTTTGGTTTCCTATTTGCTAATTAGTACTTTTACCCCTCACTGCCTTGCCTTCGTTTTGTTCATTCAGGCATCAAAGGGGCGCATTCTTCGTTTGGCAGTTTGAAACTTTAATAAACTCACTTTGCCGTCGATTTCGGGCCAATTAATTAAGTTACGACACGGAAGGCTGATTAACGCAGAACGGTTGCATTTTGCCCATGAAAATAATCTTCGAAATGGCTGCCAACTTAATTATGCTTCGCCCCCAATTTTCGGGATATTGTTTTGTGATTTTTCTTGGGTGAAACAACACCGTCAGCTGGTCATTAATAAATATAAATGTAAATTTTTGCACAAGGCTCAAATTGGTTGTTGTTGGCAAACATCACTTTTCACCCATCTAGTTTAAAATCAATAAACAATAAGGCGATTTTAGCATATTTTGCCGGGCACTGTGCATTGTTAATAGAAATGTAGATATCGGAACAAACTTGAAAATTAAAAGCACAAAACCGAAAAATATTGTAAAATAAACCCAGCAGACAACAATCAACTTTCCGCACAGACTGTGCTCCTGCCGCTTTTCGCTTGTTTTTCGGCTTTCCCGGCACACCTGCTGCCACAACAATACAACACCTTGCCTCAAGTTTTTTACTCGACTGCAGTTTTTGCGAGCTCCGAGCTCCGAGCTCCGAGTTTTCGAGTTCTGAGTTTTGTTTGCTTGTCAATGCAAAATGGCAGAAGGGAGAGAACAAAGAGTGGTTGTACTTGATAATGCTCGCTGGGATTGTATAATGAAATCAAATTGCAAAATAATTTGCATTTTATATGAGAAAGTTTCATTGTTTTGCTCCAAATGGGCAGTGGGAAGGGCGGCTTTTATTTATATTTTATAACTTTTTGGCTTTTCTGCTTATATTACGAAATTTATTGTTTAAAATTTATTAAGGATGGAGTAGGTGCAATTCTCTATGTACAGTCTGTTACGTTAAAGACAATATTTGTGCTGTTGGGAAAGAAGAACCTTCTTAATTTTGCTCAGGTCAGCTGGGAAATCCCTATTTCCTTCTCCTGATTCCAAGAACCATGTGTCAACGATAGACAATTAGTGCCTCGATTTTTTATTGCCATTAATTTTTTCGCTATTGCCGCTTGACGGGTTACATAAATATAAATGTCAGTGCTGGCGAGCGCATACATCAATCAATATTCCATTATTGCAATAACATTATTTCAATTGGGTTTTCGCCTTGTGAGCGACGTGACCTCAATGGCAGGCAAGTGCAAGTGGATTGGATAATCGATTTATTTGGAAAATAATCCACTATAATTAACTGTGACCCTGAGGGCACCAAGGAGCAGGTCCTGCCAGCCGAGGGATGCCACTTAAGCTTGACAGGAGCAAAGCTGGGACATAACAAGAGCCTGGCCTGCATGTCCTTTCGCATGAACAGCTCATAAAAATGCGAAGCGAGCTGACAACACTTTTGTGCTTTATGTGTGGGAAAATCCTAAGCCCATGTCCCTGCGCACCTGCCTCTGGTTCCGTGCTCGGGGCAGGACGCAAGTCCTTCCTGCCGACACGCCATGTTGTCAGGATCTCACTCAACAGCCATTTGAAATAAGAGTTGATATGATATGTGTGCGTTGGGCGGGGAGTGTCCTCGTCTCGCCTTTTGCTGGGGGATGTGTTAATTACAGAAAAATTGCGAGAATTTGTATTATTTGCTTTGTTATCAGGACTCAGACTGTTCGGCTTTTGTTAACTGCCTTTTGTACCATTGCTTGTGTGTCTCAAGGTGTAAAGGACTTTGGTGGGGAAATCTCAGTATTAGGGTTGGCATTCCTGCAATAAACCTGCGAGCAGGAAGGACTTTAAGACCATTATACTCAAATGATATGCATTCAAGCGGCCGGGACTATATTATTTTGTCAACATAAACATAATTTCCATCTATTCTGTTTATTCTCCACACTAATAAGTTATCTATTGTACTCTTATTTCTTTTAAACATATAACACCACCTATTATGACCTGGTCTGAATGAACTTGACTGACCCACAAATATGGTTATCCTCCTGTGACCCAGTTTTTGGTAATATTTCCACATTCGAAATGATCAGTTGGCATGAGGGTTTTCTTTCATCCTTTTTGGGGCTTCGGCATTCTTCCTTGGCATTCCATTTTAATTGTCCTTTGCGATTTGGCTAAGGCCGTGAATGTGTGCTTGTGTGCTGCGGCATTGTTCTTGTGATTGCTGTTGCTTGTTCCTTGGTCCTGGTCCCTGTTGTTATTGCATTCCTTTGCTTTGGTTTTTCGCAGCGCGTAAATAAATTTCATATCATGACATTTATTACTGACCCTTAAGCCCCGCCGCCGCCCAATCCGCCGTTCGAAGGCCACAGGACCGATACATGTGGGCCTGGAGATTACCAACAGTTTTCCCCATTCCGTTATCCCCACCCCGATTCCATTCCGCATCCTTGTTCCCCATCCCATTGCCACTCCCAAGGGTTTCCCAATGGCTTTTTGCACAGCCGCAGCGGTTACAATTTTCATTTAAGATTTGTTTTCGCTTTTTAGTTGTCTCTTTTCTTTTTTTTTTGTCAGTCCTCTTTGCGCACACACACACACACTCGCACATTTTGATTTATTTTAGCACTCAATGGCGGCAGCGGGGGTGGAGGAAGCGGAAGGGGGCGGCAGGTCAAAGGGCGAACAATGACGGGAATGCAAAACAAATGCAGGGGAAATGAACGAGGCCTGAAATGAATGCGCAATGAATGGTCGGAGCGAATGAAAAGCGGGAAAGCGAGAAAAGCACAGATGAAGACGAAGATTAAATGTAAGTGGACGGCACACAGAAACAATTGTAGTTAATTTACGCGTAGAGAGAAATGCATAACAAATTAATGAGAATTCCAGCGTAAATAAAGCACTGAAAAAATAATATTTCGCAGAGTTTTATGCGCCGGAAAATTGTGTGTTTGTGATATAAAATATATAGGATGGTTTGCGATTTTATTATCATATAATTACTTAACAGGTTGGTTTTCTGTTTCTAAAAATAATTTAGTTCTATGAATCTTTCCAAAGACACTACCTCCTTAGCAAAACAAAATGGAGGTGGAAAAATGCAAATTATAATATATTCATCATAGGTCATTTTCTATTTTTAAAATTTTTCAAGTCAAATTAAATGGGAAAACATTAAACATGGAATTATTTATCTGCAGGCTTCGTTATACTAAAGAGAATCTACTCACATTCAAATAATATAATATATTTTGAGGCTATTAGAATCATTTTTATGATAAAAGGATCCTTGGAACAAATCGGAATTAACACAATCATTTCAAAACAAACTCTATATAGGAGTTTCTGTAGGGGTCTTGATTTCTTAGAGTGCAAGGAATGAACTCAAGACCCTGTCCTCGCCTCGGGGGCCTCGGACCTCCTTTTGTCCTTGCGCGTATCCTCCTTTTCAAAGTTTACTTGACTGTGAAATAAGCGGACAGCGAGAGATCTCGAGCCTGAATGGAAAGCAGTGAAAGAAACAAACGCATTGTCTTTGTCTTTTGCATAATTTATTTATATTTTCATTTTCATCGGCCGTAATTCGCGCTGTTAAAAAGAGGGAGCGGCTGCGGGCAGATGCCTACGTTTCCGGCTCAGCAAATAATTACAAGCTTAATAACAAATTTAATATTGCTCGGCCTCGGAGGCCGCTCGCCTTATTTATTGTTTACCCTTTGTGCCTCCTTTATCGTGTACGTGTGAGCCTGGCTCGGGCTTCCACCTTCAACTGTTGATATTCCCATACGCTCGGTGCCTTTTAATGAGACAACAACAAAGAGCGTGTCCGCAGCGTCCTTTCTTGGCTCGCCCCCTGCGACCCCTTCATTTGCTGGCCATTCGCTTACAGTGGCTGCCATTAAAGCTCTCTCGTACGCACAAACGCGCAGTCGTCCTTTTGGCCTTATTTACACTTGTCAAGCCCCAGGTCCTGCCCCGTCCCTGTCCCGGCGTCGTCCAGTGTAGCAAGTTGTTTGTCGCTCTTTAAGTCGTCTGAAGAGCTGTTGGCCTTGCAATTAGTTGAGGAGCTGTCAGGCTTTCTTCTATTTGTTCCGCTCGTTGCAACGCCAATTTTGATGGCAATGTTGCGCCCCGGGCCCCACTTCAGAATCACTAAACACACGCACTCACAGGCCCACTCGAGGCAGCTCCCAGAGAGCGTTACTTAGATGCTCCAACTAATTGCCAAGTCAAGTTCTCGGCCAGAGCAACACAAAGGGGAGTTTGTTTGGAGTGTCACAAGTTGCTGGA